>OY997272.1:573244035-574444035 GCA_963921465.1 Triticum timopheevii | reverse complement strand
GAGGATAGTATTAAAATAGTGTTGCTTGGAAGCATTCTAATGTATTTGTTTATGTTAATTCTGATTTTGTTCAGGAAGGTAGAAACTGTGGATTAGTTGAATGGATTGATCCAGCTTGGCCCAACACCCTTGAGAATGCATTAACCAAGTTATGGTTTATGTATGAACAAAATAAGAGAGACAAGGTTGAGGAAAATCTTATGCATTCATTTACTGTTCATGACTTGACACAAGAGAAGAAGAAGCTGCAGGAGAGCTATGAGAAGTTGGTTGAAGATGTCAATGGACTTTTGGATGCTCAGGAAAGGAGGGCGGCAGAGGTAGAAAGGAAAGATCTTGAAACCAGCAAGCTTCAAGAGAAGTATGACATGGTTAAGAACCTAGCAGCTGCTCAAGCAAATGTCATTAGGAACATGAAGCTCAAGCTAGCTGAAGAGAGGAAGAATTTGCAGAACTAGATTGATGAGCTCAAGAAGACAGTTGAAGAGAGAAATGTGAAGCTGCAGGGGGTCAAGGCCATCATAAATGGATAAGCAGGTTGTTGTGGAAGAGAAGAATGGGCAATATCATTTGGTATTTGCTGACCTTTTGCAGAGTGTGGTTTGGCATTTGCTGTAATGATAGTAGTTTAAATTCTATTAACTATGAGTACTTCTGAACTATGGTGATGTAATGTAGTAATCTTCAAATATGATTATGTATGGATCTGCACTAATGTTGAATGTGATATTATGTATGTTTCTGTGCAACTGGTGTTTTTGAGCTTAGTAAGCTATTTTACAGTTGTTGAATTTGATCTTAAGTATGTTTATGCTCAACTGATAATTGTGAGCATCAAGTTGGGTCAATTAGTGGTTTTTTGGCTTTTTATCGACGATGAGGCATCAAGTAGGGTGAAGTAGGTTTTTTGGCTTTTTATCGACCCCGAGGCATCAAGTAGGGTCAAGTAGGGTTTCTTGGCTTTTTATCGACGATGAGGCTGAAGGAAATATGCCCTAGAGGCAATAATAAAGTTATTATTTATTTCCTTATATCATGATAAATGTTTATTATTCATGCTAGAATTGTATTAACCGGAAACATAATACATGTGTGAATACATAGACAAACATAGTGTCACTAGTATGCCTCTACTTGACTAGCTTGTTGAATCAAAGATGGTTAAGTTTCCTAGCCATGGACAAAAGAGTTGTCATTTGATTAACGGGATCACATCATTAGGAGAATGATGTGATTGACATGACCCATTCCGTTAGCCTAGCACTTGATCGTTTAGTATGTTGCTATTGCTTTCTTCATGACTTATACATGTTCCTGTAACTATGAGATTATGCAACTCCCGTTTACCGGAGGAACACTTTGGGTGCTACCAAACGTCACAACGTAACTGGGTGATTATAAAGGAGTACTACAGGTGTCTCCAAAGGTACATGTTGGGTTGGCGTATTTCGAGATTAGGTTTTGTCACTCCGATTGTCGGAGAGGTATCTCTGGGCCCTCTCGGTAATGCACATCACTATAAGCCTTGCAAGCAATGTGACTAATGAGTTAGTTGCGGGATGATGCATTATGTAACGAGTAAAGAGACTTGCCGGTAACGAGATTGACTAGGTATTGGATACCGACGATCAAATCTCGGGCAAGTAACATACCGATGACAAAGGGAACAACGTATGTTGTTATGCGGTTTGACCGATAAAGATCTTCGTAGAATATGTAGGAACCAATATGGGCATCCAGGTTCCGCTATTGGTTATTGACCTAGAATAGTTCTAGGTCATGTCTACATAGTTCTCAAACCCGTAGGGTCCGCACGCTTAAGGTTTCGATGACAGTTATATTATGAGTTTATGAGTTTTGATGTACCGAAGGAGTTCGGAGTCCCGGATGAGATCGGGGACATGACGAGGAGTCTCGAAATGGTCGAGACGTAAAGATCGATATATTGGACGACTATATTCGGAGTTCGGAAAGGTTCCGAATGATTCGGGTATTTTTCGGAGTACCGGAGAGTTACGGGAATTCGCCGGGGAGTATATGGGCCTTATTGGGCCATACGGGAATAGAGGAGAGAGGCCGAAAGGAAGGAGGCGCGCAGCCCCCCTCTGGTCCGAATTGGACAAGGGGTGCGGCCCCCCTTTCCTTCCTCCTCTCCCCCTCTTTCCCCCTTCTCCTACTCCAACAAGGAAGGAGGGAGTCCTACTCCCGGTGGGAGTAGGACTCCCCTTGGCGCGCCTCTCCTAGGCCGGCCGCCCCCTCCCCCCTTGCTCCTTTATATACGGGGGCAGGGGGCACCTCTAGGGACAACACACAAGTTGATCTACGGATCGTTCCTTAGCCGTGTGCGGTGCCCCCTCCACCATATTCCACCTCGGTCATATCGTCGCGGAGTTTAGGCGAAGCACTGCGCCGGTAGAGCATCATCATCGTCACCACGCCGTCGTGCTGACGGAACTAATCCCCGACGCTTTGCTGGATCGGAGCCCGGGGATCGTCATCGAGTTGAACGTGTGCTGAACTCGGAGGTGCCGTACATTCGGTTCTTGGATCGATCGGATCGTGAAGACGTACGACTACATCAACCGCGTTGTCATAACGCTTCCGCTTACAGTCTACGAGGGTACGTGGACATCACTCTCCCCTCCCGTTGCTATGCCATCACCATGATCTTGTGTGTGCGTAGGATTTTTTTTTAAAATTACTACGTTTCCCAACAATGGCATCCGAACCTAGGTTTTATGCGTAGATGTCATATGCACGAGTAGAACACAAGTGAGTTGTGGGCGATACAAGTCATACTGCTTACCAGCATGTCATACTTTGGTTCAGCGGTATTGTTGGATGAAGCGGCCCAGACCGACATTACGCGTACACTTACGCGAGACTGGTTTTACCGCCGTGCTTTGCACACAGGTGACTAGCGGGTGTGAGTTTCTCCAACTTTTGTTGAACCGAGTGTGGCTACGCCCGGTCCTTGCGAAGGTTAAAACAGCACCAACTTGACGAACTATCGTTGTGGTTTTTGATGCGTAGGTAAGAACGGTTCTTGCTCAGCCCGTAGCAGCCACGTAAAACTTGCAACAACAAAATAGAGGACGTCTAACTTGTTTTTGCAGGGCATGTTGTGATGTGATATGGTCAAGACGTGATGAGATATAAGTTGTTGTATGAGATGATCATGTTTTTTTGAAGTTATCGGCAACTGGCAGAAGCCCTATGGTTGTCTCTTTGTTGCATAAGATGCAAGTGCCAAATAATTGCTTTACTTTATCGCAATGCGATAGCAATAGTTGCAAGAGCAATAGTTTGCGAGACGACCATGTGATGACACATTGATATAGATCAAGATGATGAAGATCATGGTGTCTTGCCGGTAACGATAGAGATCATGATAGTACTTTGGAGATGGAGATCAAAGGCGCAAGATGATCATGGCCATATCATGTCACATATTTTGATTGCATATGATGTTTATCTGTTATACATCTTATTCTGTTTTGTTTGACGGTAGCATTTTAAGATGATCTCTCACTAATTATCAAGAAGTGTTCTCCCTGAGTATGCACCGTTGCGAAAGTTCTTCGTGCTGAGACACCACGTGATGATCGGGTGTGATAGGCTCTACGTTCAAATACAACGGGTGCAAAACAGTTGCACACGCGGAATACTCAGGTTAAACTTGACGAGCCTAGCATATACAGATATGGCCTCGGAACACGGAGACCGAAAGATCGAGCGTGAATCATATAGTAGATATGATCAACATAGTGATGTTCACCATTGAAAACTACTCCATCTCACGTGATGATCGGACATGGTTTAGTTGATTTGGATCACGTGATCACTTAGAGGAATAGAGGGATGTCTATCTAAGTGGGAGTTCTTAAGTAATATGATTAATTGAACTTAAATTTATCATGAACTTAGTCCTGATAGTATTTTGCAAATTATGTTGTAGATCAATAGCTTGCGTTGTTGCTTTCATATGTTTATTTTGATATGTTCCTAGAGAAAATTGTGTTGAAAGATGTTAGTAGCAATGATGCGGATTGGATCCGTGATCTGAGGTTTATCCTCATTGCTGCACAGAAGAATTATGTCCTTAATGCACCGCTAGGTGACAGACGTATTGCAGGAGCAGACGCAGACGTTATGAACGTTTGGCTAGCTCAATATGATGACTACTTGATAGTTTAGTGCACCATGCTTAACGGCTTAGAATCGGGACTTCAAAGACGTTTTGAACGTCATGGACCATATGAGATGTTCCAGGAGTTGAAGTTAATATTTTCAAGCAAATACCCGAGTTGAGAGATATGAAGTCTCCAACAAGTTCTATAGCTAAAAGATGGAGGAGAATCGCTCAACTAGTGAGCATGTGCTCAGAATGTCTGTGTACTTCAATCGCTTGAATCAAGTGGGAGTTAATCTTCCAGATAAGATAGTGATTGACAAAGTTCTCTAGTCACCATCACCAAGTTAGTAGAACTTTGTGATGAACTATAGTATGCAAGGGATGACGAAAACGATTCCCGAGCTCTTTGTGATGTTCAAATCGATGAAGGTAGAAATCAAGAAAGAGCATCAAGTGTTGATGGTTGACAAGATCCCTAGTTTCAAGAAAAGGGCAAAGGGAAAGAAAGGGAACTTCAAGTGGAAAGAAAAGCAAGTTGCCACTCCCACGAAGAATCCCAAAGCAGAACCAAAGCCTGAAACTGAGTGCTTACACTGCAAAGGAAATGGTCACTGGAAGCTGAAAGAACATGCGGTGCCCCCATGTTTGGTTTTGGTAATTGATGACAATCTCTATGGACTAATGGTTGTCTTGAGTTATATTTGAAGGATTTGTCCATAGGCTTTTCTTGAAGTCCATGTGTTGGTTTCAAGGAGTTTATGAGTTGATCAAGGTGCTATTAAGGAATTATCCAAAGATTGGTCATGTGAGTGTTGAGCTTATTGCAAGCATGTCTTGAAGAAGAAGGTTGTGTGATCATTCATGTTTACCTTCAATACATCATCCAAATGAAGAGAGTTTCAAAGATTCAAGGTTGATCAAGACTAAGTCAATAGTGAATAAGTTCATTAACTCACAAAGAGTAGAAGATGTACCGAGAGGGACCAAGTGATCCCATGGTATGGTAAGCATTGTCCATTGCACTTTGTGTACTAACCCATGGTCTATGTGAGAGTTCTATGTGGAGTTAGGTACGTATCCATGGGCTTGCATCAAGAGGAAGATATCATACAACCCATGGAAAGGATGACATCAAGTGGTGATCGTCATCAAGATTGCCGTGTGCAAGTTCAAGTGGAGCATCACGAAGAGATCAAGTGCTTGAATATTTCCATCCATTGTGGTGTCAATGGACTTGTGAAGATGAGCCGAAGAGTGGCTCACCCATAGTGGACTATGGGGGAGCAATCATCTAGTCTTCATCGAGCCAACACAATCAAGAAAGGTGGTCCAACTTGAGGGAGTGAAGATCGTCATCATCTAGCTCAAGTGGACCATGTGCAAGGCAAAGGTTTGCCCTTGATAGGTTTTCTATTTTACCGGTCTCATGGTAGTTGTGGGAGACCGGGTTATAGGATCGATTGCCGTACTATCAAGGGGGGCTCTCGATGAGTTGCTTGATCGTATCATTCGTAGAGAGCTCAAACCATTGCATCCTTGCATCATGTTTCTTGGTTCTTGTTTGATTCTCTTTGTGAGTCTTAGAGCTTATGGTCATCTTGATGACAAGCTTGAGTTCATCGAAAACGGAGTTTGCATGCGTCTTCTATGATGTTTTCGGTGTTGGAGGTTTTACCGGTCTTCTCCGAGGAAGGGTTATCACCATTTTATTTTGGGCCTTTTCTCATTTGCTTATTATTGGTATTTCTATCAAGATTGTGTTAGCCCTTGTCGTTAGCTTTCCACAAACTTGGTTTCGTTGAATTCGGAGTCCGTTTGCAAAAGTTGTGGCTGTTTTGGTGAAGGCTGCAGCGGTACTACCGCGACTAGAGCGGATGTAATTTTTTACTACCGCTCTAGAGCGGTACTACCGCGGCTCCTGAGCGGTAGTACCGCTCCAGAGCAGTACTACCGTGGCTCCTAAGCGGTAATACTGCCCCAGACCAAAAACTCATGTTTTCTCTCTCGATTGGGCTGTTTTGAGCGTGCTAAGCGGTAGTACCGCTCCTCCAAGCGGTAGTACCGCTTGTGCACGACCTGAGCAAATAACGGTTGGATTCGGGAGGTCCTATAAAAGGGGGTCTTCTTACCCATTGAACCTTATCCTTTTGAGCTCGTGTTCTTCCCCATTGTTGACCTTCTTGGAGCTTGCTAACTCTCAATCCCTCCATGGATTCTTGCTAGTTTTTGAGGGAAAAGAGAGAGGAGATCTAGATCCACATTTCCACCAATCACTTTCTCCTATATGTGAGGGGAACCCCTTGGATCTTGATCTTGGAGTTCTTGGTGTTCTCCTTCTTGTTCTTCCTCTCATTTTCCTCCCTAGCATTAGTTGTTTCGGTGGGATTTGAGAGAGAAGGACTTGGGCACTCCGTGTGCCCTTGCCATTGCATTTGGTGCATCGGTTTGAGTTCTCCACGGTAATACGTGGAAGTGAAGTTTGAGAAGCTTATTACTCTTGGGTGCTTGGTGCCCTTGAGCTTGTTCCTCTTGGGTGCTTGGGCGCCCTAGACGGTTGGTGGTGTTCAGAGCTCAATCATTGTGGTGTAAAGCTCCGGGCAAGCGTCGGGGTCTCCAGTTAGGTTGTGGAGATCGCCCCGAGCATCTTGACGGGTTCCGGTGACCGCCCCCAAGGGTTTCCAAAGTGTACGGGTTCGGTGACTGCCTCCAAGGGTTGCCATTTGTACGGGTTCAGTGACCGCCCTCAAGGGTCCCTTAGTGGAATCACGGCATCTTGCATTGTGCGAGGGCGTGAGGAGATTACGGTGGCCCTAGTGGCTTCTTGGGGACCATTGTGCCTCCACACCGCTCCAAACAGAGATTAGCATCCGCAAGGGTGTGAACTTCGGGATACATCGTCGTCTCCGCGTGCCTCGGTTATCTCTTACCCGAGCCCTTTACTTATGCACTTTACTTTGTGACAGCCATATTGTTCTTTGTCATATATCTTGCTATCACATAGTTGCTTATCTTGCTTAGCATAAGTTGTTGGTGCACATAGGTGAGCCTAGTTGTTTTAGGTTTTGTGCTTGACAAATTAACCGATAGGTTTATTCCGCATTTGTTCAAGCCTAAACCGTAATTATTTTAAAGCACCTATTCACCCCCCCCTCTAGGCGACATCCTCGATCTTTCAATTGGTATTAGAGCCTCGTCTCTCTTTGTTGGGCTTAACCGCCTAGTGAGTAAAGATGTCGACTAGGGGATTAGGATTCTCTGACACTCTAGGTTTCGATGGCACAAATTTTGATGTTTGGGTAATTCGCATGCTTAATCTCTTCAGGGTCATGGACCCAAATTTAGAGTGAATTGTAGATATGGGTTTTTCTCCTCCAAAGGATCCCCAAAGATTATCTTTAGAGGATGAGAAAAACTCTTATCTCAATTCTCAAGCTTCTAATGTGCTTTTCGATGCTTTGAGCAATGTAGTTATATTTCAACTCATGCCATTCCGGGATGCTCATGAGTTGTGGACAAAGCTTCAAGATAAATATGGCGTGTCCAAGTTTTGTAAGGATGATTGTTCTCCCCCCACCTCCGGCCGTGTTGTGTTCTCAACTTCTTCTACTTCACCTACATGTGGTTCGCCACAAGGTAATGACATGGTGAGTAGTGGTGTTCATTGCAATGATGATAGTGTGCTTATTGTTGATAATCCTTCATCACTTTCTTATTGCAATGCTTCATCTTTGGACTTTAACACTTCTAGCACTCCAAATGTTTCACATGCTTGTGTTGATAGTCCTTGCATATCATGTAGAAATTGCTTGACTAAATCTCATGATGATATGCTTGCTATGTCTTGTTGCCATGATAAAAATGCATCTATTTCCTCGAATTGTTGTGCTAACAATGTAGAGGAAAGCCAACACTCCGTGGAACAAGATGTGGTGTTTTATGGTGCTTCAAGGGATCCTACATCATCATCTATTGGATTTTGCCTTATGGCCAAGGCCTCAAAGGTATCTCCCAATTTGAATCCCAATATATCTTGTGATGATATTGATAATGGCAAGAATGATGATGGTGTTGATTATGATGAAGAGAATGATAATGTTGCCTCCTTAAAAATTAAGGGGGAAATGGTTTTTAAAGCTCTTCATAAAAATAAAATTGCTCGTTCCAACTTCATGGAAATTATGTCCATTGCCATTGAGGGCAAGAAATATATTGAGGAGTTGGAATCTCATCTCGAGGAGCATGAGGTCACCATTGAGAAAATGGAAGCTCATGGGCGTGATTACGCAAATGAGATCGCAGAGCTATCTCAAGCTCTTGAACATGAACAAACCACCTCCGAATCTCTTGAGGAGACTTTGGCTCTAGAATTATCTAGAGTGAGGGAATCTCATGATAGAGCTCTTGAGGTGGCCAATGATTTCAAAACTAAAAATGCTAAGCTTGAAGTTTCTCATGCTAGACTCCTTGAGGATTTTGAGCACCTCGAAAATGGCTCAAGGGTCATCAAGGGTGAGCTCATCAAACTCACCGAGTCTCATGCCCAACTTGAAGCTTCTTATTTAAAAGAGCTTGCCAAGTTGTCCTCTCCTATTGTTATAAATGATGATGCTTGTGCTACTAACTCTATTACTTGTGAAGCATCCATTTTGAAGGAGAATGTTGAGCTACAAGCTCAACTTGAGGTGCTATCTAGCAATTATGGGAAATTGGAAGAAAGTCATGAAAAGCTCTCAAGCTCTCATGATGATCTTCTAGTATCCCATAGTGTGCTAAAGATAGCTCATGAGGCCATGATTGCCAAGGTAACATCTAGTGAGCCTCATGTGGATACTAGCACTACTTCTAGTCAAAATAGTATATTGCCATGTGCTAGTCCTTGTAATTCATCTACTCACAATGTTAGTACATCTTGTGATGAATTTCTTTCCTTGCCTTGTTGCTCTAACGATGAAGCTTATACTTCCTCTAGTACTTGTGTTGAGACTAACCATGTAGAGGAAATCAAAGAGCTCAAGGCCCAAGTCACTTCCTTGAAGAAAGACTTGGAAAAGAGTCATCAAGGGAATTCCACACTCAACAATATCTTGAGTGTGCAAAAATCCCCCAATGACAAAGGTGGACTTGGATTCAACTCCAATAAGAAGAAGAAGTCCAAGATGAACAAAAAGAAGGGCCAAGAACAAGTCAAGAATTCGGCCAAGATTGTTTGCTTCAAGTGCAAAGTAGAAGGGCATCATGTTAGATCTTGCACATTGAAGAAGAAGGCCATTAGTGTCAAGCAACAAGGGAAGAGGGCACAAGTTCAATCACATGCTCAACCTCAAGTTGAAGAAAGGCCTCTTCCCAAGAAGACTCAAGTTAATGCTTCTCAAGTTGAGAAATCAAGTGAGAAGAAAGTGAAGAGTAGACGTTGCTACCTATGCCGTGAGAAGGGTCACCTCGCTTCTTCATGCACTAGTGGTAACTTATCCAACCCAATTATTATTGATGATGTGTATTCTCTTGGGAAGGATAAGGTTGGCAATGTGTTTGCCAAGTTTGTTGGTACTCAAAGTGGTGTCAAGAAAGAACCATTTGGGTAGCCAAGCCTATTGTGACTAACCTCTTAGGACCCAACTCGGTTGGGGACCACCAAGCTCGAACTTGATCAATAGGTGTTGGTTGGAGGGCATTGGAGACTTGGCTACATTACAAAGAATTAAGGGGACTTCATCATTCTTATTGTCTCAAGCCAAGTCAATTGGATTATCAAGTTTCTATCTTATATCCAATGTGCCTCCTTGCGGTAACTTGTACTTAAATTGTTTACTTTGAAAGTTACTTTCCCCCCCTTGCATGTGTTTGGTTTTGTTCCTTGCATGTGTTTGTATATGTTGTGCTTCCAACTTGCTTATCTTGAGCAATCAAGTATGTGTGTGTTGGTTTGCACATCATGTACATGTGTGTTGTGCGTTGAGCCTTTTTGCTTCTTGTTTGTATCCTAGTTGGATCATGTGAGAGATTAATGGAACATCCCATTTTGGGGGAGCGATGTGCTTTGTGCACCTCACAATCCTATAAATGTGTGTACATGAGGAATACCATCTAGTATTGATATTACAAGATTATCTAGTCGCTTGGTGGTATATCTCTCATGAGAAATTCAAATTCTAAATAGTCCATTAAGTATCTCTTGTTTGTTCCTCTTATTGCCTCTTGTTAAGTTCTTATTGGTATCAAATTATGGGGGAGTAATATGCTAAGTGCATATTACAAGCCTAGAAAATGTGTACATTTGAGATATTGTCACCTAGAATTGATATTGTAGATTATCTTGTTCCTAGGTGGCATGTTAGCTCTACAAGTTGCAATTTGCTTGTCTTTGGTGTGAAGATGATGTCGGATATCCTTGTTATCTACCACCGGGAATTATTTCCAAATACTTCTTGTCTTTGACAATTAGTAGTCTTATGTGTGGTAGAATTTGTTGATCATCTTTACATTGGCTTTTGTTTTACTTGCCTTTTCTCTTGCCAAGGTTTGTGTCAACTCCCGTGTCTTCCATACCACTTGTGGATCTTGTTTATTTCTTGTTCTTGTCTAGTGTTTTCTAGATATAGTGATAGCGGTGATCCCACCTTGTGCATTTTGTATTCAAATACAAATCCTATAAAATGCACAACTCGTGGGGGAGCTATTATATTTTCCTTAGAACACTCTTCTTGTGATCCTTATCAAGTGTGTTTTGGTGGAAGGCAAGCCATTTCTTTTTGGTACTTTGTGCCATCATGAAACTTTGTCGAGAGCTTGGTTTGTTTGGAACCATCCTCCCTTTGGGAGTTTGACATCTTTAGTTTAGTGTGTATCAATGGATATCTCATTCCTTGATGTATCTTTAGTGATATCTTCCAAGTGATGATTTCTCCATTTGGTATCCTTTTCACTTGGCATTTCTTTGTCTTTTGGTTTCGGGTTTTGAAAGTCTTGAGCATGCATGTTTACTTCATGTATTTCATTTGGCATGCTTTCTTTCTTTGACTCAATATATAGCGGAAACTCCACCTAGTCTCAATTTGGATGAGATGTGCATGAAATTCATTTTCATATCTATATGCATATATTTATGTGGAGTTTGTCCTATGTATTGGTGTTTCTAACTATTTGGTCCCGATGAGTTTGGGTACCGTTTAGTTTGTGTTGTTTTTCTAGGAACTTTTGGAGATGCATTGGATGCTCGGCTCACTCTCAAGGAAGGTGTTGTCACCATGTGCATATTGGAGTCAAGCTAGGATGATCAATGAACTACTATCTACCTTCAATTGGTATCTACTACTTCCTTCCAATGATATCTCGGTAACAAGTATCTATTCATGCTTTCCCTTCTTGCATTCAACCTTGTGTAGGTTGCATCTTGGCATGATATTCATTTCATATCTTGTGATACTTGTTTCCTTTCTCAAAGCATCCCAACGATGATCTCTTGTTGCTAGTTGTGATGTCTTTGATGGTTGTGTGATTGGACTTCATTTATATACAATAAGACCATATCTAGCCAAGTGCTATGCTTCCAAGCAAATATCTTATTGGTATATTTATGACTTCCTTGTGGATATCTTGTTCCTTCGTGTTGTAACTATTTCGGGTTTACATCCTTCTTTGTAGATATATATATCATCAAGATTTCATCTACATAGAACCTTATACACTTGAGAGAAATTACATCTCTAGTTGATATCCTTTCTTTCACGTCCACCCTGTCTTTCTTATGTTATTTCTTTGGTGGCTCTGTGAAAGCTTTTGCCTTGAGTGCGTGTCCTCTATCGTTGCATCTTGTTGCACTCTTGTGTGTTGAAGATTATTTTCCTCTTGCTTATCTTTACGAGGCTTTTGCTATCTTATTTGGTATCCCTCGTCTTGATGAGCCTCTCTTCGTCTGTCTTCACCACGGGTTGTCACAAGCATAGGTTCTCTTATGCTTATTGTGAGCTTGTGAACCTGGTTGCTAGTTGTGTGTGGGAATGACATGCCTTGCACCGTGTATCTCATTCTTTCAAGACTATATTGATGCGTAATGCTCATCCGTACATTAGTCTTCTCTAATGCATTGCCTTGACTCACACACATCTTTTTGGTTGAGCCCATTCTTAAGTTGCCTCTGTTACATGTTGCTCAACCATGTGCTTGTTGCAAGTCCTAGGCTTTGTTTCCCATATGCTCACTTGCACTGGATGTGAGTTTCTATTGATTTTGGGGGAGCTATGATCCTATTTTGTGCACTTTGTATTCAAATACAAAAATTCTTATGTGTGCACAAATCATGGGGAGCTTCTCTAGTTTCTTCAGAACACTCCTTTGCGCTTATCATAATTTCTTTATTCTTGTGGCATGTAGGATCATTGGTCTAGTTGGTTCAATTGATATCCGTTGATTGCTTGCTTCAATTGGTATCTTCTGATTGCTTGTGTCTCTCTTTGTTATGTCTTTGTGCCATATCTTTTTGTTGCAATCTTTGGACCTCAATATAGTTTGTCTTCCTCCAAGTATTGGCAGCTGGATACGTGTATTGCATTCCACTCTCTTGTTGAGAAATACACAATTTATGGAGGAACACCTTTTATTTTGGCCTTCTTAGCTTTTCACCCATTTTGGCAATCGATGCCAATGGGGGAGGAGTTTCAGAGAGTTTTGTGGAGAAGTCTTCTGAGTTTTCTCCTTGCTTTGGTTTTGGTTCCTAAGAATTTGCATCTCATTCTCATGCATCATTGGTTGTTGCATTGCATGGTGATGCATAATTCCTTGTATAAACTCTCTTGAAAGTGATTGTCATCAATTACCAAAATGGGGGAGATTGAAAGAATATGCGGTGCCCCCATGTTTGGTTTTGGTAATTGATGACAATCTCTATGGACTAATGGTTGTCTTGAGTTATATTTGAAGGATTTGTCCATAGGCTTTTCTTGAAGTCCATGTGTTGGTTTCAAGAAGTTTATGAGTTGATCAAGGTGCTATTAAGGAATTATCCAAAGATTGGTCATGCGAGTGTTGAGCTTATTGCAAGCATGTCTTGAAGAAGAAGGTTGTGTGATCATTCATGTTTACCTTCAATACATCATCCAAATGAAGAGAGTTTCAAAGATTCAAGGTTGATCAAGACTAAGTCAATAGTGAATCAAGTTTATTAACTCACAAAGCGTAGAAGATGTACCGAGAGGGATCAAGTGATCCCATGGTATGGTAAGCATTGTCCATTGCACTTTGTGTACTAACCCATGGTCTATGTGAGAGTTCTATGTGGAGTTAGGTACGTATCCATGGGCTTGCATCAAGAGGAAGATATCATACAACCCATGGAAAGGATGACATCAAGTGGTGATCGTCATCAAGATTGCCGTGTGCAAGTTCAAGTGGAGCATCACGAAGAGATCAAGTGCTTGAATATTTCCATCCATTGTGGTGTCAATGGACTTGTGAAGATGAGCCAAAGAGTGGCTCACCCATAGTGGACTATGGGGGAGCAATCATCTAGTCTTCATCGAGCCAACACAATCAAGAAAGGTGGTCCAACTTGAGGGAGTGAAGATCGTCATCATCTAGCTCAAGTGGACCATGTGCAAGGCAAAGGTTTGCCCTTGATAGGTTTTCTATTTTACCGGTCTCATGGTAGTTGTGGGAGACCGGGTTATAGGATCGATTGCCGTACTATCAAGGGGGGCTCTCGATGAGTTGCTTGATCGTATCATTCGTAGAGAGCTCAAACCATTGCATCCTTGCATCATGTTTCTTGGTTCTTGTTTGATTCTCTTTGTGAGTCTTAGAGCTTATGGTCATCTTGATGACAAGCTTGAGTTCATCGAAAACGGAGTTTGCATGCGTCTTCTATGATGTTTTCGGTGTTGGAGGTTTTACCGGTCTTCTCCGAGGAAGGGTTATCACCATTTTATTTTGGGCCTTTTCTCATTTGCTTATTATTGGCATTTCTATCAAGATTGTGTTAGCCCTTGTCGTTAGCTTTCCAACAAACTTGGTTTCGTTGAATTTGGAGTCCGTTTGCAAAAGTGGTGGCTGTTTTGGTGAAGGCTGCAGCGGTACTACCGCGACTAGAGCGGATGTAATTTTTTACTACCGCTCTAGAGCGGTACTACCACGGCTCCTGAGCGGTAGTACCGCTCCAGAGCAGTACTACCGTGGCTCCTAAGCGGTAGTACCGCCCCAGACCAAAAACTCGTGTTTTCTCTCTCGATTGGGCTGTTTTGAGCGTGCTAAGAGGTAGTACCGCTCCTCCAAGCGGTCGTACCGCTTGTGCACGACCTGAGCACATAACGGTTGGATTCGGGAGGTCCTATAAAAGGGGGTGTTCTTCCCCATTGAACCTTATCCTTTTGAGCTCGTGTTCTTCCCCATTGTTGACCTTCTTGGAGCTTGCTAACTCTCAATCCCTCCATGGATTCTTGCTAGTTTTTTGAGGGAAAAGAGAGAGGAGATCTAGATCCACATTTCCACCAATCACTTTCTCCTCTATGTGAGGGGAACCCCTTGGATCTTGATCTTGGAGTTCTTGGTGTTCTCCTTCTTGTTCTTCCTCTCATTTTCCTCCCTAGCATTAGTTGCTTCGGTGGGATTTGAGAGAGAAGGACTTGGGCACACCGTGTGCCCTTGTCATTGCATTTGGTGCATCGGTTTGAGTTCTCCATGCACTACAGGAAACAGGTAATTTGCCGTCTGTGGATCACAGACGGCAAAGACCTAAATCCAGACGGCAAAGAGTTTGCCGTCAGGAAGCAGACGGCAAACTCAGACGGCAAAGATAAGTCGGCAAAGAATACTTTGCCGTCAGCTTTTCAACGGGAAGACGGCAAAGTCTTTGCCGTCAGCCAAAGAGATATTTTGCCGCCAGTCGACATAACAACAGACAGCAAAGAAGAGCTCGTTTTGCCGTCAGTCGATTTAGTAGCAGACGGCAAAGAAGCTCCTTTGCTGTCAGCCTCTAAAAATCAAAGACGGCAAAGAATTTTGTTTATTAAAATAAATAAATAGTACATCACATTATCAATCCACACTTTGTTTTCAGAATCGATGACGAGCAGACAAACTTCACAATATAATACATCATCACTTGCTGATCCAAGGCAAAACTGCTCTATTTCATAATATGAACGGATTACAAACAGATTTTTTTACAGGAGAACCGCTCTATTCCAAGAGCGAACAGACAACGACGAACACCACATTATCTTGACTTCTATCGATGCCCGTGCATCCCTAGGAGCATCCCCTGTGCCCGTGGTCGCCGGAGCTGGAGCAACTAGCAGTCACGCCCTCTACCTTTTTTTTTCTCCAACACCGCAGCTCCTCGAGGGGAGTGGACGGGGCCCGCAGCGAAGGGGGAAGTGGACGCGCCGGCGGGCGGGATGGTGACCGGCGAGGCTGGGATCAGCGGGCGAGCTGTTGGCCGGCGAGACCGGGCGTCGAGGCAGTGGCGGGCGCCGGGGGCGATGCCGGACGGGGCAGTCAGCGCCGAGCACGACAGTGGCGGGACCAGAGGCGCGCGGAGGCGGGCTACTAGGCGGTGGAGGCGGGCGGCCGGCCGGAGGCCGCCGGAGTCGCGCGTCGGAGGCAGTCGGGTGGAGGCGGGAGCCTTGGATGGCTGCGGGAGGTGGACGCCGGTGGCGTGCGGAGCAGGATGGAGGCCACCGGAGGCGCGCGGAGGCGTGCGCCCGGGCGGCGGCCGGTGGAGTAGGGATGCCGGGCGGTGGCCGGCAGTGCGCTGAGCCGCGCGGAGGCCAGCGGCGGCCTGGTCCTGCGAGGCAGCGGCGGCCTGGTCCAGGGACGGGCGGACGGCGCTGGCCGCGGCTTGGGGACGGGCGGACGGCGCTGGCCGCGACTTGGGGACGGGCGGACGGCGCTAAGCATGCGGCAGCTCGGCGGCGCCTGATGGGCGGGCGGGTGTTGCCCGGTGGCCAGAGGCTGCTCGCAGGAGAAGTAGGGAGGAGGGAGCAGGACACAGGAGAGGGCGCGCCGACGGCGTGCTATTGCTCGGGGAGTTGGAGAGAAGAGGGAGCACGAGGGAGATGGGAATCGTGGGTGGGGCAGGTAGTGTCGTGGCCTCGTGGGTGGGGGCTTACATGGGGGTGCGTGCATCGTGGAGTGGGTGGAGGCGTGCGTCGGCCGGCCGGCGTGAGATGTGTGTGTGAGATATTGCCAAGTCATCGATCCGTGTGATGGATCCGCGTGATGTGCTTCTTCTTTGCCGTCTGTAAAAAAAATCGCAGACGGCAAAGATTTTGCCATCTGTGATTTCTTTTGACAGGTGCGGGCGGCCCAGATCTTGCCACCTCATCGATTCGTGGGCTCGATCCGTGTGATGTGCTTTTTCTTTGCCGTCTGCGATTTATTTTACAGACGGCAAAGAGCTATCTTTGCCGTCTGTAAAAAAAATCGCAGACGGCAAAGACTTTGCCGTTTGTGATTTCTTTTATAGACGGCGAAAAAAGCTCTTTGCCGTCTGTAAAAAAATATCTCAGACGGCAAAGAGTCTTTGCCGTCTGTGTTTTTTTTACAGACGGCAAAGTGTGAATTTGCCGTCAGTTGTTCTTTGCCGTCAGCTGTTGTCGGCAAAATTTGTCTTTGCCGTCTGGCCCGACGAAATGCTGACGGCAAAGAATAATACTGACGGCAAATCTCCTGTTTCCCGTAGTGATGGTGATATGTGGAAGTGAAGTTTGAGAAGCTTATTACTCTTGGGTGCTTGGTGCCCTTGAGCTTGTTCCTCTTGGGTGCTTGGGGGCCCTAGACGGTTGGTGGTGTTCAGAGCTCAATCATTGTGGTGTAAAGCTCCGGGCAAGCGTCGGGGTCTCCAATTAGGTTGTGGAGATCGCCCCGAGCATCTTGACGGGTTCCGGTGACCGCCCCCAAAGGTTGCCAAAGTGTACGGGTTCGGTGACCGCCCCCAAGGGTTGCCATTTGTACGGGTTCAGTGACCGCCCTCAAGGGTCCCTTAGTGGAATCACGACATCTTGCATTGTGCGAGGGCGTGAGGAGATTACGGTGGCCCTAGTGGCTTCTTGGGGACCATTGTGCCTCCACACCGCTCCAAACGGAGATTAGCATCCGCAAGGGTGTGAACTTCGGGATACATCGTCGTCTCCACGTGCCTCGGTTATCTCTTACCCGAGCCCTTTACTTATGCACTTTACTTTGTGATAGCCATATTGTTCTTTGTCATATATCTTGCTATCACATAGTTGCTTATCTTGCTTAGCATAAGTTGTTGGTGCACATAGGTGAGCCTAGTTGTTTTAGGTTTTGTGCTTGACAAATTAACCGTTAGGTTGATCCCGCATTTGTTCAAGCCTAAACCGTAATTATTTTAAAGTTCCTATTCACCCCCCCTCTAGGCGACATCCTCGATCTTTCAGAAGCTGAAATGCCCTGAAAATTTGGTGGATAAGAAGGATGGCAAAGTGAACAAGGGTATATTTGATATACAGGTTATTGATGTGTGCCTTACTAGTGTTTATAGTAGCCCCTAAGTATTTGATACTTGTTCGGTTGCTAAGATTAGTAACTCGAAACAGGAGTTACAGAATAAACAGAGACTAGTTGAAGGGGAAGTGACGATGAGTGTTGGAAGTAGTTCCAAGATTGATATGATCATCATCGCACACTCCCTATACTTTCGGGATTAGTGTTAAACCTAAATAAATGTTATTTGGCGTTTGCGTTGAGCATGAATATGATTTGATCATGTTTATTGCAATACGATTATTCATTTAAAATCAGAGAATAATTGTTGTTCTGTTTAAATGAATAAAACCTTTGATGGTCATACACCCAATGAAAATAGTTTGTTGGATCTCAATCGTAGTGATACATATATTCATAATATTGATGCCAAAAGATGCAAAGTTGACAATGATAGTGCAACTTATTTGTAGCACTGCCGTTTGGGTCATATCGGTGTAAAGCGCATGAAGAAACTCCATAAAGATGGATTTTCGGAATCACTTGGTTATGAATCATTTGATGCTTGTGAACCGTGCCTTTTGGGCAAGATGACTAAAACTCCGTTCTCCGGAACAATGGAACAAGCTACTGACTTATTGGAAATAATACATACCGATGTATGCGATTCAATGAGTGTTGATGCTCGTGGCAAGTATCGTTATTTTCTAACCTTCACAAGATGATTTGAGAAGATATGGGTATATCTACTTGATGAAACATATGTCTGAAATAGTTGAAAGGTTCAAAGAATTTCAGAGTGAAGTGGAGAATCATCATAACAAGAAAATAAAGTTTCTGTGATTTGATCGCGAAGACAAATATTTGAGTTACGAGTTTAGTCTTCAATTAAAACAATGTGGAATAGTTTCACAAACTCACGCCACCTGGAACACCACAATGTAATGGTGTGTCCGAACATCGTAATCGAACTTTACTAGATATGGTGCGATCTATGATATCTCTTATCAGTTTACCACTATCGTTTTGGGGTTATGCATTAGAGACAGCTACATTCACGTTTAATATGGCACCATCTAAATCCATTGAGACGACACCATATGAACTATGGTTTAGCAGTAAACCCAAGTTGTCGTTTCTTAAAGTTTGGGGCTACGATGCTTATGTGAAAAAGTTTCATCTTGATAAGCTCAAACCCAAATCGAAGAAGTGCATCTTCATAGAATACCCAAAGGAAACTGTTGGGTACACCTTCTATCACAGATCCGAAGGCAAGATATTCGTTGCTAAAATGGATCCTTTCTAGAGAAGGAGTTTCTCTCGAAAGAAGTGAGTGGGAGGAAAGTAGAGCTTGATAAGGTAATTGTACCTTCTCCAGAATTGGAAAATAGTTCATCACTGAAATCAGTTCCAGTGATTCCTACACCAAGTAGTGAGGAAGCTAATGATGATGGTCATGAAACTTTTGATCAAGTTACTACACTACAAGAAATATGTCAACTTATGACCACCACTATTGGTCACTGAAAGGTCACAAATTTCCATTTATGACCTTTTTGTGACCAAAAATAGAAGGTCAAAAGCTGGCTGTCGTAAAGTGACTATAGCGACCTTTCTTCTGGAATGGTCAAAGACGTTTACGACCAAAATATTCCTACTGTGGCATTTTGGTCACTAGCAACCTCCCCCAAGCCACGTAGGCATCCAGCATGGCAAGATGATGTGGCACAAGATTCAGCCCGGTCCAATTCGATTTTCTACATGGGCCGAGCCCAACAATTCAGCCTTTTATATTATTATTTTTCTGTCAATTCTTGTGGGCTACTTGGGCCAAGCCTAGTATTTCAGCTTCTTTGTTTTTGGGCCTTGGCCTTCTTACAATCAATTGATTTTCTATTTTCAATAATTATATTTTGGAGCTGGTCCCACTAGTCAGAAGGGTCCCACAAGTCATAATGCCATACATGAGTCCCACATGTCAGAAATTTCAAAATTGCTCAGATTATATTCATAAGTGGGTCCCACTGGTGAAGTTTCCATATCTTCTCAACATACATAACTGCTATTTCAAACATGATAGAACAAACATAGTTCATCAAATAACACTACATAGCCTTTTACAATCCGTTACAATATTACACTTTACAGTCTACTACAGAGCCAAAAGAACGGCTTCACTGCTTCGCACTTGGCTTCACGGCTTCACACTCAGAAAAATTTGGACTGGAGTTCCTGTAAAAGAGTGAACATAAAGGAAAAAAATTAGGCTTGGAGCTCCTGAAAAAGAGTGAACGCATAAAGGAAAACAAGTAAGAAAACTATACAGGAAAACAAGTAGAGTGTATTGAGCACAATATGAACACTAGCATCTAGCATAAGTTTCCGCAAAGAAAGAACACTCGACATCCAACATCTGAAGACATTGCAATGATTTCTAAGCACATCTAGCATACTAGTTTCCGCAAAGAGCATAAGCAAGCATGATACCATATCAATTGCATCACATCAACCAAATTATTCAGGGAGCACAATATGCACATGAACAAAGACAGATTTTGGGTCCTGCTTGATTCACCTAGTTGATGAGAGCGGCTGAGCGGGAGACGAGCTTGATGTCGTTGCCATCAAGGACGATCTCATCCTTGAACTTCTCGGACTACAGCTCCGCCAGATGCAGCAGCAACACCTCCGACAACTACAGCAACATCACCAATAATGACCTGCGTGACATTTCATATCATCATTACAGAATAAAAAAATTCAGACACACGCAGCAAATATAGCTTCAGCATTACGAAATTATCATGTAATTGTTTAGCAGACAGGAATATAGCTTCAGCATTATAGAATTATCATGTAACTGTTAAGCAGATAGGAATATAGCTTCAGCATTATAGAATTATCATGTAACTGTTGACTGTGAAGCTGTCAAACAGAAACCTGATTATAAACTATGGACTATGAGATGTCATAGCCGATCCAGTGGACTGTGAGATGTCAAGCAGAGCAACATCTGCTAGAGCAATAGCTCCATGGACTAAAATAAATGCCCACAAGGATCATGAGAAAGAGCTAAAAAGGTTTGTTGTAAAAGAGTGAACATAAAGCTACCATTAGATCAAATAGAGATCATGCAATCAAATGGAGTAGTTACAGTCTTAACTAAGAAGATCATGAGCATGTGCATGAGTAAAATGAGCATCAGCATGTGTTAACAGGATCATAAGCATGCAATTAAATTTGTGCTACTACTGCTGTTATAAAACTACTGAAACTACTGAACCAAGCTGCCTGCCATGTAAACAAGCATCCATTCATCTATTCCAACAGAACAGAACCCATGTGATGATAACAGCAGGAATTTGTAACTAGCATCCCTTAAGCACCATCAAGAGTATTTAGGGGCTCATCAACAGAACCCATGATGCAACAGGAATCCATAGTACTATTCAGCTAGAGTACGCATTTAGGGTGTTTAAACCCAGCAGCAGCAGGAACTTAAAAAGGTACTACTGGTAACAATAAGATACTATGGTATCAATCAAGAAGCTAATATAAGGAGACGGCAGGGTAAATTCAGCTGGTGCGTTTCATTTGGGTATCCCTTTCTCTTGCTGGCCAGTGCAGTGCTTCTTGGTCCTCGTCTGAAAATATAAAGTGTTGAAACAGAGTTAAGTTGGCAGCCACAAGTGATTCAAATCTCTAGGAGTGGGTTATCAATCCATTGCACACACTGCTGCGGAATCGGGAGATCGACAATCGATTCAAGACACCAGAATATGGAGAGCAGCACAGAGCACAAATATAACTGAAGGAGACATAATAACATATATATAGAGCTGTAGTAGTTATCTTTGTCAGCATCAGATTGATGCAAAACACTAGTGAGTTGACTTGGCACATTGACTTTGAAACCAAACATCATGAATTTGTTATGCTAATGATAAAGTTTTAGAGAAGGTGTTTGATGCTACAATAACTGAAGCCAAATAGCATGGACAGGACAATATTAAGGTGACCACGGCCAAGAGACATAATTTGTAGTACTACAATACTGAACCAAGTAAAAGCCTAAGAATTACACATTCATCAACATAATTTGTACCGCTCCGATGAGAAAAACACATGAATAGACTAATTAACTAGGCTAATCGGTGCTTAGCAAGCAATGAAATGTATCTACTGGAACTGCAATCCACTCAACCGCGAGCGTGTACTGGAAGTCACCAATTCCTAACAAAGCATAGCAAGCACATCTGCGCCAACAAAAACCATACGGGGAACCAAAACTAACAACACGGAGAAGCGGAAACTGGCCAGATTCACGCATCCCGATCACGAAATGCCTGCGTAGATGGCGGAGATCGAAATCCGCATCTGCATCGAACCTAACGGCCAGATCTAGGCCGAATCCTTGGAGAACTGAACCCGAGACGGTGCGGGGTGGGTCGGGTGAGGAGCACCAAATCTCGGTGGAGACGGTGCAGCGGCCAGAGGAGAGCCCGGTGGAACTCCTCGATCCGGATGGGGAGAGGAGCTACTCGATCCAGATGGGCGTTTGTGTCCCGGATCTCACGGGAGGAGGGGCTATGCGCCTCCCTGATCCCGGATCCGGCGGCCTCTAGCCTCGCCGTCACCATCGCTGGTGGCTGCTCTAGCTGGAGTACCCGCGGCCAGAGACGACAGAGCCGGCGTCGTGGTTGGTGACGACGAAGGAGAAGACAATGAAGACGAGCCGGCATCCCGTCCGGTGGCTCACCCAGATGCCGCCGCCGAGGACGACGAGGGAGAGGACCAGGACCCCCACTCGCGGTCGGTGGTGGCGACCATGTCCACGACGGCCTCCGTCTCGGGCCAGTTGGATCTGAGAGTGGGGAGGGGAGGGATCTGGATCGGGAGCGAGATGGGGAGGGCCGAGCGCGGTGGGGGGGAACGCCGGAGGAGTGGGGTGGGGGCGGCGGCGCGTCGAGATCTAGAGAGAGGGAGTGAGGTTGGGGGCGGCGGCGGTGGATCCAGAAGGAGAGGGAGAGGGTGAGAGCGCTAGGGTTCGCTGCGCGGGGAGAGAGTGGAATGGTGTGCGGTGGTTTTTTTTGAGGGGTAGCTCGCGGTGGGTGAGGTGAGGGTCGTTGGATCCAGGAGGATCCGACGGTGGTTTATCCATGATCCGCGTGAGAGGCCTTTGGACCAATCAAAACATAGTATGATATTTTGACCATTTAAATTGGTCATAATTGACTAAAAGTAAGGTGCTAAATCATGTTAGCTATTTTATTATAACCTGAAAATATATATAAAAAAATAACTTCTCATTGTGTCAGCAAATTTGACTATAGTTTTCAGGAATAATCACAAAATGAAATAAGACAAATATTTATTAATAGAGTTATGAGAAATGAGTTCTCTTAAATCATTTTTTCATTTTTCGAGTGTCCAAAATGAGATTTTTTTGTGAAGGACCTATAATATATTTATTGCAAAATTGGACCAAATCAATTTTCTAAAATACTAGAACATATTTAATGCACAGTTGACCAAATGGTTGGGTGTCAAAAGATTCGATCCACCTCTAATGAAAAAGACAAATTTCTGCCGATTCAGCTGGAAGCGGGTCAAATTTGAACTGCGGCTGCCTCATAGTTTGCTATTTATTTTTTCCAAAAATCATTTCTAGGTACATAAGTATCTATTTAATCAGAGAAACACCAAAAAAATTCCAAGATTCAACCACTAGCTAGGAACGGTCAAGCCCGCCGTTTTGACCACATTTTGAAACAGGCATAAAAAATTCAAAAAAAATCAAAAAATTGGAAAACCTTCGCATTGTGTCATTATATGTGACCAAGTTCCCAGGAAAAATAACAAACTTGTAATACGGCAATTATTTTAAAAAAGTGTTCTCAGAAATGAGCTATCATCTCTGAAGATTCATGGCTTTCAAGCCAAATGATCAATCTTATGGCCACATTCGTCGCATAGTTTGTTCAAATGATCTCATATTGTGCACAAGGGTGCATATTGGAATGGCAAACAATGTTGCCTAAGGAAATTTTCATTTTCTTTGGACGAAAAAATCATTTTTTATTTTTCGAGTGCCCAAAAGAAGGATTTTTTGTGAAGGAACTACCAAATAATTGTTACAAAATTGGACCAAATCAATTTTCTAAAATACTAGGACATATTTAATGCACAATTGACCAAATGGTTGGGTGCAAAAAGTTTTTATCCACCTCTCGTGAAAAAGACAATTTTCTGCCGATTCAGCTGGAACCGGGTCAAATTTGAACTGCAACTGCCTCATAGTTTGCTATTTATTTTTTTCCAAAAATCATTTCTAGGTACATAAGTATCTATTTAATCAGAGAAACACCAAAAAAATTCCAAGATTCAACCACTAGCTAGGAACGGTGAAGCCCGCCGTTTTGACCGCATTTTGAAACAGGCATAAAAAATTCAAAAAAAAAACAAAAAATTGGAAAACCTTCGCATTGTGTCATTATATGTGACCAAGTTCCCAGGAAAAATAACAAACTTGTAATACGGCAATTATTTTTAAAAAGTGCTCTCAGAAATGACCTATCATCTCTGAAGATTCATGGCTTTCAAGCAAATGATCAATCTTATGGCCACATTCATGGCATAGTTTGTTCAAATGATCTCATATTGTGCACAAGGGTGCATATTGGAATGGCAAACAATGTTGCCTAATGAAGTTTTCATTTTCTTTGGACGAAAAAACCATTTTTCATTTTCCGAGTGCCCGAAAGGAGGTTTTTTTGTGAAGGAACTACCAAATAATTGTTGCAAAATTGGACCAAATCATTTTTCTAAAATACTAGGCCATATTTAATGCACAAATGACCAAATGTTTGGGTGTCAAAAGTTTTGATCCACCTCTCGTGAAAAAGACAAATTGCTGCCGATTCAGCTGGAAGCGGGTCAAATTTGAACTGCAGCTGCCTCATAGTTTGCTATTTATTTTTTCCAAAAACCATTTATAGTTACATAAGTATCTACTAGCAAACATGCCCGTGCGTTGCAACGGGAAAAAGATTCGCATGCTTCCAGCATAATAAGCACGACTCAAGACCCCTTCACATGTCCAAATTATCTATTTCAACATAGCGCTTTAACTGCGTTGTTGATTATGCTCTTTCCTGCTTTGACCGACCATGGTTGCCGTGTCCACATGATCACATTGCGTCCGAACATGGTGAATCCTAATGTGACGATCTCAACCACACACGCATGTCATTGAACATGTCGTTGCAAGTTCATGTTTAATACTCGTCGAGCTGGATATGACGTCGGCGCTTCCTGAGCTACGACCTACATCATTCCTCATACTCCTATTCACTTATAAATTGTATACTTATTATTTTAAATGCATCAACATTCTTTTTAAAATACACAAATGATTTGTAAATCACATGGACTTTAAAAAAGCATGATTTTTATTAAATTATGACCGTATCTTTAAGCACGTGAAAAAAAATTATAATTACATGAATTTTTTAGAAAAGGGTGAACATTTTTTTAATTGTTTGGACATTATTTTAATATGTGAACACTTTTCTTAAAGCTGCACAAACAACTTGAAATGCTGGAACAATTTTTCAAAAGGCACAAAGAAAACATGTGAACACTTTTCATTAGTTTGTGTATTTGATTTGAAGTGATCAGGTTACTCATACACGCTCGGCCAAATTTTTTTTTCTGGACACAGTGATTTGGTTAGATTTCTCCTTCCTTCCTTCCTCCATTCCATTATCCCACCTGATTATGACAATCCTTCCTTTAATCCCGCATCGGAGTTTAATTCCTTCTTTTATTTTTTTCTCTTTTACATGTAGAACGGAGATTATTATTTTTAATTCTTTTCATTGTTTTCAAAGTGCACGTCCTGAGCACTATCCGCCCACGATCAGTGCTTCCTTTTAATTATTAGCCCCACACAATCCTTCCTTAATTATCCTACGTACACAATCTTAATTATCACACCTATTTACAGCAATTCCTTCTATAAATTAGAAGTCCACTATCTTTCCTTCAATTTTATCCAACTTGCTTATAACAATCCTTCCTTTTATATCCCACAATTCTTTCTTTAATTTACCCATCGATTTAGTTAGTTCGCACATATGTTGTCTGCCTGTTTGTTAATTCGCGAACCTGGTATATTAACCAGTGCGTGTTGGTTTAGAAACGCGAGGTGGGACAATTGAACATCAAAGATCGGTTGTTTAGTTCGTCATGGGAGGTAAGACCCTTACGCAAGGTCATCAGTTCGACTCCCAGCGGCCCCATATATTTTACGGTGTCGTTTCATGGCCTTTTTTTCACTTTTTAGAAAGCCCACTCGTGGGCCTGTGTGGCTAGTACAGGCTGCGGGAAGGAGAAAAATTGGCCGCGAGGCCGGATGTGCTGAGGCCCAAGTGCGGAAGATGTGTTCTTTAATGCCCGACAAAACAACACAAAAATTTGGTACCACCTCATCAGATAGTAAAAATTATAATACAGGTGAACGGATGAAAAAATTGGAGAAACGCACCTTGCTTTATTAGTAGGTATAGATTTAATCATAGAAACACCAAAAAAATTCCAAGATTCAACCACTAGCTAGGAACGGTCATTCCCGCCGTTTTGACCGCATTTTGAAACGGGCATAAAAAATTCAAAAAAAATCAAAAAATTGGAAAACCTTCGCATTGTGTCATTATATGTGGACAAGTTTCAAGGAAAAATAACAAACTTGTAATACGGCAATTATTTTAAAAAAGTGTTCTCAGAAACGAGCTATCAAGTGTGGAGATCAATGGCTTTCAAGCCAAATGATCAATCTTATGGCCACATTCATGGCATAGTTTGTTCAAATGATCTCATATTGTGCAAAAGGGTGCATATTGGAATAGCAAACAATGTTGCCTAAGGAAGTTTTCATTTTCGTTGGACGAAAAAACCATTTTCCATTTTTCGAGTGCCCGAAAGGAGGTTTTTTTTGTGAAGGAACTACCAAATAATTGTTGCAAAATTGGACCAAATCATTTTTATAAAATACTAGGCCATATTTAATGCACAATTGACAAAATGGTCTGGTGTAAAATTTTTTGGTCCACCTCTCGTGAAAAAGACGAATTTCTGCCGATTCAGTTGGAAGCGGGTCAAATTTGAACTGCAGCTGCCTCATAGTTTGCTATTTATTTTTTCCAAAAATCATTTCTAGTTACATAAGGACCTATTTAATCATAAATACATGGTTTGGTGGCGATATGTCGAGGTTTGGGCGGTGGCCGAGGGCCCCAACTCTAGAGCGCGTAAACTCGCATGCCCGCCGTGTGGTCACCGCGTGACCGTGGCTTTGCCATGTGTTCTGGGTGGCCTAGGCATGTCTAGTGGGTTGGGCACTCCCCAGGTTGGTGCTAGGAAGAAAATTACAACATAAGATTCTCACGAGGAGACCAATCGATGCTCAAACATGAATTAGCAGCGAAGTGTTTGATTAGCGGTACGGGAAATGTACATGGCTAATGGGCGTGAGTTTTGGCTGAGGATGATCAGTTACTAAGAAGACCGTTTTCACAAATTTTCAGCTCAAAAGGAGGAGCCTAGGTGGTACTTGCTTTGCAAACCACCACACTGGACATAAATACGAATGTTGAAGCTCGGCTCAAAATAATGAATGGATTGAGCTGGCATTTGGTGGAGGATGGTTATTTGGGCATAGGAAAACACTGTAGAAAATGGATACTATTTGGACATGCCAAAGTGGTACTTCCTTCACAAACTGTTACTTTGAACAGAATAGGAAAATGAATATTTTTGAATTATTTTTGAACTAGGCAAGGAAGGTTTTTACATATTTGACGAAGATATGACCCAAAGAATTTATGAGATTTTTTTGGGAATTTTGGGAATGACAGAAATATAGGTTGCTTCACAACCTAGGGCAAAAACTGCCACATGGACATGGCACATAGGCAAAACTGATGAGGTGGCGCCTAGTCGTAGCAACCCACCACAATTTACAAGGCTATGACCATCTTTATTGGTCGTTAACAACTAGAAATAAGGCAGCGGACTAGCGCTGTTAGCTTTATGACCATTTCATGTAAGGAAATTATGACCTTTCTGACCAAAATGGTCGCAATGGTTTAGGGTTTGGAGCCCCTCGAACAACTTTTGACCAATTGGTCTCAAATGGTCATAAATCTATGACCAATTCTTCCAGGGTCACTGACAGAAGGTCATAAGTTGACATATTTCTTGTAGTGCTACAGAACCTCGTAGGTCTTCCAGAGTACAGTCCGCACCAGAGTGGTAATGTAATCCTATTCTGGAAGTCATGTTACTTGACCATGACGAACCTACGAACTATGAGGAAGCGATGATGAGCCCATATTCCGCAAAATGGCTAGAGGCCATGAAATCTGTGATGGAATCCATGTATGAAAACAAAGTATGGACTTTGTTTAACTTGCCCGATGATCGGCAAGCCATTGAGAATAAATGGATCTTTAAGAAGAAGACTGACGCTGATGGTAATGTAACTGTCTATAAAGCTCGACTTGTTGCAAAAAGGTTTTCGACAAGTTCAAGGGGTTGACTACGATGAGACTTTCTCACCCGTAGCGATGCTTAAGTCTGTCCGAATCATGTTAGCAATTGCTGCATTTTATGATTATGAAATTTGGCAAATGGATGTCAAAACTGCATTCTTGAATGGATTTCTGGAAGAAGAGTTGTATATGATGCAGCCAGAAGGTTTTGCTGATCCAAAAGGTGCTAACAAAGTGTGCAAGCTCCAGCGATTCATTTATGGACTGGTGCAAGCATCTCGGAGTTGGAATAAACGCTTTGATAGTGTGATCAAAGCATATGGTTTTATACAGACTTTTGAAGAAGCCTGTATTTACAAGAAAGTGAGTGGGAGCTCTGTAGCATTTCTGATACTATATGTAGATGACATATTGTTGATCGTAAATTATATAGAATTTCTGGATAGCATAAAGGGATACTTGAATAAAAGTTTTTCAATGAAAGACCTCGGTGAAGCTGCTTACACATTGAGCGTCAAGATCTATATAGATAGATCAAGACACTTGATAAGATTTTTCAACGAGTACATACCTTGATAAATTTTTGAAATAGTTCAAAATAGAACAGTCAGAGAAGGTGTTCTTGCCTGTGATGCAAAGGTGTGAAGTTGAGTAAGACTCAAGGCCCGACCATGGCAGAAAATAGAAAGAGAATGAAAAGTCATTCCCTATGCCTCAGTCATAGGTTCTATAAAGTATGCTATGCTGTGAACCAGACCTATTATATACCTTGCTCTGAGTTTGACAAAGGAATACAATTTTGATATAATAGTAGATCACTGGACAACGGTCAATAATATCCTTAGTGAGGACTAAGGAGATGTTTCTCGATTATGGAGGTGATAAAAGAGTTTGTTGTAAAAGTTACATCGGTGCAAACTTTTACACTGATCCAGATGACTCTAAGTCTCAAACTGGATACATATTGAAAGTGGGAGCAATTAAGCTAGAGTAGCTCCATGCAGAGCATTGAAGACATAGAATGTTTGCAAAATACATACGGCTCTGAATGTGACAGACCCGTTGATTAAGCTTCTCTCACAAGCAAAACATGATCATACCTTAGTACTCTTTGGGTGTTAATCACATAGCGATGTGAACTAGATTATTGACTCTAGTAATTCGGTGTTGATCACATGACGATGTGAACTATGGGTATTAATCACATACAGATGTGAATATTAGTGTTAAATCACATGGCGATGTGAACTAGATTATTGACTCTAGTGCAAGTGGGAGACTGAAGGAAATATGCCCTAGAGGCAATAATAAAGTTATTATTTATTTCCTTATATCATGATAAATGTTTATTATTCATGCTAGAATTGTATTAACCGGAAACATAATACATGTGTGAATACATAGACAAACATAGTGTCACTAGTATGCCTCTACTTGACTAGCTCGTTGAATCAAAGACGGTTAAGTTTCCTAGCCATGGACAAAAGCGTTGTCATTTGATTAACGGGATCACATCATTAGGAGAATGATGTGATTGACATGACCCATTCCGTTAGCCTTGCACTTGATCGTTTAGTATGTTGCTATTGCTTCCTTCATGACTTATACATGTTCCTGTAACTATGAGATTATGCAACTCCCGTTTACCGGAGGAACACTTTGGGTGCTACCAAACGTCACAACGTAACTGGGTGATTATAAAGGAGTACTACAGGTGTCTCCAAAGGTACATGTTGGGTTGGCGTATCTCGAGATTAGGTTTTGTCACTCCGATTGTCGGAGAGGTATCTCTGGGCCCTCTCGGTAATGCACATCACTATAAGCCTTGCAAGCAATGTGACTAATGAGTTAGTTGCGGGATGATGCATTATGTAACGAGTAAAGAGACTTGCCGGTAACGAGATTGAACTAGGTATTGGATACCGACGATCAAATCTCGGGCAAGTAACATACCGATGACAAAGGGAACAACGTATGTTGTCATGCGGTTTGACCGATAAAGATCTTCGTAGAATATGTAGGAACCAATATGGGCATCCAGGTTCCGCTATTGGTTATTGACCAAGAATAGTTCTAGGTCATGTCTGCATAGTTCTCGAACCCGTAGGGTCCGCACGCTTAAGGTTTCGATGACAGTTATATTATGAGTTTATGAGTTTTGATGTACCGAAGGAGTTCGGAGTCCCAGATGAGATCGGGGACATGACAAGGAGTCTCTAAATGGTCGAGACATAAAGATCGATATATTGGACGACAATATTCGAAGTTCGGAAAGGTTCCGAATGATTCGGGTATTTTTCGGAGTACCGGAGAGTTACGGGAATTCGCCGGGGAGTATATGGGCCTTATTGGGCCATACGGGAATAGAGGAGAGAGGACGAAAGGAAGGAGGCGCGCAGCCCCCACTCTGGTCCGAATTGGACAAGGGGTGCGGCCCCCCTTTCCTTCCTCCTCTCCCCCTCTTTCCCCCTTCTCCTACTCCAACAAGGTGAAGGAAATATGCCCTAGAGGCAATAATAAAGTTATTATTTATTTCCTTATTTCATGATAAATGTTTATCATTCATGCTAGAATTGTATTAACCGGAAACATGATACATGTGTGAATGCATAGACAAACAAAATGTCACTAGTATGCCTCTACTAGACTAGCTTGTTAATCAAAGATGGTTATGTTTCCTAACCATGAACAAAGAGTTGTTATTTGATTAACAAGGTCACATCATTAGTAGAATGATCTGATTGACATGACCCATTCCATTAGCTTAGCACACGATCGTTTAGTATGTTGCTACTGCTTTTATCCATGACATATACATGTTCCTGTAACTATGAGATTATGCAACTCCCGGGGAGGAACACTTTGGGTGCTACCAAACGTCACAACGTAACTGGGTGATTATAAAGGAGTACTACAGGTGTCTCCAAAGGCAGATGTTGGGTTGGCGTATTTCGAGATTAGGTTTTGTCACTCCGATTGTCGGAGAGGTATCTCTGGGCCCTCTCGGTAATACACATCACTGAAGCCTTGCAAGCATTACAACTAATGAGTTAGCTGTGAGATGATGTATTACGGAACGAGTAAAGAGACTTGTCGGTAACGAGATTGAACTAGGTATTGGATACCGACGATCGAATCTCGGGCAAGTAACATACCGATGACAAAGGGAACAACGTATGTTGTTATGCGGTCTGACCGATAAAGATCTTCGTAGAATATGTAGGAACCAATATGAGCATCCAGGTCCCGCTATTGGTTATTGACCGGAGACGTGTCTCGGTCATGTCTACATTGTTCTCGAACCGTAGGGTCCGCACGCTTAAGGTTTCGATGATGGTTATATTATGAGTTTATGTATTTTGATGTACCGAAGGAGTTCGGAGTCCCGGATCTGATCACGGACATGACGAGGAGTCTCGAAATGGTCGAGACATAAAGATTGATATATTGGAAGCCTATATTTGGAGTTCGGAATGGTTCCGGGTGAAATCGGGATTTTACCGGAAAACCGGGGGGGTTACCAGAACCCTCCCGGAGGCTATTGGGCCTTAGTGGGCCTCGAGGGAGAAGAGGAAGGGCCGGCCAGGGCAGGCCGCGCGCCCCCTCCCCCCCTAGTCCGAATAGGACAAGGAGAGGGGGGCGGCGCCCCCCCCCCTTCCCTCTTCCCCTCCCCCAATCCTACTCCAACTAGGAAAGGGGGGGAGTCCTACTCCCGGTGGGAGTAGGACTCCTCCGGCGCGCCTCCCTTGGGCCGGCCGCACCTCCCCCCTTGCTCCTTTATATACGGGGGCAGGGGAGCACCCTAGAACACACAAGTTTGATCTACGGATCGTTCCTTAGCCGTGTGCGGTGCCCCCCTCCACCATATTCCACCTCGGACATATCGTCGCGAAGCTTAGGCGAAGCTCTGCGCCGGTAGAACATCAAGATCGTCACCACGCCGTCGTGCTGACGAAACTCTCCCTCCCCGAAGCTCTACTGGATTGGAGCCCGAGGAGCGTCATCGAGCTGTACGTGTGTCAAGAACTCGGGGGCGTCGGAGTAACGGCGCCGGGATCGGTCGGATCGCGAGGAGATCGTACGACTACTTCCTCTACGTTGTGATTGCTTCCGCTTCGGTCTACGAGGGTACGTAGACAACACTCTCCCCTCTCGTTGCTATGCATCACCATGATCTTGCGTGTGCGTAGGAAATTTTTTGAAATTACTACGTTCCCCAACAGTGGCATCCGAGCCTAGGTTTTTATGGTTTGATGTTTTGCACGAGTAGAACACAAGTGAGTTGTGGGCGATACAAGTCATACTACCTACCAGCATGTCATACTTTGGTTCAGCGGTATTGTGAGATGAAGCGGCCCGGACCGACATTACGCGTACGCTTACGCGAGACTGGTTTCACCGCTACGAGCACTCGTTGCTTAAAGGTGACTGGCGGGTGTCTGTCTCTCTCACTTTAGTTGAACCGAGTGTGGCTACGCCCGGTCCTTGTGAAGGTTAAAACGGAGTCTATTTGACAAACTATCGTTGTGGTTTTGATGCGTAGGTGAGATTGGTTCTTGCTTCAGCCCGTAGCAGCCACGTAAAATTTGCAACAACAAAGTAGAGGACGTCTCACTTGTTTTTGCAGGGCATGTTGTGATGTGATATGGCCAAGACATGATGCTATATTTTATTGTATGAGATGATCATGTTTTGTAACCTAAGTTATCGGCAACTGGCAGGAGCCATATGGTTGTCGCTTTATTGTATGAAATGCAAACGCCCTGTAATTGCTTTACTTTATCACTAAGCGGTAGCGATAGTCGTAGAAGCAATAGATGGCGTAAACGACAACGATGCTACGATGGAGATCAAGGTGTCGCGCCGGTGACGATGGTGATCATGATGGTGCTTCGGAGATGGAGATCACAAGCACAAGAAGATGATGGCCATATCATATCACTTATATTGATTGCATGTGATGTTTATCTTTTATGCATCTTATCTTGCTTTGATTGACGGTAGCATTTTAAGATGATCTCTCACTAAAAATTATCAAGTAGTGTTCTCCCTGAGTATGCACTATTGCCAAAGTTCGTCGTGCCCAGACACCACGTGATGATCGGGTGTGATAAGCTCTACGTCCATCTACAACGGGTGCAAGCCAGTTTTGCACACGCAGAATACTCAGGTTATACTTGACGAGCCTAGCATATGCAGATATGGCCTCGGAACACGGAGACCGAAAGGTCGAGCGTGAATCATATAGTAGATATGATCAACATAAGATGTTCACTATTGAAAACTACTCCATTTCACGTGATGATCGGTTATGGTTTAGTTGATTTGGATCACGTGATCACTTAGATGACTAGAGAGATGTCTGTCTAAGTGGGAGTTCTTAAGTAATATGATTAATTGAACTTAAATTTATCATGAACTTAGTACCTGATAGTATCTTGCTTGTTTATGTTTGATTGTAGATAGATGACTCGTGCTGTTGTTCCGTTGAATTTTAATGCGTTCCTTGAGAAAGCAAAGTTGAAAGATGATGGTAGCAATTACACGGACTGGGTCCGTAACTTGAGGATTATCCTCATTGCTGCACAGAAGAGTTACGTCCTGGATGCACCGCTAGGTGCCAGGCCTGCTGCAGGAGCAACACCGGATGTTGTGAACGTCTGGCAGAGCAAAGCTGATGACTACTCTATAGTTCAGTGTGCCATGCTTTACGGCTTAGAACCGGGACTTCAACAACGTTTTGAACGTCATGGGGCATATGAGATGTTCCAGGAGTTGAAGTTGATATTCCAACAGAATGCCCGGATTGAGAGATATGAAGTCTCCAATAAGTTCTATAGCTGCAAGATGGAGGAGAATAGTTCTGTTAGTGAGCACATACTCAGAATGTCTGGGTACTACAATCACTTGACACAATTGGGAGTTAATCTTCCGGATGATTGTGTCATTGACAGAATTCTTCAATCACTGCCACCAAGCTACAAAGGCTTCGTGATGAACTATAATATGCAAGGGTTCGTAAAGACTATACCTGAGCTCTTCGCAATGCTAAAGGCTGCGGAGGTAGAAATCAAGAAGGAGCATCAAGTGTTGATGGTCAATAAGACCACTAGTTTCAAGAAGAAAGGCAAAGGGAAGAAGAAGGGGAACTTCAAGAAGAACAGCAAGCAAGTTGCTGCTCAGGAGAAGAAACCCAAATCTGGCCCTAAACCTGAAACTGAGTGCTTCTACTGCAAGCAGACTGGTCACTCGAAGCGGAACTGCCCCAAGTATTTGGCGGATAAGAAGGATGGCAAGGTGAACAAAGGTATATGTGATATACATGTTATTGATGTGTACCTTACTAGAGCTCGCAGTAGCACCTGGGTATTTGATACTGGTTCTGTTGCTAATATTTGCAACTCGAAACAGGGACTACGGATTAAGCGAACACTGGCAAAGGACGAGGTGACGATGCGCGTGGGAAATGGTTCCAAAGTCGATGTGATCGCGGTCGGCACGCTACCTCTACATCTACCTTCGGGATTAGTTTTAGACCTAAATAATTGTTATTTGGTGCCTGCGTTGAGCATGAACATTATATCTGGATCTTGTTTGATGCGAGACGGTTATTCATTTAAATCAGAGAATAATGGTTGTTCTATTTATATGAGTAATATCTTTTATGGTCATGCACCCTTGAAGAGTGGTCTATTTTTGATGAATCTCGATAGTAGTGATACACATATTCATAATGTTGAAACCAAAAGATGCAGAGTTGATAATGATAGTGCAACTTATTTGTGGCACTGCCGTTTAGGTCATATCGGTGTAAAGCGCATGAAGAAACTCCATACTGATGGACTTTTGGAGTCACTTGATTATGAATCACTTGGCACTTGCAAACCGTGCCTCATGGGCAATATGACTAGAACCCCGTTCTCCGGTACTATGGAGAGAGCAACAGATTTGTTGGAAATTATACATACAGATGTATGTGGTCTGATGAATGTTGAGGCTCGTGGCGGATATCGTTATTTTCTCACCTTCACAGATGATTTAAGCAGATATGGGTATATCTACTTAATGAAACATAAGTCTGAAACATTTGAAAAGTTCAAAGAATTTCAGAGTGAAGTTGAAAATCATCGTAATAAGAAAATTAAATTTCTACGATCTGATCGTGGAGGTGAATATTTGAGTTACGAGTTTGGTCTACATTTGAAACAATGCGGAATAGTTTCGCAACTCACGCCACCCGGAACACCACAGCGTAATGGTGTGTCCGAACGTCGTATCGTACTTTACTAGATATGGTGCGATCTATGATGTCTCTTACAGATTTACCGCTATCGTTTTGGGGTTATGCTCTAGAGACGGCCGCATTCACACTGAATAGAACACCGTCAAAATCCGTTGAGACGACACCTTATGAACTATGGTTTGGCAAGAAACCAAAGTTGTCGTTTCTTAAAGTTTGGGGATGCGATGCTTATGTGAAAAAACTTCAACCTGATAAGCTCGAACCCAAATCGGAGAAATGTGTCTTCATAGGATACCCAAAGGAGACAGTTGGGTACACCTTCTATCACAGATCCGAAGGCAAGACATTTGTTGCCAAGAATGGATCCTTTCTAGAGAAGGAGTTTCTCTCGAAAGAAGTGAGTGGGAGGAAAGTAGAACTTGATGAGGTAATTGTACCTTCTCCCTTACTTGAAAGTAGTTTGTCGCAAAAACCGGTTTCTGAGACATCTACACCAAGTAGTGAGGAAGTTGATGATGTTGATCATGAAACTTCAGATCAAGTTGCTGCAGAACCTCGTAGATCAACCAGAGTAAGATCCGCACCAGAGTGGTACGGTAATCCTGTTCTGGAAATCATGCTACTAGATCATGATGAACCTACGAACTATGAAGAAGCGATGGTGAGCCCAGATTCTGCAAAATGGCTTGAGGCCATGAAATCTGAGATGGGATCCATGTATGAAAACAAAGTATGGACTTTGGTTGACTTGCCCGAGGGTAGGCAAGCAATAGAAAACAAGTGGATCTTCAAGAAGAAGACTGACGCTGACGGTAATGTTACTGTCTACAAAGCTCGACTTGTCGCAAAGGGTTTTTCGACAAGTTCAAGGGGTTGACTACGATGAGACCTTCTCACCCGTAGCGATGCTTAAGTCTGTCCGAATCATGTTAGCAATTGCCGCATTTTATGATTATGAAATTTGGCAAATGGATGTAAAGACTGCATTCCTGAATGGATTTCTGGAAGAAGAGTTGTATATGATGCAACCAGAAGGTTTTATCGATCCAAAGGGAGCTAACAAAGTGTGCAAGCTCCAGCGATCCATTTATGGACTGGTGCAAGCATCTCGGAGTTGGAATAAACGCTTTGATAGTGTGATCAAAGCATTTGGGTTCATACAGACTTTTGGAGAAGCCTGTATTTACAAGAAAGTGAGTGGGAGCTCTGTAGCATTTCTGATATTATATGTAGATGACATATTACTGATCGGAAATGATATAGAATTTCTGGATAGCATAAAGGGATACTTGAATAAGAGTTTTTCAATGAAAGACCTCGGTGAAGCTGCTTACATATTGGGCATTAAGATCTATAGAGATAGATCAAGACGCTTAATTGGACTTTCACAAAGCACATACCTTGACAAAATTTTGAAGAAGTTCAAAATGGATCAAGCAAAGAAAGGGTTCTTGCCTGTGTTACAAGGTGTGAAGTTGAGTAAGACTCAATGCCCGACCACTGCAGAAGATAGAGAGAAAATGAAAGATGTTCCCTATGCTTCAGCCATAGGCTCTATCATGTATGCAATGCTGTGTACCAGACCTGATGTGTGCCTTGCTATAAGCTTAGCAGGGAGGTACCAAAGTAATCCAGGAGTGGATCACTGGACAGCGGTCAAGAACATCCTGAAATACCTGAAAAGGACTAAGGATATGTTTCTCGTATATGGAGGTGACAAAGAGCTCAACGTAAACGGTTACGTTGATGCAAGCTTTGACACAGATCCGGACGATTCTAAATCGCAGACCGGATACGTATTTACACTAAACGGAGGAGCTGTCAGTTGGTGCAGTTCTAAACAAAGCGTCATAGCGGGATCTACATGTGAAGCGGAGTACATAGCAGCTTCGGAAGCAGCTAATGAAGGAGTCTGGATGAAGGAGTTCATATCCGATCTAGGTGTCATACCTAGTGCATCGGGTCCAATGAAAATCTTCTGTGACAATACTGGAGCAATTGCCTTAGCAAAGGAATCCAGATTTCACAAGAGGACCAAGCACATCAAAAGACGCTTCAATTCCATCCGGGATTTAGTCCAGGTGGGAGACATAGAGATTTGCAAGATACACACGGATCTGAATGTAGCAGACCCGTTGACTAAGCCTCTTCCACGAGCAAAACATGATCAACACCAAGACTCCATGGGTGTTAGAATCATTACTATGTAATCTAGATTATTGACTCTAGTGCAAGTGGGAGACTGAAGGAAATATGCCCTAGAGGCAATAATAAAGTTATTATTTATTTCCTTATTTCATGATAAATGTTTATCATTCATGCTAGAATTGTATTAACCGGAAACATGATACATGTGTGAATGCATAGACAAACAAAATGTCACTAGTATGCCTCTACTAGACTAGCTTGTTAATCAAAGATGGTTATGTTTCCTAACCATGAACAAAGAGTTGTTATTTGATTAACAAGGTCACATCATTAGTAGAATGATCTGATTGACATGACCCATTCCATTAGCTTAGCACACGATCGTTTAGTATATTGCTACTGCTTTTATCCATGACATATACATGTTCCTGTAACTATGAGATTATGCAACTCCCGTTTACCGGAGGAACACTTTGGGTGCTACCAAACGTCACAACGTAACTGGGTGATTATAAAGGAGTACTACAGGTGTCTCCAAAGGCAGATGTTGGGTTGGCGTATTTCGAGATTAGGTTTTGTCACTCCGATTGTCGGAGAGGTATCTCTGGGCCCTCTCGGTAATACACATCACTGAAGCCTTGCAAGCATTACAACTAATGAGTTAGCTGTGAGATGATGTATTACGGAACGAGTAAAGAGACTTGCCGGTAACGAGATTGAACTAGGTATTGGATACCGATGATCGAATCTCGGGCAAGTAACATACCGATGACAAAGGGAACAACGTATGTTGTTATGCGGTCTGACCGATAAAGATCTTCGTAGAATATGTAGGAACCAATATGGGCATCCAGGTCCCGCTATTGGTTATTGACCGGAGACGTGTCTCGGTCATGTCTACATTGTTCTCGAACCGTAGGGTCCGCACGCTGAAGGTTTCGATGACGGTTATATTATGAGTTTATGTATTTTGATGTACCGAAGGAGTTCGGAGTCCCGAATGTGATCACGGACATGACGAGGAGTCTTGAAATGGTCGAGACATAAAGATTGATATATTGGAAGCCTATATTTGGAGTTCGGAATGGTTCCGGGTGAAATCGGGATTTTACCGGAAAACCGGGGGGGTTACCGGAACCCTCTCGGAGGCTATTGGGCCTTAGTGGGCCTCGAGGGAGAAGAGGAAGGGCCGGCCAGGGCAGGCCGCGCGCCCCCTCCCCCCCTAGTCCGAATAGGACAAGGAGAGGGGGGCGGCGCCCCCCCCCCCCCCCCTTCCCTCTTCCCCTCCCCCAATCCTACTCCAACTAGGAAAGGGGGGAGTCCTACTCCCGGTGGGAGTAGGACTCCTCCGGCGCGCCTCCCTTGGGCCGGCCGCACCTCCCCCCTTGCTCCTTTATATACGGGGGCAGGGGAGCACCCTAGAACACACAAGTTTGATCTACGGATCGTTCCTTAGCCGTGTGCGGTGCCCCCCTCCACCATATTCCACCTCGGACATATCGTCGCGAAGCTTAGGCGAAGCTCTGCGCCGGTAGAACATCAAGATCGTCACCACGCCGTCGTGCTGACGAAACTCTCCCTCCCCGAAGCTCTACTGGATTGGAGCCCGAGGAGCGTCATCGAGCTGTACGTGTGTCAAGAACTCGGGGGCGTCGGAGTAACGGTGCCGGGATCGGTCGGATCGCGAGGAGATCGTACGACTACTTCCTCTACGTTGTGATCGCTTCCGCTTCGGTCTACGAGGGTACGTAGACAACACTCTCCCCTCTCGTTGCTATGCATCACCATGATCTTGCGTGTGCGTAGGAAAATTTTTGAAATTACTACGTTCCCCAACACAAGGAAGGAGGGAGTCCTACTCCCGGTGGGAGTAGGACTCCCCTTGGCGCGCCTCTCCTAGGCCGGCCGCCCCCTCCCCCCTTGCTCCTTTATATACGGGGGCAGGGGGGCACCTCTAGGGACAACACACAAGTTGATCTACGGATCGTTCCTTAGCCGTGTGCGGTGCCCCCTCCACCATATTCCACCTCGGTCATATCGTCGCGGAGTTTAGGCGAAGCCCTGCGCCGGTAGAGCATCATCATCGTCACCACGCTGTCGTGCTGACGAAACTCATCCCCAACGCTTTGCTGGATCGGAGCCCGGGGATCGTCATCGAGCTGAACGTGTGCTGAACTCGGAGGTGCCGTACGTTCGGTGCTTGGATCGGTCGGATCGTGAAGACGTACGACTACATCAACCGCGTTGTCATAACGCTTCCGCTTACGGTCTATGAGGGTACGTGGACATCACTCTCCCCTCTCGTTGCTATGCCATCACCATGATCTTGCGTGTGCGTAGGAATTTTTTTTGAAATTACTACGTTCCCCAACAGAGGCATCAAGTAGGGTGAACTAGGGCTTTTGGCTTTTTATCGACCCCGAGGCATCAAGTAGGGTCAAGTAGGTTTTTTTGGCTTTTTATCGACGATGAGGCATCAAGTAGGGTGAACTAGGGTTTTTGGCATTTTATCGACGCCGAGGCATCAAGTAGGCTTTTTTTGCTTTTTATCGACCCCGAGGCATCAAGTAGGCTTTTTTGGCTCTTTATCGACGCCGAGGCATCAAGTAGGCTTTTTTGGCTTTTTATCTACGCCGAGGCATCAAGTAGGCTTTTTTTGCTTTTTATCGACCCCGAGGCATCAAATAGGCTTTTTTGGCTCTTTATCGATGCCGAGGTGTCAAGTAGGCTTTTTTGGCCTTTTATCGACGCCGAGGCATCAAGTAGGCTTTTTGGCTTTTTATCGACGCCGAGGCATCAAGTAGGCTTTTTTGGCTTTTTATCGACACCGAGGCATCACAAGAGTATCACAAGAGTAGGTGTTTTTGGCACAAGAGTAGCATCACAAGAGTAGCACCATCATCATAACTAGAGTAGCACTAGATTAATTGATCATCATAGTTGATCATCACAGGACTACTAGAATGCCATAGTCTGACAACAGGATCATTACAGTACCAGAACCTAAGTTGGTCATTACAGTACCAGAACATAACTTGATGATCACTTGGTCATCAAAATAGTAGCAGTGGCTTAACATGATAAAGCAGAGGATTACAACATCAATCCCATGCTGCACCAGAAGCAGTCAGGTAGTCCTTGATCTTCTGGGTTGGCTTTCTGACTCTTTGGGAGACACTGTTTGGTCTTGGAGGCAAGAAAGCTGCCCTTGCTCCCTTTGCAGCAGTTGAAGCCCTAGTAGCTAGAGACTTACCCTTTGCAGCAGCAGTAGCAGATATTGTTGATGGTGTAGTGGCAGAAGATGTATTCCTCTTTGCTGATGCTGGTGCAGTGGCAGAAGATGTAGTCCTCTTTGCTGGTGCTGGTGCAGTGGCAGAAGATGGATTTCTTCTTGCTGGTGCTGGTGCAGTGGCAGAAGATGGAGTTCTTCTTGCTGGTGCTGCTGCAGTGGCAGTAGATGCAACCCTTCTTGCTGGTGCAGCAGATGAGGCAGCAGTAGCAGCATCAGGTGGGTAAGAAGAGCTACTTGGCTACAAACGCAACATAAGTAATTCAGCATTTTTGTTACATGCATAGAGAACATAGGTAATTTAGCATGTTTTGCATTGTTTCTTACCTCATGCCTGTTCTTTCTCATGGCTAGTGCAGGTGTCGGTGTCAAAATCGGCGGATCTCGGGTAGGGGGTCCCGAACTATGCGTCTAGGCGGATGGTAACAGGAGACAAGGGACACGATGTTTTACCCAGGTTCGGGCCCTCTTGATGGAGGTAAAACCCTACGTCCTGCTTGATTGATATTGATAATGTGGTTATTACAAGAGTAGATCTACCACGAGATCAAGGAGGCTAAACCCTAGAAGCTAGCCTATGGTATGATTGTTGTAATGGTTGTTGTGTCCTACGGACTAAAGCCATCCGGTTTATATAGACACCGGAGAGGGCTAGGGTTACATAGAGTCGGTTACAATGGTAGGAGATCTACATATCCGTATCACCAAACTTGCCTTCCACGCCAAGGAAAGTCCCATCCGGACACGGGACAAAGTTTTCAATCTTGTATCTTCATAGTCTTGGAGTCCGGTTGACGATGATAGTCCGGCTGATGATGATGGTCCGGCTATCCGGACACCCCCTAGTCCAGGACTCCCTCAGTAGCCCCTGAACCAGGCTTCAACGACGATGAGTCCGCCGTGCATATTGTTCTGCATTGCAAGGCGGGTTCCTCCTCCGAATAATTCATAGAAGATTGTGAACGCCAGGATAGTGTCCGGCTCTGCAAAAAAAATTCCACATTCCACCGTAGAGAGAATAATATGTACACAAGTTCAATCTGCTGACGTATTTTGTGGCATGACGTCACACCACTACCAAGCCTTTACTTGAATCGTTTTTTACTATACCACCTCAGCGCGTTTAGCGAAGCGGTTTCCTTGGCACGTCTTGTCGAAGCAGAGATCGTGCCCCCCTTATTCTAGGATTCTCATCAATACGGACGTGGGTAACCCAACCGCGCCCGTCGCCACGCCCCCTTTATCAAAGGCGAGTCCCAAACGGTCACGGAGACGGCTCTCGGTATTCTCCCTCTTTATAATAGGACCAAGGCTCATTTCTTTTCTTCAATCCTCCATCGAATCTTCTCCTTGCTCCAAGTTCCAACACCCAGAGCCCCAGATTCGAGTGCTTCGGATCTTCAACAATGTACGGTTCCGACCTTCGGGGCCGGTGGATGCCCTCCTCCGTCACGGAGGAGGACGTGCTAATGCTGCGAGAGGCCAAGTACCTGTCTTACGAGATTTCGCACAGGTTGCCCACCGAAGGGCAGGCCATCCCCACCCCCGAGCCCGGCGAGTATGTCGTTTTTGTATCCCACCTCCGTCGGGGTTTAGGCTTCCCGATGGATCCTTTTGTGAGAGGGCTCATGTTTTACTATGGGTTGGAATTCCACGACTTGGCTCCGGAGTCCATCCTCCATATTTCCGCATTTATTGTCATCTGTGAAGCTTTCCTCCGCGTCACCCCCCACTTTGGCCTATGGCTGAAGACCTTCAATGTGGAGCCGAAGATGATCGAGGGGCGTCAAGCAAAGTGCGGCGGGGCGGCCATAAGCAGGAGGGCCGATGCCCTGTGGCCCAAGGGCTCCTTCCAAGAGGAGCTCGGCTTGTGGCAGCAGGAGTGGTTCTATATTACCGCTCCGAAGGGCAGCAGACAGAAGCCGCCGCCCTTATTCCGCTCGGGACCTCCACGACGGTTGATGTCGTGGGTCAACCAAGGGCTCAACTGGGGGCCGTCAAAGGACGTGCCCCTACTGCAGGGCCGGATTCGAGACCTCCAAGCGAGGGAGATCGATATGGTTGTGGTAATGCAGGTCATGCTGATTAGGCGTCTCCTGCCCTGCAAACGCCGCCCTCTCCGGCTGTGGGAGTTTAATCCGGAGGGACCACGGATTCTTCAACACTTCATGGGTATGACACCCGTGGAGATGTACAAATTATTCTTCGGATCACGAGAGGCGTGTCCGGAATTGACCGAGGACGCTGGCCTAAGCTGCAATCGCCCGGATACACAAGTAAGTAGCTCCGAGTTCGGACGTACCGTTTATTTGCCTTTCTATGATTCGCCTTTTGACCGATTTCCTTCTAAACAGGAGTGGATAGCGGAAGCAAAACTGATACGGTGTCCGGCCCCCCTCCCAGAGACCGCGCCGGATCCCGTGCTGGTCAGGATGCTGGAGGTTGCGCCTTCAGAGGAAGGCGAAGGGGAAAATAAAGGAGCTACCGCCTCGCCCAAGGAGGCTCTTGAAAGAGGGGGGATCGAGAATCCCTCCCTCCAAGGGGAGAAGAGGACTGCCTCCAAGGACCCGGGGGCCAAAGCCCCTAAGCGGGGGTAGAAATCTTCGCCAGAGGGTCCTGCGTCCGGGGAGGCCCCGGCCGCACAGTCTCCCCTAAAGAATCAGCCCTCCAACAAGCCGTAAGTAGAAAAAAGGGAGGTTTATAATAAGGGACAACCCTATTTGTGCTTCTGAGGATAACTCAAGTTCTTACCTTGTAGTTCGGATCTCCGTCCTTCGCAAATGAGCTCGTCTTCGGGGGACCTTCGTCCGGAGATGGTGGAGAGCGAGACGCCTCCGTTTGCGGCGCCGTCGGATAGGGTGGACGAGCCTGAAGTGTCATCACGGAGGGTGCCCCCGAGTTTGGCAAAGCCGGATAGTTCGGCACCAACTGGTGTACGGCTGAAGGATCTACTTGAGAAGGCGTCTATCTCAGAAGATCACCATGCATTGATGAGTATGGTGATTGGAAGGATTTCGTCCGCCGAAGGCGGATTGCGTAATGCCGTCAGGAGTTTGCTGGCGGGGTTTGAGGTACGTAAAAATGACACACCTTTTGAAAGTTTTACACATAAAGTGCGCCCTGTATAGATAGTAGCCCCTGAGACTCGGTAGGTTGTCGAAAGCGACAGCGTGCCGAGGATCAAAATCGCAGGGTTCAATTTTCGCCGTTCCTATGCAGGTGGCGGATCGTCCGGGGGCCAGCCGGACTGATGGAGTTGCTGAACTAAAGTGGCAACTCGACGTTGCGGATGCGGACATCGCGCTAGTCAACAGGCGACTTGATGAGTCGCAAGGTAAGCGTTTCTTTGCGGTCACTTGGTAAGGGAGCCAAAGCCCACTCCTTACAACATGTGTGTGAAACGCAGATGGTGCCGCTGCTGTGGACAGCCTTCAGGCCGAACTTGCTCAAGCGAAGGAGCAAGCCAGAAGGAGTGATGCGGCTGCCTCGAGGGCGGCCAAGGAGTTAGAAGCCGAAAGGGCTGCACACTGCTGAAGCAGGGAAGAGATGGCCGAGATGGCCGTGAAGTTAAAAGATGCTACCGACCGCAATGAGGCTCTTGAAAAGGTGTCCCTAGCGGGGCAAGAAGACCTGGGGAAGGCCACCGCCGAAGCCAAGGATGCTCGTTCTGCAATGCGGGCTATAAAGGAAGAGCTGCGCCAGGCCGGAGACATTGTAGCTGGCAAGCCTTTTCTGCTGCGCCGAAGGTTTACGGATCCAAAGTATGCTCAGCTTGGCCAGCTGTGGGGTCCGGAGGACCCTTATATGGACTTAGCAGCGAGTGCGGCGGATGCCGTTGTGCACTTCCGAACCAGAAGGATCACAAGACGGAAGAGCTGTTTTGGTCTCAATTCCATAGTCCGGAGCGTTCACTTCCGCTGACCGACTAGTTGGCCGAGTGGGCTGAGCTGAATAGGTTGTCCAGGCTTGCCATGACGGATATCGTGACCCATGTCTGGCCGGATAGGCCCAAGCCGAAGAGCTACTTTGGCTTATTGCAGCAATTTCTTGGGGCGGTGCCGCATATCAAGGCGATGAAGCGGTCGGCCTGCATAGAGGGTGCACAGATGGCACTCGCCCGTGTGAAGACACATTGGACAGAGATGGATGCCACCGCTGTTGCGAACCAGGGTTCGGACGAGAGCCGGTTACCCGCCGAGCACTATTTTGGCAAAGTTCTACGTGGTGCTCGTGTAATAGAGTCGCAGTGCTCAAAAAATGTCACGTTCAGATGAACGTTTTATTTTGTAAAACAATGTTTATGATGTAAGCGCTTTTTATACTTGTGCGTTCAAGTAATGAAATATCTCCTATGCGGCCGTTTATGTATACGTGTGTATAACCTGAAAGATGGCAGTCGTCGGCTTCAGCCCCCATGCACAAGGTGCGGGGGTGTTTGCAAAAATAGCGCATTTTCACACTTAATCCAACATCTCGGTCCTGTGAAGGAGGTGGTAGCGTAGCAAATGAGGCAACCAGACTATAATGCTTTATCACTTTCACTTAGCCATTGGAGTTCGAGGGTGGGGCTACTATATAGCCCCTGGGGGCACCGCGCTGTCCGAATTCGGGGCGCGTATGTGCATGACCGGGAAACGGCCCTTCGTCAAAGAGGAGGAATTCTAAACATTCCATTGGTCGATCGAGTGGTTGACCAGTCTCTCGCTGTATCATGATAGTCAGTTTTCGGCTTTCTCTACTGAGGTGCTCGCCCAGCCGAACTGGGGCACAATCACAGTCGTTCTCCTGGTGCCGCGTTAGCCGATGATACGGAACGTAAGGCAGCAAAACATAGGAGCCGGGCAAACCCAACATTTGACCAAAGACATGATTCGGAGCTGATGCATATAAGGCCTAACTCGAGACGCCGAACACTCCCGAAGGTGTTCGGTCTTTATAATAACGGGCAGAACAATGCCCTAAGCCCCTAGTGTCCAGGTACGAGCAAGGTCCTCTGACGCGGCCGATGCCAAAACGCCAGTCTCCTCTCTGGTTATAATGAGAAACCAGGGGATTGTAGCAACAAGAGACAGTAAGAAAGGTTTACGCAGGGTCTTAATCTGAAAAGAATCCTTGAAACGGGTCCCTACTGCACATCTGCGCCTGTGTCTCCGTTGTGCCGTATCCTGGACAGGTGTGCACGTTGTTCATCTGTAAAAAGAGAGGAACTTCGTTTGAAAAGAAATTGTGCGAAAAAGTTCATAAAAAAATTGAAATATAAATTAATAAAGCTGAGCCTATGTTAGCTCATTATTGCTTATATGCACAGCCCCTTGTGAAGGGGTGTGCGGCTAGGTAGCCCTAGCTTATTTATTCCGGACTCGTCCAGCCGTGTCCGGGGTCTTAGACGACCTTTTAATGAAATGATGCCGCGTGGGCCCGGCATTTTAAGTGTAAGAGACGCGTAATGTGGTATTGCGTTAAAGCGGACGAAAGCTTCACGTCCCAATAGTGCTTGATAGCTACTTTTGAATGGGGCGACATGAAAGATTAGCTTTTCGCGTCGGAAGTTGTCAGGTGACCCGAACACAACTTCTAGTAATAAGGAGCCTGTGCACTTGGCGTAAGGGCCTGGCGCCACTCCTTTGAAGGAAGTGCGGCTATGTCGAATTTTAGTAAGGTCTATCCCCAACTTGCGGATTGTGTCCGGATATAGCAGGTTTAAATCGCTGCCGCCGTCCATCAGGACTCATGTAAATTGCAGTCCGTCGATTATAGGATCCAATATCAGAGCAGTCCATCCTGCGTTTCGGATACTTCTGGAATAATCCAGGTGGTCAAAAGTGATTGGTTTTGACATCCAATCTCGAGGTTCCGCTGGGGTGGACCGTGCGACACCTGTCTTAGCGGGTGCCGTATTGTTTTTCCGTAATATCACATGAAGTGACTTTACTGCTTTGACATCTTGTGGGAAAGTCTTTTGTTTTCCGATGCTCTGCTGGTAGGGTTCGTCATCGTCCTCGCTTGGCACGTCGAGCCCCTTGTGTTCGGCGTTGAGTCTCCCGGACTGTTCAAAAACCCAACAATCTCGGTGGGTATGGTTTGCAGGCCTTCCGGAGGTACTGTGGATTTGACATATCCGATCCAAAATTTTGTTTAAGTTGGATAGCTCATCACTGTTGTCCTTAAGAGGCAGTGTTTTATTGTTTGGCCGTGAGCTTTTGAATCCGGCGTTGACAGCCGTGCTCTTTGGCCGTTTTTCTTTATTCCGACGTTGATCTTTTCTGCGCCGTGATTTTCCATTTCCATCTCTGATCTCGGATGTACTCGGGTCGCTGGTGCTGCATCTTGCTAGCCAACTGTCTTCCCCCGCGCAAAAGCGGGTCATGAGGCTTGTTAGCGCGGCCATTGTCCTTGGCTTCTCTTGGCCGAGGTGTCTGGCGAGCCATTGATCTCGGACGTTATGTTTAAAAGCTGCTAAGGCTTCAGCGTCCGGACAGTCGACTATTTGGTTCTTTTTGGTAAGGAACCTGTTCCAGAATTTGCGCGCTGACTCTCCGGGTTGTTGAGTTATATGACTTAGATCATCTGCATCCGGAGGGCGGACATAAGTCCCTTGAAAATTTGCTCTAAATGCTCCTCAAGCTCTTCCCAACTTCCAACAGTGCTTTCTGGGAGGCTTTTGAGCCAATGCCGAGCTGGCCCTTTGAGCTTGAGGGGTAGGTATTTGATGGCGTGGAGATCATCTCCTCTAGCCATGTGTATGTGTAGTATGTAATCTTATATCCAGACGCCAGGGTCTGTTGTTCCGTCGTATGCCTCTATGTTTATGGGTTTGAACCCTGCTGGAAATTCATGATCCAGCACCTCATCGGTGAAACATAGTGGGTGTGCGGCGCCCCTTTATTTGGGCGTGCCGCTGTCTTCGAACACTTGTCGTGTTGTGTTGCTTCCTCGGGCCCTCTTTTTTGGCCCGTAGATGGACCTGGCTGGGCCGTCTATTTTCCCAGGATCATAAGTCAGCTTGTGTGCAGCGCCGCTTGTCGCTTTTGGCCTGTCATCTGGCCGTCTATCCGGCCAGGCGGCCTCTTTGTTTTTTGACTGTGAGGGCTCTATGGCTTCCTCGTCAAATTCTGGTAGCAGCTTGCGCTTCGGGTAGCTCTTTGTTTGGTGGCCATTGCCATAGTTGTCTGCGGTATTGAGTACTTTGCTCCACTTCATTCTGAGTATGTCTTCCGCTGTTTTGAGCTTCCGTTTTTCCTTCTTTAGATTTCTTGCAGTGGCGACGAGTCTTTTGTGAAGGTTCTTATACTCCGGTGGTGTGTCCGGCATGAGATCGTCTGGACTGTTGGTTTCACCGGGCATGGATTGATTATCCGCTTCGTCCTGTTTGGACGGTTGCTTGGTTGCATGTTCGTCGTCCACTGGTTTGCCCTGCTCTATTGCTAGGTCATTAGGAATGCTGTTTTTGTCGAGGCGGCACTTAGGGCGGCGTCTGCGTCGCCATTTTGGTTGCTTGTCGGCGGGATTATCCTTTGCCGCGCCCCGTTGTTGCTCGTTATCGCTTCCTTTTGGGGTGTCCACCATATATACGTCATGTGTTGGGGTGGCCTTCCAGTGCTCAGTGAGCACTGCTTCTTGATCGTCTCCGGCATCGTCGTCCATACCGTCGATGTCTTCGGAGTCGTAGTCTAGCATGTCGGTTAGATCATCGACAGTGGCTACAAAGTGGGTGGTGGGTGGGCTTTGAATTTCTTCGTTGTCCGCATCCCAACCATCCTGGCCGTAGTCCGGCCAGGGCTTTCCGGATAGCGAGAGATGCTTTAGCGATTTCAGGATGTCACCAAAGGGTGAGTGCTAAAAGATGTCCGCAGCGGTGAACTCCATGATCGGCGCCCAATCAGATTCGATTGGCAGGGGCGCAGGAGGTTCGGAGTCCGGCACCTCGGAGTCACGAGCTTTATAAGGGACGAGGTCAGTGTTCGGCTCCATCGCCGTGGAAGTTGTAGCTCCCGAGGCGGTGTCCAGCCACCCGTCCTTGATCTGCGCGATAGGCTCCGGACTATGGGTCGGAGCGGATTCGTGTGCGGCCTCCAAGGTACTGTCCGGCAGCAGAGTTAGATCATGCCCATCGTGACAGCGCGGCACGCTCGGCTGTGGCTCGAATCCATCGAAGATCAAGTCTCCGCGGATGTCGGCCGTGAAGTTTAGGCTTCCAAACCTGACCTGATGGCCAGGGGCGTGGCTTTCGATCTGCTCCAGATGGCCAACTAAATTGGCCCGCAGGGCGAAGCCGCCGAATACGAAAATCTGTCCGGGGAGAAAAGTCTCACCCAGGACTGCGTTGTTGTTGATTGAAGAAGTCATCAAGCCTATCGGTGACGACACAGAGGAACTCTCAATGAAAGCACCAATGCCGGTGTCAAAACCGGCGGATCTCGGGTAGGGGGTCCCGAACTGTGCGTCTAGGCGGATGGTAACAGGAGATAAGGGACACGATGTTTTACCCAGGTTCGGTCCCTCTTGATGGAGGTAAAACCCTACGTCCTGCTTGATTGATATTGATAATGTGGGTATTACAAGAGTAGATCTACCACGAGATCAAGGAGGCTAAACCCTAGAAGCTAGCCTATGGTATGATTGTTGTGTCCTACGGACTAAAGCCATCCGGTTTATATAGACACCGGAGAGGGCTAGGGTTATATAGAGTTGGTTACAATGGTAGGAGATCTACATATCCGTATCACCAAGCTTGCCTTCCACGCCAAGGAAAGTCCCATCCAGACACGGGACGAAGTCTTCAATCTTGTATCTTCATAGTCTTGGAGTCCGGCTGACGATGATAGTCCGGCTGATGATGATGGTCCGACTATCCGGACAAGCAGGCTTCAAAGGAGCATGGCAGTTGGTGTACCTATGGCCAACTTTGCTGCAATTAGAACAAGTGATTGAGGCCATCCTTGAAGTGTCTTTTGGAGCTGGCTTCTCATGTCTGCCCTTTCTTCTCTTAGTTTGTGCTCTGCCTTTGTGTTCTTTGAAGACTGGAGGCTCAATGTCCCTACTGTCTGTCCTTGGCCACATGTCACAGCTAGGTACTGGACAGATTATGGGACTGTAAGCAGCCTTGTACATTGATTTTTTGAAAAAATCATGAACAAAGTCCTCTGGCTGTAGCTTAGCTTTGTGTATGGCAGAGACAACATGATGGCAAGGCACTATTGTCATATCCCACTTCCTACACCCATAAGTGTTTTCCTACAGGTTAACAACATATGTTTTCTCTCCACTTGTCACTTGGTAAAGATGTGGTCCAGCAATTAAAGATTGGCAGTTCCTAGACCACTTCTTTGCTTCTTCCAGTTTCTCTGCATATGTAGGACAAATGTCCCATTTGATAGTATCAGTTTTTGTTCTATTTGCATTGAACTTGACCATCAACTTTGTCCTAATTCCATCAACCATGGTCCTTATTGGCTTAGCCCTCACATCTAGGACCCACCTATTGAAAACCTCACTTAGATTGTTAACAACTAAGTCTGTCTTGCAGTTCAAATCCATGGCATGTCTGGCCCAAGTGTGTTTGGGTATTTTGCTAAGCCACACCCAAGCTGCTTCACACTCTCTCTTTAACTCATCCATTGCAACTTGAAAACCATGTTCAATATATGAGTAACTTGCTGCATCCATGTAATTTTTTAATTCTGGCCCTCTAAACCCAGCAATTTGAAAGTTCTGGTAGATATGCCTAAGGCAAAACCTCTGTGGGCAATTGGGGAAGACTCTATTTATGGCTTTCAAAAGACCCTATATGAAACAACTACAACTAAGTAACTACAACTACATGAAAGTAACTACATGAAAGTACAACTAAATATATTACCTTTTGCCTATCTGAAATGATTGTGTACTGTCCAAACTTGCCAGATTCCCCACCTATTGCTATACCTTCAGCTGGTATAGAAACCATGTCCAGGAATTTGTGTCCTCCTTTTCTACAATTCAAAAAGCAATGGGAAATATGTTGTTGTTCCCATCTCTTCCAGTAGCAGCTAGGATTTGTTGACCAGTAGTTAGCTTTATGAAGCATCCATCCAAACCTACAATATTAGCACAAATGATTAGTACTTGAAAGAACATATAAATGGAAATGAACATATAAGTGGCACAAACAATACAAGGCAATTACCTATGAATGGTCTACAACCATTGAGGAACCCTTCTTTGCATCCATTAAGGCAGATGAACAATCCATGAAACCTAGGGTTCTTGCTAGGATGCTCCCTAATATATTTTGTTGTCACAATACATCTAGAACCTGGATTAGTGTCTAGGACAGCCTGTAAATAATCCCTAATCCTGGTGTATGCGCCTTCTGATCTCCTAACACAACACTCTTTGCTGCCTTCCTAGCCCTGTAGGCCATGTGGGTTGATATATCCACTCCATACTTGCTCTTTGCAGTGTTAATAATTGTAGTTATTGCTGTTTTAGGATCATTCCTCACTGCCTCCTCACAATGTTTTGCAACCCACTTGGCAGTGACTTTGGTGCTCTCTGACATAGAAGGGCATGTGTGCACCAAATACAACTTCCTAATGGTAAATGTCTTCTCATTTGCAATCTGAGAAGCTGCCATATTGAAAGGGCATTGCTCATCTATGCACTGTGCTATAATCCTGTCACTGCAGTTCCTATGGTACTCAAAGTTCCTGTTCTGTGATATGTGCAGGGTTTGGAGTGCATTTCTGAACTGGTACACATCAATGAAGCAAAGATGCTTCACAAATTGGTCATGTGGGTCAGCTCTGTCCTCAGCATACCATAACCTTGGCTTCATCTTCTTTGCTCTACTCTTCCTACCATTGGGCAACACATAAGCCATTGCCTCAGCACCATCACCATCTTCCAAACCCAGGTCTTCTGGTTTTTGGTCCTCATCATCTGATGGTATCCAGTCCTCCTCACACATCTCCTCTACACTTCCATGTGATCTACTAGTTGGCCCGTTTCTGTGCCTCCAATTCCTCCTCCTCTTCTTGGGCTTATTCTCCTTTTGGATAACTTGCCCACTCTCTTGCTCCTCTTCATTGCTTTGCTCCTCTTCCATGTCACGCCCAATATGCGACCCTATCCAAAAGGAACTCGAAGGTCCCACCAAGGATAGACCCGCATATTGGAACGCTCTTGCAAGGTGGATATCATTACATCAACATTACATAATAGATGGGGATACATACATAAGGCATACAATGCCACACGAGTACAACAATACATCATACAAGAACAACATTCGACTACGGATGAATCATAAACAGAAACTCAAACGACATCCACCCTGCTAGCCCAGGCTGCCGACCTGGAACCTATCCTCTGATCGAAGAAGAAGTAGAAGAAGAACTCAACGCAAGCAAGCATCGGTCTCACGTCATGATCATTGCACAACTTGTACCTGCAACTATTGTTGTAGTAATCTGTGAGCCACGAGACTCAGCAATCCCATTACCATGGGTATCAAGACTAGCAAAGCTTAATGGGTAAGGAATGGATAAGTGGTGAGGTTGCAGCAGCGGCTAAGCAAGTATGGTGGCTAACATACGCAAAGAAGAGCGAGAAGAGAAACAAGCGGAACGGTCGTGAAGCTAGCAATGATCAAGAGGTGATCCTGAACACCTACTTACGTCAATCATAACACAGAAACCGTGTTCACTTCCCGGACTCCGCCGAGAAGAGACCATCACGGCTACACACTCGGTTGATGCATTTTAATTCGGATCTGGTGTCAAGTTATCTACAACCGGACATTAACAAATTCCCATCTGCCACATAACCGCGGGCACGGCTCTTGAAAGTTTATACCCTACAGGGGTGTCCCAACTTAGCCCATGACAAGCTCTAGCAATCAACGAAGGAATAGACCTTCTCCCAGGAAGACCCGATCAGTCTCGGAATCCCGGTTTACAAGACATTTCGACAATGGTAAAACAAGACCATCAAAGCCGCCCGGATGTGCCGACAAATCCTGATAGGAGCTGCACATATCTCGTTCTCAGGGCACACCGGATTGTCCAAACTTCCGGTAGGCGAGCCCAGAGTTGCCCCTGGTGGCCACCGGCGGCTGACAGGTTGGACCAACACTCACGACGAGCACTGGCCCGGGGGGGTAAATAAAGATGACCCTCGGGCTCCGGAAACCCAAGGGAAAAAGGGCTAGGTGAGGCAAATGGTAAAACCAAGGTTGGGCCTTGCTGGACAAGTTTTATTCAAAGCGAACTGTCAGGGGGGTCCCATAAATCACCCGACCGTGTAAGGAACGCAAAATCCGGGAATATAACACCGGTATGACGGAAACTAGGGCGGCAAGAGTGGAACAAAACACCAGGCATAAGTTCGAGCCTTCCACCCTTTACCAAATATATAGATGCATTAATAATATAAGAGATATTGTGATATCCCAACATAAACCCTGTCCACCATGGAGCAATCTTCAACTTCACCTACAGCTAGCAACGCTATAAGAGGGGCTGAGAAAAGCGGTAACATAGCCAAGCAAGGGTTTGCTAGGAATGGTGTCAAAGGTTAGAGGTTCATGGCAATTTGGGAGGCTTGAAGAGCAAATGATAGGTAACGCAGCATAGCGATAGAACGAAGCAACTAGCATAGCAATGATAGTAGTGAGATCTAGGGTAGCGGTCATCTTGCCTAAAATCCCGCAAGGAAGAAGAACGAGTCCATGAAGAAGACGAACGGATGAAGCCGAACCAACCGTAGACGAACGAATCCTCACGATCGCAACGAAACATGAACTAACAAGAAGAAGCACACAACATGGTAAACACACCACACATGAACAAGGCATGATGCACAACAAGCATGATGCATGACCAAGCTACATGAAGCTACTCATGGCAAGAGGTGATGCATACGAGAGCAACACATCAAGGCAAGTTTAAATGAGGCCGGGAACAACATATAACAATTCCGGTACGTCCTCATATGCAAATTTCGAAATTGGTCCAGATCTGAACAAACCTTAAGTTGAAGTTGTTAAACAGCAAGTTAAAGAGCACGAAGATGATCTACACGAGATTCTAGTCAAGTTACATATAAAGTTCATTAGATTCGGAGCTACGGCCTAGAAGATATGAGCAAAACAAGTTAAATATGGCATTGATGCAAAATGCATACAAACATCAAGCAAACACCTCAAAACAAGGATGCAACATGATAATATAAAGCTACATGCAAAAGCAAGCAAGTTTCATATAGAACACACTCAAAATGGAGCAACGGTTCAACACACACACACTATACAAGTCATAACAACAATCTGTCCATAACAGCAACTAGGCATCTTACAAGCATCAAAACAACATGCTACATCACCTCAACATAATAACAAAAGTCATGGGCATGAAGTACAGGTAAAGCTTAACAAAACATGAACACTGAGCTATCTCCATAAATCGCTAGAACATGCTCAAAAAGACATGGAAAGATTGCAAATAATAACAGTTTCAGGCTTTAGCAGAAATAACATCAGGTTGCAATGTTTAGAGCTATCAAACAACATGTTACAGGAACTTATCATGGCAAACAAAGGCATGGCATGAATCTACTAATTGCATAGATCAAAAGTCCCTTACTGGCCATAAGCCAAAAGGGCACAGAAAATATGATGGCACCCATGTAAACATGGCAAGTTATATTACAGATTCAAACATGGCAGGAACAACAATAAGTAGGCATGTTCGTGAGCTTGAACAACTCACCACAGAGCAATACATGGCATGGCAAGGCAACCAATAGTAAGAAGGCATGTTTGTGAAGCTAAGCATGGCAAGATCAAGGTCATAGGGTGCATGGAACACTATCAAAACACATGGGAACTAGTGAACTTAATGTAAACAGGCTGACAGCAACATTATGAAGCAACTTTGGAGCAAGATTACAATATGCTACAGCAAGCTATAAATGCAACCAGGGGCATGAATGGATAGAGCAAGACATGTAGATCAAAACATGTTTATAGGACATCTCCAGATTATGCATAGAATGATTAGTAGAATCATGTTAACATAGCAACAAAATATAACAGAATCTGTCAGGAAAACAGCAACAGCAACTACCCCACTTAACAAGCTGGATTCACTCACCACAAGTCATTGCATGACAAGATAAGCATATAATCATCAAGAAGACATGTTTATGTAACCAACCAAGGCAAGAACAAGGCAATAGCATGCAAGGATCAACTATAGCAACCTTGGCCAAATTGAATAACAAGTAAACAATCTGCTAGGAAACATTTTGAAGCAAAAGTAGAGCACCAAAATGATATGCTAGACTACTCCAAAATTGCAAAAAAGGGCATGAATGGATAGACAATAACCATATGTTCAAAACACCCTTACTGAAGTATCTCAAAATAAGCATGGATATCTCTGTAGCATCAAGCTTACATGGCATCAAAATAATAGCAGAACAGGGACTAAAATCAGCAATATCACAAAGCCTAGTTTGCATGCTTGTGCTAGTCACCACATTGATCACAAAAATACATGGCATACACCCCTGGAAAGATGGCATGGCATAGATCAAAACACATGTTTACATCAACCTCATAGGATGCACACATCAACCATGGCAAAAATGACAAATGAGCAAGTTATAACAGTTTCAGCAGATTAACATCAACATGCACTCTTCCGACAGCATTTCGGGCATCAAGATGAGCTCAAATGAAAATGATGCAATGGGATGAAATGAAGTACTTGTCGAGGCGAACAATTTGACATATTACACGCACGAAACGTGAGCTACGGATGCAGAGATACAGCATAATGAACATGGCATGATTATGTAAAGAAAACAAGGACTTGGACGAAAAATTGGACCTCGGGGAATCTGGATCTCGGGATTCCGGGATAGAGATGTACGGGATGGGGACGCTGGGCGTTTGGTTCAACTCTTGGTGGATCTGATCCCGGCGATCGGATCCGGCGAGGTGGCGGCGCCGGCGAACTCCGGCGAGGCGGACGCGGAACTCCGGCGACGGCGTGGAGGCGCGGGGGGAGCGGAGGAGGCGGCGCCGGTGACGCGCGGTGAGGCCACCGGAGGAGCGGCCGGGGCGGAGGCAGACCGGGCGGCGCCTGGACGAGGCCGCGGCCGACGGCGGTGACGGGCGGCGGCCGACGCGGAGGTGGGGACGAGATCCGGGCGGCGCGGGGCTCCTGCTCCGGCGAGCACTCGGGGAGGCGCGGCGGTGAAGGCGCCGGGCGACGGGGAGACGGGCCGCGGGGCGCGGGGCACGGCCGGGCAGAGGCGAGCGGCGCTGGGCGCGGCGGCGGAGGACGACGGCGGCGGAGGCGGCCGGGCGCCAGCGACGAGCGGCGGCGGGGCGCGCGGGAGGCGCGACGCGCGGGCCGGGCGGCGGCGCGGGATGGGCCCCGCGGGCCCCAGACGGGCTCGGCGGGCCTCGGCGGCGAAGTGGGCGCGGGGCCACGTGGCGCTCCCCCGTTGGCTGGAGCGACGGCGGCAGACGCGTCCGGCGCCGGGCGGACATGTCCGGCGCGCGGAGGAAGAAGGGGCTAGGGTTCATCTGCGCGAAAATTCGGGGGGAGACACCTATTTATTGGTAGAGGGAGCTAGGAGAGTCCAAATGAGGAGCGGTTTTCGGCCACGCGATCGTGATCGAACGATCGAGAGCATGGAGGGGAGTTAGGTGGGTTTTGGGCCACTTTGGAAGGGGTGTTGGGCTGCAACAAAAGAGGCCTTTGCGGTTACCCGGTTAACCGTTGGAGTACCAAACGACCTCCAAATGGCACGAAACTTGACAGGCGGTCTACCGGTGCTATACCAAGGCCGCTGGCAAACCTCGGGCCATTCCAAGAAAGTTTAACGCCCACTTACGAAAAGAGAGAAGAGGGAGACGTCGGAGGACATAGGAGCGCCGGATTGCAAAACGGACAACGGGGAAAATGCTCGGATGCATGAGACGAACACGTATGCCAATGCGATGCACATGATGACATGATATGAAATGCAGATGATGACATGGCAAAGTGCAACACGCAAGCACATGAGATGGCAACGACGACGAATAACTGGCATGCACCTGGCGCATCGAATCCGGGGCGTTACATTCCACCTCTTCCTCCAATTCCTCCTCCTCTTCATCATCATCATCCTCTTCTTCACCTAATGGCTCATACATTTCCTCCTCCTCATCTGTCTCCCACATCTCCTCAACATCTGTGTCCCCTTCATAATGGAGTAATGGATCATCCCTCTATTTTTTCATTTCCTCAAGCCTAGCAAGGATATCCCCATATTCTATCAAATTGGCATCTTCACTGTCCTCTTCATTGTCCATAACTGCAGCTTTCCTTTTCAAAGGAGTGGCCTTCTCTTTTTCTTTATTATTCTTCCTAAAATAGCAATTTCCTTTCTCCTTGTCTCCTCCATAATTTTTTCTATTTGCAGTTGCTCCTCTGAAATGATTGTGCTCTTCTGTGTTACAAATTGTATTGGTAGTGGTTCTTCTTCTGTTGCATCTGACTTTTCTACATTACCTGCATTAAACAACACTCCTTCTTGATCTACCTGATATAGTTGGGGCTCTCCAATTTCCTACAGAGGGATCTGCTGCTCAATAACATTAGCACTACTATTTATATCTAGAGGTTTGGGGGAACTGGCCCTAACAACTGTCACATTGAAGATCTTCTGCTTCTGCTGTACTATGTGGTCTAGAATTTCCTCCAGCATGTCATCATCCTCTATTTCTTGCATTCCTTCTATCCCTAGGCCAGGATTCTTCACATAATACATGTAATCCCTCAAACCATATCCTTCAGTCTCTATCAGTGCTACTAGATTGTAAAATGTGATGTCTGACAACATCATAGTTCTCTCAAGATTGTCTCTGTCATGAAAATGCATCCTCAATTCCCAAACCTCATCATCCAGACTGCAAATTTAAAAAGAAACATAGTGTTGTATAAGTGTTCAATTTTAACACTTATGAAAAAGCATAACAGGAACAAACAATGTAGTAGAGAGCAAAACAGTACAAAATCCCTAGCTTTGGTTCATTAAGAACTACTGCAATACAGATCAACACATCACCTAATTCCAACTATATAACCATAGCTTATCTCAACTAAATAAGACACAAACAACACCTAATTTAATGGAGATGGGGAACTGGATCTCAATAACAACCATATCATCGCAATAACAACCATAGGCTAACCCTAACCCTAGCCCAACAATATGCAATGGAGATGGGGAACTGGATCTCAGTATAAGCTAACCCTAGCCCTAGAAACGGAATGTAGTGGAGAAGGGGAAGGGGATCTCACTATACACCGCCGAAGGATGAGGCGATGTGATGGCTTCCAATCGGATTCGCCTTCACCGCCGCCGCGAAAGATCTAGCCGCCGCGTATTCCATCGAATACTGCACCTCCTCCTCCGCATTGGGCGTCGCCTTGCTAGGGTTCGAGCTCCCGCAAAGCTCACCTCCTGGGTCGGGATCCCCGTCGCCTGCGCCACTGTAGGGAGGACCGCCGCCGCCAACATCGCCTGCTTTCGCCGGAGTAGCCATCTGCCTACGAGACACAAGGAGGGCAGAGAGCGGGCAGGAGAGGGGGGAAGAAGGGGAACAGCGGGCAGGAGAGGGGGGAGAAGACGGGGTCAAATGACGGGGTCGAACAGAGGGGGGTGGAGGGGGACGGCACCGTCAAACGCCGTCTAACGGCTGTCGGGACGGCCCACGGTGCCACGTACGCAAAAAACGGGCCCCGCCTGTCATAAACAAGCTTAACTAAGCCCGATCCGCCGATCAGTGCTTTCTGCAAAAAGATTACCGTAGACACGGTGTTTTTTGCAAAAAAATATATATTGTAGTGGTTTTCGCAAAGCTTGCCTTCAAAGTGGTGGTTTTCTGCAATTTACTCTAGTTTATGCGTCTATGAAAATCTATGAAACCAGAGTCCTGGCTCGTGTCAGGTGCCCTCGGACACTCGTATGCCGCAGCTACTTCCTTCACATAATCAGGCACAATACTGTCGGTAGTTAACTAAGAACTGTATTTTCCCATATCAGCGAAGCAACGATATTTTCTTACATACACGTCTTTGGGCAGGACACACGCCATTCACCTTCAGCGATCTGCGCTTGGCAGCAGCGTCATGACGCGCTCTCGGCAAACCTGCCCTGCACATACATGTCCCAACTCACAACCATTAGAGAGAGCATTTGCGTACCTACCGTCGGGCGTCGGCAGTGCGTGCAACAGGTGTGAGCCGTGAGCGCGTTCACCGTCCTGGGGTCCAGCGCGCCGTTGAACTTGGCGTCGGTGCTCTCCCACAGCCCTGCTGACCTCTGACGCGGCAAGCGTCTTCCGGGCGACGAAAGCGGACCCGCGGAGCGCGCAGCCTCAGAGCTCCTCCCCACGGTTGCGAAACATTGAATCCACGCAGCTCAGCCTCATCGATTGTCAGTACCATTTGCACCAGACGTCCAAACTGACCCGGGCAGATATAGCGCTCCACATCCAGCACGGCCGTCCGGCAATTAGATCACGCTGCCACAGTGCCACATAGGAACCCCGAACGCCGTCGTAGGCGATGGAGGAGCCAGAAGCAGAGGCACCGTCAGTCTTGCAGCGAGCCCCCTGCGCCGGAGAGGAGAGGGCGCGAGCGAAAGAGCCTTGCCGGCGCAATCCACCTCGCTGCCCGTGCTCCGGCCAAGATCGCCAAGATCGCCAAGATCGCCCTGGAAGAAATGAACTATTTCTGGATGGCTGGGTTCCCGGCTCTGATCTAGGCGGTGCGTGGCATGTGGACTCTAGAGAAGGCGACGCTGGCCGGCGTAGGAGAGGGAGAGGAGCAGCACACGCCCATGTTACCGCAGTAGCCGAACACCTCGCACTGGTCCGCCACCGCCGACCATTGCTCGGTCGCCGTGCTCCTGCCAACGAAGTTGCCGTCCGAGTCAAGGCGCGCGAAGCGCAGCATGTCGCCACTCTCGCCGTAGTTGCTGCTGTAGGCAACGATAACGGGGTCGGAGAGCGTGCCATCGATGAGGGAGACGATGTGTTGGTCTGCATCTTGATTCTTAAGCGTCGGGGAGCTGACCGTCTTGTTGGCGGTGAAGGAAATCTTAATTAAAGCAGTGATACAATCAATTCCAGTTTATGCTATGGCCGTTTTTAAGATACCAAAGAAGTTATGTAAAGAGATACATGATGCAATGTCCGCTTTGTGGTGGGGAGATTCGGATGATAAAAAATAATGCATTGGTTTGCATGGTGGAGGATGGTCATACCCAAGAAGCTAGGTGGAATGGATTTTTGGGATCTTTACTCTTTCAACCTTGCCATGCTCGCCAAACAATCATGGAGAATTCTGAACAACCCAAATTCCCTCCGTTCACAAGTGATGAGATCCAAATACTTTCCCAATGGGAATTTTCTCAAAGCAGGACCAAAGAGAGGTTCATCCTTCACTTGGCAGAGTATAGACCAAAGAGAGGTTCATCCGTCACTTGGCAGAGTATACTAGCAGGATTACAAACATTTCGTCGAGGGCATATATGGAGAGTAGGCACGGGAACAAAAATAAATATATGGGAAGACCATTGGATGCCAAATTCTCATAATAGAAAGATTCAGACTAGAAGAGGAAATATACTTCTGCGAACAGTGGATGAACTGATCAACCCGGACACCGGAGCTTGGGATGAGGAGATGATAAAAGATGTGTTTTTTCTAGTGGATGTGGAAAATATTCCGAGGATTCCCTTGAGCGAGTTTTTAACAGAAGATTTTGTAGCATGGAATATGACAAGGACGAGCTTATTTCTGTCCGGTCTGCGTATTATACAGAATGGGATCATCAGTTTGGAGCTCGAGTGCGAAGAGAGGATGGACAGGGATCGTCCATGGTGAACCCAGTATGGGATATTGTTTGGAAGCTGAAGATCCCAAATAAAATCAAAATATTCATATGGAAAGCATTGCATGGTACTGTCACGCGCTATGGGGTTCTCGCCTCGCGACACATTCCGGTTTCTGGCCAGTGCCCTATTTGTTCTTCAAGCTTGGAAGACAAACAACATCAACTCTTCACATGCACTCGGTCTCGCCAGGTATGGCGGGCATTAGGGTTGGATGATATCATTAAACATGCAGTGCCCTCTGACCACTTCGGATCTGTTATTTTGGAAGGGTTGCTATGCAGTCAGGTGAAGAAATCACCGGTTCTCGGTTGGCTCGGACTTCAGGAATCAATTGACGTGGCTTGTTGGTATATCTGGTACCAACGTCGAGAAATGGTGAAAGGAGAACAGGTGTCTGCCCCAACACGCACAACATTTGCAATCTAGGCACTTACGTCAAATTTCAATGCGGCATCGGTAACAAGTGTTCCACATGAAATCATGTGGACTAAACCTAACCCAGGATCGTATAAACAAAACATAGATGCGGCGCTTTTCATGATGATGGCACGGGAGCTGTGGGGGTTGTCTTACGCAACAATTTCGGTGAAGCGACTGCGGGTGCTGCTGAACCTATATACCATGTGTTGGATGCTGGATCGGCGGAGTCTTTAGCCATGCTCAAAGGATTTGAGCTACTGGAAAGACTAGGATATACTCGGGAGTGATGGTGGAATCAGACTGTTTGGACTTGATTAATGCATGCACTAGAGTCATTGAATTATTTGGTCCCTCCTCAGCTATACTGGCGGAAATCTTCACAAAGGCACAACACATTGCTGGAATCTCCTTTCAGCATTGCAAGCGGGATGCAAATTTAGCTACGCACAACTTAGCAAAACATTCATACGAGTCGAAGTCTTTTATTTTTTGGGATGATGTCCCTCCTAGTTTCTTACTTACATTTTTGATTCATGATGTAATTTTGTTGGCTTCGAAATAAAGTGCGCCGAATAAGCATTCCCCCCATGGTTTTCAATTTCAGTTTCAACAAAATTTCAGCACCAACTGAAATCACTGAAATTAAGTGAAATTTAGTTATTTCAGTTTGTATTTCAGCCAAAAGGCCGAAATATTCATTTGAATTTAATTAAATATTTGAAATTTTCAAAAAACATTTTAAAAAATATTTGATTTCCTGTGTACTACTGGATTTGCTGAAATATTTTGACCGAAATGTAATATTTCAGTGTCTACTGAAATTAATGAAATTCAGTGAATTTTAGTGAAATCTCACTGAAAGTGAAAACCATGATCCCCCTAAAAAAATAAAAAAATAAATTAACCACTGTTTTACTCACTATCTCATGCTCGTTCCTTTTTTACGTTACTGTTCTCACTTTAGTTTCTTCTTTCTTACCACACGTCCAGGTCCACGGCTACGGACTACGGTGGTAAAAGTAAAACACTCATGAATATGAGTTAGAAAAAAAAGAAAAAAAAGAGTGATCGGCTCCACACGGCTGAAAACCGAGGCTCTGCAAAAATCCTCATCTACCCTAAGCTGGTGGCTTGCAGTTTTTTTCTTTTCCCACTCGCAATGCGACTAGAAAAAGCCTTCTTCTTCATTTCACAAAAAAAAGAAAAAAGAAAAGCCTTCTTCACTTCGATCTCCATCGGCGAGTCCATGAATTTACCTCAGCTTTGCCTGCCACTCTGGCGGCTGGTGACGGGCGGGTATTCTTGGTGCCTCGGCTTAGATAGGTAGGGTTTTGATTCTCGCGAGGGCGGCGCTTCTTCTTCGAGTCAGTCTTCCGGACTCCGATCCTCCTCAACGAACGGATTAGACGGAACTCAGGCGTAGATTCCTGCCAGCTCTTCGGAGCGGCGAGGTTAGGGTTTCTCATCGTGCATACACAACGGGAAGACTTGATGTCAGGTTCTTCAGATCGATTCAAGGATTCAATGGAGACAACTGCAGCTCCTGAACGCTGGTTCTTAGGGGCATGTGCACAAAGACTTCCCGGCTGTTATCGACAAGATCGGAGTAGGTCTGGTATGGGTGGCGCGTCAACGGCTCGTTCGGGCGGCAGCAATGGTTGTTTGGTTGTCCATGGACCATGTTGTAATGTTTACTGTATTTGGGGTGCTTTCTAATTTCGGTGACTCTTTATAATAAATCTGATATTTTCGAAAAGAAACCCGAGGCTCTGCCAAGTTTGTCCCACGACCGCTGCTGCTCTGTCCCGGTGGGCGATCGGTAGATACACCTGGCGTATGGTATGGTACTCGAAGCTCTGCTCCGTCCGGCCTGGCATGGGCGCAGACCACCTGCGCCTGGTCCACCCAAGCCGTGGCCACGCCTCCCTCTTCTCTCCTGCAAGACGAGAGGAGAGGAGAGACTGCGGCGGTGCTGTTCCGTCCCATCGGTGTTTAAAGCTGTCGTCTCGCACTCATCTGCCACTGTACTACTACTGTATAGTATCATTCAATTATTGGCCTTCAAGTGGCCTGCCGAAGATGCGTTCCAAGAGGCAACGCTCTCTCTCTCTCTCAATCAGAAGAAGAAAACATCTTCCAAGAGGCAGACAGGCGGAGACCGGAGTCAACCTTCTCTCTTTCAAAGGAAAGAAGAACCAACTGCTGAAAGCTGGATTCCGTGAACTGAAGCTAGGAGAGAGCAAGCTCCGTCAAGTTCGTCATCTCTAGGTTAGTTCTTCGAGCCAGATCTTGCTAGCTAGCTAGCTTCAGTTGGCATCTCGTGATGCGGCAGCATGATTAAGCGTTTATTATAGAGGTGATTCCTTTTTTTTACCTCCTCTTTTCGGATCAAGCGAGCTTGTGGTGAGCAGATCTGGCTTCAGAGGGTGTTTGGATCACTAGACTAGAGACTAGTAATAGTCATCTTTAGTCAGTAAACCTCCAAACACCCCTGACTAGTGGGTAACTAAAACTAGTTTAGTCCCTAGTCACCCCACCCCCAACTTTTACTGACTAGAGACTAGTAGTAGTCACCTTTAGTCAGTAAATCTCCAAACACCCCTGACTTTTACTGACTAAAGTCCCCCTCTCTCTTCTCTAATTGGTGTTGCACAAGAAACATTTAATACTGAGACATTTAGTGCTAACTAATAGTAGTCACCTTCCAAACAGGATCTGACTAAAAACTTTTAGTCTAACTACTACTAGTCACATGACTAGAGAGTATCCAAACACCCTCTCAAACGTAGATCTAGCTCCTGGAGTCCTGGAAGAACTGTTCACGAACTTGGTAGCTAGCAACGAGCATCTTAGCTTAATTACCAATTTCCGGATAAGAAAAACTTGTAGTAGTATTTAAGCAATGCAAGTTGAGCGGCTGACGCAAAAATACTTCTTCAAGCCAGATCTTGCTAGCTAGCAACGAGCATCTTAGCTGTATTCCCAGGTTCGGTGTTAGAATAAATCGAGGTATGCGGTTGATCAGCCGAGGAACAAGCAATCAAAGCACAATGACGACACCGAGATTTGTTAACGAGGTTCGGCGAACTCGCCTACTCCCCGGAACAATGACTACGCGCGCTCCTCCTCGAGATACCGCAACACCGGCCACCCGGGCGCCGGCACAAGCCGCCAGCACCCCCTTGCGAGCTTGTCGCTATCTAGTCGTTATGGGTTACAACGTGGGGTGCCTCCTCATATATAAGAGCCAAGGGTACAACGTGTCCGACTCCGACACTACAAGTATCCTACCCACACTACAACAGCAAGTCTAAGCGTAACCCAACTAGTACAAAATATTCGACACAAACACAACAAACTCCACCTTGGCGAATATTCTCCACCACCTTAAATTTGTCCATGCGTCAAACTTTCATGTACTCTGGACTTGTGTTGTCTTCTTCGTAGCTTATTGAGAGCTACTCGACGAGTCTACCCCAAACCCGCCGCCGCCGTGAGACCCGGTGCTACTTCCGCAACTCCAGTCTCCGTGACTCCACCTGCAATAGTGCTCCCTTGCAACTTGTAAAGATGCGAAGCCTTCCTCGCTCCAATCATCACGGTCACCTCATCTTTCATGATTCTCATGGTCTTCTTATCTCGATCACAACGGAATACCATACCACCATCATGAAGAACACCAAGCGAAATTAGATTCCTCCTTAGCCCTGGCACATGCCTGACTCCCCGAAGCATCCGCTCAGCTCCGTCAAACATCTTGATTTTGATATCACCTACTCCAGCAACACGATACCCTGTGTCATCGCCCACATAGGCTAAATCAAACTCACCAGACTTGTACGAAGAGAACCACTCCCTGTTGGGTGTCGCATGAAAAGAGCAAGCTGAATCCAACATCCACGCTTCACTTTTGGTTGACCGCCTGTCTGATAGTATGAGGACATCACTACTGCTGTCTGAGTCATCACCATGAGTTGCCTTATTAGCACAGGCCCCACCATTGAGTTCTGGATAGTCCTTTCTCATATGTCCCCACTGCTTACACTTGTGACACTGTATATTCTTTTTCTTGTTCTTCCCAGCCTCATATCCCTTTCGCCATTGCTCACCCTTGACTAGCAAACCTTCACCATGAGAGACTTCCACCGCGTTCTTCTTTCTCATATCATAAGATAGCAATGTCGCAGTAATATCCTCATTCTTGATGGTCTTCTTGTCGTGCGTCAAAGTAGTGATAAAATGGTCATAGGATGATGGCAATGAACAAGGAAGCAGAATTGCCCTATCCTCGTCGTCAACCGTCGCACCCAAGCGTGCTAAGTCAGTCCACGACTTGATTAAAGGCGTTCATATACTCCACAAGATCCGACCCCTCCTGCATCCTCATCCCATACAACTTTTGCTTCAGATACACCTTGGTCGTCGCAGTCTTGGACATAAACTGACTTTTCCAGCTTCTCCCAGATCTTCTTCGGCGAATTCTCATCCATCACATGATAAATAACCTGGTCCAACAGACACAACCGTATAGTCCCAGCTGCTTTCAACTGTAACTCCCTCCCAGTCATCCGCCTCCAGCTGGCTTGGCTTCCTGCAACAACGCCTTCAGGATCCTGTTGTGCCAACAAATCTTTCACCCTTGTCTGCCATACCCAAAGCTTCCAGTTCCATTGAACTTCTCACCTCAGACCTTGTACAAAGGGGAGGGCATGGTCTTATACGGATGAGCCATGGTCCTTTATTCGGCTGACCTATGAAAACTATGAAAAATTATCCGAGCTTTGCACGCGATGCCCCCAAAGTACGCAAACTGAACCTCTGGTCCTCCACGTACTACTAGCACTTCCAACCAAAAACCTCTTCTGGTCTTCACGTACTACTAGCTCAACTTTTCGGTGCTAGCGAAACTTGCTTTGCCTTAGCCCTTGCCTTCCGATGGATGCCTATCACCATGATGGATTTTCTCTTCTACCGATTTGGATCTGCTGCCTTGTCTTTTATAGTGCGCGACTGCGCGTGCACGGCTCCAGCAGTCCGGCTCGGCTACGAGGACTTGCCAGGACTCGGTCCTGTTTTTGATTCCAAACAAACTCAGTCGCTACAACTCAGCCTTGGTTTGCCAACGCTCCTTCGGCCGCACGCCTGCGCCCGACTCGGTCGGCTCGCCTAGCGCAGCTGGCCCCACGCGCGTCTAAACCTTTCCATCGCTGCATGGCTGCCCCGGCTTCCTGTCCGAGCCGCTCCTGCTGCCTCCGCGTGATGCTTTCCGATCTAGTCGAGATTCCATTGAATAAGTAGACCTCAACAATGACCTTCCTCTAGATCAACGCACAACAACCTCTTCGCAACCTTGCTCATGATACCACTTGTTAGAATAAATCCGAGGTACACGGTTGATCTGCCGAGGAACAAGCAATCAAAGCACAATGACGACACCGAGATTTGTTAACGAGGTTCGGCGAACTCGCCTACTCCCCGGGGCAACGACTACGGGCGCTCCTCCCCGAGATACCGCAACACCGGCCACCAGGGCGCCGGCACAAGCCGCCAGCACCCCCTAGCGAGCCTGTCGCTATCTAGTCGTCATGCGTTACAACGTGGGGTGCCTCCTCATATATAAGAGGCCAAGGGTACAACGTGTCCGACTCCGACACTACAAGTATCCTACTCACACTACAACACCAAGTTCAAGCGTAACCCAACTAGCACAAAATATTCGACACAAACACAACATTCGGGATAAGAAAAACTGTCTTTAGCTATGCAATTTAGCGGCTGACGCAAAAAATAATTGTTTAGTTACAACCGGCCATGTAACTATGCTACATTTTCCCAGGAAAAAAGCTATCCTAGCTTCGCTAAGCTGCGAAGCTATAAGCCGACCATCATTCAGTCTAGCTACTCTGTTTTCACCTTCATATGCACAAAACTAACTGAGAAAGCGTACGTCTCTGGTGAGTGCAGCGACGGGAGCCTTGAAACCAATTCTGGCAAAGCTGGGCGCTCTGGCAAGCGATGAGTACAAGCAGTTCAAAGGTGTGCGTGATGATAAGTCACTCACCCGTGAACTCACTGCCATGGATGCATTTCTTCTCAAGATGTCAGAGGAGGAGGATCCTGATGTGCAAGACAAGGTGTGGATGAATGAGGTGCGTGAGCTCTCTTATGACATGGAGGATTCCATCGATGACTTCATGCAAAGTGTGGGCAGCCAAGATTCAAAGCCAGATGGTTTCTTCGAAAAGATGAAGAACTCGTTGGGGAAGATGAAGGCTCGTCGTCGCATCGGAAATGAGATCCATGATCTGGAGAAACAGATCACAGAGGTGGCGGAGAGGAATGAAAGGTACAAGGCTCGTGAGGTCTTCTCCAAGGCCAAGAATACAACCGTTGACCCTAGAGCTCTTGCTATCTTTCAGCATGCCTCCGAGCTTGTCGGAATTGATGAACCCAAGGCTGAGATAATTAAATTGTTGACACAAGGTGCGTCAACACAAGGGAAAATGAACTTGGTATCCATTGTTGGATCTGGAGGAATGGGAAAGACAACTCTTGCAAACCAAGTGTATCAAGATCTCAAAGGAAAATTTCAATGTCGAGCCTTCTTATCTGTTTCAAGGAATCCAGACATGATGAATATCCTAAGGACTATTCTTAGTGAAGTTAGTGGCCAACGTTACACCGACACCGAAGCAGGAAGTATACAACAACTCATCATCAAGATCACCGATTTCCTAGTAGACAAAAGGTATAGTTTCTATTCAGACTTCTCATCATCAAGTAGATAGTTACTAAAGTTACTCAAATATTTCACACCAAAACGCTCTTGTACTTTTGTATAATAAAAATAGTTCCAGGTAGTTTTATGTCCATTAATTTTTCCATCAATTGGTACAAGAAATAATGGTCAGTGTTTGTAGTAGAGTTCATGTTGATGCCAAGTAAATAAGAACTTAGAGAGAGTACCAAAAACCACAAATCTTACCGAAAAAGGGTTTCCCCCCGCTTTGTATACAAAGCAACCAACCGAACCATACATGGATAGGTGTTGGGGCGGAAGCAGCACAGTCACGCCCAAAAGAAACGATAGAGAAAAGCAAAAGAAACAAATGCCGACAACGGCGGATCAACAAAAACGAAGAAGCCTCGCGATCGCAGCGCCCACCAGGATCTTCCACTAGACTCCAAGACTCCGAAGCGCCGGCACCTATCAACACCTCCAAGAAGGATCGCGGCGATGACGGCACTGCTGCCAAGGGTTTCCCCCGGTATACGGCGAGGCGAGAGGAAGGGTAGCCCCGACGCCCTCCCGAAAGGTCAAGTGGCACCCACAGGCGCCACCACGCCGGTGTTGGCCATGCCGACAGGGGCTTACCCCGATCCCAACCCGCACCTCGGGCGCCCCGGAGCCTGCCACCAAAACAACCACCATCGTGCGCCAACGCGGTCATGAGGCCCCCACGCCGTCTCCCCACAGCACCGCGAAGTGAGGACAACACAACGAAGAATTAGAGCCGGGACTAGGGCATCAGCACTGTCGGCACGCGGGAGGGCCCCACCTCCACCGTCGGCGACGGTAGCCGTCCGGACGCAATAGCAGGAGCACACCAGGCCCGGCCGAGCCCTCGTGGGCCTGTAAAGCTCCCGCCTTCGCGCTGCTGCCGGCACGTCGTCGGCGCCGCCGCCCCAAATCCGAGCCGCTCCTCCTCCTCACCGCGCCGCAGACAACGAGGCCATGCCCGGGGACCAGCCCGCTAGAACCCAGATGGGGCCCTAAAGGCCCAGATCTGGGCCGAGGACGCGCCGCCGGCCAACCTGCGCCACCAGGACGCCCCGCCGCCAAAGGACGGCCACCACCGCGTCGGGCCGCCGCCAGCCGCCGTCAGCCGAAGGGCACCCGCCGCCAGCCCTGACCCCGGGTCAGGAGGTGCGCGCGGGGGGTAAGGAAGGATCCGCGGTCGCCAGCCCGCCCGGCCAGATCCGGGGGCTTCGCCGGCGGCGGCGGGGGGGGGGGGGGGGGGGGGGTCAGGGGCACAGGGGAGGAGGGAGGGGAGGAGAGCGGGGGGAGCCGCCCCCCGGGGAGTCGGCGCGGGCGCGGGGGAGGGGGAGGGAGGGGTCGGGCTACAAACGTCTGTCCATGATTTATGTCCTTTTTATTTACCTTTGGTATTATAGCATCTTCAAGACATTGTATTCCTATCATTGAGCATGTGGCGTAGCCTTAGAGTAACTACAAATAGCCATTCATCATCATAAGAGTTATTATAAAATGATGGCTTTAGATGACATGACACTAGCATGTATCCATTGGCTGGTTGTGCTACGCACGAGGATAATAATAAAGCCAACTTCTAGTGATATATCATTGTCATGTCAGATGTGGTTATCATAATGGCCCACCACATAACAGTTAGCAAAAGAAATATACTACTCCATTCATATTGTCTCACCTCACTCAAAAAGGTTTCTTCGAGCCCGTGTTCCGTATTTTTTCTCTGAATGGGGCCCAAGGTCATAAATCAAGTATCATACATCCTTACAAGCACACCCATACAGAAAATTAAATTAAATTGAAATTCTTGGGGGTGCCCAAGTCTTCTTCCTCATGCACACCAAAGAAGTAACGCGAGCAAAGCTCGATGATGTTTCTGGACCTCCACCTTAGCGTAGATTTTTTTAAACCATGAGCTTGTAGAAGCAGTTACCGGAAAGTCATCGGTGTAGACCATGAGATGCCGATGGCTGTGATATGCGTATCAAATCGCCGCGTCGAAGAAGGGAACGCGGAAACGTCTTGTAGAAACTCTAAGGACAATGAAAACCAGTCGAATCCATATGGATCCACCAGAAACCCAAACCGACCAGATCTCGAAATATCCACCAGAGACATGGCTCCACATGCCCTCTGCCGGTGATAAGCACACAAACTGAGTGGGGAAGGGGCAAAGAGAACATTATTCCTACATTGGGGTATCCTACACTGGGGTAACGCTGCCGCTTTGTTGCCCCAAACAAAATATGATGAATCCCTAAGGAAACAAAGAAAATAATCACCCATGCCGCTACAGGCCAGGTCCGAGATTGATGTTGAGCTTTCCGTCGTCCAGGACCATGCACCACCGCCCTCTTCTCCGATGGCCTAGCCAAGCCAAGCCATCAAGCATTTCCTTCCGGATACCACAACTTATCCATAGATCGCCGTCGCCAACCCATAATAGTCCACTGAATTTTCCTTAGGAGATCCCCACAAACTGCAGCCTCCCCTCCGCCACCAATGTCGTATGGGCTTTTCCCGATGGCGCACCCTAGCGGAGGAGAGAAGGGGAGCAAAAGGATTGGCGGCTAGGATTTGTTCACCCGGTGGAGCTCTCTTGTGAAAAATATTTCTTCAAGTTGATTATGAACTACAGTTGTTTTCTCCTCTCTCCTTCAACTCAACGCAAATACGATGTGGAAATTCCTACATCATGCTTATTATACTTATTTATTAGCCATGCTCTTAGGGATTAGATCAAGTAGCTAGTCTCAGGTCATTGCTAATAATAACACCACTCATATTATTTTATAATGTTAGAAAAGTTCATCTTCATTAGTGTATTAATTATCAACTTGTCTCACTTCTCTTTTTAAGCATTTTGGGCTTCTGTGATATCCTAAACCATTTTCTGAGTACTTTATCCTACGGCCAGTTCAGGGCGGGCCATTGCATGCTTTTCACCTTCTTTCTCTTCCACCTCCTTTTGTGCTATCAATCTTTAGACGTACCAGACAGTAGTTGTGGCAGGAATCAAGTCCTTGGTATTCATTGATTCTTTTTGCCCTGAATACCAGCAATATACAGAAAATATAGCTACGGTATACACACACATAAACAAATCTTTGGTATTCATCTGAATACCAAGGGGTATTCATCTGAATACCAAGGAAGACCCCTGGTGGCAGATCCACCTTGCATCCATACAGACTTGTTCTCCTTCCTCCCTCTTCTCTCATCTCCCGATTGTGATGAGATCCCCAAGGCATCAGTCGTTGCCTTGACCTCATGCGACCGTGTGCATCACCAACAATCTAGTCAGTCAGACAAAAAAAACAACAATTTAGAGTTAAGTGGTCCCATATATTAGTTACAGGGAATGTAAGGAAAAAACGATAATCAAGATCACCTAATCAACATTTCTTCTAGACCAGTTAAGTAGGTTAAATACAATGTTTTTAAAGCGGTAAAGCGAAGCGAGGCGCTAGGGGGAGGGGGGTGCCTCACCGCTTAAGCGCTAAAGTGTAAAGCGAAGCGATCCTTTAGACTGTTCTGAAACTAATGGGCAGTAGATTAGAGAACCATTTAGTGAGACATATATACCATATGTTGCTGGTTGTAGAGCCCACATAACATCCATCCATCCGACCCTTTTTGCACTTGCTCTTCTCCCCAAAGAGAATGCAGAGGGAAGGAGCCATACCTTGTGTTGCTGGTCTGGTGGAAGAGGGTTGCACCAGAGGAGGGGGGAGGAGCTGCAGCTAGAGAGGAGGGGGAGAAGCTGTGGCCGGAGAGGAGGAAGCTGCCGCAGATCTGACAAGGAAGCTGCTACCAGAGGAGAGAGCAGAGAGAGAGAGGAGAGAGCAGAAAGCCTGGGCACGCTCTGTGCTGTTGATTCTCTTTCTTTCCCCACCCGTAACTCTTTCACATGTGACCCAATTTTGCCGCCCTTGTGTTCCCACCCAGTCCAGTTTTCCTGCCTGAAATTTCTGTGCCCCTGTCTGGCTAGTCTAAAGCGTCTGCTCTGTACGAAAGCGCCAACCAAGACACCTAAGCAGGCGCTTCAGACGCTCTAATGTCTAAGGCGAGTTGGACGCCTTGAGCCTGGAGGGCGCTTTGACGCTTAAGCGATGCTTTAGGGACGCTTTACAAACAGTGGTTACAACTTACATACCTGCTTTTTTAGAAGCAGGGAAACGGACTATCGCGCTCCCCAGGTCGCTCCCGCGGGCGGCCCGGGAGTGAACCCTAGCCGCTGCCAGCACAGGCCCCTCCGGCTCCTCCTCCCCTCGCTGCCGCCGGCGGACGTTGCCGGGCGAAGTCCGCGCGGCTCGGCGGCGGCGGGGCCCTTCCCTCCTCCAGCTCGAGCAGGGGTGGCGCGGGCCGTTCGTTCGGGTGGGGACTCGGCGCGGCACTCGCGCGGGTGCGCGCACCGGCGAGGGTTGCCATGTACGAGACGGCGTGGCGAGGACGCGCAAGGCGCGGCGCGGGCGCGTTCGGTTTCCGGCGGCGTAGATCGGACGCTGGGTCGGGAATCGCGGTGGGGAGGCTCGGCTCCCTGTGGCGCGGTGCAGGCGGCGTGTGACGGATCTGAGGTTGCGCCTCCGGCGGGTGGCGTCCGCGGGAACATCGTCGGCAGGCCCCGGGGCTGCGCCTGGTGGTTTCTGCCCGACGAGTTTGGGCGGGGTTGCGGTCCCCCCTCCTGCCTCCTGGATCTCCGTCACCATGGTTCTGGCTGCGTCGGCTGCGGGTGGCGGATGGGACGCCGGGGCGGCGGCCTTGGTCCGGGCTCCGGCGTGGTCGGCGGCGCCCGATCCAGATCTGAAGACCTTCGTCTACTTCAACCAGGGCTGCCTCCGATGGTCCTGCTTTGGGCGGCCTTTGTCGCCGGAGTTGTACCTGTTTGTCGGCTGGAGGTGGAAGGTGGCTCCGGAGAAATCCGAGGCCAGCAGTGCTGGCCACGATGGCGGCGACGCCCGAGGGCGTCGTACCCTTCTTGAAGGCGCCGTCCAGGTTGCCTCCTTCCCCTCTTCCTTCCACACCCAGCTCGTATGCCGGGCGAAAGCCCAAATCCTTGCCGGATCGAGCAACAGCGGCGCTCCAGGCGTCGTCACCCTCTTGGGGGTGTCGTTCGTGGTGAGCTTGGGGTGGATGTGATGCTTTGGTTGCTTGGCGGCAGTTGGTGGCGTGGTCGGAGTTCGTCTGGTGGCGGTGCGTTGGCACTCTGCCGCCTATGTGCTCAGCCTCGGAGTCCTTCTTCCATGGTGCTTGGTCTTCAGCAGCCCTGCCGGACTCGGCGGAGCGGTGCTTCATCCTACTCATTGATGGCGGCGTATCTCGGCGGCGTGGCGCAGTGGAGATCCGGCGTTCGATGTGTGACGATGGGCTCGCGCAGGAGGACGATGTTGTCTGGTGTCGTGGTGACGTCGATGGCTGAGTGGCCAGACAAGGTAGAAGCCTCAATATTTGCTGTGAAGACGGACATGTGGAAGATGGCGGCGACGACACATGAGTGCGTCGGACCGGTTTGTACCCCAGACCCGGTATGTGGCTCGGCTGGGGCTTCCGGCTTTTGATGTTAGGCTTAGGTAAGTGGTCTGGGTAGTGGCCCAACTAGCACCCCTTCATCATTTTGATGTTAGGCTTAGATGAGTGGTTTGGGTAGTGGCCCAGCTAGCATGCCTTCATCATTTGGATAGGAGTAGCGGCATATGTTGCCAAGATGGCGGATTCAGGCATATTGTAATACTTTGTAAGGTCCTTGAGAATAATCAATAAAGTGGCCGCATGTATCTCCCAGATGCAGAGGCCGGGGGTCATCCTCCTTTTCTAAAAAAACAACTTACATACATCATAATGTTGTGTTCAATCTCTTGTTAAGTCACCCTTGATCTTTTCCGTGCTAATGACTTATGTTTAAGTTGTTGGGTATCACCCAGCTATCCATAATCTGTCAAGCTAATTAGCATGTAGTTTAACACTTGTGTCAGCTTTCTTACTCATGAATATATTTTTATGCTCCCATTGTGAACATGTTTATAGTTTCATGTATTTGTCTATCTTGTGGTAGACTATTTATATTATTGCCACATTGATATCAACCATGTATCATGGTGCAGGTATTTTGTTGTTCTTGACGATATATGGGACGTGGATACATGGGATACTATTAAGCTTGCATTTCCCTTTACTAGTTCTGGAAATATCATAATCACCACTACCCGTAAAAATGATGTTGCTGAATCATGCCATTCAAAACCATTCAATGGACATATTTATTCGATAAGGGTTCTTAGTATGGTGCACTCTAGGCAGTTATTTTACACGAGACTATTCAACTCCGAAGAAAATTGCCCCTCGTACCTTAAAAAGGTTTCTGAGAATATTTTGGAAAAATGTGCTGGGCTGCCTTTGCAATCATTGCTATATTTGGTTTGTTGGCTAATACTAAAAGGATAGAGGGTCAATGGAAACAAGTTGAAGATTCAATTGGTCGAGCACTTGAAAGAAATCCCAGCGTTGAAGGAATGATGAAGATATTATCACTTAGTTACTTTGATCTGCCTGCTCATCTGAAATCTTGTCTTTTATGTTTGAGTATATTCCCTGAAGATTCTATTGTTCAAAAGAAAGTTTTGATAAATAGGTGGATTGCTGAAAGAATAATTCATACAGAAGCCGGGTATAGTAAAACATATGTGTTTGGAGAAAGGTGTTTTAATGAGCTCATCAATAGGAGTTTGATCCAACCTGGGGATACAAACACACATGGTAGGGTAAAAAGTTGTCGACTTCATGACACGATTCTTGATTTCATCATATCCAAATCCATAGAAGAAAACTTTGTTACTTTGGTAGGTGTTCGTTTGACTGTTGGCACACAAAGCAAAGTTCGTCGGCTCTCCCTGCAAGCCGGCAAGCAAAAAGAATTGGTAGTGCCAAGAGGCTTGGTGTTGTCTCATGTCCGATCACTTGATGTGTTTGGGAGATCTGTGAAAATTCCCTCTCTGGATAAGTTCAGGCATTTGCGTTTTCTGGACTTTGAAGGTTGTGACCAACTAGAGAACGATCATCTTGAAAATATAGGGAAGTTGTTTCAGCTGAGGTACCTGAGCCTCCGAGAGGTGGACAATGTAAGCAAGCTCCCAGAACAACTCGGAAGCCTATGGTGCTTGGAGATACTAGACATAAGACGCACCTCCGTTCGTGAGTTGCCAGCATCTATTTTCAATCTCAAGAAATTGGTGCACCTATTAATCGCGACCGAAGCAACACTTCCTAGTGGAATTTCCAAGCTGCAAACACTGGAGAAATTGAAGGCTGTTAGTGTCTATAGTCAGTCATTTAACTTCATGCGAGAATTTGAGCAGCTGCAGAGTCTGAAGGTATTGACCCTTGATTTTGAGGATTATAGTTCTACTGACCAAGTGAACACTGAAAATGAGTCCAAGAAAACTATTACCGTCACTTCCCTTAAAAACCTAGGGAACCTTCTCTCTCTAACTGTTTGGGATGGCCCTGAATTTGTAAGGGAGTCTTTTTGCCCTATGCCACTTAGCCTCCAGAAGCTGACAGTCTTGCGTTCTAGTATGCCCCTTGTTCCAAATTGGGTGGTCTCCCTTGTCAACCTCCAGGACTTACGCCTTGAATTGGTCAGAGCTGAGCAGAAAGGTTTATATATCCTTGGAGGCTTACCTGTTCTGCGTTATCTGGTTCTGAAAATTGATGACAGTGAAATTAGAAATACTCCTTTAACAGAAAAGCCTGAAGTTACAAGGGTCATAGTATGTGGTGAAGTTGGATTCCCATGCTTGACGAGATTTGTGTATAATAATCCGTTTGCTGGGATGAATATGACGTTTGCGGCTGGGGGCATTCCCAAGGTAGAATACCTCTCGATAGCATTTAACGCAGCAAAAACTGAGTCTCTCGGTACTAGCGGTGATTTCGATCTCGGAATAGAAAATCTCCCCAGCCTTGTTAAAATCAGATGTCAAGTGTGGGGATACGGGGCCGATAGCAGCAGAGTTGAGGCTGCAAAGGCTGCCATTCGGGAAGCAGCCAACGCACATCCCAACCGCCCTACTCTAGACTTGGTCGGATAATGCGTTGCCGGAATCGAGGTACTAAGTTTTTCTCCCATAAAAGAGCATGTACATTAATCCACAAGATGTATGTATCTCTCTCATTGCCTCACATGATCATTCGTCTGTCTTTTTCAGCAATTAGGCTGCAGCTCCAAAGGTTCATAATCACTGGATTTCTGAGATCAAAACATTCATCATTCTCTGCGAGGATGGATCTGCCTCCCTGCTGGTACGTACTTAGTCAAACCTAGTATATCTTTATTCTCGTTGTCGTGTATACTATACTCCCAGAATCCCTTAAGATAGAATTCTATATTAGCAAATACAGCATATGTGAGGTGCCTGCAGTTTTCTAATCTAATGCACCTTCTGTTTCGTGATAATGTGAGAAAGATGACAGGCAAGTAACTGTGCTGTACAAGTATATACACATTTGTTTGTTCCTGAATTAATTGCATGCGTTTCCTGAAAGTAAAGATGGCCCAAACTCAACTCAACTGAACTTTGCATAAATAAATCCTCCTCTATGCATGTGTGTTTGGCCCGTCTAAACTCTTAACTGTCAAAATGCCGTGCCTCAGGGCCGAGCAGAAGATGTCGTCGATGCTGTCGTGTCGTGGGAGAACGACACCAAGCACAAGGCGGCCCTTGACGTAAAGCTCAGAACACAAGAGGTCTCGACTCTAAATCTGGACCTTGCCTAGTTCTCTTACTGGCTGACCCTAGTTGAAAAGTTCAGATTCAGAGTATCACCTCAGGATGTGCTCATGCTCACCTCTTGCGTGACAGAATCATGGTAAAACATGGAAGATGTACACACAAACATGAAAACAAGCACATGTAACTTGTCGCCATACTAATTAACTTTGCGTACTGATCTTCTTCATCCAGATTGCAGGAGAAAATGGCAGAGTAAGCGAAGAAGACGCGGCGGAACCAGGCCACGACGACACACAACAAGGAGTCAGAGGAGGAGAGGGCTGCTGAAGAGGCACAGGTCCAAAGGGACTATGCCCACGGAAAAAAATGCTAGGCTGCTTCGGCTGAGCAGCCAACGCGCACATAGATTACAACCTGAATAATCAGGGTGATTTTGTGGACTAGCTCTAGCAAAAAGATGTTCATGCTCTTGCTTTATTGGCTTTCAACTTTGGTCATAAGCTTCGATCATGAATGTATTAAATTTGGGACAGTGAATTCCTATTTCTACCACTATTTAGACATATTTTACGCGAATTGCCCAATTGAAAAGTTTTCATCCGGATTACCCTGTTTTTCTTTGTTTAACTCCTCCCTTCTTAATGGGAAAAGAAAGCACATGATGTGTTCATCAAAAACAACAACAGTAAGATAAACATGGAATGATTTGAGGGAATGGAGGGTGGACATGGACTTGATTATTCAGACTAACTAAACACGACACATCTGACCTGATACACGAACTGAGATCAATTAATGGATACAAGCTGTGCACTGCGGTGCAGACATGCTAAAAAGGAACGATTGATCTCTCAGATCCCACATTTGAAATCAAAATCAAAGGACACGGTAGCATCTGAAGCACTAGAAAAAACCTAGCTAGTGCCATTGTAGTAGTGGGAAACAAGAAGGGAAAAAAGACAGGCCGCAAGATTAGTCCAAACTCTGTGATAATACCATCCTCATCGACAATACCGTGTGCGATCTTCATTTTTCAAGCATGTGGGATGGATCCTTCTGTACTAGTGGGAAAAAAAGACTGTTGCTCTTGTCCCCATGAATCACTCGCTCGCTGCCAAACTGCTCGGCCAGGGGAGAAAACAGAGCCACGGTTCAGCATGAACAGAGGAGCACACCAATGCCTTTATTTTCTTTTCTTTTTACAATTGAGTACTCGGTACACACACAACCCTACTATTAAAATTCACCGTGAACTCGACTCTATCTATCTTGGACCAACTCGACTCTATCTATCTTGCACCATCTACACAGTGAACTGACATATAAATTCAGTGAATCCTGGCAAAAGCAATGACGGCTACAGCAGGTTGCAGCATCTTCACACTTGCTCCATCATTTGCATTTACACCAGGGTAACAAATGAACAGTTTTACACAATGATAAGATAAACTACTGACAGAGACTAGATATATTTTAAGCTTCTACTGTCCCAAAAAATTGATTATTACGTTGTGAGAGAAAGGGTTGCTAAGAATCTTCTTGACAATTTATCCAAGAATCTAAAAATTGACTATTACATTGTGAGAGAAAGGGTTGCTAAGAATCTTCTTGACAATTTATCCAAGAATCTAAAAGTTGACTATTACGTTGTGAGAGAAAGGGTTGCTAAGAATCCTCTATTGTCCCAAAAATTCACCTTCTGACGTCATGTTGCAAATGGCTTCACGATAGCCTTACCATAAGAATCTAAAAAGAGTTCAAGTGCAATCTCAATTTATCCAAGTTGTGACCGAGCGAGGTTATTTTAACATGCTGAATTTTTTTAATGATAGATGCACACGAGTGGTTACTGGTTAGAGATGAAACCAAATTGTATTCCCAGAAGACCAAAGGTTTGTTGATCAAGATTGTAACAAACTCAAACTGTGCAAAGTAGCCTAGGCTAATGCTCCATATTAATGAACAACCACATGACCTCTATGGAGATTGAAACACTTCAACCAATCATCAAAGTTTACAGTGCCGCACAACTTGGACACTGACAACTGGTGCCTTGTCGTATCACCTCTCACCGTGAGAGCGTACACATTAAGTACCAAACCATTGAGGGCCGCATCAGCATCGTTCAACCTTACCACCATCGCCACCGTTATGGTAACGCGCCTTGTTTTAGCCAAGCCACCTCGGTGGCCAAAACTTCGCCATACTTGTTGAGGCGGCGCACGAAAGAGCTATCCAGGTCCGGATCATTTTGCTCATCTTTCCTTTCGGATAGAGTTACTTCCTAGAGTCGGATGACATGCTTTTGGAGCCTCCAGCCTTTCCCTAATTACCTGGACAAAAACATGCTAGCTTATGGACCATCCACTTTATGCCAAACACACATGGCGCACACATACACACGCGCACGCACGTGCATGTCATCATTTATGAAGTATAAGATATGATCTTCTAGTTGCCGTTGAAAATAGTCAAATGTATTTTTGGTAAAGGGAGCAAATATTTAGGACTCGACAACACACGTCAAGCTTACAAAGAAGTTCCTCATATAAGATGTGATCTTCTAGTCAATGTAGAAAATCAAATATATTTTGAAAAAAAATGAACACAATTTAAGACTAGCTTCTGACGACAACACACGTCAAGCTTACAAAGTTTGTATGTCATGTCAATTTTTTATATATAGTCTTAATTGGGAATTAGTACTCTCCTAAACTAGATAATACCTTGCACGTTGTGGCAGGAACACACGGGAATTGGTTGCAATATATTATTTTCATGAAATTTGGTTGTCTGGAATTCGAATATGAGACTAAAGATCAGAACTACATTTCTCATGCGTTATATTTGTATTAGATTATTATTTTGTTATAATATATTGTATTTATTAAGTTGCATTTCTCATGCGTGTTCAGAATAAAAGTAGTGGGGTTGATAAAGTGGATGTGTGCATATATTGGGAATTAGCACCCTCCTCGTTATACCATTGGATGAGGAAAAAAGACCTCACATAGAATCAAAATCAGCTCGTGCTCCACCATTTCATCTTCCATCATTAGGGCCATGATTTATAATTCCTTTCTCTAAACATAGAAATGATCATATATTCTGAACTATATGTTCGAATTTGAATCTGGTTTGACAATTATCTTAATGTTGAAAACAAGACCAATATGGAATATGTTTATTCAAATTTAAAAAAAAATATGAAACAGGACTAAGTCAATGTTCAAACTCAAACAATTAACTTTTTAAAAACATATTCAACATTTGTCTTGTTTCAAATATCTCCCCAAGAAAGATTACAGTCAGAACAGATCTGAAATTGGGCATTCAGTTCAAAATATACGCCCCCTTTTCTGATTAGACCAAAAAAAAATTAAATACACGAATTTATTGATAGGAGTGCAAGATGTGGAGTGCGGGTTGACTGAGTGTGGGCTGGGCTGCGATCGGTTGGTCGCTTTGGACTACTAGAAACAAGTTCTCGAATGAACACATTTTCCCGGCTAACCCTGTAAGCTGCTTATTTAAAGCCAATGTCTTTTTGCAGCAGTGGAGATCATTGACTAAGGAAGGGGACCTCCAGGCGTTCGACGTCATGCTATCCAAAATGAAATCTACGGCGTCTTCCCTGCTTCGGCGCTCTTCGAGGACGGCTTCCTAATTCCCCGGCTGGTTGATTGTTGATTTGCTGGCCTGCGTGCCATGTTAGGCTGGAGGCCTTGTATTGTTACTTCAGTCCCTTGGTTTGTTAAACTTATGTGGTGTTTGGTGCGGGTGTATAACTCTGTCTGGTGGCTTTATCTATAAAGTCGGGCTAACGCCTTTTCTCTTAAAAAAAGTTAAAATCGGACTTTATTGCAAATGCGCCAAAAATACATCTCCCATCTAGCTCATATCCCTTATTTTTCAATCTAGTGGTCCAAATAACGCCAGTGCATTTTTGTTGCACAGATTCGTCGGTAGACGACCTAGCATGACTCCTGTGCGCGTGAATCCGATAGCCCTCATCCTTGCATGCACCGGTGACACCGTGGCCACAGAGGCGTCGTCTCCATCGCTTGCAAACTCCTAGCTCGGCCTCACTTGGAGCTCCGTGGCCAACCATGTCACCTCTGTCTCGGACTCTCATGCTCTCCTTTGTACTCCCTAATTGACTGACGCTGCAAAATTGTCTGGATGACTAGGGAAATAGCAAGCGTGGGTTTCAAAACATTAATTTTCTGTAGTGTGTTGTATGATTTGCATGTGACCAGTGATCAACCCAATACTAGTGACGCGATCGTACAACAAGGTTGGGGGCTTCAAATTGAACGATGTCAAGAGCTTGTGAGATATATACCTGGACTGGAGCAATGGCAGGCCGGGGCACGAGCCACATACCCGCACCGTTTTTACGGTCGCTCCATTTGGATGGCAGGTACTCCATGAACTTGGTTTTGCCATCAATAAGGTTGTGCATGAACACGCCAAGCGTCGACTCGCCAGAACACCGCTGGAAGAAATAAACACACCCGCCGATCACGTTGTCCTCCACGCCATGGAACCTCGCGGCATCCACCGCGAAGCTGCTTGGGAACCCTAGAAACATGACACGGTCGGCGAAGCTAAGGCCGTCCCTCCTTGCCCACCGCGCCATCCGTCTGCTGTCTGCGCCGACCTCTTCCTCTAGCGCATGCACCAAAACTGTAACCACACGCTTCTTACTGCCGCCACCAAGAGGCAATAACCTCTTCTTCAAGTACATAACCAGGATGGACACTCGCAGCAGCTCGCCATGAGACTCAAGGACGTGGCTAGAGTCGAGACCCCACATGTCCTTACTCTCAACGACGCTGGTGTGGACGCCGCCACCTGCCGAGGGTGCGAGGAGGTGCCAGATGTCATTGCAATGGTCCCCGTCCATGCACGCTAAGATCTTGCCATCATGGTATGCGGCGAAGCAATGATTGTTTTCGAACGCTATGTTGTTCCTCCCCAGCCTGAACCCTCTCTCAACGACTGTCCATGTGGTATCGCCGGGACTAAGAATAGCCGCTCGAAGGTTGGTGTGGTTGTTGTCCGATTTGGAGAAGTTGTAGAGGAATACGGTGTCATCGCCATAGACGATGCCACGGGACTTGTCAACCATCTTCCGCTTATCACCGAACGGGAAAGGCGGCAGAGGGGTGGTGTCTCCGGTGAGAGGGTCGATGAGCTTAGGCCCGTCCCGTGCGCTGAAGAACCAGTACGCTGTGCCGTCGGCTCGCGCCACCCACGCGAGCTTGTTGAAGGTCGCGGGTACGTTGGCATGGTAGGTGCTCTTGGAAAAGACGCAGCGGAGCCTGACGAGGGAGAAGCGCCGACCACCGGAAGGTGGGGCGACGAGCCAGGGGAAGAGGACGGGGCGGAGCGCGGTCGTCTCGGGCAGAGAGTCCCGCCATGAGGTGCAGACGGCGTGGAAGCGGACAAAGTCGGTGGGATCGTGCAGGCGGCCGGAGACGATGGCGAGCAGCTCGGACGGGAGCTCCGCCCACCGCCGCGGCGGCGCGGGCATGTTTGGGTGGAGCGGAGTACGTAGCTCGATCGGTTTGGTTATTGTCCGTGAGAAAGAAAGATCGATCCGGGTGCGGCTGCTAGGGTTTTGTCTTTTACTAATGGCTGCATGCACGCGCAGAAGCTGGCCGTTGATACATGTTTGGATATCGATCGATTCCAGGCTGATTTCTCGTTGGATGTGGAGCTCGGTTTGAAAAATAAGACTCACACCCGGCCGGCTAGGGTTTCTAATCTAACTAGCCCGTGTTCCTCGAAAAGAAAGAAAGAGTCTAAAGAGCCCGTGAATGCATCCAGATGCATCATGCATATGATGTGCCTGGATGGAGCGGAACATATATATATGCTGAAAAAATATTTATGTTCTTTTTTGCACCATGAAAAAAATATTGGAAATATATATATGCTGATATACAACGCCATACTACTTTGCACTGGAATGTCAATCTCGACACTTTATCATCTTTTTTTTAACACAGTACAAACGAAGTCGCTCACATACGTACACGAGCATACACACACCCCTATGAATGCAAACACACACACACCCTACCCCTATGAGCACATCGAAGAGATTGAGCCAGTATAACTCTGGTGGGCTGGGAATACCAATGTTCTCCACGGGTAGGATCCGCATGGAACCATCAAAGTAGTGAATGTGGAGCTTCGTGTGAGAATTCTCGAGGGTGCTTGAGCTCAATTACGATGCAAATGCTATATCCACCTTTTAGAGGGGAACGGATCAGTTGTTGAGCCCAGATAAGTGTTTGATTATGTTTGGGAAGAAGTGTAGTATGGAAGATCAAGTGGCCGTTATGGTAATATTGTGCATCACGGCGGAGGGATTTGAGGACAAATATCTTGGGCTGCCAATGCCTCAAGGTAGAATGAATGCTTATAAATTTCAATCTACGAAAGAAAAAGCTCTCAAAATCTTATCAGACTAGATAGAACAATATGCATCCTGTGGAGCGAAGGAAACTTTGATTAAATCCGTGCTACAGGCCCTTGCAGTGTACGCTATGGGTATTTTTAAATTTCCGGCAATGCTTTGTGAGGAGTTGTCAAAAATCATAAGGAACTTTTGGTGAGGTGATCATGAGGATAGGAGAAAGACACGTTGGCTGGCTTGGGATCAATTGACAAGGCCGAAATGTGAAGGACGTATGGGGTTTCGCGATCTAAGCCTATTTAACCAAGCTCTCCTAGCTAAGCAGACATGAAGATGGGTGATTAGCACTGATTCTTTATGCGCCAAAGTGATGAAGGAAAAATATTACCCCCATGGACATATCCTCGATACTGCCTTTCCACAGGCATCTTCACTTTCTTGGCAAGGTATTGTGCATGGACTGGAATTGTTGAGTGCATGAGTAATTTGGAGATTGTCTAAAGGGTCTAATATTAATATTTGAAGAGACAACTGGATCCCAAGGTCTTCTGATCTTAAAATTACTGCGAGGAATAGGATGAGGATGAAATGGGAGTCAGACTTGATGCTGACTAGACAAAGGAAATGGGATGAGAACTTGGTTAGGCACCTTTTTTATCCACACGGAGCGGAGGAGATCCTTGTTTTGCGTATTCCGGCTTCAGGGGATGGTGATTTTGTTGCTTGGCACTTTGAGAAGTCAGGGATATCTCGGTTAAGAGTGCGTACAAGCTTGCGCTTGCTCTGAAGGAAACAAAAGAGAGACAAGGGGCAGCACAATACTGATATATCAGGGGAGAGGAATATGCGGGATACCATCTGAAAGGCCAATAGTTTGGCGATCCAAGTAAACCGTGTGATGCACCACAAAACCACTCTCAGTACATGATCTATATGTGGAATGGAGGAGGAGAATATGATCATGCGCTTGTCACATGCCTGAAGGCCTTTGCTCTTCGTACCGCCATGAGGAACATTTGCAATTTACCTTCGGAGGAGATGTTCAGGTATACTGGGGCGGAATGGTTTCTTGTTCTCCTAAGTCATCTATGACCTTCTATGCGGGATAAAATTATCTTTATTTTCTGGAGAGCATGTCATTTGAGAAATGACTTAATTTTTCGTACGGGCAAGGAATCAGTCACAACCTCGCTTAATTTTGTGGATAATTATTGGGCGACCTACAACAATTGTCATTCCATGTTGATGGAGGACCCGAAGAATAAAGGTAAAAGTCCGTTGAGTGGATTGAGAAGTGTTCCTACTAGCTTAGATGCTCAGACGATTTGGATTCCCCCGCCTTCAGGGTATATTAAGATTAATGTCGATGCCAGCTTCGTGGAGAGCATTAAGGCGGCAAGTGTGGGTGTGCTGGCAAGGGATTCTGAGGGGAAAGTCAGGGTCTCCTCGTGGAACTACATTGCGAGTTGTAAACATGGAGGAGACGGAACTCCGAGCCTACATTGCCGGTCTCTATATAGGTATAACACTTCACTCTCCTATTATTATTGAGACTGACTGTGCTAGTGTTGCTGCAATTATTGCAGAGGAAGGGGTTGATAGATCACCTCTGCACGACCTGAAGAAAGAAGCCTGGAGTGTCTCTAAGCTTATCACTACGCTCAAAATCGCTAAGATTATGCGGTCGGCCAATGTGGTGTCCCATTTATTAGCGAAATTTAGCTTTGACAATAGAGCGGATGGGATTCTTATAAATGATGTACTGCCCTGTGTGGTGAATTCTATAATGAATGATTGTAACATCTCGTTTTGATTCATATATGAGATGTTGGTTTCAAAAAAATATACGATGAAATGGTGGGAGATAGGGCGTGATTAAAATGGTGAGCCTTTTCTTTCATAAAGGAGTTAGAAGGTACAAAATTATCTTCCCAAAGGGAGGGAGTGGTATTCCAAAGAGTAACAATTACCAAAGGGCACACCAGAGATCGACCCACCAACCATGGACACTGTTGGCGTTTATCCAGAGCTAAAGGTAGATGCCATTTAGGTCTAACCAAAGGTTGTCTCGCATAAGTACTTGCTGATGCATATTGCCAGCACAGAGTCATGTTTTTTGTGTGTGGCAACGCAAGTATTCTGAAGAGGAATAGTCAAAATGGTTACAGCCACTTAAATTCTCACTATAGAATTTTTGAACAGTCACATAATAAAATTCACATGACTTCCAGTCAAGCATAAAATGGATGTGAAATGACCAGCCGATTAGTAGGTCAAGATGAATCACAACCTCTGAGCGTGAAGAAAATTGCACTCGCAATGTAAAGCACCGGCCTTTTGTTATCCTTCTTGCAAGTGTCCGTCTCCATACTTGTGTGTCCTGGAACCAGATAGTTTCCATGCTCGAAAATTCCAGATCATGCCATTGGAACTTGGAACACGCTACATCTTTGATCTCTTTATATTTACAGCGACAAGGCTGGAATAAGAGCTCTCTTTGAAGTTTCGGAGTTTTTACTTGTATTCAACCCGTAGAACAACCCTGAAAATTTTCACACCGCAAAAGAGTTTTGTATATTTGGAAGTGTAATTATAGGTGCAGACAATATCTGATATTTTTATTGAAAGAGGCAAACATATTCCCGCCTGTCATTTTTTCAAGCATTTTTTCTCTAGGCAGATTCAGATAAGTAGTACTCCCTCTATCCATATATATAGGGCCTAATACGGTTTTTGAGGTTGCGTTTGACCATTAACACGATCAACAATGCATGAGATGTACGGTATAAAAATTATATTATTAGAAACTCCTTTCACACACGAATCTAACGGTATATGCTTTGTCTAACACACATGTCATATATTACTGCTCTAGCAAGGAATCTTGAAAACCGTATTAGACCCTATATATATGGATGGAGGGAGTATTATTTTTTTTCCTAGTTGACGAATCAAAGCACAATAATGCTCCTTTCAATGTGTGAAACTGACCTTTTACTTTTAATTTGTCCCATGCAATCAAACAACACGTAAACAAGAAAATTTAATGGATCTTTTGCAACTATTCTTGTACCTCATGCACTATAAATACGTACATGCATGCCAAGAGCCAGCACAACAAATACACCAAATCACAAGATCAAACATGGATTTGAGACCAGCCTTGTGTTCTACTGTGCTGCTTCTGGTGCTCCTGCTTCCCCTTTCTGCGAATGCGTCAAGCAAAGTAAGATCGACACATGAAACTTAATTAAACTCTGCTTGATCATTTTTCTCTAGGATTTTCTTGAAAACTACTTGTGTTTTGAATTTTCAGGTCTATATTGTGTATATGGGAGAGAAGCAGCATGATGATCCATCCATGGTTACCGCGTCACACCATGACTTACTGACCTCTGTTTTCGGAAGGTACTTGCATGCAGTTCTTGTTGTTGATTCATAATCTCATACTTTTCTCTGAAATTACCAACTGCATCTTTGTTCGCGTCTCATGCAAAGTGCAGTGAGGATGAAGCCCAGAAGTCTATAGTATACAGTTACAGGCACGGATTTTCTGGTTTTGCTGCGATGCTAACCGAATCACAAGCTGAGATCCTTGCAGGTACTACGTACTGATTCAGTTTACAGGCTCTACGATCGTTACATCTTGCTTGCATGATTAGTGGAAACTACTAACTAGAATGCCATGAATACGAATGTAGAATCCCCCCAAGTTCAATCCGTCAAGCCAAACACTTATCACAAGGCGCAAACAACTCGGAGCTGGGATTTCCTTGGTCTTACTACTACCAACCACCACATCCTTCCGCCGGCCTCCTCCAGAAAGCAAAGTACGGCGAAGATGTCATCATCGGTGTCATCAATTCAGGTTCATGTCGAGACATAACATCTACGTGTAGTCACAACTAAATTTTGTGCATTGAGATTGATCAATTGATTCATTTATATACGCATATGTACTTCCACTCCTCATATACCACATCGGTGTAGGCATATGGCCAGAATCGCGAAGCTTTGATGACACGAGCTACGGCACTGATCCGTTTGTGGTCGCCACTCACTACGATGGAGGCCAGGGAGCATTTGGTTACTGCGTGTATCCGATGGGAGACGGTAACTCGGGATATCTTCAACCGGTTTGGATGGCGGTCATGTAATAGGATAGGAAATTAGTTTACCTGTCTTATTTTAGCCAGCCGGTTGTGGCACGTTGTTCTTGGCTAGTCTGTGTTCCTAGCCTTTTGCGCTCTGTGTGAGCTGCCTTTTATTTTCAGATTTGAGACTTTGAAACCTTGTGGACACCTGTTTAGTTAATAAAGAGGGCCGTATGCATCACCCTAGATGCAGAGGCCGGGGAAACCCCCTTTTCGAAAAAAACGGGGTGTCCGGGTCGGCCCTGTGTCGGCACGGTGGAAGGGTACATGCCAGACAGGTGCGGAATTCAATGCCACGAGCTGCAACAGAAAGATCATCGGCGCACGCTGGTACTCCAAAGGTATTGACCCTGAGGACGTCAAGGGCGAGTATATGTCCCAAGGGACTTGAGTGGCCATGGCACGCATGCAGCCTCGACCATCGCTGGAAACCGCGTGTGGAATGTGAGCTACGAAAGCCTGGCTTTGGTGTGTCGCGCCCCCGCGCCACGTGCTAGGCTTGCTATTTACTCCCTCCGTTTCACTTTGTAGTGCCTATAAATTTTATAAAATTCAAACTTTGCCAACTTTGATTAAGTGTATAGAGAAAACTGTCTACATCTATAATACCAAGCATGTACATTCTAAAAATATAACTCATGATATATTCAATGATGTGCATTTGCTATTCTAGATGTACCGAGGTACCTCTATAAATATGGTCAAAGTTTGTAATTTTGACTTTTGCAAAAATCTATAAACACTACATTATGAAACGAAGGGAGTACAAGGTTATATGGGGCCACGGTTTGAGAAGTAGTGGCGCAGCTGTCATTAAGGCCATTGACCATGGGGAATCATACCAGAACGGCGTGCCATACGAGTTTTCCGCCAGACGTGACGCCACGCTGGCATCGTGCGCCCACGCCAAGCAGCTCCCAGCACGAGACGCGTGTATTTGGTGGACCCACGCAGACCGCCCCTTCCTGCCTTATCTACCCCCCCCCCCCCCCCCGGCACTTCATCCCCTATTAGGGCTGGGGAAAAAGTTCGAAGCTCGCGAGCTAAACAAGTAACTTGTGACTCAGCTCGAATCGACTCGAACTCCAACATAAACGAGTCGAGCCGAGCTTTAGTTTAAAATCGTTTACATACTGAGTTAAACGAGCCGATCTCACAAGTACTCGTATAACTCGTTAGGCTCGGTAAAAGAATCTGCGTTTCTTGATGGGTAGTAAAAAAACAGCCACTAAACACCTTGCGTCCAAGCCCAAGGCCCAGTCGCTAAGGCCTAGTCACCCAGGAGACTGGCACGTCCATGAACATATATGTACATGTTAAATTCTCAGTTAATATTTTTGTTGTATTCGTAAGGTTCTATGTTCATATCTTTAACAAGCTTAACAAGCTAAATGAGCCAACTCGCGAGTTATACAAGTCGAGCCAATTTTGGATTTGAGCTCGTTATAGTAATGAGTCGAGTCGAGCTAGGTCGTTAATAAAACGAGCTTTAGCGAGTCGAGTCGAGCTGGCTCGACTCAGCTCGAATTCCACCCCTAATCCCCTACCTTCAGCCACACCCCTCCCTGCGCCGTGTTTCTTCTCTTCCTTCCATCTCCTCCGCTGCCCATCCCCTTTCTTCTTCCCTGCAGCAAAATAAGAGAGGAGGGGCACAAAATGTTGGCGCGCGATGCGCCCTGGCCGCTGCATGCGACCTTGTAGCAGCTGCGAGCGAACGCCATGGTTGGATTCGAGCGCTCCTCTCCATGGTCGCCGCAGCAGAATGCGCTAGTCGCCATGGCTGGCTTCCGTTTTCCTTCCGTGAGAGCTGCATCCTAGATGACGGTGGTGGTGCTAGAGCCGTTCAAGCGATGAGTGACAACCGGCACCGGCCACACAATATGCTGGAAGTAGTGTTCCCTGGAGCTGGAACCATCATACATTTTTGCGGCAATCAGCAGCAGCCAGGGGGTGAAGAAGGCGAGATACGGTGCTACTACCAAAGAGTTTTTTTGCTGGAACCGGATCCTGGAGACGCTGGAACCATCTTCTATTTTTGCTGCAACCAGCAGCTGCCGGGGTGAAGACGTCGAGGTACGGTGCTACTACCATATAATTTTTTTGCTGGAAGCGGGCGGAGAAAAAGTTGCAACCTCATCAATCGGTGATGCAACGGGACGGCGTCGAGATGTGTTTCGCTGGAACCGGCAAAAAAAATGCTGGAACCCGTAAGAATTTTTGCTGGGAGGATAGATGAGAATTTTTGCATATAGCGGCGCGACGGTGGTTCTTTTTTGCTGGATTCGATGATTTTTTTTGCTGCAATCGGCATGTGATTTTACTACTACTGGCAAACTAATGGAGTTTGTGTTTTTGTCGAGGACAAGGTGGTTCGAACCAAACGACAGTGACGAGCGGAGGCGCTGGTGGTGGCTCGGGGATATTGCAACCATGGCGACTAGAGATGGAACCAGCCGACGGGTGAGCTGCAGGCATCAAGGTCATGTGGCGGCCGAGGGATGAGCGCAGGTGACACGGGTGGCCGGTGAGCAAGAGACAAGTCCTTTTTGGTGTTGGGGCCAGCGGTGCAGTGACTAATCCGGTCGAGGAGGAGCGGCGCTGCCGCCGGCGAGGAGCGGCGTTGCAGCGGGGGACCGATCTGTAGATAAGGTTAACGGGCACGAGCAGGAGGAAGGGCAATGGCGTAGGGTGAGCCGCGCTTCGAGCGAAATCTAACGGCCCTGCAGCTCGCATCGTATGGCTGGGGTACGACCGGCCCAAAGTTTGGGCCGGCACGCCAGCACCTATCATCCCCTTGACCATGCCATACGTGATGGAGTGGACGTTCTTGGAAGGTCTTGGTGAAATATTCTTGTCGTTGCATGCCGTGTTGGAAGGGATTCCCGTCGTGTTCTCAGGCGGAAACGATGGCCCTGTGCCACAGACCGCGAGAAATGCCTTGCCGTGGGTCTGTGACACAGGGCCGTCGTGTCTCGCGGTCTGTGGCACAGGGCCGTCGTTTCCGCCTGAGAACACGACAAGGCATTTCTCGCGGCAGTTGTAACTGCTGATTACTTAATTTGTGAGATTTGACTTCTTAAAAACTCCATATGCACTACATTATGGAACGGTGGGAGTATATAGTAATAACCGTGAGACCTAGGGTTTTTGGTGACCGTAGTCAAACAAAAGACTAAGGACTCTTTGGACCACGCATAGTAAAATGGTGATTGAGGACTCTTCGGACCGTCAATTTGATTGTCGGTTTTTTAAGTAATAAAATAATACATATCTTATCAATAAAGGCACCAATCAATAGATAAAAAAGTGTAATCAGAGGTGACCTTCAGGCATCTTGGTCCTCCTGCTCGGCTGCTCCTGGTTTGCACTGTGGAACGGTGGGAGACAACCGAAGGGAAACCTGGTCGATTTGACCGGAGCAGAGGAATATCAAAGTTGTACATACCAGTCTGATTAGGCAGCGGCGGCACCTCTCCCCAGTCATCAACAGTGGTTCGACCGGGTTTTTCCGGTTCGATTGCTCGAAGCTCCGCTACACTCAAATAACCGTTGGGGTTGGCGAGGTTCTTCTGGTCCGACCGCCGATCCAGTCTGGTTTTTAGACTATGTTATACGGCTGTTGTCGGAGGCGCTCTTACATAGGAGAGACATACGCGTCGTGTGGAATGTAAATCTACTAGCACAATCTATCCCTGTTGTGCGGTGGGATTCTTGTGTTGTTTTGATCCAAGTTTCCAATTGACATTGTGGTTAGTAGGATCTAGTTGTAAATTTTGATCTAATTATAACTGATCTTTGTTGCTCGTATTTGTTTCAATATTTGCATTTTTGATATGTTTTATTTATAGTTAACAAATGAAAATATCACTAGCAAAAGAACAAAATAGTGATAATTGTTTTGATTAGTCGAGTAGCTTAGTTTTTATGTATAGGTGACACCTAACAGTTGAGATACGTCTGGATGGTAAACACGTTAATAAATCTTGATTAACAAACACGAACAAATAACAGAAGTGTGAAAGCATTACCAATATGTGTAAATGTAAGAGCAATATAGAGTTAACTAAAAAATCGTTCAAACAAATCTGGTAAATCCATAACGTATCTTGTCGTTGATCTTCAACCGAAGAATCTTGGGCATTCTTCCTAAGGTCGAGAGGCATTCGCAATGGCAGCAGAGTCTGGAGTACTCTTTGGGGAAGGAGCTGTATCTGAAGTACTCCTTGGGGAAGCAGCTGTATCTGGAGCACTCCTTGAAGGGTCCCCGTCGGGGCACGTGTACAACACATCACACCTGGCGGGGACGTCCCCGACCCGCCTAGCTCCACACTTTGCCACATTGTCGCCCTCGCCGGCTCGATCACCACCGGAGGACTGTTTGAGCGTGACGCCGAACGCCTCCACCCCGCTCCGTATGTCGGCCGCGAGGCTGTCCATCATGTACCCTGGCAGGCGGATGCGGGCTCCCGGCGCGAACATAGGCTCATCCCTCACCTTCCTCGGTGCGACGCAGATCCGGTGCGGCGTGGCGGGGCTGGCGGCGAGCGGGACGCAGCGGTAGGAAACCTCCACGTAAATGCCAGCGTCCACGCACACGGTGCGCCTGAGGCCGTCGGTGGTGAGGTTGAACTCGGGGCGGGCCAGCGAGAAGTCGGTGGGCTACGGCGGGTCGAGAACGGAGGCGGAGTCGATGGCGATGGAGTAGAAGATGTCGCCGGGTATCACGAAGACAAAGATTAGGACGAAGGCGACAGTGAAGATCAGCCCTGCGACGATGAGTTGTGCCCAGCAAGGGCATGCGCGGGTGGCTTTCATGGTCGTGGTTGTTGATCTGCGATTCTTCCGTGCATACTAATCGGTAGTAGTTGGTATCTAACTAGAGACTCGATCTAGGTTGGTTCTATTCATGTGCATGCGAGCATAGTCCGGGGTATCTACGTATGTTACGTGCGGGTTGGTTAGTTTGGATTTGAAATTGATCGATGCATCTGCTGTCTCGTTAAGTTGCAGAGTCAAAGGAAAAAAAACACCATCATTACATCATGCAGAGCAGGTTATATACCTATATATACTAGATAATTCCCCGCGCGTTGCTGCGGAAATTCAAAACAGCATATTGGGTCAACATACATAGAGTGAAGGAGAGTAATTCGACTCACAGTGTGGTAGGTGGAAGATACAACATAGATAAGTGATTGCATATAGTTCAGAATGTTTGCATGAAACATTAGTGTTAAAAGATGTTAAAGAGTTAGTCCGGATCTATTCTTTATTTTGAAAACTGATTTTGGTAAGGCGTTGCTATTACGATTAGTGATCTGGGTAAAATCGATGGAATTTGTTGTTCCATTCATTAAGCAATCAGCAGTTACAACTGGCTAATTATTTTTTAAGCTGGGGAGAGGCAGCTTATTTTTTAAGCCGTTCAAAAGAACTGGCCCTTGATCGATCTTTTCCAACAGTGTTATCTCTAGGAAAAAATGAAAACTGATCGTGTGTTTTCAGGTTGGATCCTTTTGATCTACGTTATTCTACATCATCGACGGTTGCTGTTCTGGTGCGCTGGTCCTGCGGGGCCTTAGCACCACGACTTCCCGACTATCTACTACAACAAGTTGTGCCCAACTCCGGCGAGGGAGGGGTGATGACGGCGGCGCGCCTTCGACTCGCTTCAGTGATTGTAGTCGTCGCTAGGTGGTCTACGGATCTGGGTGTAATTTTTATTATTTCTAGTGTTCGTTGTACTGCCATGATAGAAGATGAATAGATTGAAAGTTTTCTCAAAAAAAAAGTATGCTTCTCATTTCATCTTTCTTCTCACCATCCCTTCGTCCAACCTTTTATGAATATGATAATTAATCACCTTAATTTACTTAATCTTCTGAACCAATTTCACTTTAATTAACTTATCAAACTTCTAAGTAAAATATAAGGTAATTCAAAGTCAGAATTTGATGAACATTTATTTACACAATCACATTATTATTGACAAGTAAATCATAAGATAACGTACTAGAATATTTATATCCTGTTGCAACGCATGGATATTGTTCTAGACTTCTAGTGTATTTATATGCATGCATCCATTCTTCCATAATTTTTTTACCTATATTGCTAAATCTCTTTCGATTTTTTTTCCATATGTCTCAACCAATTTACAGATATTGCAATTCCATTTAGTGATAAATGCAATTTGCACACAATCAGCCGGCTGAGACTTGAGAAAAAAAACACAATTGTCCGAGATTTAGATGAACCCAATTATTCTTTACAAGCTAGCTAGTGTGCTATTAACACTGTTATATCTCAGCTGCGGGACGCCCTGTCTAAAACAATGACAGCTCTTAGGCTGTGGAGCAAAAAATTCGGCAATGTTACAAGGGAACTCGCCAAGTCCCGTACCCAGTTAGAGGAGTTGATGCATATGAATGCCGATCGCCAGGATATCGCCAGAGTCACGGATAAAATGAACGAACTGTTGTACCAAGAAGAGATGCTTTGGTTACAGCGCTCGCGGATCACGTGGTTAAAGGAGGGGGATAGAAACACAAAATACTTCCAAAGCAAAGCAATTTGGAGGGCGAGGAAGAACAAGATTAAAGAATTGACGGATAGTGTGGGTGTAGTTCACTCTGATCTGGTCGCTATGGGGGATTTGGCTAACAGTTATTTTCATAACATTTTTACAGCCAATCCTACACTTAATGCAGGCCCTATTTTGGATCTTATTAACTCGGTGGTGACTGAGGAGGATAACACCAAGTTGTGTGCGCCTTTTACTGATAAAGAGATTTCGGATGCGTTGTTTCAAATTGGGCCACTAAAAGCGCCGGGTCCGGACGGCTTTCCCGCTAGATTCTTCCAACGGAATTGGAGTATACTAAAGGAGGGTGTGTTGGCTGCGGTTAAGGAGTTTTTCAACACGGGTGTCATGCCGGAGGGAGTGAATTCTACTTCGATTGTACTCATTCCCAAAGTTCCCAACCCGGTAAGAATTACGGACTATAGACCCATTAGTCTGTGCAATGTTATTTACAAGGTCATCTCCAAGTGTCTAGTGAATAGGATGAGGCCATTGTTGGACGATCTCATATCTCCTGAGCAAAGTGCTTTCATTCCTGGAAGGATGATTACAGATAATGCACTAGTTGCTTTTGAGTGTATACATCATATCAAGCAGGAGAAGGACCCTACAAAGAGTTTTTGTGCTTACAAATTAGATCTTTCAAAAGCATATGACCGAGTGGACTGGGTCTTCTTGAGGCAGATGATGCAAAAGTTGGGTTTCTCTCAGCGATGGGTTGACTGGATAATGTCGTGTGTCACGTCGGTGAGATACTCTATCAAACTTAATGGAACCCTCTTGGATTCATTTGCACCGATGTGTGGACTTCGGCAAGGAGATCCGCTCTCTTCGTTTCTGTTCTTGCTTGTGGCAGATGGCCTTTCAGCTTTATTACAGAGCAAAGTGGAAGCGGGTGCCATTACACGGTACATGTGGCTAGACGAGGACCGGGCATATCACATCTGTTGTTTGCTGACGATACATTGTTGTTTTTTGAGGCTTCGAGGGAGCAAGCAGTCGAGGTTAAAGGGGTGTTGGAGCTGTACGAGAAGGCGACGGGGCAGTGCTTAAACCCCTCCAAGTGCTCCATTCTTTTTGGCGACGCGTGTCCTGTGGCGGTTCAGGAGGAAGTAAGGACAGTGCTGAATATAATGAGTGATCACTTTGAGGAGAAATATTTGGGCTTACCGACGCCGGAAAGGCGAATGTCTAAGGGACGTTTTCAGAATCTACAGACCCGGCTCACCAAACGGTTGATACAATGGGGGGATGGCCTTTTGGCCCAGTCGGGGAGAGAAGTGTTGATTAAATCGGTTGCGCAAGCGCTTCCAACTTATATTATGGGCGTCTTCAAACTGCCGTTTTCAGTATGCGATGACCTTAAGCGCATGGTGCGGAATTTTTATTGGGGATCGGCGAAGGGTAAAAGGAAGGTGCACTAGAAGAATTGGGATCATCTCTTGCAACCTAAGGACAGGGGAGGTATTGGGTTTCGTGACTTCCGAATGTTTAACCAAGCACTCCTGGCAAGGCAGGCGTGGAGGCTCTTAACAAAGCCGGACAGCCTCTGTGCTAGGGTGTTAAAGGCGCGCTATTACCCTGATGGCAAGCTGGAGGACACTGTTTTTGTTGGAAACGGGTCATCTACTTGGCAGGCCATATGCCATGGCCTGGATTTGCTGAAGAAGGGGCTGCTATGGCGAGTAGGAGACGGAGCAAGCATACGGGTGTGGAGGGATAGCTGGATCCCGAGACCGTTTTCCTACAAACCGATCTCCCCCCAAGGCCTGTCTCTGGTCTATTAAACACTGATGGTTCATGGAAAGTTGAGCTTCTTCGAGAATATTTTGTGGTTGCAGATGTACATGAAATAATGAAGATTCGTGCGTCCCCTAGGATGGCGGGAGATGTGATCGCCTGGGGCCCCGGCAGGCACGGTATCTTTACAGTCAAATCCGCGTATGAACTGGCCTTTGATGAGGCTCATCGCAGCTTGGCGGTGGCATCTAGCTCGGCGCCGTCGAGGAGCCGGGCGTGCTGGGATTTCATCTGGAAGTGTGACGCCACCCCGACGATGAAAAACTTTGCTTGGCGCTTGTCGAATGATGCATTACCCACATGGCAGAGGAAACATCGTATCGGACTGGAAACCACGACCATCTGTCCGGTATGCGGAGTAGAGGAGGAGGACAATTTTCATCCGTTCGTGCGTTGCCAACTTGGACGTGATTTGTTTCTGGCCATGGCCAAGGTATGGAAGCTCCCTGATATCACTTCAATTCTTAACAACGGAAAAGAGTGGCTGTTTCACGTCCTGGATCCTCTCACCAACTTGGAACGAACAATGATACTATTGATCTTCTGGAGGAGTTGGTTCGTCCGAAACGAACTAGTTCATGATAAGCCTGCACCGCCTTTGGAGGTTTCTCTAAGCTTTCTGCAAAGCTATCTGGTGGCCCTCGTTGGTGCTAAGCGGAACCCACAGGCAGACCCAGCTAAAGGCAAATCTTATATTGTATGGAAGGATACAATGCGAAGGGGGAGGAATGAAGTTTTGCAGGAGGAACGGAGTTGGGCTGCGCCAAAGCAAGGGTGGTGTAAATTGAACACCAACGGGTCCTTTGTTGCGTCGGAACGGGCTGGTGCGGGCATGATCTTACGGGATCATCAAGGAGCTATTAACTTCTCTTCATGCAGGGTGCTGTTTTCATGCAGAGACCCCCTCGAGGCGGAGTTATGTGCGTGTATGGAAGGTTTGTCCCTGGCCTTGGAGCGAAGTGATTTGCCGATCATGGTGGAGATGGATTCTCTCGAAGCAGTATCTCTCATATCAACCTTGGAGACGGATCGTTCAGTTTATTCCTCTATTGTGCGAGAGATTAAGCACTTAATGGGTCTAAGAAAGACTTGTATTTCGCGTATAGTTAGATCTCAAAATAAAGCTAGCGATTGCTTAGCTAAGTTTGCAAGAACCCAAGGCAGGACTTTGACTTGGTTAGGTTGAGGCCCAGATGAAGTAGTTGAAATAGCTTCTCTTGATTGTAAGACCGGTGTGATTGAGTAATGCAATGCTATTTCTCCCGCAAAAAAAAACACTGTTATATCTGCTAGTTAGGTTGAACAATTTAATGCTGATCAACGTACTAAACAACTGCATGGGCAATCACTTTACTCTGTAAACAGTACTAGCGACTTCAAGGAGCTTACTGTCATTGGACAGGAGCTTGAGTTCCTCCGAGACCTGAATGTTGTAGGAGAGATGCGCCTGGTGGCGCTCGTCGGCCATCTTCTGGTTCGCGTCGAGCCGACGGATGACCGACTTGACCAAATTTTGCAGCTTATTTGTGGTCTCCGACATGGTGTCGAGCACGCGGCAGGTCTGAGCCGAGGGTTTGGACGGGGGCGCGTGGCCTCGCTCCAAATCAAATCGAACCCCACGCAGGATTTCGGGCGAGCTCACCGGAGCGGCTCGCACCTGACCCGGTGGAATTTTACCAATCGATCGAGAGCGTGTGAGATCAATAGCGGCAGCGATTTGTGGGGAAAAAATTGGCTCTGAATACCAGATTGTCATGAACCAGAGGAAGAGGGGATCGAGAGTTGGTAGGTGGGGAGAGGGAGCAGGTGAGATGAGAGGGACGAAGGGGGTGAGGAATAGATCGATCAACTTTCTATTCAAGTCATGCCCTCTCACAGTGGCTTACAGGAGTTTAAGTACATGCCCGAGTGGGCCTGGTGATTACAAGGCCGATGGCCCAGTTCAGCCCAACAGTTGGCCCAGCACTCAAGTGCATCCTTGTCACCCTGTATCCGTTTCAGAGGACTGAACAGGAGGATCAGGTGTGACAATCATGTTCTTGTTTCAGGTTGATTTCAGCGGAAGAGTTGTTGGCAGTGACCTACCACATGAAGAATCACCTGACAGTGTGCATGCTCCACAGAATGTTATGCAGGTGATGCAATAGTTTCTTCACTAGTAAGTAGATTTTTCTCATACTTAAAAACAATTGTTCATCATAAGTTGCAGGAATTGCATCCCTAGCAGTTGTGCGAGAACCAAAGAGGGTTACACCAGATCCTCTTCACTGCTAAGGTATCAAACAATGTCTGTGTGTACAGAAGTTTCTGCTTCGTTATTAAATAATGCCTATTTTTGTACAATTTTACTTACAACTGAAAGGAACCTCAACTGTAGACGCACACATTGAAAATTTTGATAGGGCTAGTCAAGGTGCAGAATCAACTTTACAAAGACAAGCAGTTCATTAGCCAGGTATATTCAAAGTTTCAAACTACATATCAGAAGAAATGTGGTGTCCTGTTCTATACAAGTAGGGTATTTGCCTGCTGCTGTTTTTTTGCAAGCAACATGATATCATGATGGAAATAATTATTTCCAAGATTTTGGTAATGCAAGTGCTAATACTATTTATTTTCAAAGAGCTGCTAATACTAGTTTCACAAAAGAAAAAATGCTACTCATGAACTAGTAGCAGCAGTAGTAGCAGATAACCCTAATGCAACAAAATGGGATAATCGTGGAAATCCGGACTACATGATAAGATGAGTTTGCCTCTTTGTCATGGTAATAATATCAATGATGAGCAATTGCACTATATAATATCCTGGAGCTTGGCATATATAGAAAAGAGTTCAGTTTAGAAGTGTCTATAGTACAATTAGGAACCAGATATAATCAATATGTACATAATAAGTTTAATGATTTAGTGCATTTGTTATTCATGAGAAAGACCTATAAATTATATTCCCTGATTAGTGTCTCCTTATACCCGTATTTTTACCGAAATAAGTATGTTATTTCTTGAAATAATAGAGAAAAATGGAAGTAATTCTTTTCAATTAACTCGAGGAAAAAAAGTTAAGTTGTGGCCCAAGGAGCTTTAGTGAATAAAGATATAACATATGTGGTTTGAGGAAACATGCTTGGGGAGCAATATGTTGGTGTTTCTGTTCGCCGCAGCATTTCAAGTCTTGGAGATGAGAGACTGATTAGACAGTATGAAAAAATCAATCCAGACAGTAAGGAATGCTATTGGTTATATTATTGCTTGGTCTCGATTATATGCATGTCCACTTCCATACAAGCATCAGGTATGCTCCAATTTCCATTAAGGTTTTATCATTTATGAAGATTCTTTGTAGTTTTTTAGGTCAAAATACCTAAGCCAATCGCTCCAACAACACCACAAAAGATTCATACTCCAACATGACCACAAGACATCCGTGTGGTACATGTCTTACAATTCATCGAAGAACATTTCAGTGTGCACTAGTCCAAAAGCTTATGTTCATGTAAACTTTTCTTTGTTCACTTTCTTTTTCACGGTATGCTAAGGCTTTAGATGTGTGCATTGCAGGATCCAGGAGCAGCTGCACATGGATTAATTTTTAAATGAACAAATATATTGAATTATGTATAGATTTTAGCTTCATAGGAAAACTTAGTTCTAGTCTGTAGGGATTTTTATTAGTTAATTATTTGTATTTTTCATATAAATGTCTGATTTGATTCAGTTGTGAACTCTACACACTTTTAAAAGATGTATTTGTTCCTACTAAATAGTCCACTGGATTTGCTACCGAGGATGCTAATTGTGCGAATACGATTATTGGTGATGTGGACTGAGGCCTTCATATAATGACATTTGATCAGACTGCACATGCATATGTGTCATGATAAAGTATTCGAATTTGAAATGCTGAAATACAAAATTGAAATAAACCAAATAATATTTAATGTAAAATAATTCATAGCGAGAGAAAAACTTGTGTATATTTAGGAATGAATATAGCGTCTCTACATAGCGTGCATAAGCATTGGGTCCATGATGAAACCTCTACTCCCCGTAGAGATGTGGATGAGCGTGTATAACATAACGTCTCAGACATGTATAGAGACGATTTTGAACGTCTCAATAGAACGTCTCATGTCATGTACACACGCTTTAGCAAGCGTGTCTACATGTTTTGAGACGGTCCATGGGAAGACGCTCCAAGGACGCATTATCAAATCGACTCTACTATTGCCTGGAGATGAAATAGCACGTCTCTAGCTATGGAATTTGATGTCTCTACATGCAAATTTTCTTGTACTGCAGAAATGCCTAGTAGTGGCGGGCGCCAAATGGCCAGCAGTGGTGGGCCAGGCTCCCAGGGGCGCCCGCCATTAACCTTCTACCACTGCTATATTGCCATCAGTGGCGGGCGGGCGGCCCGCCACTGGTATAGCGCAGTAGTGACGGGCAAGCAAACTTGCACGCCACTGGTTATCTTCCTGCAGTGGCGAGCGTGCTTGTTTGCCAGCCACTACATATTCATGCGAACGATTGGCGCATCCATGTTGCAATGACGGGTGTATTGGCGCGTCCACCATTGATTGTTTATTCATGCGAATTAAAATTTTGCAGCCACGACAACAATTGTGCTGCCATGGATGCGTTTTGCATAAATCCAATATAAGCGCAAATGAAGCATGCATTGTATGCTTAGGCATGCAAGTTTACTAGGCAATTAGTACTCTTCATAACATCTAGTAACACTTAAGTTTGTTCCAGTTAACAAACCAACATCAAAGTAACTACGAGTTGATCGGCTAGGAGATATTTGAATGGTCCTTATTTCTAAATAGGATCTGCAACAACCATCATCTGGAAGTTGTTGTTCCTGCTACTCCTTATCGTGATGAGCACTGTTGTGTCAACCATTAGTCGTCTCTTTCCCATCAGGAATTCCCGCCAGCTGACCTCATAGAACGATATATGACCGTCTGTGTCCGTCTCGTATCGAACGCTGGTGACAGGACCTGCTGCTCCAAGACTTACTCCGGCCATGCCGGCAACAAGGATGTATGATGAGCCACAAATATAGGTGATCAATCGTAGTCCCTTCGATAAGTAAGTATCAAACCCAATGAGGAGCAGAAGGAAATGACAAGCGGTTTTCAGCAAAGTATTCTCTGCAAGCATTGAAATTGTCGGTAACAGATAGTTTGATAGTAAGATAATTCGTAACGGGTAACAAAGGTGCAGCAAGGTGGCCCAATACTTTTTATAGCAAAGGACAAGCCTGGACAAACTCTTATGTAAAGCAAAGTGCTCCCGAGGACACATGGGAATTACTGTCAAAGTTAGTTTTCATCATGCTCATATGATTCGCGTTTGGTACTTTGATAATTTGATATGTGGGTGGACCGGTGCTTGGGTGCCGCCCTTACTTGGACAAGCCTCCCACTTATGATTAACCCCTTTCGTAAGCAACCGCAACTATAAAAGAAGAATTAAGATAAATCTAACCATAACATGAAACATATGGATCCAAATCATCCCCTTACGAAGCAACACATAAACTAGGGTTTAAGCTTTTGTCACTCTAGAAACCCACCATCTAATTATTACTTCTCAATGCCCCCCCCCTAGGCCCAAATCATGGTGAAGTGTCATGTAGTGGACGTTCACATAACACAACTAGAGGAAAGACAACATAGAACTCATCAAAGTATCAAACGAATACCAAATTCACATGCTTACTTATAACAAGACTTCTCCCATGTCCTCAGGAACAAAGTAACTACTCACAAAACATGTTCATGTTCGTGATCAGAGGGGTATTGAATAGCATTAAGGATCTAAACATATAATCTTCCACCAAATAAACCAACTAGCATCAACTACAAGGAGTAATCAACACTACTAGCAACCCACATGTACCAATCTGAAGTTTTGAGGCAAAGATTGAATACAAGAGATGAACTAGAGTTTGAGATGAGATGGTGCTGGTGAAGATGTTTATGAAGATTGGTCCGCCCATGATGAGAGGATCGTTGGTGATGACGATGGCCTCGATTTCCCCCTCCTGAAGGGAAGTTTCTCCCGCAGAATCGCTCCCTCTATATGAATGCCTCTAGCAGTGTACCAGAATGTGCAATGATTTAGCATAGCAAAGATATTAAAAAATAGACAAGCCATGGAAATATCATGGTAGCTATCTTACGATCATGCCAAAGCAATATAACAATGAATGCTCAAGTCATGTATATGATGGTGATAGAAGTTGCATGGCAATATATCTTGGAATGGCTATGGAAATGCCATAATAGGTAGGTATGGTGGCTGTTTTGAGAAAGGTATAAGGAGGGTTTATGCACCGGCAAAAGTTGTGTGGTACTACAAAGGCTGGCAATGGTGGAAGGGTGAGAGTGCGTATAATCCATGGACTCACATTAGCCATAAAAAACTCACATACTTATTGCAAAAGCTTATTATCCCTCGAAGCAAAGTACTACTACGCATGCTCCTAGGGAGGGGGGGGGGGGGTTGGTAGGAGTTAACCATCGCGCGCCCCCGACCTCCACGCAAAGGAAGACAATCAAGGATAAATTGTGCTCCAATTTCATCGCATAACGAGGGACTATACGTGCATGCTTCGGGAATCACAAACCTTAACACCAATATTTTTACTAAACCACAATCATTCACTAGTACCTCCCACATATTACCATCTCTATATCGCAAAACAATTGAAAGGAATTAAACATATCATATTCAGTGATCTACAAGTTTTATGTAGGATTTTATGACTAGCCATGTGAATGACCAATTCCTGCTGACTCTCTAAATAGATATAAGTGAAGCATGAGATTTTAATTTTTTTTCTTCTACAAAACACTTGCCTATGCTCTAACAAATATAAGTGAAGCAAAAGAGCATTCTACAAATAACAGTTTTCTATATCTAGAGAAACATGCATCCAAACTTCAAATGATATAAGTGAAGCACATGAAGCATTCTATAAAGCCATACTCAAAAGATATAAGTGAAGTGCAAAGAGCATTTTATAAATCAACCAAGTATTATCTCATACCAGCATGGTGCATTATTAAAAGCAAAATAATAAGCACACGACTCTCCAAGAATTTACGCATATCATGTGAACAAAACAAAACCGAGACATACCGATAGTTGTCGAAGAGAGATGGGATGCCTTCAGGGGCATCCCCAAGCTTACCCACTTGAGTCTCCTTGAATAATTACTTGGGGTGCCTTGGGCATCCCCAAACTTTTTATTAGGGGTGTTAGTATATATAACATCAAATCCCATCATGTCCTACTGTAACATTATTGTATAATTATAATCAAGCATTAACCGTTGTATGCTATCACAATTCTATGGCTCCCAAGTCAACAGGGCTCAACAAGATTTGAAAATTAAGCAAATAACAAAACTATAATAACAATCTGTGTAAACAGGACAATCTGTAAAGATGCAGATGGTACATATACTTATGTAACTCAAACAATTCTGAAAAATTAAGAAAAAATAAAATCATTGCATAGCAGTATTGTTTAAAAAATTCAGAAACTTTTGATGTTCTAGTAAAAATGGAAAATCATGTACTACGGCTAAAGTTTCTATTTTTGCACCGCACACACCAAACAAGAAATTTAAACATCCTAAAGGCAAATCTTGGCACATTATTTTTATAATACAATGGATATATACAAGGGGATAATTAGTTTTGTTGAAAAGTTTCTGTAATTCAAGATTTGCAAAGTCTCCATGGGCATGAACAAAGTTCAAGGAACCCCTCCACTTCAACGGTGCTCGTCTTTCTTATTTTCACTTTTCTTTTTGAAATTTTTTAGTTTCCCCTCTATATTTTTTTGGTTTTAAACTTTTTAAAAAGTACACAACAGAATAAAATGACTCTCTAAAAGTTCCGGGCTATCTCCCAGGCAACGGTTTCTTCAAAGCCGTTAAGCTAGGCATAAAGTGCTCAAGTAGTTGATCCACCCGGATCCCAAGGTATATCAAAGCCAATTTTAATTAACAATGATTTGTAATTTAGTAGTGATCAAAAAGCAACATGTATCATGTAATGATGAAGTCTAACTCTCTTCCTATGCATCGGCATGTCATAAAAAGAACAATTTGTACACATCAAGTAAAGGCCAATGCATAATATAAATAGTTTCTTGCAATTTTATCATATTGGAAACATAGAGAGGTGGAGATGTAGTTCCTATTTCATAATGATTGCAATTAGGATCAACAAGCACATGCCTATTATATTCATCAAAACCACCATGTGTAATAGTAAAACGCAACCCATCAATATAATCCTTATAAGAGCAAACTTCTCCGATATAGTGTAGTTGGGGGAATTCAAAAAGATAATAGGATTATCATGTGTGGCTGCAATAGCAACAATTTCATTTGTAACATATGGAACTATAGCAGGTTCATCTCCATAAGCATCATTCATATTGGCATCATGGCCACAAGCATAGCAAGCATCATCAAAAAGGGATATTTCAAATGAATCCAAGGGATCGTAGTATTCATCCTTCGGTAAGCACGAAGAGAAATTAAAAATGTGTGAGTTGAAGAGTTACTCTCACTAGAAGGTGGGCATGGGTGATCAATCCGCTCTTCCTCCTTTTGTTCTTCGCTCTCCTCCTCATCTTTTTCATCAAATGAGCTCACAGTGTCATCAATTTCGTTTTTCATATATTGCTGCAAAATATCAGTCTCTTCTTGGACATCGAAGACTTTCTCAATAAATTCATCAATATCAGCATTGTATTAATAATTCTCATAGCAATATTTAAGTATAGCATAATTTTCAGATCTGTAAACAACATCATCACAATTTTTACACTTTTAAAACAAAGATTCAATTTCATAAGCACCCTTAAAAGCGACAAATTCTTCTATTCGTTCCACATCATGTTAATCATATATACCATTAACATAAGAAGCCAACGTTTCATTATCATTAAATTCGCATGAAAAAGGAAGGTGTGGAGCCTTCATCCTAGAGCAACAAGTATAATCATATGTCAAGCATAAACTCCAAGCATACCATTGCAAACAATCAATTTGATCCCATAAGAGTTTTCCTTTTTGAGACAAGCGATAATCCCTAAAGTATTCACGTTGATCCAACGTGTCTGCCATTATCAAGTTGAATGGGAATGTACCAGGATTATCAAAGTAGTGTTTAATATTTTCCACACTACGAGCATCAAGAGTCTTAAGAGGTTCCCCATCTCCATGAGTTGCAAGTACAACTAATTTTTTTAGTATTTCGTGTTTCATATCCATAACTAAAGATAGGGAACAACTTGAACAGAAAATAAAAACTACTTAGTGATAAAGCAAACAAGCACACACGAGAATATTCACCCCACGCTATTGCTCCCGGCAACGGCACCAGAAAAAGGTCTTGATACCCACAAGCATAGGCATCAATTGTAGCTTTTTCGATAGAACCCAGTGAGGATCTAAAGGTACAATTTATATTCTCTTCAAGTTCTATCGACCATCGATACAACTCTAAGCACACTTGATGTTCTCTTTACGTAGAACAAGTATGAAACTATTTTGTAGGTGTGATAGTATAGTTCGCAAGAATAAAACTAGAAGTACTTAGCAAGAATAAAACTAGGAGTAATTTGCAAGATAATAAATTTAGTTTTTTTAGTAGAGAGCTTTTTGTAACACAAGAGAAGGACTTGTCCATAGGCAATCGATAACTAGACCGGTAATCATTATTCCAATTTTATATGAGGGAGAGGCATGAGCTAACATACTTTTCACACTTGGATTATATGCACTTATGATTGGAACTCTAGCAAGCATCCACAACTACTAAATATCATTAAGGTAAAACCCAACCATAACATTAAGTAACAAGTCCTCTTTACTCCCATACGCAACAACCTCCTTACTCGGGTATGTGTTTCCGTCACTCATGCCACCCACTATAAGAGAATCATAAACGTATTGCAACACCCTACAGTGGTAATCCCACATGCTTGTGCGGCATGGAGGGCACCATAGGACATCACCAAAATAAAACATGCAACTCAAACAAATCACGATCATCAATCAACCCATAGGACAAAATGAATCTACTCAAACATCATAGGATACCCGCACATCATTGGATAATAATATATAGCGTTGAGCACCATGTTTAAGTTGAGATTACAACAGGGAGAAGACGTGTTACACTGCTGCATAGATGAGGAGAGAGTTGGTGTTGACGGTGGCGAAGTTGTTGGTGTAGATCACCGTCATGATGGTTTCCCCGGCGGCACTCCGGCACCATCAGGAGATAGGGGGAGAGAGCTCCCCTCCTCCTCCTTCTTCTTATTCTTTGGCCTCTCCCATAGATGGGAGGAGGATTTCCCCTCTGGTCCATGGCCTCCATGGCGGCGGAGGGACTCGCCCCTCCGAGATTGGATCTCTCTCTCTCTCTCTCTCTCTCTCTCTCTCTCTCCTCTTCTATTTCGTGTCCTATTTTCTAGCCAAAAATAGTTTTTTAAATATCCGGAGATCCGTAACTCCGGTTGGGCTGAAATTTTAAAACGATTTTTTCCGGATATAAGCTTTCTTGCAGCCGAAAAAAGGACCCCAACCGACCTACCAGGTGCCCACTAGGCACCTTGGAGCGGCTACGGGGTATGGGCGCGCCCAGGTGCCTGGTGGAGGCATTGGGCCCCTGTTTGCACGGATTCCAACTCCCAAAAATCATATGTATTCCAAAGTAAATTTTCGTAAAAAATTCGTTTTTGGACTTCTTTGATGTTGATTTTCTGCGAAACAAAAACATGCAAAAAGCAGGAACTGATACTGGGCACTGGATCAATATGTCAGTCACAAAACTAATATAAAATGTTTCCAAAAGTACATATAAATGTTGTAGAATGTTGGCATGAAACAGTAAAAAAATTAGATACGACGGAGATGTATCAACCCTTAGCCCAGAGGGTGAACTACCACCGGGATGATGAAGATGGCCTTCGGTAATGATTTCCTCCTCCGACAGGTTGCCAAAAAAGGGCTTTGGATGAGGTCGCTTCGGAACGGAGCCTTGCGGCGGCGGAGCGGAAGTTCTAGGTTTATTTCTGGGTGTTTCTATATTTGTAGAAATTTTTGGCGTCGGTCTCACGTCAAGGGGGTCCACGAGGGAGCGACAAGCTTGGTCGCCTCTTCCCAGGGGGGAGGGCGCACGCCCTGAGCTTGTCGCGTCCTCGTGGGTCTTCTGGTCCTCCCACGAAGTTTCGGGGGTCTCTTTTAAGTACAAATTGTGGAGGATAGCTCGTTTTCAATGTTCCAAAGATAGGTATTGGAAGTTAGGCTCAACCTGAACAGTAATATATCTAGCGTTAGTAAAAAAAGAAGACATAAATTTATTTGAAGACAGTTGATTCATATTAGCTTGTTTTCTTTCGGATGTTTGATGAAATGTCTAAACATCAACTTTATTCATAAACTTCCCTTTGATGTTAGGCTGAGTTATTCGTAAATTAAGTATTGACTATCCCACGAGACAATTTCTCGACTCGGCCAACAATGATTCATAGAAACTGGGTTTATTCTCCAGTTGCAACACACGGTAGATGAACCCATTTAATACGTGTAGAGGTAAAGTTGTGGTATTCTTTCCCATAATGGCTCTTTTTTGGGGTTTCCCTATTGGTTTTTGCTACTTAATTAATGTATATATATATATATATATATATATATATATATATATTATAATACTAGCAAACATGCCCGTGTGTTGCAATGGGAGAAAATAACCCTCACACGCCCTTACTCACTGAGCATGGCTAAAGACCTCACCCTCATACCCTTAACATAATAAACATGACTAATACCTCATCCTTAGGCCGACATCCTCCATCCCAACATAACACTAGACATACGTTTCCGCTTGTGGTCTTTGCCGTCATCGTCGCCAGTGGTCGCAGTACCAGTTGTCACTAACCAAGGTTGGCCAGGTCCAATAGCTGGATTGTTGGGCGGCCTTTATGTCCGGCGAAGATCAAGAGCGTTGAATATTTTTTTAATCATCTAGCTCATATAATAGGGAAAAGCACCACCCATAATATATGTCGGTGTCGTCATGTAAATTGAATAGTTTGTGTCAGATAAACCATGAAACCTTAGCTGGACTCCTCATGCATTTTGATGGGAGTCATTGGACCGAGCGAGACCGGTCGTACGTGAAGACGCGGATGAGAAAAAGATTCCTTCCATATCCCTAGTTTAATAAATTGAACTAAAACAATGCATGAGGTGGGCATATTTCAAAATTTTGCCTAGTTTTATTAATAGGCATAGATTAAAACAATTTAGCTATAGTACCTGTCAGTGTTAAAAAAAATCATGTTTTAAGAAAATGTTAGCCTTTTCAAATTTAAAGTTCAATTTTTTATGTTTTTGAAATGTGTGCAAATTAGAAAAATAATCACAAGAGTACCTCGTAATTTTAAAAATAGTTTAAAAAAAATACTCAGGTTTCAAAAGAGAGAGAAATATTGTTATTTTTTAAAGAAATGTTCGGGCTTAATTTTTTATTGACAACTATGCAAAATTTTCGTGTCCTAAAATATATTCACTTAAAAAAAAAATTCGTGTCAGTATCTGGCGCGACTCTGAGCTTAATTTAAAATTCCGTGCTGCCAATTAAACATCAAGTCTTGTTGATTCTAGTAGCTAGCATTCTGAGCCCTCTAGCGTGAGCGGCTGGGTTCGGTTCCTGGCCGCGCATTGTTTTTACTGGCACGGGCTGTTGGTATGCTAATGGGCCGGCCGATTGTGGCCCTGCGCGTCCTGTGATTTTTTTTTTGACCGAAATGAATCGGGAGAATGAGAAAACGCACCTGGGACGAACAAAAAATTACCGTAAACGAAAGAACCTAGAGAAACAGTCCTCTCTTTAATACTCCCTCCGTTCGGAATTACTTGTCGCAGAAATAGATGTATCTAGACGTATTTTAGTTCTAGATACATCCATATCCGAGACAAGTAATTCCGAACGGAGGGAGTATTAGGTAAGGATAAGGACTAATATAAATATGTTTTTTTACACTCCCTCCGTCCATCTATTTTTTCGACAAGTATTTCTGAACGGAGGGAAAAACCCTAAAACAAAGGAAAAAACAAAAAGAAGGAGCGGAATAGAGCTGTTTCCTGCTCTAATGGGCCAACCCAACCGAGGCCCAATATATTCGGGAGGCATCCAGCCTCATAAGTCAAGTTAGGCGTTCCCCTTGCCCTGATTCAGAACCCTAGATCCGAGCCGCCGCCGCCACCACACCGCCGGCAGGAGGCCAATCGGACAAGAAGGCCAACCGGAGAAGAAGGGCAACCGGAGAAGAAGGGCGCCCGAAGATCCGAAGAAGGAGATCCTCCAAGGTAGCTACCTCCGCCGCGCTCTACATCTCCCGGATCAAGACAAAGAGGCCGCCGGCGAGAACCCGCGCCCGCCTCCCGGGGCGCGCGTGGTGCTCGCCGGCGGCAAGGCCATCCGTTCCACGGGCGAGGCCCGTCCCACGCCCTCCTGGGGCGCGAGTGGATCCTCCATGAAGTCCGAGGCTGCCGCTCGCCGGCGGCGGCAATATGGATCAAGCGCACGGGAGAGGCATCGGCGGGAAGATTTCAACTCGGGGCGCGTCGATTGCCGGCCGCTCCAACATCTATCCACCCGCCAGACGGGAATTATCTTTCTCCTCTTTCCATTCTGCCCGGAGATCAATTTTCAAGCGCTACTAACCTGGGTGCCCTTTGTTGTGCAGGTAACTTCTTTTTTCTAATTTATTTACAGTTCTTACTTATTCTTTCTTCCACGAAAGAATCTTTAACTAATCAATCGCTGAAAACTTTAACACCCCTACCCTTCTAGAGGAGCAGTATCATAGATATAGATGAACTGATAGCCAGAATCACCAACCTTGAAGCTTTTATCTTAAGATTGCCTGCTAGTCTCCCTTGAATATACCAGCAGTGTCATGGATCAAACTTAGAACTTAATCACACCATTTATTTACACCTGTCAAGCATCAGAAGGTTTTAAATTTTACCAACATCAGTCATAGCTATTATCATTACTGCCGCTGTTTCTAAATGTAAGACCTTTTGTTTGTTCAAATTGAACTTCCAAAATGTCTTATACTCCTGGTATAAGCATAATTTTTACAAGTTATCCTCAAAGGATGTTGCCACGAACGGAAAAATAACGTTGATGCCGAGTAGTTTTGTTATCTTAGAGTTTCTTCCCTACAGTTGGAAGCCTAGTTGTTTTTACAAACAAGAAACTGGTTCCAATCTCATTACTGAATATAACATTCATATATGCAGGTACCCATCAAAGGGATGGAGCAAGGCGAATCCGTATCACTTCCGGTCTTCATCCAGGATATGTCCCCCATTCTTTTGAGAACCACCCCGCCTGGCCATACGGGGCAAAGGCAGCCAAGGCCCTTCCTATCGCCCCAGTCGCAACGGCTAATCTTCAGGCTTATCGAGCTCCTCTTCGAGGAGATCCCTGTCCGCTGTTTTAGGCAAATAAGGAGAGTGCACGTAATGGTACGCGTTCAGTCAGAGAGGCCATTCTTCTCTTCGCGCATTCAGGAGTCACCCAACAGGACTTATGCTCAGATGTGCCAGAACGTCAACTCCATGGGTCTCCTGATTCGGGACATGATAATGTATCAGCCGGATCAAGGGGAAAGGGATGGGAAACCTTCTGTACTGCCAAGGGAGGTCAGGCATTTGATCAATCTGATGTTATTGCCTGACCCAATACGAATGAAGGTCCCAATACAGTACCACAGCTGTTTGGTACCGATAGAGTACAGAGGTTTTGTGTTTACAATTGAATATCAGTTCATCATGGATGTGCTGAGGTACGCGGACAGGGAAGGGTTTCGCTATGTGCTGAGGGGTTTGGAACCAATCGGCGACTGGTCTGTGAATGTCCGGAATTCTAATAGATACCTCCAGCAGTTCTTCATTAAGTAAGTTATATGGAGCCTTGCATAGGTTAATGTGCTGGCCTTTCTTAAATTGTACAAGCTCTTTCCCGAATTACTTGTCTTAGATTTCTCTAGATAGAGATGTATCTAGATAACTTCTAGTGTTAGATGCAACCATATCTAGACAAAATCTAAGACAAGTAATTTGTACAACCTCTGTCCCAAATTACTTCTCTTAGATTTGGATGTATCTAGACACGTTTTAGTGTTAGATACATCCATATCTAGACAAATCTAAGACAAGTAATTTGGGACGGATGGAGTAAAACTAATGCTAATTACTGAAGTCCTAAGGTGCCCTGTTTTGTCAATGAAGAAATTTAGATTAAAGGGTTTGTTGCAACTCTACACAGCCCCAAATTGCAACTTGCTCAAGAGTAGAAGCAAGCCATCTTGAAGTATGTTGTTAAATTGAGAAAATAGGGGCTTTGAGACTTCTATTAAGTACTGTAGGAGCATGTGGTTGTTTCACAATGCCAGGTTTATTTTCGTCATGAGCTGAATAGTGTACAAATTAGATGTTGAGTGTGATGCTCTTTTGTGCACTCCTCTCTTTAAATGAATCATCACCAGCAATATGTTTATCCTTATTCTGACATTTGTCTATGGTTTCTGTTTTCATCAGAGGGAGGTACGATCCGTATGGTCTCAAGTTTCAGAGCAACCCGATTCTGGAGCCCTTGGACTACAATCGGAACGTGCCAAGCCACACCCTCGAGGGGTCGGTGTCAAGGCGAGATATCAATGGAATGCGGTTTACGCGGGCCACTATTAATAGGGCCTTGTACTTCGAGTTTGAGATGGTCCTGGCCAACATGTCGGTTGGTCTGCATAGACTTGGACATCTTAATCATCTTGGTTTGGCTGTTTTTTTTCCATATTAGGTGCATACTCATGGACCTATATAGCTTCTCTTAAACCGGCATGGATATTTGTGTATCTTTGTGTATATATCCTCTGAACCGTGCCTGTAGGATGGATTGGTTATTCTTGGGTACAATTGTGATGCTGATTTCACATTAAATAGTCTGTGCATTCTGCTGCTATGTAGTACATTGCTGTTTGTTTGGTGCCGTGTAGTTCTAGCTAGTGTGTGGTGCCTTGTTGCATTTCTTTTTCTATTTTCCAGTTTTTTACTTGTTGTTTTCTTCTATGAAAAATACATTTGGTAATACTTCAGGATTAAAATAACTTCCTCAAGAGTATAAGCAAGTGTGTCTTGAAGTATGTTGGTAAATTGAGAAAATAGAGGCTTTGTCTTGTAAGTAGGAGCTTTTGGTGGTTTCACAATACCAAGTTTCTTTTCATCATCTAAGAGCTGAATAGACATAAATAGTGTACGGATGAGATGTTGAGTGCATGTTTGACGTTTATCTGAAATTTGTCATTGTTTGTTGTTTCCATCAGAGGCTGGTATGGCCCATATGGCCGGAAGCCCCAAAGCATGCCTCTTCTAGAGGGAACGGAGAGCTCCTATGTGACGCTCTCTGCGTCAAGCACTCGAGCTGTCGCATACAGGATCGATAGACTGGGCCGGCCCGTCTCTCTCGCGAACAGTAGATCAGGCTAGACCCGCTGCTTCCGAGCATACGATTCGAACCAGTTGAGCTAGTTAGCTTTCTTGATCACAGAACATTGCAAAACCTTGAGAAAACTCAAACGCCAATCCAAACGTCTTTCAAAAATTCGAGCACAAAACTGTTTTTTCAAAAACAAAACATGAATGTTTTATCAAACGTGAACATTATTAGATTTTTTTTACAAAGTTTGAGAAAACTCAAACAGTTTTCCACACACAATCAAATTTTGGAGACGCGAAAGTATTTTTTAGAACGGAAACATTTTTTAAACTAACCAAAAAACTGAATAGGAACAATTTTTTAAATTTCAAAACAAAATTTGGAAACACAAACAACTTTTGCACACGAACATTTTCTGAAACCCCAGAACAAAAGTTGAAAAAACGAACATTTTTTAAAATTTGCAAACAATTTTGGAAACGGAACATTTTTTGAAACTCCGAACAAAACTTGTAAATATGAACATTTTTTTGAAATTTGTGAACAAACTTTGGAACGGGAACATTTTTTCAAACTCCCAAACAAATTTATGGAATTTATGAACATTGTTTCAATTTGTGAACAAAATTTGAAAACATGAACATTTTATAAATTTCTGAACAAATTTTGAAAGCTGGAACACTTTTTGAAATTCCTAAACATTTTTTGAATGGAAACAAAATTTGAAAACATGGACAATTTTGAAAAATAGGAACATTTATATTGAAACTCATGAACAAAAATTGAAAAAAACAAACATTTTTCTTAAATTTGCGAACAAATTTTGCAAAGTTGCGAAATTTTGAAAAAAACATAAAGAAAATAAACATAAACTAAAAAAAAGAAAAGAAACAGAAAAGGAAAAAAACCGAAATAAAAAAATACAAAAAGCCGAAAAGCACAAAAAAAGATACAGGAAAAAACCCGGTTCAGGGAACCTTCTAGATGGTTCCCAAAACCGGTTGGATGCACTATGTGTAAGTGGGCCGGCCCATGTCGGTCGCTCGCTGCGCTGCTCTGTGCGATCGCTCGACAGTTCGCCGCAAGGAGCGGCGAATAGGATTTCCCGAGGGAACGGTCTCAAGGACGCCAAATCTTACACCAATTTAGCTGTTTCCACAATCGGGCGCATACCCCCCTTCCCCTGTCGCCTTTAGGCCTAGCCCGTTTTCCTCAGACATACTAATAGAGGCAAAGGTGTCCCGTCTTTCGATGAGATGGTGGCTATCGTTTTCGGTGGCTCGTTTTCCTCGCATTACCTAAGCACCCTACTTCCTCCTATGTTTCTTCTTCCCCTTTTCCTTCCTCAGCAGCGAGCAAGAAGGGTTTTCTTTGCCAGAGAGTCTCCGTTTTGATTGATTCCCAGCAGCGGCTTCTTCTTCGTTTCCTCTTCGTCTCTCTCATTTCGATTGGAACCCTAATCGAAGGGCGAGGGAGTGGATCGAACCCTGTCTAGAGATCACCATGGATTATGATGGTTCGTGTTCTCCCTTTTTGTTGTGATTTCCAACCAATAGATGTTGCTTATCACATAGGGGTTGCGGTGCAGTTTGGTAACTAGTCTAGGGTTGCGCTCTCTGTTCGCTAGGGTTTGTCTTCATGCACGTTTTTTGGATTTTCTGTTTGTGTGATTTAGTCTAGATCAAGGTTGCTTTCCAGTCTGATTCGTTCGGATGAAGCTCACTCGCTATGATTTCGAACGATTTGGTAGCTGTGTAGATGTTTCCTTCACACCAAGGTTCAAGATAGCGCTCCCTGTTTCGTAGGGGTTGTCTTCATGAGCTTTTTTTATTGTGTTTGTGTGATTTCCATTCTGATCAAGGTTGCTTTCCCGTTTGATTCGTTCAGATGAAGCTCACTCGTTAGAGTTTCAAACGATTTTTGGCACTTGTGTAGATGTTTGCTTCATACCATGGGTTTTTTTGTCAACATTCTAAATGAATCTGGTAGCTGTATAGATACAATATCCTCAGGTTTTTAATAATGCGAGTAGTGTTTTTTGTTTCCACCTCATGAATCTGGTAGCTATGTATATACAAAACCACAAAGGTGGACTGTTGTTAATTTTGTGTAGTTTTTGTTGGTTATATATTTCACATTTTTAGTTGTGTAGACGCAATCGCAAGCCCGGATAAAGCAGAAGGTTGTGATAGGCTTGACGAGCAACCGTAAAAAACTCAGCCACTCTTATGGAGATGAAACCCAAAAGATTTTCATTGGGGTGTAACCCTCTCAGTGACGCGCCACATCAGAACGCGGGTGTGGTGTCAAATGGGCAAGGGCCGGGCCACCCCGGTGGCACTCTATATCTTGATCTGAATATGTTGGCAAGTGAGCGAGGATCGGGTCGTTGCATCCTTAGTGGCGTGCTACATTGGCGCCCGAATGTAGTGGAAAATGAGCAAGGGTCTTTGCATTTGACTCGACGAGTGTGAAGGGTAAGGAAGCTAGCCGAGCCTAGGAGGGTCCGCTTAGGTAGCTGGAACGTAGGTTCTCTGGTAGGAAAGCTTCGGGAGCTAGTTGAGGCAATTGTGAGGAGAGGTGTTGATATCCTTTGCGTCAATAAACCAAATGTAGGGGACAAAAGGCGAATGAGGTGGAGGATACCAGCTTCAAGCTATGGTACATGGGGAAGGCTGCAAATAGAAACGACGTAGGCATCTTGATCAACAAGAGCCTCAAGTATGGAGTGGTATACGTCAAGAGACGTGGGAACAGGATTATCCTGGTCAAGCTGGTAGTTGGGGACTTAGTTCTCAATGTTATGAGCACGTATGCCCGGCAAGGTGGCCAGAATGAGAACACCAAGAGGGAGTTCTAGGAATGCCTGGAGAACTTGGTTAGGAGTGTACCGATTGGCGAGAAGCTCTTTATAGGAGGAGACCTCAATGGTCACATGGGTACATCTAACACAGGTTTTGAGAGGGTGCATGGGGGCTTTGGCTATGTCATCAGGAACCAAGAAGGAGAAGAGGTCTTAAGCTTTGCTCTAGGCTATGACATGATTGTAGCTAACACCCTCTTTAAAAAAGGGAGCATCACATCTAGTGACTTTTAGTAGTAGTCAACACTCTAGCCAGATTGATTTCATCCTCTCAAGAAGTGAAGATAGGTGTCTGTGCCTAGATTGTAAGGTGATACCTGGAGAGAGTGTTTTGCCTCAGCATAAGCTAGTGGTTGCTGACTTTCGCTTTCGAATTCATGTCCAGTGGGATAAGCATGCCAAAGTCACTAAAACAAAGTGTTGGAAGCTCAAGGGGGGAGGCAACTCAAGCGTTCAAGGAGAGGGTCATTAAGGAGGGCCCTTGGGAGGAAGGAGGGGATGTGGAAAATGTTTGGATGAAGATGGCTAATTGCATTCCTAAGGTGGCCTCGGAGGAGTTTGGAGTGTCTAGGGGAAGTAGAAGCGAAGCTAAGGACACCTGGTGGTGGAATGATGATGTCCTGAAGGCTATTAATGAAAGAAAGATAGTTTCAGATGCCTATATCTGGATAGGAGTGCAGACAACATAAAGAAGCACGGGATGGTGAAGAAGGCCGCAAAGCGAGCTGTCAGTGAAGCTAGGGGTCGGGTGTATTAGGACCTCTACCAGTGGTTAGGCACGAAGGAAGGTGAAAGGGACATCTAAGATGGCCAAGATCCGAGAGAAGAAGATGAGGGATGTTGGCCAAGTCAAATGCATCAAGGAGAGAGCAGACCAACTCCTGGTGAAGGACGAGGAGATTAAGCATAGACGGCGGGAGTATTTCGACAAGATGTTAAATGGGGAGAATGAGAGTTCTACCATTGAACTGGATGACTCCTTTGATGACACTGGCACACGTTTTGTTCGGCGAATCCAGGAATCCGAGGTCAGGGAAGCTTTAAAAGGAGGCAAGGCGATGGCCCATGATTGTATCCCCATTGAGGTGTGGAAAGGACTTGGGGACATAGCGGTTGTATGGCTAACCAAACTTTTCAACACTACTAGGGAAAACCTTATACACAGAATCTTACCAGTAGTGTTGGTCAAAAAACGCGCTACTGCTGCCTACTAGTAGCGCGGTGTATAAAAGCCCGCTACTACTATATAATTAGCAGTAGCGCGGCCCAAATAAAAACGCTACTAGTATAACTGCCACACCGTTGTCGGCAGGCTAGGTATAGTAGTAGCGCTGGTCTACAGCCCACGCTACTGCTATTGGTCTTAGCAGTAGCGCCGCGCTAATGCTACGGGTGCCTTATCCCCAAATTTTCCTCCCCTGCGCCCGACCATATTATTCCTCCCCTCACTCCCCGCCGCCTCACTCCGCCTCTGCCGCCACCGAATTGCCGTCGCCACCGCATTGCCGCCGCTGTCCCCCCCCTCTTTCCTTGGTATGCCCTCCTCCCTCCTCCTCCGGCCGCCCCTCCTCCCTCCTCCTCCTCCGGCCGCCCCCTCCTCCCTCCTCCTCCGGCCAAGCCCTCCACCGGTGATAACCCACAAGTGTAGGGGATCGCAACAGTTTTCATGGGTAGAGTATTCAACCCAAATTTATTGATTTGACACAAGGGGAGCCAAAGAATATTCTCAACTATTAGCAGTTGAGTTGTCAATTCAACCACACCTGGATAACTTAGTATCTGCAGCAAAGTATTTAGTAGCAGAGTAGTATGATAGTAACGGTAACAGTAGCAAAAGTAATATTTTTGGGTTTTGTAGTGATTGTAACAGTAGCAACGGAAAAGTAAATAAGCAAAGCACAATATGTGAAAAGCTCGTAGGCATTGGAAAGTGTACCGTATGCTCATTTCCATTAACATGAAAAGTGACATTGCCTTTGTTGCAATCAATAACAGCCCCTGCAGTATTCAAAAAGGGTCTACCAAGGATAATCGACATAGTATCATCCTCGGGAATATCAAGAATAACAAAGTCCGTTAAGATAGTGACTTTTGCAACCACAACAGGCACATCCTCACAAATACCGACAGGTATAGCAGTTGATTTATCAGCCATTTGCAAAGATATTCCAGTAGGTGTCAACTTATTCAATTCAAGTCTACGATATAAAGAGAGAGGCATAACACTAACACCGGCTCCAAGATCAGATAAAGCAGTTTTAACATAGTTTCTTTTAATGGAGCATGGTATAGTTGGTACTCCTGGATCTCCTAGTTTCTTTGGTATTCCACCTTTAAAAGTATAATCAGCAAGCATGGTGGAGATTTCAGCTTCCGGTATCTTTCTTTTATTTGTAATAATATCCTTCATATATTTGGCATAAGGATTTACTTTAAGCATATTAGTTAAGCGCATACGTAAGAAGATAGGTCTAATCATTTCAGCAAAGCGCTCAAAATCCTCATCATCCTTTTTCTTGGATGGTTTAGGCAGAAATGGCATGGGTTTCTGAACCCATGGTTCTCTTTCTTTACAGTGCTTCATAGCAACAAAATCTCTCTTATCATAACGTTGATTCTTTGATTGTGGGTTATCAAGATCAACAGTAGGTTCATTCTCTACATCATTATTATTGCTAGGTCGAGCATCAACATGAACATTATCATTAACATTATCACTAGGTTCATGTTCATCACCTGATTATGTTTCAGCATCAGAAATAGAAATATCATTAGGATTCTCATGTGTGTCTATAATAGGTTCACTAGAAGCATGCAAAGTCTTATCATTTTTCTTTTTCTTCTTTTTAGAAGGACTAGTTGCATCTACATTATTTCTCTGAGAATCTTTCTCAATTCTCTTAGGGTGGCCTTCAGGATACAAAGGTTCCTGAGTCATTTTACCAGTTCTAGTAGCCACTCTAACAGCAAAATCATGTTTACTATTTAATTCATCAAGCAAATCATTTTGAGCTTTAAGTACTTGTTCAGCTTGAGTGGTAACCATAGAAGCATGTTTGGTAATGAGTTTAAGTTCACCTTTAACTCTAGCCATATAATCACTCAAGCGTCCTATGATGAAAGCATTACTCTTTAATTCTCTACCAACATAAGCATTAAAACTTTCTTGCCTAGCCATAAAGTCGTCAAATTCATCTAAACATTGGCTAGGAAATTTAATAGACGAGATCTCAACTTTATCATATCTATAGAGAGAATTTACCTCTACTACCTGTGTAGGTTATCAAGACAATGTGTTTCTTCAACAGGCGGTATATTAAGACCATGTATTTCTTCAATAGGAGGTAGATTCTTAACATCTTCAGCTTTAATACCCTTTTTTTTTCATTGATTTCTTTGCCTCTTGCATATCTTCAGGACTGAGAAATAGAACACCTCTCTTCTTCAGAGTAGGTTTAGGAATAGGCTCAATTGGCTCAGGAATTGGCTCAGGAAAAGTCCAATTATTTTCATTAGTCAACATATTATTCAATAGCACTTCAGCTTGGTTGACTGTTCTTTCCTTGAAAACACAACCAGCACAACTATCCAAGTGGTCCTTGGAAGCATCAGTTAGTCCATTATAAAAGATATCAAGTATTTCATTTTTCTTGAGAGAATGATCAGGCAAAGCATTAATTAATCGAAGAAGCCTCCCCCAAGCTTGTGGGAGACTCTCTTCTTCAATTTGCACAAAATTATATATTTCCCGCTAGGCATCTTGTTTCTTATGAGCAGGGAAATATTTAGCAGAGAAGTAATAAATCATATCTTGGGGACTACACACACAACCAGGATCAAGAGAATTAAACCAAGTTTTAGCATCACCCTTTAATGAGAACGGAAATATCTTAAGGATATAATAGTAGCGAGATTTCTCATCATTAGTGAATAGGGTAGCTATATCATTTAACTTAGTAAGATGTGCCACAACAGTTTCAGATTCATAGCCATAAAAAGGATCAGATTCAACCAAAGTAATTATCTCAGGATCAACAGAGAATTCATAATCCTTATCAGTAACAAAAATAGGTGAGGTAGCAAAAGCAGGGTCATGTTTCATTCTAGCATTCAGAGTTTTCTGTTTAAGTTTAGCTAATAACTTCTTAAGATCAGATCTGTCATTGCAAGCAAGAAGATCTCTAGCAGTTTCTTCATCCATAACATAACCCTCAGGAACAACATACAATTAATATTTAGGGGGAGAACCTTCATCATCACTATCTTCAATAATTTCATTTTCAATAATTTCATTCTCTCTAGTCCTAGCAAGTTGTTCATCTATAAATTCACCAAGTGGCACAGTAGTATCAAGCATATAAGTAGTTTCATCATAAGTATCATGCATAGCAGAAGTGGCATCATCAATAACATGCGACATATTAGAATTAATAACAGAAGCAGGTTTAGGTGTCGCAAGCTTACTCAAAATAGAAGGAGAATCTAGTGCAGAGAAAGATGGCATTTCCTTACCTCCCCCCGTAGTTGAGCGATAAATTTTAGTTCTATCGTCTTTCAAGTTCTTCATAGTGACAAACAGATATAAATCACAAGTGACTCAAAGAATAGAGCTATGCTCCCCGGCAACGGCGCCAGAAATTAGTCTTGATAACCCACAAGTGTAGGGGATCGCAACAGTTTTCGAGGGTAGAGTATTCAACCCAAATTTATTGATTCGACACAAGGGGAGCCAAAGAATATTCTCAAGTATTAGCAGTTGAGTTGTCAATTCAACCACACTTGGATAACTTAGTATTTGCAGCAAAGTATTTAGTAGCAAAGTAGTATGATAGTAATGGTAATAGTAGCAAAAGTAATATTTTTGGGTTTTGTAGTGATTGTAACAGTAGCAACGGAAAAGTAAATAAGCAAAGCACAATATGTGAAAAGCTCGTAGGCATTGGATCAGTTGTCGGTGTACTAAAGTAGGGGTACCTTAGTATCCCGAACTTGTGCACGGGCAGTCGCAGCGCCCCGCGGCAAGGCTTGCCGGGTGCCCGCCAAGATCCTCCGTGGTTCCTATTGGAGCCGTTCAAGAACAAAGTGTTCAAGCTGAGAAGACAAGGCCCCGGCAAGAGGAGCTTGCCGGGAAGGACAAGGCCCCGGCAAGAGGAGCTTGCCGGGAAGGCCAACCAAGGCATTTTCAAGGAACTTGCCGCGGCGCGCCGCGCGTCCCGGCAAGACCCGGCGAGCGACAAGCTTCCAGACGCGACAAGACAACGGCCGCGGCAAGACGCTTGCCGCGGCAGGATGCCACTCTGTACCTATGCTCCAGCGCATCCGTCAACGTGTCGCCCTGGGACCGTTCCAGGCGCACGTGGCGAGAGGCTGTGCAGCCAAGCGGTGCGAGGTGGCGAGCGGAGATGACAAGATGGCCATCATGGCAAGCGGTGGCGCCCCTAACGGTCACTTTTCTGCACTGTTTGGGCGACACAGACGGGCATTTAGTGCCTTTGTCCCCTGCCGTCAGGGTTAGGTATGATACACTGTGCAAGTAGGTATACCTACCGCACCTCTTTTCCATTTTTACCCTTGCATGCGTTGCCACCTGTTGGTGACCCCTTGAGCATATAAAAGGAGGCCCATGTGCGACGTAGAAAGGGTTCGAAACCAGAAAACACTCACGCTCGGTATTGTAGCTCTCAACGCTCTCGAGCAAGAACACAATATAGCCCGACAAGCAGCAGTAGGAGTATTATCTCTCCGGAGAGCTCCGAAGCTGGGTAAATCGCTCGTGTGTTTCGCCTCGATCCGCTCTTCATGCGGCCTCCGCCCCCCGCCGGACCAAAAAGGGGCCCTACCCCATAGGTGTTCGTCCCCATGACATCTTTGGCGCGCCAAGTAGGGGGCGTCGAGGTTGTGTGAACCCGATCCGGCGTTCACGCGAGCTAGATTTTCATCTTCCTCATCATCTTCATCGACATGCCACCGAAGAAGAAAGCTTCGGAGGTGGCTGCTCCGTCCGCATCGATCCCACCGCCACCGGAGCAAACGGGTGGTGGGATAGACGCCGGCGGAGGAACGGGCGTCAACGAGGGAGCTCACGCTACCGCCAGGTCCAAGGACAAGGCCGCGCAAACCTCGGCGTCCGTACATGCACCACGCCCGTCTCAGGAGGTGCGGGGCCAACAGCGTCATGGTACTCGCGGTACCATACGTTCGTTTGACCAAAATCGAGCTGGTGGATCTCAGGGTGCTCAAGACCAGCATGCACGCCAACCTGCTGGCACAAGTAAGACACAGTCGCCTGGACGGGATCCTGCTCCTTCTAACATAGTTAGAAGTCCGAGCATATCCCGCTCCTCGCACCGTTTACCACCGCCACCGAAGACTCCAGAAGAAGCGTTGGCCCGAGCCCAACTGCTCCTGGATTACCCTCCAACGGCGGACAAGATCGACGATTGGAGGGCCACCATTCAGAGTCTCATTGGCTTCACCAACGGCGACACTCCACGGCAGCCGAATGCATCGCAGCCGCGGCAAGATTGCCGGACGCGAGCCGATGGCGACAAGACCGGTGGGGGTGCAACCACCGTGCACTCCCCGCCCCGGAGGCCAAGATCGCCGACTCGCCGGGTCAACCTCGACACTGACTCCACAGCGTCATCAGACCCACGAGATCACCGCGATCAGCGCCAAGTTCTTCAAGAACGACAGCAAGAAGACGCTCGTACACGCATCGAGCGCCGAAGAGAAGCACGGCGTCAGTCAGACCAGCGCGCTGGGCCCACTGTCGATATGCATGCGCCAGGGGAACCAGGCGACTTGCCGTACGCGGTAGGTTGCCCTGCGTTCACTCGTGAGCTGCGGCAAGTCCAGTGGCCCAGCACAAAGAACTTCAAGCCAGATGTACCAGAGAAGTACGATGGCAGGTTGCATCCGTCGGAGTTCCTCAGCATCTACACCATCGCGGTGCAGGCTGCCGGGGGGTGCGACGACAAGGTCACTAAGATGCTAGTTGACGATGGGGCCGGTTTGAACCTGATCTCCTTCGCGGTACTCCAAAAACTCCAGATCCCCGACAGCGAGCTCGAGGAGACCGGCACATTCCAAGGAATTAACCCGGGAAGGAGCAAGCCGAAGGGGAAGATCACGTTGCCGGTAACATTTGGCAGCGAATTGAATTTCAGGACTGAGAGGGTCACTTTTGACGTTGCTGATTTTCCATTGCCTTACAATGGGATACTCGGCCGTCCAGCGCTTGCCAAGTTCATGGCAGCCTCTCACTATGCCTACAACGTGCTCAAGACACCAGGTCCGATAAGTGTCATCTCTGTCCTTGGCGACAAGAAAGATGCTCTTATCTGTACCGACAAGATCTACCGGGAAGCAGCAGCCGCAGCGGATCGCAAGCCACTTGCCGCTGAAGCTCCCGGGGGGAAGAAGAAGACCAAGTCCGGCAAGAGCTCTGCTGCCCACTCCGGCAAGCGCACCTCTTCGGAGTGCTGCGCTACCGTCGAGGACGCACCATCAAGCTCCACCGGCAAGTGTAAGAAGACGAAGGCAGCTCCGCCAGAGACCAAGAAGGTGTCCGCCAAGGAGGACGGCACTGGTGGTACCTTCACCATCAGTGCCACGCTCGACCCTAAATAGGAAAGCGCGCTCGTTGCTTTCCTGCGGGCGAACGTCGACGTGTTTGCATGGCAACCGTCTGACATCCCCGGTGTTCCCAGGAAAGTAATTGAGCACCATCTTGCCGTTTGTCCTCACGCGCGGCCCGTCAAGCAGAAAGTCAAGAAACAAGCAGTGGAGCGCCAATAATTCATCGCAGAAGAGATCAAGAAGTTGGAAGCAGCAGGCCTTGTCAGAGGAGTGCTCCATCCTACATGGTTGGCCAATCCTGTAGTCGTGCGCAAGGCAAACGGGAAATGGAGGCTTTGTATCGACTTTACTGATGTTAATAAAGCTTGTCCCAAAGACCCATTTCCCTTGCCGTGCATTGACCAGATTGTTGACTCCACGGCCGGATGTGACTTGCTTTCATTTCTTGATGCATACTCTGGATATCATCAGATCTTCATGGCAGAAGAGGATGAGGAGAAGACCGCATTCATCACTCCTTGTGGCACATACTGTTTCGTACGGATGCCTTTCGGTTTGAAGAATGCTGGTTCAACATTTGCAAGAGTAGTCAGTCACGCTTTTGAGCCACAGTTGCACAGAAATGTAGAAGCCTACATGGATGACATAGTGGTCAAGAGCAAGGACAGAGCAACTCTGATTCAGGATTTGGACGAGACCTTTACAAATCTGCGCAAGATCAACCTCAAGCTGAACCCCGAGAAGTGTGTGTTTGGAGTCCCCTCCGGCAAGCTTCTCGGGTTCTTTGTGTCTCAGCGGGGAATTGAAGCCAATCCCGACAAGATCAAGGCTATTGAGCAGATTGAAGCACCGAAGCGCGTCAAGGATGTACGGAGGCTTGCCGGTTGTGTAGCTGCTCTCAGCAGGTTTATCTCTAAGTCTGCTGAGCGCGCCCTGCCATTTTTCAAAATATTGAAAAAGGCAGGTCCAACGAAATGGACTCCGGAAGCAGAGGCTGCGCTACAGGACTTGAAGAGATACCTGTCCTCCACTCCAATGCTTGTTGCACCTAAGCCACAAGAGAAGTTGTTGCTGTATCTAGCGGCAACCAATCAAGTGGTTAGTACTGCGTTAGTAGCGGAGAGGGAGGCAGATGATGAGCCAGCAACCACGGTAAGTGCGTCCAGCGACAAGCAGGGGACTCCCCCGACAAGCTCTGGTCCCGACAAGGATGGATCTGCACAGACACAGGAGGTGCAGAAGAAAATGGTGCAGCGCCCAGTTTACTTTGTCAGTTCCCTTCTGCAGGGGCCTAGGTCAAGGTACTCTGGTGTGCAGAAATTGCTTTTCGGCCTTCTTATGGCCTCGAGAAAGCTGCGCCATTACTTCCAAGCACATGAGATCATAGTTGTCACTCGCTTTCCGCTGAAGAGGATACTGCAGAATCCAGAAGCAACAGGCAGGATTGTCGAGTGGGCACTGGAACTGTCAAGCTTTGGCCTCAAGTTCGAGAGCACTTCAACTATCCAAAGCAGAGCCTTGGCAGAATTCATAGCAGAGTGGACGCCAACACCAGATGAAGAAATTCCAGAAACGAGCATCCCCGTCAAGGAGGCAAACAAAGAGTGGCTGATGTACTTTGACGGTGCCTTCTCGCTGCAAGGCGCCGGTGCGGGCGTGCTGCTTGTCGCACCCACCGGAGAGCACCTCAAGTACGTGGTCCAGATGCACTTTCCCAAGGAGCAAGCAACAAACAATACTGCAGAGTACGAAGGTTTGCTTGCCGGCCTCAGAATCGCAGTAGACCTTGGGATCAAGAAGCTCATTGTCAGGGGTGACTCGCAGCTTGTCGTCCGCCAAGTGAACAAGGATTATCAGAGTCCGTTGATGGAAGCCTACGTTGACGAAGTGAGAAAGTTAGAAGAGCACTTTGATGGCCTACAGATGGAACATGTTCCAAGAGCTCAGAACGACATTGTTGATGGCCTGTCAAAGTGCGCTGCACTGAAGTTACCTATGGAACCGGGAATCTTTGTGCTCAAACTGACTCAACCAACAGTGACACCATCAACTGGACAGAGCAAAAAGAGGAAGTTGATTTCTGGTGATTATTTTCCGGCAGAGCTTCCCGAAGCCGCCGCCAAGAAGGTCCCCAAGATCAACATCAAGACTGCTGAGGGGCAGTCTGCTCCGGCAAGCCTTAGGGTTTGTTCCGTTGAAGCAGACGCTCCCGACAAGTTTTGCTCCGGCAAGCTTGCCGGGGAACGTCAAGCTCCGGCAGAGCCGCAGGTTCTTGCCGTAGAAGTGGATGTTCCTATAGCAGCATATGTGCCTTTAGTCTTTGTTGTCGAGCCGCAAGCTCCAGCATGGGCACAGCAGATCGTCCGTTTCCTTCAGACAGGAGAACTTCCCAAAGAGCAAGAAGAAGCGGAAAGAGTAGCCCGACAATCAAGTATGTACCAGTTTGTCGACAACACACTGTACGGAAGAAGATTCAACGGTGTGAAATTGAAGTGTATTCACCGGGAAGATGGACAAAAGCTGTTGGCAGAGATACATGGAGGCATATGTGGTCACCACATTGGCGCAAGAGCACTTGCCTGCAAGGCATTCCGGCAAGGTTTCTTTTGGCCGACAGCCCTCCAGGATGCAACTGCACAAGTAACCAAGTGTGAAGCGTGTCAGTTCCATTCCAAGCAGATACACCAACCGGCTCAAGCTCTCCAGACGATCCCTTTATCCTGGCCATTTTTGGTCTGGGGGCTCGATATCCTCGACCCCTTTCCCCAAGCTGTCGGGGGCTTTGAGTACTTGTACGTCGCAATCGACAAGTTCACAAAGTGGCCAGAAGTGGAAGCAGTGAGGAAGGTGACAGCACAGTCAGCAGTCAAGTTCTTCAGGTCGATTGTTTGCCGTTTCGGGATACCTAACAGGATCATCACCGACAACGGCACTCAATTCACGAGCCGCACCTTCATGCAGTACGTCCAAGAGCTGGGCACCAAGGTCTGTTTCGCTTCTGTTGCTCACCCGAGGAGCAACGGTCAAGCGGAGACGGCAAATGCTGAAGTGCTGCACGGGCTCAAGACCAGAACTTTCGACAGGCTGCACAAGTGCGGAAAGAACTGGATTGAGGAGCTGCCGGTGGTTCATTGGTCGATCAGGACGACGCCAAATCGAGCCACTGGCCAGACACCTTTCGCTCTAGTCTATGGAGTAGAGGCAGTTCTCCCCACGGAACTCATATACGGATCGCCTCGAGTGCTCGCTTATGATGAGCTTGAGCAAGAGCAGCTGCGACAAGACGACGCGCTGCTCCTTGAGGAGGATCGTCTTCAGGCTGCTGTGCGAGCTGCTCGATACCAGCAAGCTTTGCGCCGCTACCACAGCCGCAAAGTTAATGCCAGAAGTCTCGAGGAAGGTGACCTTGTTCTTCGGTGCGTTCAGTCCGCCAAGAATTCCAACAAGTTGACGCCGAAGTGGGAAGGCCCTTATCGGGTGAAACGAGTCACTAGGCCTGGCGCTGTCCGCCTTGAGACCGAAGATGGCTCTCCGGTGAGCAACTCCTGGAACATTGAACATCTTCTTAAGTTTTACCCGTAAGGCGCGGTTGCCGGAACCTGTTCCGGCAACCACCTTTTGTACAAGCCTTGCCGCTGTTCCATGTAACCCTTTGTACAAAGCCGGGCGTAGACCCCATGCATAAATAAAGCTCATGTGCTACGCACATCTTGTCAATTTCATGCTTTCCATTTGTTGCATGTATCATCTGACACTTTGTGCAGCACCTACCCCCGGTAAGCAGTAACGAGCCGAAAGGCTCCATATCATTATTTTCTCTTCTTTCTTTTTCTCAAGGAAAGGAAAGGTTCCCTCGCCCACAAGTTTACCAGGGGGGAAGGAGAAGATAATGGTGTGGACCAGGCGTCGTTCAAGAAAGTTTCGCTTTACCGGGAAGCAAATGACAGAAAAGCTAAGTTGCCAAAGTTTGAGCAATCAGTTTTAAAATTTTTAAGTTATCTTCCTCGAACGACCGTGCTTTGTATGGAAAACCTGTGCGCGGAGGAACCAACTCGTCACTAGTTGCGCCCTTACTTTGTTTCGAGTCCGCTCAACAATTTAAGTGTGTTGCGACTAGTTGCGACAAGGTTTCTTGTCGGTGGCGGCACCGCCAGCAGGCTGCTGACGTTCCGCACTCAGCGCTCGCGGCAAGGGCGCCTGCGCCGACAAGCTCCCTAAAAGCGTAGGGTAAAAACATACAAAGGAAGGAATCAAGTAGAGGAAATAACATAGCGATCGATACCCAAAATAAAGTTATATTACAAAGATAACTTGTCGCAGCTCTAATAGATTGTTCTCGTAACATGAATAGCAGCGGCAAGAAAAGGAGGAAATGAGCGGTCTAATCTACGCGGCCGCCATCAAACCTCTTGACCTCATTAACCTTGTCCACAATGGGTGCGACAAGGGCCTTGAGCTCTTCCAGATCAGCACCCGCCGGCAGCTTCTTGAGGACGTTGGTGAGGTTGAGGCCTGGGTTGCGGAAGGCCACCTTCTCCAGAACACTGGCGCAGATCGTGCGCGACTTGTCAGCCAGCTGCTTTGGGATCCTTTCCCGGAGTTGCTGGAGGGCCGTCGCCACGCCCTTGAAGAACAAAGTGAGCTTGGCGCTGGGCTGGAGGTTCTCGTCGGAGGAGTACCCGAGACCCTCCACCCCCAGCTGCACCAGCTCCTCGTCGATGACTGCAGCGATGTTCACGAGGCCCTCCGTCCAGAGCTCCACCGTCTCCTTAAAGGTGTTCTGGGTTTCGGCGGCCCTCGCCAACAGCGCTTCATTGCCTTTGATCTCCTCCTTCAGGGCCACCTCCCGCTCCTTGGCGCTGTCCAGCGTTTGGGTCAATGTGGCCAACTTCAACTCGAGATCAGCGTTGGAGTCCTTGGCGGCGCTTAGCTCCTTCCCCTTCTCGAGGAGACGACCCTGCAGCTCACCATGGGCGAGGGCGTCCTTCTCACGCTCACGCTGGAGCGCGGCAAGTTCTTCATCCTTCGTCTTGAGATCGCCCTCCAGACGCGCCACCTTCACCTCCAGCTCTTTCTTGGCGGCCTCGGCAGCTGCGGCAGCATCCTTCGCTTCCTTGAGGGCCCCGCCAAGTGTTTCCTCGCGCGCGGCAAGCTCCTCCTCATAGCTGTCCATATTGATCTTCCGCTGCGTCAACTCACCTTCCCGCACGGATAGCTCCTCGGCGGCAAGTCGCTGTTGCTCTTCGGCCTCAGCCTTCTTGAGGAGGAAGGCCTTCCGCGCCTCGACAAGCTGCGCCCGCTCCTCTGCAATGGACCGGAGGGCTTCCTGGTTGCGACTCTGGAGCTCCTCTACATGCTTCTCAATATCTACTCCCGCTTGCGCGACAAGCGCTTCCCGAGACTCCAGTTTGGCTTGTCGGGCGCGGTAGAGCGACAGCAGCCTCCGCAGCAGCTGTTCCTCCTCAGGCTCGCCGCTGCTGCTGCTTGGCGCGTCGACCAGTGTCAGCCCAGCGGAGGAGAGCACTTCTCCGTCAAAAACTTCTCCTTCGACCGGCGCCCTGGAGCTTGAAGCCCAGGGGAGCTTGATGAAGACACCGTCGCCGTCCTTCAAGTAGGCGCCGGGCTGGGGCTCTTCGGAGCTTGGCACTGCGTCAGCGGCGGAGGGATCGGTGGTCGGCGTAGTGCCTTGCGCTCCTGCGGCCTCAGGGCCGTCAGTGCGATCGCCGGACCCCTCGCCAGCTCCTGCGCCAGCAGCCTTGGCGGCCTCTTTTCCGGCGGGATCATCAGCGCCGACCTCTTCTTCGGTGGCGGCGGCATCGACAGTATTGCCGCGCGCGTTCTCCTCGCCGATGGCCTCGGTCTCCATCGGCTCCGTGGAGGGTGGATCTGGCGGACGGAAGAGTGAGAAGGGTCAAGAAAATATCCAAAAAGACAATCAGAAGAAGAATTCAAGGGAAATTCTCAGGCAAGGAGGGTTACCAGTACTGGGATCCACGGTCATGGGCTCAACCACCGGGGGGTCGCTGGTGCTGCCCTTTGCCGGAGACTCCTCCCTTGCCGGGGACTTCTCCCTTGCCGGAGAACGCTCCCTTGCCGGGGAATCCTCCCTTGGCGGCGTAGTCAAAGCAGATAGTATCTCAGGGGCGGCTTCAGGAGGCTCTTGGTGAGGCTGTTCTGCTCCTACACAAGCAAACCAACAGTCAGATGTCAGCAAAGAAAGAACACCCATGCGCGCTTAACAGCGGGAAGTAAAACTATATACTTACGCTGGGGGCTGCGCTGGGGGCTGCTTCGGGGAGCAGTTGCCGGGTCCGACAAGGTGGTCTCGGACGCACCCTCTGTTGTCACAGCGGGATCGTCCTCGATGACAACCACGGGGACCTTGGCTCTCTTCGCCGCTCTCTGGGCCAGAGTCCTGAAAAGGAACAAGGTTCAGAATAAAGCAGATCAGATACATGACAAAGACAGCAAGAAATCGAAAAACTACAAATACAACAAAGAGGCTTACTCCTCTTCTTCCTCGTCGGAGCTGAGTGCGGAGAGGTCGAAGTCAGGCCCACCTTCGGCGCGACGAGGCAGAGGAGTAGGTGCCCTTGGCCGCTTGGCGGGGGCAGCGGCAGTAGTCCGGGACGACCCCGCTCCATTTGCCGCCGCGGTGCGAGGCGCTCCCGCGGCAACATTACTTGTCGCTGCGGAGCGCGTCGCGCAGCGCGATGGCTGCTGACCCGTCTACATCCCCGGCCTTGCAGAGACGCCTTCTTGGTGGAGCTGGGGGCTGCGCTGATGGCTCCTCTTGCGGCAAGCTGCCTGGAGATGGCGGGCCGCTCGCACCCTCGGCAGGTTCGCTCGTCTCGGCTTCAGATTCGGCAAGAGCTTCCTCGCCGTCAAGCCACTCTCGCTCGGCAAGGCTTGCCGCCTCTGGTGCCTCTGCTTCCTCCACGGTGAACCCAAATTCACCCGCAGCGGCGGCTGCCACCGCCTCTTCCGCTCTGGTGGCGATGCGCTGCATCTCCTCGTCGGTGGTGTCGCGGGTGAGGCTCTTCTGCTCATTGGGGCGGACCGCCACCTCCACCAAGCCATCAAAAAACTGCTGCACAACATCGTCTGCAGACTCCTGCCAAGTAGGAACGATACCCGCCGGCAATCTGAACCACTCGGGATGATTGGGGTCGTGCTTGAACAGCTCCTTGAGCATCGCATCCAACTCCAAGACAGTGAAGTTGAAGTTGAGGCACGGGCGCAGCCTCATGATGTCCGCCGGACCCCCGAACAGCCAGGCGGGTCTCCCCCTCTCCTGCAGAGGGGCAATGCGGCGGCGAAGAAAGTCCGCGCCAACAGCGCCTACGGTGAGCCCGGCAAGCCTGAGTCGCAAGATCCGGGTGGTGGCAATCTTCAGCTTACCATCGTCCGCGGCCAGGGCGCTCCAATCATTGCCGCGCACTGCTGGGGTTTGGCGCAGGGCAGTAAACGGCTGCGGGTTCTCCTCGACAATCCAGCACCATTCCGCTCTCCACTCCTCCCATTTGCTGCGGAGCTCCCCCTCCAGATAGGCCTCCTTCTTGCCGACCCTCGAGATCCAGGCGATCCCGCCGGATAAGGGCTCTCCTCTCTCGACCCGGGGCATGAAGTAGTGGCGGAAAAGGGCTACGTTTGGGTGGACTCCGACAAAGTTTTCGCAGAGATGTGCGAAAACCGCCATGGTCAGGATAGCATTGGGGGTGAAATCAAGGAGGTGGAACCCGTAGGTGTTCATGATGTCACAGAAGAACTCGGAGAAAGGCGGGCAGAGCCCGCAGTAGAAGAACCATACGAAGAAGGGGTACCCGTTTGGAACCCGTTTCGAAGCGGCGGCGGAGAGTACCTTCGTGCGCGGATGCGCTCGCGTCTCCGTCGACCAGAAGAGGTAGTACCACTCCCTCAGCTCCGCCGCGGCGAGCTCGGAGGGGAAAGTTGCCCTCTCCTTCCGCAGCGCCTCAAGCCGCAGCGCCTCGGCCCACTTCGCGCCCTTCCCGGTTTTCGGAGCCATGGCGGAGGTGGTGTGGGAGATCAAAGGTGTTGGCGGCAACGGCGGCGATGGGGGGCGGAGCGCTACTCTCTTTCGGCTTTGGAAGCGGAGGGGAGCGGCGGAGATTTTGGAGGTAGGAACAGCAAATGGCGAAGGTGGGGAAACTGCCCCTGTTTCCCCTGCTTATAAAGAGGGACAAGGCGAACGTTACGCTTTTTCCGAATAAAGAACCACCCACGACCTCTCCCACGACGCCGCATTCGACGCGTGCCGTTAGGGGAGAGCGCGGTGGATACGGAGTGAGATACGGTGTGGACCCAACCCGCGCGTGCCCATGCACTGTTTTGGGCCTGGCCCAACAGCGCTCGGCACCATGTGTGGCCCAGGCCCGGGGGCTCCTGTCGGTGTACTAAAGTAGGGGTACCTTAGTATCCCGAACTTGTGCACGGGCAGTCGCAGTGCCCCGCGGCAAGGCTTGCCGGGTGCCCGCCAAGATCCTCCGTGGTTCCTATTGGAGCCGTTCAAGAACAAAGTGTTCAAGCTGAGAAGACAAGGCCCCATCAAGAGGAGCTTGCCGGGAAGGACAAGGCCCCAGCAAGAGGAGCTTGTCGGGAAGGCCAACCAAGGCATTTTCAAGGAACTTGCTGCGGCGCGCCGCGCGTCCCGGCAAGACCCGGCGAGCGACAAGCTTCCAGACGCGACAAGACAACGGTCGCGGCAAGACGCTTGCCACGGCAGGATGCCACTCTGTACCTACGCTCCAGCGCATCCGTCAACGTGTCGCCCTGGGACCGTTCCAGGCACACGTGGCGAGAGGCTGTGCAGCCAAGCGGTGCGAGGTGGCGAGCGGAGATGACAAGATGGCCATCGTGGCAAGCGGTGGCGCCCCTAACGGTCACTTTTCTGCACTGTTTGGGCGACACAGACGGGCATTTAATGCCTTTGTCCCCTGCCGTCAGGGTTAGGTACGATACACTGTGCAAGTAGGTATACCTACCGCACCTCTTTTCCATTTTTACCCTTGCATGCGTTGCCACCTGTTGGTGACCCCTTGAGCATATAAAAGGAGGCCCATGCGCGACGTAGAAAGGGTTCGAAACCAGAAAACACTCACGCTCGGTATTGTAGCTCTCAACGCTCTCGAGCAAGAACACAATACAACCCGACAAGCAGCAGTAGGAGTATTATCTCTCCGGAGAGCTCCAAAGCTGGGTAAAATCGCTCGTGTGTTTCGCCTCGATCCGCTCTTCGTGCGGCCTCCGCCCCCTGCCGGACCGAAATGGGGCCCTGCCCCATAGGTGTTCGTCCCCACGACATCAGTGATGGATAATTATGTCGGATGCAATTCCTCATGTAATAGTTATAACCTAGGGTGACACAGAACTAGCTCCAGTTCATCAATGTAATGTAGGCATGTATTCGGAATATAGTCATACGTGCTTATGGAAAAGAACTTGCATGACATCTTTTGTCCTACCCTCCCATGGCAGCGTGGTCCTAATGGAAACTAAGGGATATTAAGGCCTCCTTTTAATAGAGAATCGGACCAAAGCATTAGCACTTAATGAATACTTGAACTCCTCAAACTACGGCCATCACCGAGAAGTATCCCGATTATTGTCACTTCGGGGTTGTCGGATCATAACACATAATAGGAGACTATAGACTTGCAAGATAGGATCAAGAACTCACATATATTCATGAAAACATAATAGGTTCAGGTCTGAAATCATGGCACTCGGGCCCTAGTGACAAGCATTAAGCATAGAAAAGTCATAGCAACATCAATCTCAGAACACCGTGGATACTAGGGATCAAACCCTAACAAAACTAACTCAATTACATGATAAATCTCATCCAACCCATCACCGTCCAGCAAGCCTATGATGGAATTACTCACACACGGCGGTGAGCATCATGAAATTGGTGATGGAGGATGGTTGATGATGACGACGACGACCAATCCCCCTCTCCGGAGCCCCGAACGGACTCCAGATCAGCGCTCCCGAGAGAGATTAGGGTTTGGCGGTGGCTCCGTATCGTAAAACATGATGAAACTTTCTCTCTAATTTTTTCTCCGCGAAACGGAATATATAGAGTTGGAGTTGAGGTCGGTGGAGCATCAGGGGCCCACAAGACAGGGGGGCGCTCCCAGGGGGCGCGCCCCCACCCTCGTGGACAGGGTGTGGGCTCCCTGGCCTTGATTCTTTCACCAGTATTTTTCTTATTTTCCAATAATAATCTCCGTGGATTTCCAGGTCATTCCGAGAACTTTTGTTTATGCACAAAGATAACACCATGGCAATTCTGCTAAAAACAGCATCAGCCCGGGTTAGTTCCATTCAAATCATGCAAGTTAGAGTCCAAAACAAGGGCAAAAGTGTTTGGAACACTAGATACGTTGGAGACGTATCAACCGGCAGCCCTCCTCCCACCGCCCCCTCCCCCTCCCCCTCTCTCCTCCCACCCCTCCTCCCACCGCGCTCCTCCCCCTCCTCCTCTCTCCTACCTCCTCCTCCCTCCTCCCACCCCTCCTCCCTCCATCTCTACTAAACCCTACACTGTTTTTTACTGATCTTGTATAATGTAGTTTTTTACTATTTTTTAGTAAGCATTTAATAGAATTAGTGAGAAAATTAATTATTTTTGTTTATAGTAAGTGCTTAGTCGAATTAATAGAATTAGTTTATTTTTAGTAAGAAAATTTAGGTATATGAGATTTGATATCTAATTAAAATTTTACTAAATAACTAGTTTATTTTTAGCAAGAAAATTAATAGAACTAGTTTATTTTTAGTAAGTGCTTAGTTGAACTAGCGGAATTAATAGAACTAGTTGAATCTATGTCATTATCACTTTGTCATCAAAGAATGCTATATGAGATTTGATGATCTAATTAAAATTTTACTCAGTGGAATATGCAGGCTTTGTAGAGTCGTGTCTCCTTCAAGTGATCGTCATCCGAGCTACCTCTACTTCCTCTACACCTGAGTCAGTGAGCTAAAAGTCCACCTCCTCCTTCTCCACTCCTTGGGGTTGAATAGAGTAGAACTAAGGTATTTAGTTATGTTTCTTAACCAAATGAAATGTTCGAGTTATAAGATATATTGGAATGTTTTTGTCAATATTGAACCATTGAAATGCAATGAGCACCAGTTTATGCTCATGTGCGAATTGTTGATTCATTTCCGAGTGGCCTATGTTTTGCCGGAGTGTTGATTCATTTCCGCTCCGACAAATTTCAGGTGCTCGATATGTCCTTTTTTAGGAAAGGTCATGCCAGATTTTTTCCGTGAATTTAAGCATGACTTGTGCTAGAATATGTAGGAAATATCGAGTACCTTGGATTTTCTAGAAAGATAATTCAACGACATTTCGAGTTGACTGTAAGTCTGTCGGGACTCTAGCATATATGAGAGAAGAAGAATGCTAACTATTGTCATGGGGGTAGCTTCTTCTTTGTTCCCGTGTGCTTGACAATTTGGTGTAATGCACTCAGGGATGAAGGGAGGAGCTACCATCACTGACGGTCGAATATATACACCACGTGAGCTGAGAGTTTTCAAGAAATTACTCGACAGACCGATAGTCAACCCGTGATGAATAATGATGATCTAATTTAGTTTTTTAGTACATATATTTAATTGTACAAGTTTAATCTTTGAATTATGAACATAGGAAATGTCGTCGATGTCGTCGTCGGACGACGAAAGTCTTCCAGCAGAGTGTGACTGGTGCGGCGACGACCCGGCTCTGTACGACAGGCCTCACCTGGTAGAAGGTCGGCGCCTCAGCATTAAGCTCCAGGAGACCTTCGATGTTAAAATGGTACGCAACGACAACAAGTGTTTTTTTCGTAATTAAGCACGACTTCTGCTTCTTCAATGTGTAATTTTCGTCTTTTACAATTCGACTAGTTTATCCCATGCCATGCAAGACGCTATGTCTTGGAGAGGATGGATTTTGAAGATCCTGAAAGTATCAAAACAAAGATAATTCACCTAAGGACCCATCATGGTATGGATTTTGATGTAAATCTATACAATTCTGAGAGCGTAACCCATTTTGGTTGCCCGAATTTGGAAGCACTTTGCAAGACGTATGATATTCATGAGGGTATGCTTATCACCATGGATCTTGGTGATTGTGACATCGACGAAGACAATATGGACATTTGGGTCCTTGTTGATATGCTTCCAATTCTACCGCTATGATAGTTTCTCAAACATAGTTATTAAGTAATTTATATTGTTTATTTCAAAATAATTGACAACTTATTTCCACTGATAGCTTATTTTCATTCTTCAAAGAATGTGCGGAAGATGGTAGACAGAACCTACTACACCGATGGCTCAGAATTAACTTATCAGGAGAAAAATCATCCGATCTCATTTATTAATGATCATGAGAATTACAATATCTATTATCAAACTCCTCCACATTATGGTCAATACGTGCCACTAGTGCACGTGTTGAACTATGTTAACATCCATGGAGATGTCATGGTAAGATTTTTTACTATTATGACATCCGTGCATCTTTTGCATAAATTCTTCTAAAACTCAACTACATTGCTAAGTACGAAGTTATTACTATGTTTTTCAACAGAAAATCCTTGTGTACCTCATCTGTTGTTTCTGAAAGGTCGCCTTGATGTTATGAACTTACAGCCAGGTCATTCTACGCATCACTGTTGCTCATACTGGGTTTCTAAAACCGATGAAGACATGACAATCAAAGATTGGAAAATATATGGTCAATCGTAGGGAGCTACTTGGAAGCAACATTGTGCGAAGCGCAAGAATTGGAGACAGGATAATCTCCATTCTCCCTAATGGAGAGTCAGACCCTATCTTGTTTTATGCTATTTTACCTAAGAGAGGGTAGTAGGTCCTATGAGAGAGGAGTAAGTCCTAGGTACAATGTGTTATTATGTGCTACAATGTGTTAGAGTTGATGGTGGTGAGGAGTTGTGATTATGAGTGACCAACTTGCTATATGATGTCTCATTGATGATCATGAGTAGTTATTATATGACAATGATGTATTATGATGATAAGATGTTAATGATATGATGATGATGATTTATTATTGTTGGGATTTTGTAGTAATTTCAAAAAAATTCCTACGCACACGCAAGATCATGTGATGCATAGCAACGAGGGGAGAGTGTTGTCTACGTACCCAACGCAGACCGACTGCGGAAGCGATGACACGACGTAGAGGAAGTAGTCGTACGTCTTCACGATCCAACCGATCAAGCACCGAAACTACGGCACCTCCGAGTTCGAGCACACGTTCAGCTCGATGACGATCCCCGGACTCTGATCCAGTAAAGTGCCGGGGAAGAGTTCCGTCAGCACGACGGCGTGGTGACGATCTTGATGTACTATAGCAGCAGGGCTTCGCCTAAACTCCGCTACAGTATTATCGAGGTATATGGTGGCAGGGGGCACCGCACACGGCTAAGGAATAGATCACGTGGATCAACTTGTGTCCTTTGGGGTGCCTCTACCTCAGTATATAAAGGAGCCAAAGGGGGGAGGAGGCGCCGGCCAGGGAGGGAGGCGCAGGAGGAGTCCTACTCCTACCGGGAGTAGGACTCCCCTCCAATCCTATTCCAATTAGGATTCCCCGGAGGGGGAAAAGAGGAGGAGGGGGCCGGCCACCTCTCCTAGTCCTAATAGGACTAGGGGAAGGGGGAGGCGTGCAGCCCATCTAGGGCAGCCCCTTCTCTTTTCCACTAAGGCCCACTATGGCCCATATAGCTCCCGGGGGGTTCCGGTAACCCTCCCGGTAACCCGGTAAAATCCCGATTTCACCCGGAACACTTCCGATGTCCAAACATAGGCTTCCAATATATCAATCTTTACGTCTCGACCATTTTGAGACTCCTCGTCATGTCCGTGATCACATCCGGGACTCCAAACAACCTTCGGTACATCAAAATGCATAAACTCATAATGTAACTATCATCGTAACCTTAAGCGTGCGGACCCTACAGGTTCGAGAACAATGTAGACATGACCGAGACACGTCTCCGGTCAATAACCAATAGCGGGACCTGGATGCCCATATTGGCTCCTACATATTCTATGAAGATCTTTATCGGTCAGACCGCATAACGACATACGTTGTTCCCTTTGTCATCGGTATGTTACTTGCCCGAGATTCGATCGTCGGTATCCAATACCTAGTTCAATCTCGTTACTGGCAAGTCTCTTTACTCGTTCCGTAATACATTATCTCACAACTAACATATTAGTTGCAGTGCTTGCAAGGCTTATGTGATGTGCATTACCGAGAGGGCCCAGAGATACCTCTCCGACAATCAGAGTGACAAATCCTAATCTCGAAATACGCCAACCCAACATCTACCTTTGGAGACACCTGTAATGCTCCTTTATAATCACCCAGTTACGTTGTGACGTTTGGTAGCACCCAAAGTGTTCCTCCGGCAAACGGGAGTTGCATAGTCTCATAGTCATAGGAACATGTATAAGTCATGAAGAAAGCAATAGCAACATACTAAACGATCGGGTGCTAAGCTAATGGAATGGGTCATGTCAATCAGATCATTCAACTAATGATGTGACCTCGTTACTCAAATAACAACTCATCGTTCATGGTCAGGAAACATAACCATCTTTGATTAACGAGCTAGTCAAGTAGAGGCATACTAGTGACACTTTTGTTTGTCTATGTATTCACACATGTATTATGTTTCCGGTTAATACAATTCTAGCATGAATAATAAACATTTATCATGATTATAAGGAAATAAATAATAACTTTATTATTGCCTCTAGGGCATATTTCCTTCAGTCTCCCACTTGCACTAGAGTCAATAATCTAGATTACACTGTAATGATTCTAACACCCATGGAGCTTTGGTGCTGATCATGTTTTGCTCGTGGAAGAGGCTTAGTCAACGGGTCTGCAACATTCAGATCCGTATGTATCTTGCAAATCTCTATGTCTCCCACCTGGACTAGATCCCGGATGGAGTTGAAGCGTCTCTTGATGTGTTTGGTCCTTTTGTGAAATCTGGATTCCTTTGCCAAGGCAATTGCACCAGTATTGTCACAAAAGATTTTCATTGGACCCGATGCATTAGGTATGACACCTAGATCGGATATGAACTCCTTCATCCAGACTCCTTCGTTCGCTGCTTCCGAAGCAGCTATGTACTCCGCTTCACATGTAGATCCCGCTACGACGCTTTGTTTAGAACTGCACCAACTGACAGCTCCACCGTTTAATGTAAACACGTATCCGGTTTGCGATTTAGAATCATCCGGATCAGTGTCAAAGCTTGCATCAACGTAACCTTTTACGGTGAGCTCTTTGTCACCTCCATATACGAGAAACATATCCTTAGTCCTTTTCAGGTATTTCAGGATGTTCTTGACCGCTGTCCAGTGATCCACTCCTGAATTACTTTGGTACCTCCCTGCTAAACTTATAGCAAGGCACACATCAGGTCTGGTACACAGCATTGCATACATGATAGAGCCTATGGCTGATGCATAGGGAACATCTTTCATATTCTCTCTATCTTCTGCAGTGGTCGGGCATTGAGTCTTACTCAACTTCACACCTTGTAATACAGGCAAGAATCCTTTCTTTGCTTGATCCATTTTGAATTTCTTCAAAATCTTGTCAAGGTATGTGCTTTGTGAAAGTCCAATTAAGCGTCTTGATCTATCTCTATAGATCTTAATGCCTAATATGTAAGCAGCTTCACCGAGGTCTTTCATTGAAAAACTTTTATTCAAGTATCCCTTTATGCTATCCAGAAATTCTATATCATTTCCAATCAGCAATATGTCATCCACATATAATATCAGAAATGCTACAGAGCTCCCACTCACTTTCTTGTAAATACAGGCTTCTCCGAAAGTCTGTATAAAACCAAATGCTTTGATCACACTATCAAAACGTTTATTCCAACTCCGAGAGGCTTGCACCAGTCCATAAATGGATCGCTGGAGCTTGCACACTTTGTTAGCTCCCTTTGGATCGACAAAACCTTCCGGTTGCATCATATACAACTCTTCTTCCAGAAATCCATTCAGGAATGCAGTTTTGACATCCATCTGCCAAATTTCATAATCATAAAATGCGGCAATTGCTAACATGATTCGGACGGACTTAAGCATCGCTACGGGTGAGAAGGTCTCATCGTAGTCAATCCCTTGAACTTGCCGAAAACCTTTTGCGACAAGTCGAGCTTTGTAGACAGTAACATTACCATCAGCGTCAGTCTTCTTCTTAAAGATCCATTTATTCTCAATTGCTTGCCGATCATCGGGCAAGTCAACCAAAGTCCATACTTTGTTCTCATACATGGATCCCATCTCAGATTTCATGGCTTCAAGCCACTTTGCGGAATCTGGGCTCACCATCGCTTCTTCATAGTTCATAGGTTCATCATGATCTAGTATCATGACTTACAGAATAGGATTACCGTACCACTCTGGTGCGGATCTTACTCTGGTTGATCTACGAGGTTCAGCAGTATCTTGATCTGAAGTTTCATGATCATTATCATTGGCTTCCTCACTAACTGGTGTAGGTGTCACTGAAATAGTTTTCTGTGATGAACTACTTTCCAGTAAGGGAGCAGGTACAGTTACCTCGTCAAGTTCTACTTTCCTCCCACTCACTTCTTTCGAGAGAAACTCCTTCTATAGAAAGGATCCATTCTTAGCAATGAATGTCTTGCCTTCGGATCTGTCATAGAAGGTGTACCCAATAGTCTCCTTTGGGTATCCTATGAAGACACATTTCTCCGATTTGGGTTCGAGCTTATCAGGTTGAAGCTTTTTCACATAAGCATCGCAGCCCCAAACTTTAAGAAACAACAACTTTGGTTTCTTGCCAAACCACAGTTCATAAGGCGTCGTCTCAACGGATTTTGATGGTGCCCTATTTAACGTGAATGCGGCCGTCTCTAAAGCATATCCCCAAAATGATAGCGGTAAATCAGTAAGAGACATCATAGATCGCACCATATCTAGTAAAGTACGATTACAACGTTCGGACACACCATTACATTGTGGTGTTCCGGGTGGCGTGAGTCGCGAAACTATTCCACAGTTTTTCAAATGTACACCAAACTCGTAACTCAAATATTCTCCTCCACGATCAGATCGTAGAAACTTTATTTTCTTGTTACGATGATTTTCAACTTCACTCTGAAATTCTTTGAACTTTTCAAATGTTTCAGACTTATGTTTCATTAAGTAGATATACCCATATCTGCTTAAATCATCTGTGAAGGTGAGAAAATAACGATATCCGCCACGAGCCTCAATATTCATCGGGCCACATACATCAGTATGTATGATTTCCAACAAATCTGTTGCTCTCTCCATAGTACCGGAGAACGGTGTTTTAGTCATCTTGCCCATGAGGCACGGTTCGCAAGTACCAAGTGATTCATAATCAAGTGGTTCCAAAAGTCCATCAATATGGAGTTTCTTCATGCGCTTTATACCGATATGACCTAAACGACAGGGCCACAAATAAGTTGCACTTTCATTATCAACTCTGCATCTTTTGGCTTCAACATTATGAATATGTGTATTACTACTATCGAGATTCAATAAGAATAGACCACTCTTCAAGGGTGCATGACCATAAAAGATATTACTCATATAAATAGAACAACCATTATTCTCTGATTTAAATGAATAACCGTCGCGCATTAAACAAGATCCAGATATAATGTTCATGCTCAACGCTGGCACCAAATAACAATTATTTAGGTCTAATATTAATCCCGAAGGTAGATGTAGAGGTAGCGTGCCGACCGCGATCACATCAACTTTGGAACCATTTCCCACGCGCATCGTCACCTCGTCCTTTGCCAGTGCCCGCTTATTCCGTAGTCCCTGTTTCGAGTTGCAAATATTAGCAACAGAACCAGTATCAAATACCCAGGTGCTACTGCGAGCTCTAGTAAGGTACACATCAATAACATGTATATCACATATACCTTTGTTCACCTTGCCATCCTTCTTATCCGCGAAATACTTGGGGCAGTTCCGCTTCCAGTGACCAGTCTGCTTGCAGTAGAAGCACTCAGTTTCAGGCTTAGGTCCAGACTTGGGTTTCTTCTCTTGAGCAGCAACTTGCTTGCCGTTCTTCTTGAAGTTCCCTTTCTTCTTTCCTTTGCCCTTTTTCTTGAAACTAGTGGTCTTGTTAACCATCAACACTTGATGCTCCTTCTTGATTTCTACCTCCGCAGCTTTCAGCATTGCGAAGAGCTCGGGAATAGTCTTGTTCATCCCTTGCATATTATAGTTCATCACGAAGCTCTTGTAGCTTGGTGGCAGTGATTGGAGAATTCTGTCAATGACGCAATCATCTGGAAGATTAACTCCCAATTGAATCAAGTGATTATTATACCCAGACATTTTGAGTATATGCTCACTGACAGAACTGTTCTCCTCCATCTTGCAGCTATAGAACTTATTGGAGACTTCATATCTCTCAATTCGGGCATTTGCTTGAAATATTAACTTCAACTCCTGGAACATCTCATATGCTCCATGACGTTCAAAACGTCGTTGAAGTCCCGATTCTAAGCCGTAAAGCATGGCACACTGAACTATCGAGTAGTCATCAGCTTTGCTCTGCCAGAGGTTCATAACATCTGGTGTTGCTCCAGCAGCAGGCCTGGCACCCAGTGGTGCTTCCAGGACGTAATTCTTCTGTGCAGCAATGAGGATAATCCTCAAGTTACGGACCCAGTCCGTGTAATTGCTACCATCATCTTTCAACTTTGCTTTCTCAAGGAACGCATTAAAATTCAACGGAACAACAGCACGAGCCATCTATCTACAATCAACATAAACAAGCAAGATACTATCAGGTACTAAGTTCATGATAAATTTAAGTTCAGTTAATCATATTACTTAAGAACTCCCACTTAGATAGACATCCCTCTAATCCTCTAAGTGATTACGTGATCCAAATCAACTAAACCATGACCGATCATCACGTGAGATGGTGTAGTTTTCAATGGTGAACATTGTTATGTTGATCATATCTACTATATGATTCACGCTCGACCTTTCGGTCTCCGTGTTCCGAGGCCATATCTGCATATGCTAGGCTCGTCAAGTTTAACCTGAGTATTCTGGGTATGCAAAACTGGCTTGCACCCGTTGTAGATGGACGTAGAGCTTATCACACCCGATCATCACGTGGTGTCTGGGCACGACGAACTTTGGCAACGGTGCATACTCAGGGAGAACACTTCTTGATAATTTAGTGAGAGATCATCTTACAATGCTACCGTCAATCAAAGCAAGATAAGATGCATAAAAGGATAAACATCACATGCAATCAATATAAGTGATATGATATGGCCATCATCATCTTGTGCTTGTGATCTCCATCTCCGAAGCCCCGTCATGATCACCAATGTCACCGGCGCGACACCTTGATCTCCATCGTAGCATCATTGTCGTCTCGCCAATCTTATGCTTCCACGACTATCACTACCGTTTAGTAATAAAGTAAAGCATTACATCGCGATTGCATTGCATACAATAAAGCGACAACCATATGGCTCCTGCCAGTTGCCGATAACTCGGTTACAAAACATGATCATCTCATACAATAAAATTCAGCATCATGCCTTGACCATATCACATCACAACATGCCCTGCAAAAACAAGTTAGACGTCCTCTACTTTGTTGTTGCATGTTTTACGTGGCTGCTACGGGCTTAAGTAAGAACCAATCTCACCTACGTATCAAAACCACAACGATAGTTTGTCAAATAGACTCCGTTTTAACCTTCTCAAGGACCGGGCGTAGCCATGCTCGGTTCAACTAAAGTTGGAGAGACAGTTGCCCGCAAGCCATCTATGTGCAAAGCACGTCGAGGGAACCGGTCTCGCGTAAGCGTACGCGTAAGGTTGGTCCGGGTCGTCTCGCCCAACAATACCGCCGAACCGAAGTATGACATGCTGGTAGGCAGTATGACTTGTATCGTCCACAACTCACTTGTGTTCTACTCGTGCATATAACATCAACATAAATAACCTAGGCTCGGATGCCACTGTTGGGATTTCATAGTAATTTCAAAAATTTTCCTACGCACACGCAAGATCATGTGATGCATAGCAACGAGGGGAGAGTGTTGTCTACGTACCCAACGCAGACCGACTGCGGAAGCGATGACACGACGTAGAGGAAGTAGTCGTACGTCTTCACGATCCAACCGATCAAGCACCGAAACTACGGCACCTCCGAGTTCGAGCACACGTTCAGCTCGATGACGATCCCCGGACTCCGATCCAGCAAAGTGCCGGGGAAGAGTTCCATCAGCACGACGGCGTGGTGACGATCTTGATGTACTACAGCAGCAGGGCTTCGCCTAAACTCCGCTACAGTATTATCGAGGTATATGGTGGCAGGGGGCACCGCACACGGCTAAGGAATAGATCACGTGGATCAACTTGTGTCCTTTGGGGTGCCTCTACCTCAGTATATAAAGGAGCCAAAGGGGGGAGGAGGCGCCGGCCAGGGAGGGAGGCGCAGGAGGAGTCCTACTCCTACCGGGAGTAGGACTCCCCTCCAATCCTATTCCAATTAGGATTCCCCGGAGGGGCAAAAGAGGAGGAGGGGGCCGGCCACCTCTCCTAGTCCTAATAGGACTAGGGGAAGGGGGAGGCGTGCAGCCCATCTAGGGCAGCCCCTTCTCTTTTCCACTAAGGCCCACTATGGCCCATATAGCTCCCGGGGGGTTCCGGTAACCCTCCCGGTAACCCGGTAAAATCCCGATTTCACCCGGAACACTTCCGATGTCCAAACATAGGCTTCCAATATATCAATCTTTACGTCTCGACCATTTTGAGACTCCTCGTCATGTCCGTGATCACATCCGGGACTCCGAACAACCTTCGGTACATCAAAATGCATAAACTCATAATGTAACTATCATCGTAACCTTAAGCGTGCGGACCCTACGGGTTCGAGAACAATGTAGACATGACCGAGACACGTCTCCGGTCAATAACCAATAGCGGGACCTGGATGCCCATATTGGCTCCTACATATTCTACGAAGATCTTTATCGGTCAGACCGCATAACGACATACATTGTTCCCTTTGTCATCGGTATGTTACTTGCCCGAGATTCGATCGTCGGTATCCAATACCTAGTTCAATCTCGTTACTGGCAAGTCTCTTTACTCGTTCCGTAATACATTATATCACAACTAACATATTAGTTGCAGTGGCAAGGCTTATGTGATGTGCATTATCGAGAGGGTCCAGAGATACCTCTCCGACAATCGGAGTGACAAATCCTAATCTCGAAATACGCCAACCCAACATCTACCTTTGGAGACACCTGTAATGCTCCTTTATAATCACCCAGTTACGTTGTGACGTTTGGTAGCACCCAAAGTGTTCCTCCGGCAAACGGGAGTTGCATAGTCTCATAGTCATAGGAACATGTATAAGTCATGAAGAAAGCAATAGCAACATACTAAACGATCGGGTGCTAAGCTAATGGAATGGGTCATGTCAATCAGATCATTCAACTAATGATGTGACCTCGTTACTCAAATACCAACTCATTGTTCATGGTCAGGAAACATAACCATCTTTGATTAACGAGCTAGTCAAGTAGAGGCATACTAGTGACACTTTTGTTTGTCTACGTATTCACACATGTATTATGTTTCCGGTTAATACAATTCTAGCATGAATAATAAACATTTATCATGATTATAAGGAAATAAATAATAACTTTATTATTGCCTCTAGGGCATATTTCCTTCAATTATATCATTGGGTGAAAGAACTGCGAATTAGTTCCAAGTGGATGGATCCATCCACTTGAAACTAGTCCACGGTTCGGTAAACCAACACTACTGCTAACCTTTAGCTGTAGCACCGCAGCAGTAGCGTGGTCACCTGGCCTGCGCTACTGCTAGGCCAAAACTAGCGCTAGTGCTAGGCTTTTCCCTAGTAGTGCAACCTCATTTTTTTGGGCAAACAAGATGCCAAAAGAATGGAGAAGTAGTATATTAGTACCAATCTTCAAGAACAAGGGGGTGTTCAAAGTTGTAGTAATTACCATGGAATTAAGATGATGAGCGACCAAAAATCAGTTTGGTTTCATACCTAAAAGGTCGACCATGGAAGCCATTTTTCTTCTACGACAACTTATGGAGAGATATAGGGAGCAAAAGAAGGCCGAGGGTGACGGTGGAGTGCTCCCCGGCTCGGGCTCGTGGTCGAGGTCGACGAGGCAGGCGACAACGATGCGAGCTCACACGGAGCTAGGGCGCGGGGAGGCCGGATAGTGCGCGGTCAAGCTCGGCCATGGCGATGGGCGCGTCGGCTGCTAGATCTAGAGGGGGGAGAGAGGGAGAAGAAAGAGCAAGTGGGCAAGGAGGGAACTGGGAGGCGCCTAGGATTAGGGTTGGCGACAGGGACGTCGCCGATGACTTGAGGTCACCGGGGAGCCACCGGAAGGTCGACACATGGCCATCCGCGGCAATGGACGCGCCTCGGCCGGCCACCGTGCATTGGGGGGGGGGGGGGTGAACAGGAGTAGGGGTGGCTCGGCTGTTGGGTCAGGCCGGTCACCGAGCTGGCATGCCTAAGTGCACAGTGCACTTAGGCCTGTTCCATTTTTTCTTTTCTATTTTTCTTCTATTTGCTCTATTTTCCATTTCTTTTTAAATGATGTTTGTTTTATAAAATAATAAACTTACACCTAAAATAGTACTATAATTAGGACACTTCCACATTTAGTTTGGCATCAAAATAAAATATTTTAGAATTTTTATAAATTAAAAAGAATTTAAAGTATTGTTTTGCCCTATGTTTTTGGATGATAACTTTTGAATAAGCAAACAAGTGACCTAGTTTTTCTTCACCATAATTAACTGTGGATTATTTTCCATCAGATGAACTTTTTAGTTTTCTTATTTTTGAATTAAATATTTTACTTATTATTTGAATTTGAATTCAAAGTGGAATTTAAAATGAGATAGAATCAAAGATGATCAAGCACTGTTTAGCAAAATGATTAGCTTAATCATGGAGGGTTACTGTAGCTTGACATTGAGGGTGTTACACTACTTCAATAACATGATTTTCTTTATCATAGACATTTAGACGCTCATCATCATGTGCATCATCTACATCATCTGCAACATCTTTCATTAGTTGTTCATCCACATCTTCACATGCATCTTTATTGGCATCACTAGGCAAACTTGATTTATCCCTCTTTTCCTTATCTTGATCATCTACTAGAATGCCATAAAAATTGGCCATCTTTGTGTCAGCCATTGGTGTAGTGTGACCAAATCAGTAGTTTCTTCTAATTCTACTGAATTCCAATCAACACAAATAACCCTTGCAGCACCATAACAACCCTCTTGTGCATCTGCATCAGCCCCCTCTATTACTGTCACGTCACCCATACACATGAACGTTATCTGTCTCTGTGAAGCCCAATCATCATCTACCATCTGCGAAGCCAACTTTAAGGGCACATATCCAACCTTAGAATCTGATTTCAGCTCAACGAGCTCCTCATAAAAGGTAATCCATTTGCTTACTTAGTCGTCTTGCCCATCGATTTCATCAACCATCTCTTCACCATTGTCAATTCTCACATACGCACCGTTCCAATTATCAAACCATAAAAATTCTACCTCTTGTTCTGGACCCAAAAAATGCTCTCCCCAATTTTCTCGACCACATTCTTCATGACCCTCTCTTCCATGCTCTGCATTACTTGTGGATAAATCTCTGCAAATTAATCCTTCTATTGTATCTCTCTCTCTATGCCACACATGCTACCATCAACTAGCTTCGCCTTAGATGGGAAGAATTGAACAGTGAATTCAAAGGTCCGAGCACCTTTACCCTTGTTTGTCAATGGTGGGTATGTGAGGCAGTGGAAGCAGATGAGGCGCACATCATATAGGTTGTAAAGGGTGCACATTACCTAGTCAACATTGTATCCGGCGTCTCCATCTAGTTCGGGTAGTCCAACAACATTGCCACCACCCCACCCCACCCATTTAGATTTGCAATAAGGGAGAAGTGGAGTCTGCCGGGTGAGGAGATTAGGTACACTGGAAATGACTGGCTCCAAATTCTGCTAGATAAAAATAATGCTGAGACAAGGATTAGGATCTTATCCCCCAGCCCCCGCGTCGCTCCCAGGGCGACTCAGGAGGTGAAACCCTAGCCGCCGCCTAGGCTCCCCTCCTTCCCCTCCCTCCCCTCGCTATCGCCGGTGGGCAAAGCCCTCACCGGTGGACGATGGTGGAGGGGCCCTTGTTCGTGTGCTCGCGCGCCACTGCTGGGCGCGCTGGAGCGGCGGGAGCGCGCGATGGCGCGGTGGATGGCCGTCTGCTTGCTGGGAGGTCGAGATGGCATGGACTGTGTGCATGGTGGCCGGATCTAGGCCGCACGAGCCCGCCCAGGCCCGTGACATTCACTCTGCCCCTACCCACCCTTCTATCTCTTCCCACCCATCCCGGCCGCCGCCAGCGGTTGCTGCTGGGTAGGTAAGCACACGTGCGGCGACCATGACGGTTGCTGCTCCGCTATGCCCCGGAGGATTCTAGCGGCGGAGGCTGCGGGCCAGCGCAGCGGTGGCGCAGTGCAGGTGGCTTCTACCTGATACGCCTCCAACATATCTATAATTTTTTATTATTCCATGCTATTATATTACCCGTTTTGGATGTTTATGGGCTTTACTTTACACATTTATATCATTTTTGGGACTAACCTACTAACCGAAGGCCCAGCCCGTATTGCTGTTTTTTGCCTATTTCAGTGTTTCGAAGATAAGGAATATCAAACGGAGTCCAAACGGAATGAAACCTTCGGGAGCGTGATTTTTGGAACGAACATGATCCAGAGGACTTGGAGTGCACATCAAGAAGCAATCGAGGAGGCCATGAGGGTGGAGGGCGCGCACCCCTACAGGGCGCGCCCCCTATCTCGTGGGCCCCTCGGGCGTCAACCGACCTACTTCTTCCTCCTATATATACACACGTACCCCAAAAACATCAGAGGCGACCACGAAAAACTATTTTCACCACCGTAACTTTCTGTATCCGCGAGATCCCATCTTGGAGCCTTCGCCGGCGCTCCGCCGGAGGGGGAATCGACCACGGTGGGCTTCTACATCAACACCATAGTGCTTCCGATGAGTTGTGAGTAGTTTACCACAGACCTTCGGGTCCATAGTTATTAGCTAGATGGCTTCTTCTCTCTCTTTGAATCTCAATACAAAGTTCTCCTCGATCTTCTTGGAGATCTATTCGATGTAACTCTTTCTTGCGGTGTGTTTGTCGAGATTCGATGAATTGTGGGTTTATGATCAAGTTTATCTATGAGAAATATTTGAATCTCCTCTGAATTCTTTTATGTGCGATTAAGTTATCTTTGCAAGTCTCTTCGAATTATCAGTTTGGTTTGGCCTACTATAGATTGATATTTCTTGCAATGGGAGAAGTGCTTAGCTTTGGGTTCAATCTTGCAGTGTCCTTTCCCAGTGACAGCAGGGGCAGCAAGGCACGTATTGTATTGTTGCCATTGAGGATAAAAAGATGGGGTTTATATCATATTGCATGAGTTTATCTCTACATCATGTCATCTTTCTTAATGCGTTACTCTGTTCTTTATGAACTTAATACTCTAGATGCATGCTGGATAGCGTTCGATGTGTGGAGTAATAGTAGTAGATGCAGAATCGTTTCGGTCTACTTGTCATGGACGTGATGCCTATATACATGATCATACCTAGATAATCTCATAATTATTCGCTTTTCTATCAATTGCTCGACAGTAATTTGTTCACCCACCGTAATACTTATGCTATCTTGAGAGAAGCCACTAGTGAAACCTATGGCCCCCGGGTCTATCTTTTATCATATAAGTTTGCTATCTACCTTTATTCGCATCTTTACTTTTCCAATCTATATTATAAAATACCAAAAATATATGTATCTTATCATATTATCTCTATCAGATCTCACTTTTGCAAGTGGCCGTGAAGGGATTGACAACCCCTTTATTGCGTTGGTTGCGAGTTCTTTGTTTGTTTGTGTAGGTGCATGGGACTTTTGAGGAGCCTCCTACTGGATTGATACCTTGGTTCTCAAAAACTGAGGGAAATACTTACGCTACTATGTTGCATCACCCTTTCCTCTTCAAGGAAAACCAACGCAAGCACAAGAAGTAGCAAGAAGGATTTCTGGCGCCGTTGCCGGGGAGGTCTTCGCTCAAGTTAAGACATACCAAGTACCCATCACAAACTCATCTCCCTCGCATTTACATTATTTTCCATTTGCCTCTCGTTTTCCTCTCCCCCACTTCACCCTTTCCATTTTATTCGCCCTCTCTTTCCCAATCTTCTTCGCTTTCTTTCGCTTGCTTTTTGTTTGCTCGTTGTCATGGCTAGTCTTCCTATCCTCGTTATTACTCCCGGACATGAAATTTTAATTTTAAGCAAAGGGAGGGAGAAAATTTAAAAGATGCTAGGCATAGAATTTGCAATGCTCAAAATAAATCTACTAGTAAGCTTTCTACTTCCGTTCTTCTTCGCAATTTTTATGTAGGCATTACTCCTTGGAATAGATGCATTTACACTCTTATCATCATCTCTTCGTCTGACTAGTGCACCTATACAATTTGCCATTGTATTGGGTGTGTTGGGGACACAAGAGATTTCTTGTATTTGGTTACAGGGTTGTTTGAGAGAGACCATCTTCATCCTACACCTCTCACGGATTGATAAACCTTAGGTCATCCACTTGAGGGAAAATTGCTACTGTCCTACAAAACCCTGCGCTTGGAGGCCCAACACGTGTCTACAAGAATAAAGTTGCGTAGTAGACATCAAGCTCTTTTCTAGCGCCATTGCCGGGGAGGTGGCTGCATGAAGGTATATCTTTAGATCTTGCAATTGAATCTTTTATTTTCTTGTTTTATCACTAGTTTGGTTTAGAAAAAGAAAACTACAAAAAAATGGAATTGAGGTTGCATCATATTATTAATCGTCTTTATAATATCTTTCTTGAAAATGATGGTTCAAAAAATTGTGCTCAATTGTTAGAAGAAGAAGTCAATCAAATGTTTTGCACAAAATATTTGAATGATGAGCATGATTGTAATGTTTTTAGTATAAATTCTTTGAATATCCATGACGCTAATGATATGCAAAGCCATAAGCTTGGGGATGCTATATTTGATGAATATGATATTTTTAGCCCCCCAAGTTTTGATGAGAAAAATTATTATGATGAAAGCATGCCTCCTACTTATGATGATTATATTGATGAAAGTGGAATTGGAGAGGTCATGACTTTATTTAATGATGATTCCACTATGTTGGAAGAGGTTTCAATTGATTATGACAACAAAGTCCTTATCTATGATGATTATGGTGATGACATATATGTTATAGAGAATAATGATAACCATGAAACTTGTCATTATGCTTTTAATTTTCAATCGCATGATAGTTATTTTGTTGAGTTTGCTCCCACTACTATTGATGAGAATAAATTTGCTTATGTGGAGAGTAATAAAATTTCTATGCTTGTGGATCATGAAAAGAATGCTTTATGTTATAGTTATATTGTTGAATTCATTCATGATACTACTGAAAATTATTATAGGGAGGAACTTATGCTTGTAGGAATTGCAATAATATGAAGTTTCCTCTCTATGTGTTGAAAATTTTGAAGTTATGCTTGTTTTGCCTTCCTATGCTAGTTGATTCTTGTTCCCATAAGTTGTTTGCTCATAAAATCCCTAAGTATAGGAAGTGGGTTAGACTTAAATGTGCTAGTCATGTGATTCATGATGCTCTTGTTATTTTTTAATTTTTATCTTTTATGCGAGCATCATTGAAATCATCATGCCTAGCTAAAAGGCATTAAAGAAATGCGCTTGTTGGGAGACAACCCAACACTTTTACTTACTGTTTTTGTGTGTTCACATGATTATGCTACTGTATTGATCATGTTTTATTACTTTTGTTTCAATAAAGTGCCAAGTAAAGCCTTTGGGATCATGTTGGATGATAGTTGACTTGACTGTGTGCAAAAACAGAAACTTTTACGCCCAGTCCAGGAATTTCTAAACTTCACTGGAGCATAAAAAAACTCTGAATTTTTTACAGTTGATTGGTATACAAATTATATACATTTACCTATTATTTCATAATTTTCGGAGTAGCAGAAGTGTGGTTTGAGTACAGATTACTACAGACTGTTCTATTTTTGACAGATTCTGTTTTCAATGCACAGTTTGCTTGTTTTCTAGTTTCTATGGCTTATATTGCTCAATATAAATTGTATAAATGATATGCTACAGTAGGAATTGTAAGGAAATAATTATGAATCTTGTCTTTGACAGTACCAAAAGTGGAATGGTTTGCTCTTTATCATACTAACCAATCTCATAAAGTTCTGTTAAGTTTTGTGTGATTGAAATTTTCAAGTTTTGGGTGAGATATCGATATGAGGAGAATAAGGAGTGACAAGAATCTAAGATTGGGGATGCTCAAGGCACCCCAAGGTAATATTCAAGGAAGATCCAAGCAACTAAGCTTGGGGATGCCCCGGAAGGCATCCCCTCTTTCGTCTCCAACATTATCGGTAACCTCACTTGGAGCTATGTTTTCATTCGTCACATGATATGTTTTTTGCTTGGAGCGTCAATTTATTTTGTTATTACTTGCTTTCTTTTATTTAGAATAATGTTTTGCATCTTTATTCTCAATAAAAATGTCAAGGATAGCCTTTACCATGATTATTTTGCAAGTCAACATGTTGCTGTTGGAAAACAGAAAGTTTATCGGTGATGCAAAAATTCCTCAGAAATTTCAGAATGCGATAAAGTGTTGAAACTTTTTGCAAACTGATATCTTATAAATTTTCTACAGTATGGTAGAATTTCATAATGTTTGGAGTTGAATAAGTATTGATACCCTTGCATTCTTTACAGACTGTACAGTTTTGGCAGATTGCTGTTATGTTTGCATTGTTTGCATAAGTTTGCTTGTTTAATGATTCTATTTGAGGATAGGAGTATTAAATATGCAGGGCCATTTAGTATGCAATGTTGAATAATAATTTTAGTGATTTGCTACAGTAGAGAATGATAAGGTTTTTGCATTAGTTTATACTAACTTATCTCATGAGTTCTTGTTGAGTTTTGTGTGGATGAAGCTTTTGAGATTTAGGAGAACCGTGATATGAGAGGAATTAAGGAGACACAAAAGCTCAAGCTTGGGGATTCCCAAGGAACCCCGAGATAATATTCAAGAAGTCTCAAGCATCTAAGCTTGGGGATGCTCCGATAGGCATCCCACCTTTCTTCATCAACAATTATCGGTTAGTATCGGTTGAGCCTAAGTTTTTGCTTCTTCACATGAGTTGTGCTCTTCTTAGAATGTCATTTTATTTTCATTTTTCTTGCTGTTTTAATAAAATACTTAGATCTGAAAGTTTTTAAATAAAATCGAGTCCTCAAATAGTTGCGAGAGAGGCTAGGTAAGCGGTATTCACATCCCGTCAACGAAGCTCTTTTCCATGCAATTGCTCTAGTGCTTCACTTATATCTTTCTGAGCATGGTGTGCTTTAATATTTTTGAAGAAATTATCTCTTGCTTCACTTAAATTAATTTGATATAAAGAAATATTATGCTCATGATCTTCACTTATATCTTTTCTGAGTAGCTTGTCATTTACTCTTGTGCTTCACTTATATCCTATGAGTAAATGATTGAATTGCCTAGTGGTACCTTCACATTGGGTTTAGAAAGTGAAATCTTTTGAGTCTTGACAATCACAATATTGGTCATACAAGCAATTCACGAATAATTAGTATAAGGAAGAGAACTTTCACATGCAATACACTATCTTGGAAATCTTTTGTGATTGTGAGCCCCCATCAAAATATTATATGCCAAAATTGTTGACATTGGACAAGGAAGAAAACCTAATGATTTATGTTTGTTCATATTCACATAGAAATTAAATTGTTATAGATCCTTCAACATGTGGTGCTTGCCCCCCTTCTTTGCTGGCCAAAAATTCCGCACCAAGTAGAGATACTACTTGTGCATCCAAAAACCTTAAACCCAAATCTTATTTTCAAGAGTCCACCATACCTACCTAAGGGTTGAATAAGATCCTTCAAGTAAGTTTTCGTCGGTGCAAAAAGGCAATAAAAAATGCTTCTAAAAGTGTTAGATCATTTAGTGTAAGAGAAAATTGAGCGTTGTACAAACTTGTGATGGCAAAGAATAAAAGCGATAGACTGCATAATAAAGGTTGCTATCACAAGGGGCAATATAATGTGACGTTCGTTTGCACTAAGGGTTGAGCATACAAACAAATAAGCGCATGGCAACCTCTGCTTCCCTCTGCGAAGGGCCTATCTTTTGCTTTTCAGTATTTACTTTTATGCAAAGAGTCAAAGTTTTTCTCTCTATTCCTTTTTATTTTTCTCTTTTGGCAAGCATCATGTGGTGAGAAAAGATCTAGGCACATATATCCAGTTGGATATGGATAACATGAGTTATTATTGTTGACATCACCCTTGAGGTGAATACGTTGGGAGGAAAAACAATAAGCCCCTATCTTTCTATGTGTCCGATTGAAACGTTTTGCTCATGAGTACGCGGTGAGTGTTAGCAATCATAGAAGACTATAAGATGGTTGAGTATGTGTAGCTCTTATTAAACTCTGTTGAATAAGTTGAATTGCAATTGCTTGGTGAAAAAGAACATAGGTTGTTGAGTTTCAAGAGAGTTCATTGTTTGAACCTTAATATGTGAATTGGTTGCCACTATAACATGAGAAGTTTATTAAAAAGAATTGCTGTTAGGAAAAGTGGTTGAATTTGTCATTGATCAAACTTTTGCACTTTGCTAGCATTCACACTTCATAAATTATTTATTTTATCATTTACCTACTCGAGGACGAGTAGGAATTAAGCCTGGGGATGCTGATACGTCTCCAACGTATATATAATTTATGAAGTATTCATGCTGTTTTATAATCATTCTTGGATGTTTTACAATCATTTTATAGTCATTTTATATCATTTTTTGGGACTAACCTATTGACATAGTGCCAAGTGCCAGTTGCTGTTTTTGTATTTCTTTTACATCGCAGAAAATCAATATCAAACGGAGTCCAAATACCGCGAAATTTTTTGTGGATTTTTTATGGGCCAGAAGACTCCCGATGGGCCAAAGCAGCACCTGGGGGGTGCCCCAAGGGGGGCACAACCCACCAGGGCGCGCAAGGGATCCCTGGCGCACCCAGGTGGGTTGTGCTGTTGGGAAACGTAGTAATTTCAAAAAAATTCCTACGCACACGCAAGATCATGGTGATGCATAGCAACAAGAGGGGAGAGTGTGTCCACGTACCCTCGTAGACCGAGAGCAGAAGCATTAGCAAAACACGGTTGATGTAGTCGTACGTCTTCACGAACCGACCGATACAAGTACCGAACGCACGGCACCTCCTAGTTCAGCACACGTTCAGCTCGATGACGTCCCGCGAGCTCCGATCTAGCAAAGCTTCGCCGGAGAGTTTCATCAGCACGACGGCGTGATGACGGTGATGACGATGCTACCGACGCAAGGCTTCGCCTAAGCACCGCTATGATATGATCGAGGTGGATTATGGTGGAGGGGGGCACTGCACACGGCTGGGAGAGATCAACAGATCAACTTGTGTGTCTAGAGGTGCCCCCTGCCCTCGTATATAAAGGAGCAAGGGGGAAGGCCGGCCGGCCCCTGTAGGGCGCGCCAGGAGGAGGAGTCCTCCTCCTAGTAGGAGTAGGACTCCCCTCTTTCCTACTCCTAGGGGGAAAGGAAGGGGGAGAGGGAGAAGGAAAGGGGGGAGCCGCCCCCCCTCTCCTAGTCCAATTCGGACGAGATGGGGAGGGGCGGGCGGCCTGCCCTAGGCCAGCCCTCTCTCCCTCTCCACTAAGGCCCATAAGGCCCACTATTTCTCCTAGGGGGGGGGGGGGGTTCCGGTAACCCTCCGGCACTCCGGTTTTCTTCGAAACCACCCGGAACACTTTCGGTGTCCGAATATAGTCGTCCAATATATCAATCTTTATGTCTCAACCATTTTTAGACTCCTCGTCATGTCCGTGATCATATCCGGGACTCCGAACTACCTTCGGTACATCAAAACGCAAATACTGATAATACCGATCGTCACCGAACTTTAAGCATGCGGACCCGACGGGTTCGAGAAATATGTAGACATGGCCGAGACACGTCTCCGGCCAATAACCAATAGCGGAACCTGGATGCTCATATTGGCTCCCACATATTCTATGAAGATTGTTATCGGTCAAACCGCATAACAACATACTTTGTTCCCTTTGTCATCAGTATGTTACTTGCCCGAGATTCGATCGTCGATATCTCAATACCTAGCTCAATCTCATTACCGGCAAGTCTCTTTACTCGTTACGTAATGCATCATCCCACAACTAACTAATTAGTCACATTGCTTTCAAGGCTTATTGTGATGTGCATTACCAAGAGGGCCCAGAGATACCTCTCCGACAATCGGAGTGACAAATCCTAATCTTGATTTATGCCAACTCAACAAGTACCATCGGATACACCTGTAGAGCACCTTTATAATCACCCAGTTACATTGTGACGTTTGGTAGCACACAAAGTTTTTCTCCGGTAATCGGGAGCTGCATAATCTCATAGTCATAGGAACATGTATAAGTCATGAAGAAAGCAATAGCAGTAAAATAAACGATCATGTGCTAAGCTAACAGAATGGGTCAAGTCAATCACATCATTCTCCTAATGATGTGATCCCGTTAATCAAATGACAACTCATGTCTATGGTTTAGGAAACTCAAGCATCTTTGGTTAACGAGCTAGTCAAGTAGAGGAATACTAGTGACACTATGTTTGTCTATGTATTCACACATGTATTATGTTTCCTGGTTAATACAATTCTAGCATGAATAATAAACATTTATCATGATATAAGGAAATAAATAATAACTTTATTATTGCCTCTAGGGCATATTTCCTTCAGTCTCCCACTTGCACTAGAGTCAATAATCTAGATTACACAATAATGATTCTAACACCCATGGAGTTTTGGTGCTGATCATGTTTTGCTCGTGGACGAGGCTTAGTCAACGGGTCTGCAACATTCAGATCCATATGTATCTTGCAAATCTCTATGTCTCCCACTTGGACTTGATCCCGGATGGGATTGAAGCGTCTCTTGATGTGCTTGGTTTTCTTGTGAAATTTGGATTCCTTTGCCAAGGCAATTGCACCAGTATTGTCACAAAAGATTTGCATCGGCCCCGATGCACTAGGTATGACACCTAGATTGGATATGGACTCCTTCATTTGCTGCTTCCAAAGCAGCTATGTACTTCGCTTCACATGTAGATCCCGCCACGACGCTTTGTTTAGAACTGCACCAACTGACAGCTCCACCGATCAATGTAAACACGTATCCGGTTTGCGATTTAGAAACATCCGGATCAGTATCAAAGCTTGCATCGACGTGACCATTTACGACTAGCTCTTTGTCACCTCCATAAACGAGAAACATATCCTTAGTCCTTTTTAGGTATTTCAGGATGTTCTTGACTGTTGTCCAGTGATCCACTCCTGGATTACTTTGGTACCTCCCTGCTAAGCGAATAGCAAGGCACACATTAGGTCTAGTACACAACATTGCATACATGATAGAGCCTATGGCTGAAGCATAGGGAACATCTTTCATTTTCTCTCTATCTTCTGCAGTTGTCGGGCATTGAGTTTGACTCAATTTCACACCTTGTAACACAGGCAAGAACCCTTTCTTTGCTTGATCCATTTTGAACTTTTTCAAAACTTTGTCAAGGTATGTGCTTTGTGAAAGTCCTATCAAGCGTCTTGATCTATCTCTATAGATCTTGATGCGTAATATGTAAGCAGCTTCACCGAGGTCTTTCATTGAAAAACTCTTATTCAAGTATCCTTTTATGCTATTCAGAAATTCTGTATCATTTCCAATCAGCAATATGTCATCCACATATAATATCAGAAATGCTACAGAGCTCCCACTCACTTTCTTGTAAATACATGCTTCTCCAAAAGTCTGTATAAATCCATATGCTTTGATCACACTATCAAAACGTTTATTCCAACTACGAGAGGCTTGCACCAGTCCATAAATGGATCGCTGGAGCTTGCACACTTTGTTAGCTCCCTTTGGATCTACAAAACCTTCCGGTTGCATCATATCCAACTCTTCTTCTAGAAATCCATTCAGGAATGCAGTTTTGACATCCATTTGCCAAATTTCATAATCATAAAATGCGGCAATTGCTAACATGATTCGGACAGACTTAAGCATCGCTACGGGTGAGAAAGTCTCATCATAGTCAACTCCTTGAACTTGTCGAAAACCTTTCGCAACAAGTCGAGCTTTGTAGACAGTAACATTACCGTCAGCGTCAGTCTTCTTCTTGAAGATCCATTTATTCTCTATGGCTTGCTGATCATCGAGCAAGTCAACCAAAGTCCATACTTTGTTCTCATACTGTTGGGGAACACAGTAATTTCAAAAAAAAAAATCCTACGCACACGCAAGATCATGGTGATGTCATAGCAACGAGAGGGGAGAGTGTTCGTCCACGTACCCTCGTAGACCATAAGCGGAAGCGTTATGACAACGCGGTTGATGTTGTCGTACGTCTTCACGAATCGACCGATCCAAGCACCGAACGTACGGCACCTCCGTGTTCAGCACACGTTCAGCTCGATGATGTCCCCCGGGCTCCAATCCAGCGAAGCGTCGGGGATGAGTTTCGTCAGCACGACGGCGTGGTGACGATGATGATGTTCTACCGGCGCAGGGCTTCTCCTAAACTCCGCGACGATATGACCGAGGTGGATTATGGGGGAGGGGGCACCGCACACGGCTAAGGAACGATCCGTAGATCAACTTGTGTGTCTATGGGGTGCCCCCCGCCCCCGTATATAAAGGGGGAGAGGAGGAGGGGGCCGGCCTAAGGGGAGGCGCGCCCTAGGAGGGGGAAACCTACTCCAAGTAGGTTTCCCCCCTCCCTTTCCTATTCCAAGAAGGAGGGGGAAGGAAGGAGTGGGAGAGGGGGAAGGCAAGGGGGCGCCCCCCCTTCCTTGTCCTATTCGGACTCAAGGGGAGGGGGCGCGCCACTTGCCCTGGCCGGCCCCTCTCTCTCTCCTATAGGGCCCATCAAGGCCCATTACTTCTCGGGGGGGGGGGGGGGGGGGGGGTTCCGGTAACCCTCCGGTATTCCGGTTTTTCTCCGAAAACACCCGGAACACTTCCGGTGTCCGAATATAGTCATTCGATATATCAATCTTTATGTCTCGACCATTTCGAGACGTCTCGTCATGTCCGTGATCACATCTGGGACTCCGAACAACCTTCGGTACATCAAAACTTATAGACTCATAATAAAACTGTCATCGTAACATTAAGCGTGCGGACCCTACGGGTTCGAGAACTATGTAGACATGACCTAGAACTATTCTCGGTCAATAACCAATAGCGGAACCTGGATGTTCATATTGGTTCCCACATATTCTACGAAGATCTTTATCGGTCAAACCGCATAACAACATACGTTGTTCCCTTTGTCACCGGTATGTTACTTGCCCGAGATTCGATCGTCGGTATCCAATAACTAGTTCAATCTCGTTACTGCCAAGTCTCTTTACTCGTTCCGTAATACATCATCTCATAACTAACTCATTAGTTACAATGCTTGCAAGGCTTAGGTGATGAGTATTACCGAGAGGGCCCAGAGATACCTCTCCGACAATCGGAGTGACAAAACCTAATCTCGAATTATGCCAACTCAACATGTACCTTCGGAGACACCTATAGAGCACCTTTATAATCACCCAGTTACGTTGTGACGTTTGGTAGCACACAAAGTGTTCCTCCGGTAAATGGGAGTTGCACAATCTCATAGTTGTAGGAACTTTGTATAAGTCATGAAGAAAGCAATAGCAACATACTAAATGATCAAGTGCTAAGCTAACATAATGGGTCAAGTAAATCACATCATTCTCCTAATGATGTGATCCCATTAGTCAAATGACAACACATGCCTATGGTTAGGAAACATAACCATCTTTGATCAATGAGCTAGTTCAAGTAGAGGCATACTAGTGACACTATGTTTGTCTATGTATTCACACATGTATCATGTTTCTGGTTAATACAATTCTAGCATGAATAATAAACTTTTATCATGATATGAGGAAATAAATAATAACTTTATTATTGCCTCTAGGGCATATTTCCTTCAGTCTCCCACTTGCACTAGAGTCAATAATCTAGATTACACAATAATGATTCTAACACCCATGGAGTCTTGGTGTTGATCATGTTTTGCTCGTGAGAGAGGCTTAGTCAACGGGTCTGCAACATTTAGATCCGTATGTATCTTGCAAATCTCTATGTCTCCCACTTGGACTTGGTCCCGAATGGAATTGAAGCGTCTCTTGATGTGCTTGGTTCTCTTGTGAAATCTGGATTCCTTTGCCAAGGCAATTGCACCAGTATTGTCACAAAAGATCTTCATTGGTCTCGATGCACTAGGTATAACACCTAGATCGGAAATGAATTCCTTCATCCAGACTCCTTCATTCGCTGCTTCCGAAGCAGCTATGTACTCCGCTTCACATGTAGATCCCGCCACGACGCTTTGTTTAGAACTGCACCAACTTACAGCTCCACCGTTTAATAAAAATACGTATCCGGTTTGCGATTTAGAATCGTCCGGATCAGTGTCAAAGCTTGCATCGACGTAACCATTTACGACTAGCTCTTTGTCACCTCCATATCCGAGAAACATATCCTTAGTCCTTTTCAGGTATTTCAGGATGTTCTTGACCGCTGTCCAGTAACCCACTCCTGGATTACTTTGGTACCTCCCTGCTAAACTAATAGCAAGGCACACATCAGGTCTGGTACACAGCAATGCATACATGATAGAGCCTATGGCTGAAGCATACGGAACTCCTTTCATTTTCTCTCTATCTTCTGCAGTGGTCGGGCATTGAGTCGGACTCAACTTTATACCTTGTAATACAGGCAAGAACCCTTTCTTCGCCTGATCCATATTGAACCTTTTCAATATTTTATCAAGGTACGTGCTTTGTGAAAGTCCAATCAAGCGTCTTGATCTATCTCTATAGATCTTAATGCCCAATATGTAAGCAGCTTCACCGAGGTCTTTCATTGAAAAACTTTTATTCAAGTATCCTTTTATGCTATCCAGAAATTCTATATCATTTCCAATCAACAATATGTCATCCACATATAATATTAGAAATGCTACAGAGCTCCCACTCACTTTCTTGTAAATACAGGCTTCTCCAAAAGTCTGTATAAAACCATATGCTTTGATCACACTATCAAAGCGTTTATTCCAACTTCGAGAGGCTTGCACCAGACCATAGATTGATCGCTGGAGCTTGCACACTTTGTTAGCTCCCTTAGGATCGATAAAACCTTCCGGTTGCATCATATACAACTCTTATTCCAGAAATCCATTCAGGAATGCAGTTTTTACATCCATCTGCCAAATTTCATAATCATAAAATGCGGCAATTGCTAACATAATTCAGACAGACTTAAGCATCGCTACGGGTGAGAAAGTCTCATCGTAGTCAACCCCTTGAACTTGTGGAAAACCTTTCGCAACAAGTCGAGCTTTATAGACAGTTACGTTACCGTCAGCGTCAGTCTTCTTCTTAAAGATCCATTTATTCTCAATGGCTTGCTGATCATCGGGCAAGTCAACCAAAGTCCATACTTTGTTCTCATACATGGATCCCATCTCAGATTTCATGGCCTCTAGCCATTTTGCAGAATCTGGGCTCATCATCGCTTCCTCATAGTTCGTAGGTTCATCATGGTCAAGTAACATGACTTCCAGAACAGGATTACCATACCACTCTGGTGCGGATCTTACTCTCGTAGACCTACGAGGTTCAGTAGACACTTGATCTGAAGTTTCATGATCAATATCATTAGCTTCCTCACTAATTGGTGTATTTGTCACAAGAACTAATTTCTGTGATGAACTACTTTCCAATAAGGGAGCAGGTACCGTTACCTCATCAAGTTCTACTTTCCTCCCACTCACTTCTTTCGAGAGAAACTCCTTCTCTAGAAAGGATCCATTCTTAGCAACGAATGTCTTGCCTTCGGATCTGTGATAGAAGGTGTACCCAGCAGTCTCTTTCGGGTATCCTATGAAGAGACATTTCTCTGATTTGGGTTCGAGCTTATCTGGTTGAAGTTTCTTCACATAAGCATCGCAGCCCCAAACTTTAAGAAACGATAACTTTGGTTTCTTGCCAAACCACAGTTCATAAGGCGTCGTTTCAACGGATTTAGATGGTGCCCTATTTAATGTGAATGCAGCCGTCTCTAAAGCATAACTCCAAAACGATAGCGGTAAATCAGTAAGAGACATCATAGATCGCACCATATCTAGTAAAGTACGATTACGACGTTCGGACACACCATTTCTTTGTGGTGTTCCAGGTGGTGTGAGTTGCGAAACTATTCCGCATTGTTTCAAATGTAAATCAAACTCGTAACTCAAATATTCTCCTCCACGATCAGATCGTAGAAACTTTATTTTCTTGTTACGATGATTTTCCACTTCACTCTGAAATTCTTTGAACTTTTCAAATGTTTCAGACTTGTGCTTCATTAAGTAGATATACCCATATCTGCTCAAATCATCTCTGAAGGTGAGAAAATAACGATATCCACCATGAGCCTCAACATTCATCGGACCACATACATCTGTATGTATGATTTCCAACAAATTTGTTGCTCTCTCCATAGTACCGGAGAACGGTGTTTTAGTCATCTTGCCCATGAGGCACGGTTCGCAAGTACCAAGTGATTCATAATCAAGTGATTCCAAAAGTCCATCAGTATGGAGTTTCTTCATGCGCTTTCACCGATATGACCTAAACGGCAGTGCCACAAATAAGTTGCACTATCATTATCAACTCTGCATCTTTTGGCTTCAACATTATGAATATGTGTATCACTACTATCGAGATTCAATAAAAATAGACCACTCTTCAAGGGTGCATGACCATAAAAGATATTACTCATATAAATAGAACAATCATTATTCTCTGATTTAAATGAATAACCGTCTCGCATCAAACAAGATCCAGATATAATGTTCATGCTCAACGCTGGCACCAAATAACAATTATTCAGGTCTAAAACTAATCCTGAAGATAGATGTAGAGGTAGCGGGCCGACCGCGATCACATCGACTTTGGAACCGTTTCCCACGCGCATCGTCACCTCGTCCTTGGCCAGTGCTCGCTTATTCCGTAGTCCCTATTTCGAGTTGCAAATATTAGCAACAGAACCAGTATCAAATACCCACGTGCTACTACGAGCTCTAGTTAGGTACACATCAATAACATGTATATCCCATATACCTTTGTTCACTTTGCCATCCTTCTTATCCGCCAAATACTTGGGGCAGTTCCGCCTCCAGTGACCAGTCTGCTTGCAGTAGAAGCACTCAGTTTTAGGCTTAGGTCCAGACTTGGGTTTCTTCTCTTGAGCAGCAACTTGCTTGCTGTTCTTGAAGTTCCCCTTCTTCTTCCTTTGCCCTTTTTCTTGAAACTAGTGGTCTTGTTGACCATCAACACTGGATGCTCCTTCTTGATTTCTACCTCCACAGCTTTTAGCATTGCGAAGAGCTCGGGAATAGTCTTGTTCATCCCTTGCATATTGTAGTTCATCACAAAGCTCTTGTAGCTTGGTGGCAGTGATTGGAGAATTCTGTCAATGACGCTATCATCCGGAAGATTAACTCCCAGTTGAATCAAGTGATTATTATACCCAGACATTTTGAGTATATGCTCACTGGTAGAACTATTCTCTTCCATCTTGCAGCTGTAGAACTTATTGGAGACTTCATATCTCTCAGTCCGGGCATTTGCTTGAGATATTAACTTCAACTCCTGGAACATCTCATATGCTCCATGACGTTCAAAACGTCGTTGAAGACCCGGTTCTAAGCCGTAAAGCATGGCACACTGAACTATAGAGTAGTCATCAGCTTTCCTCTGCCAGACGTTCTTAACGTCGTCAGTTGCATCAGCAGCAGGCCTGGCACCCAGTGGTGCTTCCAGGACGTAACTTTTCTGTGCAGCAATGAGGATAATCCTCAGGTTACGGACCCAGTCCGTGTAATTGCTACCATCATCTTTCAACTTTGCTTTCTCAAGGAACGCATTAAAATTCAACGGAACAACAGCACGAGCCATCTATCTACAAACAAACATAGACAAGCAAAATACTATCAGGTACTAAGTTCATGATAAATTTAAGTTCAATTAATCATATTACTTAAGAACGCCCACTTAGAAAGACATCTCTCTAGTCATCTAAGTGATTACGTGATCCAAATCAACTAAACCATAACCGATCATCACGTGAGATGGATTAGTTTTCAATGGTGAACATCACTATGTTGATCATATCTACTATATGATTCACGCTCGACCTTTCGGTCTTCGTGTTCCGAGGCCATATCAGCATATGCTAGGCTCGTCAAGTTTAACCTGAGTATTCCACGTGTGCAAAACTGGCTTGCACCCGTTGTAGATGGACGTAGAGCTTATCACACCCGATCATCACGTGGTGTCTGGGCACGACGAACTTTGGCAACGGTGCATACTCAGGGAGAACACTTCTTGATAATTTTAGTGAGAGATCATCTTAAAATGCTACCGTCAATCAAAGCAAGATAAGATGCATAAAGGATAGACATCACATGCAATCAATATAAGTGATATGATATGGCCATCATCATCTTGTGCTTGTCATCTCCATCTCCAAAGCACCATCGTGATCACCATCGTCACCGGCGCGACATCTTGATCTCCATCGTAGCATCATTGTCGTTTACGCCATCTATTGCTTCTACGACTATCGCTACCGCTTAGTGATAAAGTAAAGCAATTACAGGGCGTTTGCATTTCATACAATAAAGCGACAACCATATGGCTCCTGCCAGTTGCCGATAACTTCGGTTACAAAACATGATCATCTCATACAATAAAATATAGCATCACGTCTTGGCCATATCACATCACAACATGCCCTACAAAAACAAGTTAGACGTCCTCTACTTTGTTGTTGCAAGTTTTACGTGGCTGCTACGGGCTTAAGCAAGAACCAATCTCACCTACGCATCAAAACCACAACGATAGTTTGTCAAGTTGATGTTGTTTTAACCTTCGCAAGGACCGGGCGTAGCCACACTCGGTTCAACTAAAGTTGGAGAAACTGACACCCGCTAGTCACCTATGTGCAAAGCACGGCGGTAAAACCAGTCTCACGTAAGCGTACGCGTAATGTCGGTCCGGGCCGCTTCATCCAACAATACCGCTGAACCAAAGTATGACATGCTGGTAAGCAGTATGACTTATATCGCCCACAACTCACTTGTGTTCTACTTGTGCATATAACATCAAACCATAAAACCTAGGCTCGGATGCCACTGTTGGGGAACGCAGTAATTTCAAAAAAAAATCCTACGCACACGCAAGATCATGGTGATGTCATAGCAACGAGAGGGGAGAGTGTTCGTCCACGTACCCACGTAGACCGTAAGTGGAAGCGTTATGACAACGCGGTTGATGTAGTCGTACGTCTTCATGAATCGACCGATCCAAGCACCGAACGTACGGCACCTCCGTGTTCAGCACACGTTCAGCTCGATGACGTCCCCCGGGCTCCAATCCAGCGAAGCGTCGAGGATGAGTTTCATCAGCACGACGGCGTGGTGACGATGATGATGTTCTAACGGCGTAGGGCTTCTCCTAAACTCCGCGACGATATGACCGAGGTGGATTATGGGGGAGGGGGCACCGCACACGGCTAAGGAACGATCCGTAGATCAACTTGTGTGTCTATGGGGTGCCCCCCGCCCCCGAATATAAAGGGGGAGAGGAGGAGGGGGCCGGCCTAAGGGGAGGCGCGCCCTAGGAGGGGGAAACCTACTACAAGTAGGTTTCCCCCCTCCCTTTCCTATTCCAAGAAGGAGGGGGAAGGAAGGAGTCGGAGAGGGGGAAGGCAAGGGGGGCGCCGCCCCCCCCCCCCTTCCTTGTCCTATTCGGACTCAAGGGGAGGGGGCGCGCCACTTGCCCTGGTCGGCCCCTCTCTCTCCTATAGGGCCCATCAAGGCCCATTACTTCTCGGGGGGGGGGGGGGGGTTCCGGTAACCCTCCAGTACTCCGATTTTTCTCCGAAAACACCCGGAACACTTCCGGTGTCCGAATATAGTCATCCAATATATCAATCTTTATGTCTCGACCATTTCGAGACTTCTCGTCATGTCCGTGATCACATCCAGGACTCCGAACAACCTTCGGTACATCAAAACTTATAAACTCATAATAAAACTATCATCGTAACGTTAAGCGTGCGGACCCTACGGGTTCGAGAACTATGTAGACATGACCTAGAACTATTCTCGGTCAATAACCAATAGCTGAACCTGGATGTTCATATTGGTTCCCACATATTCTACGAAGATCTTTATTGGTCAAACCGCATAACAACATACGTTGTTCCCTTTGTCACCGGTATGTTACTTGCCCGAGATTCGATCGTCGGTATCCAATACCTAGTTCAATCTCGTTACTGCCAAGTCTCTTTACTCGTTCCGTAATACATCATCTCATAACTAACTCATTAGTTACAATGCTTGCAAGGCTTAGGTGATGAGTATTACCGAGAGGGCCCAGAGATACCTCTCCGACAATCGGAGTGACAAAACCTAATCTCGAATTATGCCAACTCAACATGTACCTTCGGAGACACCTGTAGAGCACCTTTATAATCACCCAGTTAAGTTGTGACGTTTGGTAGCACACAAAGTGTTCCTCCGGTAAACGGGAGTTGCAGAATCTCATAGTTGTAGGAACTTTGTATAAGTCATGAAGAAAGCAATAGCAACATACTAAACGATCAAGTGCTAAGCTAACATAATGGGTCAAGTCAATCACATCACTCTCCTAATGATGTGATCCGATTAATCAAATGACAACACATGCCTATGGTTAGGAAATATAACCATCTTTGATCAATGAGCTAGTTCAAGTAGAGGCATACTAGTGACACTATGTTTGTCTATGTATTCACACATGTATCATGTTTCCGGTTAATACAATTCTAGCATGAATAATAAACATTTATCATGATATGAGGAAATAAATAATAACTTTATTATTGCCTCTAGGGCATATTTCCTTCACATACATGGATCCCAAATAATATTTCATGTCCTCAAGCCATTTTACGGAATCTGGGCTCACCATCGCTTCTTCGTAGTTCGTAGGTTCGCCTTGGTCAAGTAACATGACCTCCAGAATAGGATTACCATACCACTCTGGTGCGGATCTTACTCTGGTTGACCTACGAGGTTCGGTAGGAACTTGATCTGAAGTTACATGATCATCATCATTAGCTTCCTCACTAATTGGTGTCGGAGTCACAGGAACAGATTTCTGTGATGAACTACTTTCCAATACGGGAGCAGGTATAGTTACCTCATCAAGTTCAAATTTCCTCCCACTCACTTCTTTCGAGAGAAACTCCTTCTCTAGAAAGGATCCATTCTTAGCAACAAATGTCTTGCCTTAGGATCTGTGATAGAAGGTGTACCCAACAGTTTCCTTTGGGTGTCCTATGAAGACACATTTCTTCGATTTGGGTTCGAGCTTATCAGGTTGAAGCTTTTTCACATAAGCATCGCATCCCCAAACTTTAAGAAACGACAACTTTGGTTTCTTTCCAAACCACAGTTCATAAGGCGTCGTCTCAATGGATTTTGATGGTGCCCTATTTAATGTGAATGCAGCCGTCTCTAAATCATAACCCCAAAACGATAGCGGTAAATCAGTAAGAGACATCATAGATCACACCATCTCTAGTAAAGTGCGAACACGACGTTCGGACACACCATTACGTTGTGGTGTTCCGGGTGGCGTGAGTTGTGAAACTATTCCGCATTGTTTCAAATGTAGACCAAACTCGTAACTCAAATATTCTCCTCCACGATCAGATCGTACAAATTGTATTTTCTTGTTACGATGATTTTCCACTTCACTCTGAAATTCTTTAAAGTTTTTAAATGTTTCAGACTTATGTTTCATTAAGTAGATATACCCATATATGCTTAAATCATCTGTGAATGTGAGAAAATAACGATACTCGCCGTGAGCCTCAATATTCGTTGGACCACATACATTAGTATGTATGATTTCCAACAAATCTATTGCTCACTTCATTGTTCCGGAGAACGGCGTTTTAGTCATCTTGCCCATGAGGCATTGTTCGCAAGTACCATGTGATTCATAATCAACTGATTCCAAAAGTCCATCAGTATGGAGTTTCTTTATGCGCTTTACACCAATATGACCCAAACTGTAGTGCCACAAATAAGTTGCACTATCATTATCAACTCTGCATCTTTTGGCTTCAACATTATGAATATGTGTATCACTACTATTGATATTCATCACAAATAGACCACTCTTTAAGGGTGCATGACCATAAAAGTTATTACTCATATAAATAGAACAACCATTATTCTCAGATTTAAATGAATAATCGTCTCGCATCAAACAAGACCCAGATATAATGTTCATGCTTAACGCTGGCACCAAATAACAATTATTTAGGTCTAAAACTAATCCCGAAGGTAGATGTAGAGGTAGAGTGCCGACGGCGATCACATCGACTTTGGAACCATTTCCCACGCGCATCGTCACCTCGTCCTTAGCCAGTCTTCTCTTAATCCATAGTCCCAGTTTCGAGTTGCAAATATTAGCAACAGAACCAGTATCAGAAACCCAGGTGCTACTGCGAGCTCTAGTAAGGTACACAACAATAACATGTATATAACATATACCTTTGTTCATCTTGCCATCCTTCTTATCTGCCAAATACTTGGGGCAGTTCTGCCTTCCAGTGACGAGTCTGTTTGTAGTAGAAGCACTCAGTCTCAGGCTTAGGTCCAGACTTGGGTTTCTTCTCTTGAGCAGCAACTTGCTTGCTGTTCTTCTTGAAGTTCCCCTTCTTCTTCCCTTTACCCTTTTTCTTGAAACTGGTGGTCTTGTTGACCATCAACACTTGATGCTCCTTCTTGATTTCTACCTCCACAGCTTTTAGCATTGCGAAGAGCTCAGGAATTGTCTTATCCATCCCTTGCATATTATAGTTCATCACGAAGCTCTTGTAGCTTGGTGGCAGTGATTAAAGAATTCTGTCAATCACACTATCATCCGGAAGATTAACTCCCAATTGAATCAAGTGATTGTTATACCCAGACATTTTGAGTATATGTTCACTGACAAAACTATTCTCCTCCATTTTGCAGCTGTAGAACTTATTAGAGACTTCATATCTCTCAATCCGGGCATTTGCTTGAAATATTAGGTTCAACTCCTAGAACATCTCATATGCTCCACGACATTCAAAATGTTGTTGAAGCCCCGGTTCTAAGCCGTAAAGCATGGCACACTGAACTATCAAGTAGTCATCAGCTTTGCTCTGCCAGACATTCTTAACATCGTCAGTTGCATCTGCAGCAGGCCTGGGACCTAGCGGTGCTTCCAGGACGTAATTCTTCTGTGCAGCAATGAGGATAATCCTCAAGTTACGGACCCAGTCCGTGTAATTGCTACCATCATCTGTCAACTTTGCTTTCTCAAGGAACACATTAAAATTCAACGGAACAACAGCACGGGCCATCTATCTACAACAACATAGACAAGCAAAATACTATCATGTACTAAGTTCATGACAAATTTAAGTTCAATTAATCATATTACTTAAGAACTCCCACTTAGATAGACATCCCTCTGATCATCTAAGTGATCACGTGATCCATATCAACTAAACCATAACTGATCATCACGTGAAATGGAGTAGTTTTCAATGGTGAACATCACTATGTCGGTCATATCTACTATATGATTCACGCTCGACCTTTCGGTCTCAGTGTTCCGACGCCATATCTGCATATGCTAGGCTCGTCAAGTTTAACCCGAGTATTCTGCGTGTGTAAAACTGTCTTACACCCGTTGTAGATGAACGTTGAGCTTATCACATCCGATCATCACGTGGTGTCTCGACACGACGAACTTTGGCAACGGTGCATACTCAGGGAGAACACTTTACCTTGAAATTTAGTGAGAGATCATCTTATAATGCTACCGTGAAACAAAGCAGAATAAGATGCATAAAGGATAAACATCACATGCAATCAATATAAGTGATATGATATGGCCATCATCATCTTGTGCCTTTGATCTCCATCTCCAAAGCACCGTCATGATCACCATCTTCACCGGCGCGACACCTTGATCACCATCGTAGCATCGTTGTCGTCTCGCCAACTATTGCTTCGACGACTATCGCCACCGCTTAGTGATAAAGTAAAGCAATTACAGGGCGATTGCATTGCATACAATAAAGCGACAACCATATGGCTCCTTCCAGTTGCCGATAACTCCGTTAGAAAACATGATCATCTCATACAATAAATATAGCATCATGTCTTGACCATAGCACATCACAACATGCCCTGCAAAAACAAGTTAGACGTCCTCTACTTTGTTGTTGCAAGTTTTACGTGGCTGCTATGGGCTGAGAAAGAACCGTTCTTACCTACGCATCAAAAACACAATGATAGTTTATCAAGTTAGTGTTGTTTTAACCTTCTCAAGGACCAGGCGTAGCCACACTCGGTTCAACTAAAGTTGGAGAAACTGACACCCGCTAGCCACCTATGTGCCACTACTAGAAAAACCCCTACTAATGGCGCACCTGAAATGGCCATTAATGGCGCATCTGTGGTGCGCCATTGATAGCACGCCATTAGTAATTTTTACTAATGGCGCACCACCTGGTGCGCCATTAGTATCTGGTATACTAATGGCGCACCGCTGGTGCGCCATTAGTATAGGCCAGGGTGCGCCATTAGTATGCCTCCCAGGGGCCATGTATACCCAGGTGCATTGGCATACTAATGGCGCACCACCACTGGATGCACCATTAGTAACCGCGGCATACTAATGGCGCACTGCCCAGTGATGCGCCATTAGTATGCACTGTCATACTAATGGCGCACTGTCTTGTGATGCGCCATTAGTATGAATATTAGGTTTTTTTTATTTTTTATTTTCTGTTTTTTGCACAGGTTACAAAATGTATAATTTGACAAAATATAGACAGCACACATCAACAACAGATTCATCGAATACAATAGAAGATTAGTCTTTGAATACAATTCATCATATTAGTCTCCGAATACAATTCATCATATTAGTCTCCGAATTGAAAAGACCGAACAAAGATAGAACATTATATTACAAGTCTCGAGACCGCGAGTAGCGAGTTTGTCTTCACATTACAAGTCGATATCGATCATCTAAACTACCATCACATAGAAGAGAGCTGCGGTCATCACGATGAGCATCATCATGATGAAACTCGTCTTCATCCGGTTCCTCCAACGCTCCCTCCCCTCTCCCGCTAGATAGCGGGCGTATCTAGATTCGGCCTGGGCCCTAGTGGTGTACCCTTTGTAACTGTTACCGCTGAATCGGTGAACCTGTCTCCGACACTCCTCCCAGTCATCGTAGACTCCGAGAACCTTACACTTGTACACGACATACGTCGGCATCGCTATGCACTAGCCAAACGAAACGTTAGTACCAATTCACAGACAATACGTAAGCAATATATAAGTATGCAACAGAACGATCGGAAGAGAAAAGCAAGACATTAATAGCATCGATTACATCTAAGTTGAATGCCTCTCAAAACCAAAGAGACATACTACAAGTTCATTAAAGTTTAATTACAACATGAGCCAATCGATGTTTCAGAACTAGACACAGCATCACTGCTTTCGACTCGACTCAAGGGACCGGAGCGTGGATGAAGCCGCCGTCTATCGTGGGAGTCATGAAATAACGGTCGTTGTCAGCCTGCATTTGTAGCATTGCGTCGATGTCACTGTTGGACGGTTGATTGTTGAGGTAGAACTGCCCCGAGGTACGAAGGACATCTTGATGGATGATTTCCGCAAACTCCGACTGGATGCGAAAGAATTCTTGTCAGAGGTCCGCGTCCTGGATTGCCGACACGCTCTTTGCCCAATCTTTGAGTTTACTCAGTAGCAGAAGTTGATGATGGTCCCGTACGATCGCCCGCATGTGATGGATGGCGTAGTAGGCACCCTTCTGACCGCCAGGCGGCTGCTTGACGCAGCAGAACGTCGTATTGTGGGAGAACACATGCTTGTCGTACTTACGATTAGGCCTGGTGAAGGTGCCTCCAGATTTGGCGTAGCCGGGGAGAACATCATCAAGAACCTTCTTGACATTTGTGTAGTCTACGTTCGACTGACGGTTCGGGTCGAAATACGTGGCCATGGAATATTTGGGGCTTAGGAGGATGAGCGTGCAACGTGTGTCACTGCAGAAAACACCGAATGTTAAAAGAAAAATGATCGAAATGTAAGTATTCATATGTTACGTGCCGGTTGAGGGGAGGACTTACTCGGGAAAGTAAGGCACGAGGAAGTTATCCTTATCTTGGTTTGCCAGAATGACGCCTTCGAGGTAAGAACTCGCGACTTGCCGGTCCCCAGTGCTGCCCAAGATCTTGGCACGCATGTAGAAGGGGTCGACTATCACGATGTCCGGGGTCTTGTCGCGAATGATCCGCATCTCCATACTCAGCGAAAATAGCCGAACGAAGGTGTAGTGCAGCGGATGAAGGTTCAACATAGCGTGGATGTCATCAAACGCAGGACGATCGTACGCCCGATGGAGTTATCCACAAAGCCCTTGCCCTCTGGCACCTTGGCCGCGAAAACCGGGTATGCCACATCCTTCTCTCTGAGACGCCGCTTCTCCAAAGCAAGAACACTGTCATGCAGACTCCGCATAGCACCGGTTGCAGCATTGAGCATATTTGTCGGTAGCATCGCCCTACCCGCCACATGCACCCTCCTCGAGATATCCTGCGGTGAAGGTGGCCCGTCCTGAGCACAGATCATACTCGGTGCCGGCTGGCTCGCACCCTTCTTAGTCTTTCTTTTGCGTGCCTTCTTCTTCTCCTGTAATGGGACCGAGTTCTGCTCACAGACCGCCTTCTTGAGTGTGTTGGGGCTGATAATATTTCGCACCTCGCCTATCTGAGGCTCGGTGAAGTCGGCAGCTGGAGGCGTCTCCTGAGAGCTGAACGCCAGACGGCGCCTGTTGCAACTTGGCTTCTCCGCGGTACCAGCTAGATCGCACACGTCTTTTGTTGGGTTTGGTTCTTGAGAAGGAGGCCCCATGAAGTCGCCATCGTACCCATGATCGGCAAAGTACTGATCAACGTTGCCAAATGTATCATCGTCGTCGTCGTCGTTCTGATCCTGTGCCATATGCATGTTTGGATCCAGTGGCATAGGGATGTCCGGCACCGTTACAGCGGTCTTGCCATGGGGCCGACTTGGCGCCGGCACGACTGGCGGTGTTGTCTTTGGGGTGGTGTCCCCCGCCCCCAAACGAATCTGGCTCTTCGGCCAAACCAGGGGCCAGCTCAGGCAGGCGCTGAGGGTCATCACGTCTTCATCGTCGGCCCCGACGGGTCGAATCGGAGGTAACAAGTCGTCGCAGCCTGGCAGCACCTGAACCAGTTGAACCCTAAACAAGTTGGGTGGCATCTGGGTACCGTGGAACAAGGGGTTGCCCGGTTGAACGATTTTGCCCTTGGCGACATCGACCAACTCGTTGTTCACGAAGTGGAGGAGAGTGCACGGAACGTCGGCGGCGCCCTGCGAAAACATGTAGGGCGTCAGGGATGCCCAGTCAAAGGCAAGGAGATGAAGTCCTCGGCCGAGAGAGGCTTAATTAGTTACCGTGATGATGGCGTCGAGCTCGGCTAATGTTGACGCACCGCCAACGGCGGGCGTGCAGTTGACGGAGGGGCCGCTTGCTGCAGAGGTGCCGGCCGGCGTGCACCCGGGTGCATTAAGCTCCCGTGCCGGCGTCGGAGACACCAATGCCGCCTCCGCCGGAGGCACCACTGGCCCCGCCATCGCATTATGCGAGTTGCTGGCCGTGAAGCTAGGAATCAGGGGCGGCCCCTGTTGGCCGCCCGCAATCCACGCACTCAACCCCGAGATCAAGGTAGGCACAATGGCGGTGATCGTCGCTCCGAGTCGTTGTTCCACTTGCTCTTGGACAATCTCCGGAATCCGCGCCACCTGTTCCTTGAGTTCTTGAACCTCTCGCGCCTGGCTTTCCGAGCTGGTCTTTTTCTCCTTCCGCACACCAGCGGTATAGTATGACCCCCATTTTGTCGACAAGCCTTTGCCGGCCACACGACCAGCTGACGTCGGCTTACTGAGCTTATCCTTCTTCTTCATTACATTCAACGCCCTATTTAGAGTGGTGTCCCAAGGGTTGCTCTTAGTCGACCCCGCACTACTGCTTTCAGTTGCCTGCGGAAGGAATGTGAACCATTTAGAAATTTGGCTTCATTAATTAGAATGCAACCATATGGAGCTAATTACGCGGGGGTGTATTCCTTACCAGAACAAGCTCAAGCTGCCTGGTCTTCGGATCCGTGGTAAGCTCCTTTGTTTTCGGGTCCTTCTTGTACCGGGCCCTGACAAAGTTCCTGGTCTGCTTGTTACCGCTGTATTTCTCGAAGAGGGGCGGTAGGCCTTGCTCGGCACGGTCCGCCTCCTCTTTGTCCCATATAGGCTCCGCCACTCTGTAACCGCCGGGACCGAGTGTGTGTTCCCCTATGTTCAGCTCCCGCATTTGTTTCCCCCACTCACTTGATTGGGAGCTTGCGGTGCTCGAGCAATTGATCTTGAAGTCGTTGTAGTCATCTTCGGTGATCGAAGGATTTTTCTCCTTGATCTTCTGATAACTCTCACCTTTATCGATCATTTTCTTCACATTGCTTTTCCAAGTAGACAGGGCCTTGCTCATCTTCGTGAGGGCAGCATTGTTCACTTTATTCCCTTTGAGGCTTGTGTTTGCAAATTCAGTGGGGAACTTGTATCGTTCGTGCAGCTTAGTGAAGAGGAGGTGGCGCAAATTCCCTCGGTCAGGATGCCTAAGGTTCTCGGTGTTGATCGAGACGGTGCTCCGGACAATGCACCCGAGCTGAAGCGAGTACCCCTTGACTATTCGTTCGGGCGCCGTTGGATACCCGTTGGAGTCCACTTCAGTAACTTCCTCCTTGAGAGTGAGGAGCACGATCGGGCGTCGGTCCTTCCGTTGCCTCTTTGGTTGGCTTCCATCTGTGCGGGCGCCGCCATCATCAGTGGTGGCATCCTCGGCGGCACCATCAGTGGTTGCATCAGTGTGGTCATCCTCGGCGGCACCATCAGTGGTCTCAGGATCGGTGTGGAAGGCGGCGGCCTCATACAAGTGAGGTTGTTCCTCCATCTCCTGGGACAGCTCCCAGAATGCCTTGCCGCCCGAACCCCCGGCCTCATCGTTGTGGGCCATGTTTCTCTCTAAATAGAAACAAAGTTTGGTCAAAAAGTTGGTTATTGTCAAGGAACAAGATCATGGTCTCATCATTTAGGGTTTGTCGACACCGAGGCATCCTAAACTCTAAGCTTTTATCATTGAGGGTTTTTCGACACCGAGGCACCCTAAAAGCCTAAGCTTTCATCATTTCGGTTTTTATCGACACCGAGGCACCCTAAAAGCCATGCATTAGTCACAAGTACGCCAGGGCACTTGATCCTACTTAATTAACTACTACGATACCTCGGCCCATGCATTAGTCACAAGTACCCCATATGTCCTATTTTTAGCAAAGTCATGCTAAAATTCACGGAAAATTTCAGCATGACCTTTGCTGAAAATAGGACATATGGAGTACCCGAATTTGCCGGAACGGAAGTTAATCGACATTCCGGCAAACTCAAGGGCCTCTCGGGGTACCTGCAAAATCATTATCCCAGGAGCTCTGCTAACAAATGTGCTCTGCTTCAACACATTGGAAACTGAGTTCTGACTGCTACAAATTCAGTTTTCAGATACCAGCAATCAGGAGCCTACATGGTACCATTTTGTTATCCTAGCAAGAACAGCATGAGCCAAACAAGTAAATGGAAAACATGTTTCCTCAACAAGCAAAAAGGGAAAATGCAATTTATGGCACATAGATGTTGATCGACTGACATTCATAAATTTCAGAAGAGAAAACAGCAGGCATTGCCCATGCAGTATTTACTGCTAACCAGGGAGAACAGGTTCTTATTTTCACTCCCAACAACAAGCAGGAAAACATCTACATCGATGCACTCGGACGAAGAAAGTGCAGCATACATATAGTTCATAACAGAGTGCACTGTGTTATGCTATGAAAACATATTCAGTTATGCTATCCCTCAAGTTATGCTTCAAACTTCAGGTCAGACAACTATGCATATAGGACAACTTCAGGTCAGACAACTATGCATGAAACAAGTTATACATATAGTTCAATTGCAGAGCACTGAACATTCAAAAGTTCAGGTCAGACAACTATTTTCTCAGAAGGGCACCACATCCTCATATTTCAAACTTGGTTCAATTGGCTGAGCACAAGATGAAGTGATAACAGCCATGGAATTGAGAAAAGTTCCATCTAAGTTTTGAATTAGCTCATGGTTGGGCATTTCACAGCTGACGTAGAAATGCAGGTATGGTTCGAATCAACAGCATACTGACACCAACACGATCGAATTAACAAACTGTAAGATTTAACAAAGCGCACTGGTAAGATTTAACAATAGAGCAAGAGATTGCAGACGAATTCAGGGATAAAATGCTGAGATTTCCATTCCATGCTAGTAACAGTACACCAAAACAACAGACAACAGCGAGATGCGGCCGTTCCATTACACCGAAGAAGAACACTGAACTACCATGGCTGGCTAGTACTAATCTGTCGGCGCAAGAACACTGAACACCGAAGAAGAAGAACACCGAAGAAAAACACTGAACACTAAAAACATATCCAGAAAAGCCCCATATTTCATGCACTCTGCTTCTACACAAATATGCTCTGCTCCTAGCTAGTTTCAGTTCAGATCTGATTACTCTTTGCTCTTATCCTGGTTTAGATCTTGTGGTAATTAAATAAATGTCCGTATATGCAATTGTAGACCAAAACAAAACTACAATTAACAGCCCCTGTTTTATTGCAAGTAAATTTGCTATCTTATACTCCCTCCTCTCTGGATTAGAGATCCTGCGTGTAAATCTAGGTTGTCTATTTTACCAACATAACAATACATATCACAAAAGTTATACCGTTAGTAGAAAGTACAATAAATCTTCAATTAAAATGCTATCTGATCTAAAACCACGACACTTATTCTAGGTCGGCGGCGGCGGCCGGTGGACCGGATCTGGCGAGGTGGGATAGCGATCGAGATGGAGGGGGATCGAGATCGAGTGTCCATGAAATTAAAAAATATTCATGATAGTTCAAAAAGTGCCCATGAAATACAATCGAGAAATGAAGTCTACGATTTAAATACAATCGATCTTAGCTAGCTATCTGTTCACAATCTTCTTGCCCTTCTTTTTCGCAAATGGAGTTCTTCTATGGAACGGACGTCCTTTAGGTAGGGTGGTCTTGCTTCTTCTTGTGGTGTATGCTGCTACTTCATCATCGTCGTCATGTTCGATCCTTGGGTCGCCGTACTTGTCGAAGTCTTGCTCATTGGCTACTCCATCCATTCCGATGATCTTCCTTTTGCCTATCCTCACGACAACACGACTAGGCTTTGGCGGGTCGGTAATGAAGAAGCATTGGTCCACTTGGGAAGCCAGTACCCATGGCTCATTTTTCGCAGTGACGTTTGCGCCCGCGGTCTTGGATTTGGCTTCGGGTATAACCATGGTGGTGAAATACCGGTCTTCTTTTATGACGTTCTTGGCCCATCTGACACGGAACATCGGGACCTTCTCTCCAGCTTAGCTCAGCTCCCAGATCTCCTCGATCCTTTCATAGTATCTGTCCTTGTCGTTACCGGTGTAGGATTCCATCATTACCCCGGAGTTCTGATAACCATCGCTCTTCATGTCCTTGGCCTCGGTGTAGAATGTGTAGCCGTTGATATCGTACGCCTCATAGCTCATCAGGTTGTGCTCGGCGCCCTGTGACAAGGCGAATATGAGTTGTTCTTCCGCGGAAGAATCCTCATGTAAAGGGTACGACAGAAGCTTCTGCTTGAACCAACGTGTGAAACATGAGTTGTGCTCTTTGAGTATATCTCCGTCCGTCCTCTGTTGGCCTCGGTCATTGTACGTCTTCTTAATAAAGGTTTTGTGCTCTACCACCCAAGGATCGACCACGTCTATGTGTTGTAGCGTGACTAGGTTTGCTCTTTCAAAGTCGGCGAGTCGACCCTCGAAGTCGACATGCATTTCGCGGTGACCCTCACGGTGACCCCATCCAGCGAGCCTGCCGAGGTGCCTGTTGACGGGCAGACCAACGGGGTTCTCGATGCCTAGATAATTCATGCAGTAGGAGATGCACTCTTCGGTCAGAAAGCCCCTGGCTATGCTTCCTTCTGGACGTGACATGTTGCGAACGTATCCTTTGATGACACCATTCATCCTTTCGAACGGCATCATGCTGTGCAGGAACGTCGGCCCGAGTTGGATGATATCCTCCACTATATGGACCAGCAGATGCACCATAACGTCGAAGAATGCGGGCGGGAAGTACATCTCAAGCTCGCATAGTATCACCACGATCTCTTCCTGTAGCCTTCTGAGTTGCCTCACGCCAATCGACTTCTAAGAGATGACGTCGAAGAAGTTGCATAGGCCAAATAGTGTTTCACGGACGTGCGCGTCCATGATCCCACAGATTGCAACTGGAAGTATCTGCGTCATCAGCACGTGACAGTCGTGAGACTTCATCCCGCTGAACTTCTGCTTCGCTGGGTCTAGGTATCTGCTTATCTTCCCCGCGTAACCGTAAGGAAGTTTTACTCCTAGGAGGCAGGTGAAAAACTGCTCGATCTCCTCCTGACTTAGAGTGAAGCACGCGGGAGGGTAGTCATTTCCGGTCTTCTTGGCCTTTTTGCCTTTGCGACGACTTTCTGTGTCCTGCTTCACCTCATCATCATCATCATCATCATCATCATCATCATCATCATCATCATCATCATATATAGCGTGAAGCTCCTGCCTGATGCCCATTGATTTCAAGTCTGCCCTTGCTTTCGGCCCATCTTTGGTCCTCTCTAGCATGTTGAGCAGGGTACCAAGCAGACTCTCGCACACGTTCTTCGTGATATGCATGACATCAAGGCTGTGAGGCACACGGTGGATCTTCCAGTACGGCAAGTCCCAGAAAATAGACCTCATTTACCATACCTTCAGCAGCGGCTCTGGCGCCTTTCACTTCTTTCCCGGCTCTGGCGCCTTTTGCTTCTTTCCCGGCAGTGGGCAGTCTTTCCAATTTTTCAACAGCTTGTCTATTTCCTCGCCGCTCCTCGTACAAGGGCGTTTTCGGGGTTCGGTTTCACCATCGAACAGATCCTTGCGTTTCCTCCACGGGTCATCGTCGCGAAGCCACCTTCGATGTCCCATGAACACGGTTTTCGAAGACCCGGGATCTCTATCTAGCTGGCTATACGTTGTGTCATCCATGCACCTTACGCATCCAGAAAATCCGTGGACTACCTGCCCCGCAAGATATCCGTAACCGAGATAGTCATGCACCGTCGTGAGCAGTGCGGCTCTCATAGGGAAATATTCTTTCTCTGCAGCGTCCCACGTATTGGCTGGCGTTTTCCACAGCGTGTCAAGCTCCTCTTTCAGTAGCTCCAGATACAGATTGATGTCGTTCCCTGGTTGTTTCGGCCCTTCAATTATCATACTCATGTGAATGTACTTCCTCTTCATGCACAACCAGGGGGAAGGTTGTACATCCACACAAACACAGGCCAGGTGCTATGTGTGCTTCTCTGGCTGCCAAACGGATTGACTCCATCGGTGCTCGCGCCCAGCACGATGTTCCTTGGATCGTTCCCAAATTCTGGGTATTCGAAGTTCAACGCTTGCCACTGGCTCGCATCCTTAGGGTGACTCGGCATCTTGTCCTTTTTATCTATCTCTGGATCATTTGCGTCATCTTCTCGCTTCTTCTCCTCCCTATCCGCGTGCCAACGCACGAGCTTTTCTACCTTAGGGTCCGCGAAATACCGCTGCAGACGAGGAGTGATCGGAAAGTACCACACCACTTTTCGAGGAGCTTTCTTCCTCTTCTTGTATCGAGTGACACCGCACACCGGACATATGGTAGACTCCGCGTGCTCGTCCCGATAAATGATGCAATTGTTCATGCACACATGGTATTTCACATGCGGTAAATCCAGAGGACACACGATTTTCTTCGCCTCCTCCAAACTGGTCGGGCACTTGTTCCCCTTGGGAAGACGTTCGTGCCAGAATGACATGTTCTCATCAAAGCATGCGTCGGTCATTTTGTGTTTTACCTTCATCTCCAGAGCCATGAGCGTTACTTTCAGGCGGGTATCCTCGGGCCTGCATCCTTCATACAATGGAGTAACCGCGTCTAACTCAAGTTGATCCATCTTGGCTTTCTCTCGGGCGGCAGCTCTTGCGTTATCCGTCTGCTTGAGAAGCAGCTCTTGAATATGAGGGTCCTGCACCCAGCCCATCGATGGTCCAGCATCGTCTGCTCCGCCGGCATCATCATCATGTCCTGCATCTTCTACATGATGACTGTGTACAGCATCACCGTCGTGATCATCTCCTAGGGATTCTTCGTCTTCTCGCCCCCCCGAGCCGCGGTGGTTGTCTTGCTGCCCTTCCTCATTTCTTGCCCGGCCCCCATGGACGACTTCATAGTCATCTTCATCACCTTGCCACCGATAGCCATCCATGAAACCACGCAAGAGCAGGTGGTCCCGCACCTGCCCGGAATCCGGGTCCGCAATAAGGCTATTCAGCTTGCATCTTCGACACGGACATCTTATCTCCGTCTCGTTCTTTTGAAGCATCTCGGCCTTTGCGGACCTCAAAAACCTATTCACGATGCCTTCGGTCATCGTGCGGACCATGGTCGCCTGCGGGGTAGAGCAAAACGATATTTTAGAACCAAGAAAAAATTTGGCATGACTTTCCCTAAAAATAGGACCAAAAAGAATGCTTAATGCCAAAATTCTCGCCGAAACGGAAATGAATCAACATTCCGGCAAAATATTGGCAACTATCGCATTTCAAATACCGGTACACCTCCAAACACAAACACATATGCAACACCACAAACATATGCAACACCACGAACATACATAGATCTAGCTAGGCCATAAAAAGTGCATGTGCACATTGTTGTAGGGAGAACAACATAAATATAGCTTCCCCCCTTACTTACCTAGCAAAACAAGGTAACTAAACCACTTAATTTGAATGAATCTATGGTGGAAATGAGGTGAAAAAGAGGAGGCACCCGAGACAAGGAGGAGGCGGTGGAGAGAATGAAGTGGGGAGAAAGTGAGTGTGGGAGGAGAGGCTGCACAAAATATCTTGTTGCTGCCCACTGACTAATGGCGCACCAGCAACAAATGCGCCATTAGTAATCCAGGTTACTAATGGCGCATTTGTTGCTGGTGCGCCATTAGTAGTTTTGCAAAAAAAAACATACTAATGGCGCACTCTGCCACGGTGCGCCATTACTAGTTTGAACTAGTAATGGCGCACCGCGTGTGAGTGCGCCATTAGTACTTTTGCAAAAAAAGGAATAAAAACAATAATAAAAAAATAACTTTAGTGGCGCACCCTCTGGCAGGTGCGCCATTACTAGTTACAAGTAGTAATGGCGCACCACCAGCGGATGCGCCATTAGTATGTTTGGACAGGCGCACTAGTTCAAAAAAAAATTGGTACTAATGGCGCACCGTGGGCAGGGTGCGCCATTAGTAATTTCAACACTAATGGCGCATCAGAAGGTGTTGCGCCATTAGTATATACTAATGGCACAGCACATGTCTGCTGCGCCATTAGTGTCAATTCCATCTATAGCCCTTTTCCTAGTAGTGTGCAAAGCAAGTCAGTAGAACCAGTCTGGCGTAAGCGTACGCGTAATGTCGGTCCAGGCCGCTTCATCCAACAATACCGCCGAACCAAAGTATGACATGCTGGTAAGCAGTATGACTTGTATCGCCCACAACTCACTTGCGTTCTACTCGTGCATATAACATCTACGCATAAACCAGGCTCGGATGCCACTGTTGGGAAACGTAGTAATTTCAAAAAAAATCTGACGCACACGCAAGATCATGCTGATTCATAGCAACGAGAGGGGAGAGTGTGTCCACGTACCCTCGTAGACCGAAAGCGGAAGCGTTAGCACAACGCGGTTGATGTAGTCGTACGTCTTCATGATCCGACCGATCCAAGTACCGAACGCACGACACCTCCGAGTTCAGCACATGTTCAGCTCGATGACGTCCCGCGAGCTCCCATCCAGCAAAGCTTCGCTTGAGAGTTTCGTCAGCACGACGGCGTGATGACGGTGATGATGATGCTACCGACGCAGGGCTTCGCCTGAGCACCGCCACGATATGCACATGGCTGGGAGAGATCAACAGATCAACTTGTGTGTCTAGAGGTGCCCCCTGCCCCATATATAAAGGAGCAAGGGGGGAGGCCGGCCGGCCCATATAGGGCGCTCCAGGAGGAGGAGTCCTCCTCCTAGTAGGAGTAGGACTCTCCTCTTTCCTACTCCTACTAGGAGGGGGAAAGGAAGGGGGAGAGGGAGAAGGAAAGGGGGGCGCCGCCCCCCTCTCCTAGTCCAATTCGGACCAGAGGGGGAGGGGCACGCGGCGTGCCCTAGGCCAGCCCTCTCTCTCCACTAAGGCCCATAAGGCCCACAATTTCTCCCGGGGGGTTTCGGTAACCCTACGGCACTCCGGTTTTCTCCGAAACCACCCGAAACACTTCCGTTGTTCGAATATAGTCGTCCAATATATCGATATTTACGTCTTGACCATTTTGGGACTCCTCGTCATGTCCGTGATCATATCCGGGACTCGGAACTACCTTCGGTGCATCAAAACACAAAAACTCATAATACCGATTGTCACCGAACTTTAAGCGTGCGGACCCTACGGGTTCGAGAACTATGTAGACATGACCGAGACACGTCTCTGGCCAATAACCAATAGCGGAACCTGGATGCTCATATTGGCTCCCACATATTCTACGAAGATCTTTATCGATCAAACCGCATAACAACGTACTTTGTTCCCTTTGTCATCGGTATGTTACTTGCCCGAGATTCGATCATCGGTATCTCAATACCTAGCTCTATCTCGTTACCAGCAAGCCTCTTTACTCGTTACGTAATGCATCATCCTGCAACTAACTCATTAGTCACATTGCTTGCAAGGCTTATTGTGATGTGCATTACCGAGAGGGCCCAGAGATACCTCTCCGACAATCGGAGTGACAAATCCTAATCTTGATTTATGCCAACTCAATAAGTACCATCGGAGACACCTATAGAGCACCTTTATAATCACCCAGTTACGTTGTGACATTTGGGAGCACACAAAGTGTTCCTTCGGTAATCGGGAGTTTCATAATCTCATAGTCATAGGAACATGTATAAGTCATGAAGAAAGCAATAGCAGTAAACTAAACGATCATGTGCTAAGCTAACAGAATGGGTCAAGTCAATCACATCATTCTCCTATTGATGCGATCCCGTTAATCAAATGAAAACTCATGTCTATGGTTTAGGAAACTCAAGCATCTTTGATTAACGAGCTAGTCAAGTAGAGGCATACTAGTGACACTATGTTTGTCTATGTATTCACACATGTATTATGTTTCCCGGTTAATACAATTCTAGCATAAATAATAAACATTTATCGTGATATGAGGAAATAAATAATAACTTTATTATTGCCTCTAGGGCATATTTCATTCATGTGCCCACCTCGGTGGCCTCCCGTACCCCTTCTTTACACTATAAATTCCCAAAAATAGCGAAACCCCTCGAGGTTAACCTAGATTAGAAGTTCCGCCGCCGCAGGCTTCTGTAGCCACCGAAAACCAATGTCGACCCTTTCTAGCACCCTGCCGGAGGGGGACTCATCTCCGGTGGCCATCTTCATCATACCGACGGCCACCATAATGAGGAGGGAGTAGTCCACCCTCGGGGCTAAGGCTTTGTACAAGTAGCTATGTGTTTAATCTCTCTCTCTCTCTCGTGATCTACATCATGGGCTTTGTTAATATAGTCGGATCATATGACATTTCTCCCCTCTATACTCTTGTTGTGATGAATTGAATCTTTACCCTTTGAAGTTTTGTCATGTCGGATTGAATATTCAGAGATGAGAAGACATGATGTATGCCTTGCGGTACGAATACTTGAGGTGACATTGGGGTATCTACTTGATTCACTTGATATACGTTATGGCACTCAACTTGTGGATTCCCGCGGTGATATTGGGGTAATCTTTGCATAGGGATTGATGCACGTTTTTATTATCTTTTCTCCGATAGAAACTTTGGGGTCCCCTTGTAGTTCTTTGTGTGGATTGAGTATTATGAATATGAATATGCTTTGGTGTTATTCTAGTACGAACTCTAGGATAGATCGATTAGAAAAAACAGCTTTGCGTTATTTTAGTACGAACTCTTGAATAGATCGAGCGGAAAGAATAGCTTTGAGGTGGTCTCGTACCCTACAAAGAATTTCTATCTTTTGTTCTCCGCTAATAGGAACTCAGGAGTGATTCTTTTTTGCACTTTGAGGGATAATTATATGATCCAACTATCTTAGCATTGTTGAGAGGTTGCGCTAGTGAAAGTATGGACCCTAGGCCTCATTTTTAAGCATTGCAACACCGTTTTTGTGCCCATTTACTATTTGCTAACTTGCTGTTATTATTTATCCAGATTATAAAAATATATTTCTACCATCAATATTGCACTCTTATCATCATCTCTTCGCCGAACTAGTGCACCTATACAATTTGCCATTGTTTTGGGTGTGTTGGGGACACAAGAGATTTCTTGTATTTGGTTGCAGGGTCGTTTCAGAGAGACCATCTTCATCCTACACCTGTCATGGATTGATAAACCTTAGGTCATCCACTTGAGGGAAAATTGCTACTGTCCTACAAAACTCTGCGCTTGGCGGCCCAACACATGTCTACAAGAATAAAGTTGCATAGTAGACATCATACACCATCGTCCTATGATGATCTCCGCATCTTTGGATGTCTCTGTTATGCTAGCACCGTGTCCACCACGCTACACAAGTTCGCACCCCGATCGGGCCCATGCGTCTTCCTTGGCAACCCTCCCAACACCAATGGTTACGGTGTTATGATCCTGTCACTCATGGTGTGTACACCTTGAGGCACGTGTACTTTGTCGAGACGGTGTTCCCTTTTTTTCAGGTCCCTCCGGCATCGGCTTCTTCGGCGTTGGCCCCCGTGCCCCCTATCTGGAGCGATGTGCGGCGACACTTTCGGTGTCAAAACCGGCAGATCTCGAGTAGGGGGTCCCAAACTGTGCGTCTAAGGATCGAAGGTAATAGGAGGCTGATACGTCTCCAACGTATCTATAATTTATGAAGCAATCATGCTATATTACTATGTGTTTTGAATGATTATGGGCTTTATTATACACTTCTATATTATTTTTGGGACTAACCTATTAACCAGAGGCCCAGCCCAGATTTGTTGTTTTATGCCTATTTCAGTATTTCGAGGAAAATGAATATCAGACAGAGTCAAAACGGAACGAAATCAACTGGAGAAGTTATTTTTGGAAGGAAACCCACCTGATGGACTTGGACCCCACGTTAGAAGAGCCACGAGGCGGTCACGAGGGTGGAGGGCGCGCCCCTCCCCCCTGGGCGCGCACCCTACCTCGTGAGCCCCCTGGAGGTCGACCGACGTACCCCTTTCACCCATATATACCTACGTACCCTAAAATTTCCAGAACAGAAGATAGATCGGGAGTTCCGCCGCCGCAAGCCTCTGTAGCCACCAAAAACCAATCGGGACCCTATTCCAGCACCCTGCCGGAGGGGGATCCCATCATAGGAGGCCATCTTCATCATCCCGGCGCTATCCATGACGAGGAGGGAGTAGTTCACCCTCGGGGCTGAGGGTATGTACCAGTAGCTATGTGTTTTGATCTCTCTCTCTCGTGTTCTCTCTCGTGTTCCATCTATGGCACGATCTTGAGGTATCCCAAGCTTTGCTATTGTAGTTGGATCTTATGATGTTTCTCCCCCTCTACTCTCTTGTGATGAATTGAGTTTCCCCTTTGAAGTTATCTTATCGGATTGAGTCTTTTATGAACACTTGATGTATGTCTTGCATGGGTTAACCATGGTGACAATGGTTATTCTATTGATCCACTTGATGTATGTTTTGGTGATCAACTTGCAGGTTTCGTGACACTTGGGAACCTATGCATAGGGGTTGGCACACGTTCTTGACTCTCCGGTAGTAGCTTTGGGGCACTCTTTGAAGTACTTTTATGTTGGTTGGATGAATCTGAGATTGTGTGATGCATATCTTATAATCATGCCCACGGATACTTGAGGTGACAATGGAGTATCTATGTGACATTAGGGTTTTGGTTCATTTGTATCTTAAGGTGTTATTCTAGTACGAACTCTTTTATAGATCGATCCGAAAGAATAGCTTTGTGGTGGTTTCGTACCCGACCATAATCTCTACGTTTGTTCTCCGCTATTAGTGGCTTTGGAGTGACTCTTTGTTGCATGTTGAGGGCTTGTCATATGTTCTATCTGTGTTATTATTGTTGAGAGAACTTGCACTAGTGAAAGTATGAACCCTAGGCCTTGTTTCCTATCATTGCAATACCATTTATGCTCACTTTTACCGCTTGTCACCTTGCTGTTTTTATTATTTCAGATTACAAAAACCATTATCTACTATCTATTTTGCACTTGTATCACCATCTCTTTGCCGAACTAGTGCACCTATACAATTTACCATTGTATTGGGTGTGTTGGGGACACAAGAGACTTTTTGTTATTTGGTTGCAGGGTTGTTTGAGAGAGACCATCTTCATCCTATGCCTCCTACGGATTGATAAACCTTAGGTCATCCACTTGAGGGAAATTTGCTACTGTCCTACAAACCTATGCACTTGCAGGCCCAACAACGTCTACAAGAAGAAGGTTGTGTAGTAGACATCAGAGGCAGGGACGCGATGTTTACCCAGGTTCGGGCCCTCTTGATGGAGGTAATACCCTACTTCCTGCTTGATTGACTTTGATGAGTATAGGGGTTACAAGAGTGGATCTACCTCGAGATCGTAATGGCTAAACCCTAGATGTCTAGCATGTTTGATTATGATTGTGTCTACAGACTAAACCCTTCGGTTTATATAGACATCGGAGGGGGCTAGGTTTGTATAGAGTCGGTTTACAGAGAAAGGAATCTTCATATCGGCACGCTAAGCTTGCCTTCTACACCAAGGAGAGTCCCATCCGGACACGGGGGAATGCCTTCCGTCTTGTATCTTCACGGCCCATCAGTCCGGCCCACGTCACATAGACCGGACGCCCGAGGACCCCGTAATCCAGGACTCCCTCAGTAGCCCCCGAACCAGTCTTCAATGGCGACGTGTCCGGCGTGCAAATTGTCTTCCACATTGCAAGATGGGTTCCTCCACCGAATACTTCAAAATATCTGAACCGAAGAGTCACACGCGGCCCTTACATCTTCGGTCTTGGTAAAGTGAATTCATCGAACAGCTCGGTTTTATATTAAATGTCATACCCTTCGGCTTCTGGGCTTCCGTCCCCTTAGGTTCCATGTGGCAAACGAATACGAAGGGTCCAAGCGTTTTTTAGATAACCCCTCGACAATGTATGGAAGGTGTCTATCTAAGGAGATTAGATCTCAGATGCCATTCCATACCGGGCGAAAATCCTTCGAACTTGCCTCAAGAAACCATGCAATCATGGCCAGCGCTCCTAGTTCTTCCTCCCGCCCCCATGGCCCTCAAAAAGGCGATTGGGAGAGCTGCTCTGTATCCCATGCCCAGCTGACCAAGCTATAGGTGCTGGGCCATCTCCCCCCCCCCCCCCCAATGGATCTAGTCCCCATTCGGGCGGGATTAACTTCTTTTACTGGCGAAGCCCTGGCAGAAATTTGCCCGAATCCTTCAGAAGGGGAGCGGGTGTGCTTCGTTTCCTTTCTCTTAAGAGGCGTTGGATTTCCAATCCATCCTTTCCTCCGAGGTCTCCTAGAGTACTATGGCCTCCAACTGCACAATTTCACGCCGGGCTCCATCCTGCACATCGCTGGTTTTGTCGCTCTTTGTGAGTTGTTCCTAGGCTGCGAGGCCCATTTCGATCTATGGAAGAAGCTCTTCTGCCTCGTCCCTCGCTCCCAAAAGGGATCCATATTCGAGGTGGGCGGCGCCGAAGTATGGCGCATAGCCGGGATAGGATATCTATACAGCACTCCGAAGAAGGCATCCGAGGAGTGGCCCTCAGAGTGGTTTTATATTGAAGACTTCATTCTCTCGGACCCAATCCGGCGTGGCCTACCTGAATTTTCCAATGCCCCATTAAAAAAGTGCCACAGCTGGCGCCCCCGGAGCCTCGAGGAGGAAGATAGTGCGGAAGTTAAGAAGTTAATGGACAAGATAAAAATACTCGCCCAATCCGTACTATCCATAATTGAGGCCATGGCGATTTCCATAACGCGCGGTGTTCAGCCACTTCAATACAGAGGACTCCCCATGTGGAACTACAACGGGGAGGATGATACATCTCGCTACGGGTGCAAGGGTCCACACACCTTCGCCGCCCCTGGCCGCCATGTTGGCTGATCTGTATAAAGGGGAGAAAGAAGAATTCACTCGCCTTAAGTGCCGAGAGGGATTTTCTATGTACGACCCCCCTAGTTGGGTGAGCTTTCAATCTAGAACCTCACTCAATCTACTTCCTGAGTCGCAAGTAGTCAAACTTAATCCGTCCACTCTTAACAAGAATGTAGGAAGGCCACCACAGGGATCTATAGCCCCGCTCCGCAGCCAAAGGACCATATTCGGGACCTGGATCCCGGATTCGAGGAGGATCCCGATATATTTGTGGAGCTCAAGGAGGGGGTCTTCATCAGGCAAGCTATGACAGCACAGGAGTGCCCATTGAAGCCGATTACCCCGGCATTGTTCCTTCTTCCCAAGTAAGTACCCGGGGAGCGTCCCCTGCACAAGAGTTTTCTCATCGCGCCTCACCCACCGCACTATCTCGTGCTTCAAAGGGGTGGCGCTCACCTCGCCACGTTGCATCGGGATCGTTCCCTAAGAAGGGAACACCTACACCAGGCGGGTCTTTGAAAAGAAAGGCGGACGGTGATATCTCCGAGCCCCTACCTTCATAAAAAAGTTACGGTTTTTAATACGCCCCGTGGCAAACATACCGAGCTGTGACGCTTTCTGTCATGCCATGTTTCATGAAGAGCATTCACCAGACTGTATCCGGAGACCCCGCCGGACATATGTCCACCAATCCGGCCCCAGACCCCACCTTTAGGGCTAGAGTTGACACGGGTGCAATGCCGGATTGTCCTTCCTCTGATGATTCGGATAATGTATCTATCACCAACTTCGAAGTGGAGAGCACAATGAACCATCGGTGTCGGAGGGCAGCTATGCGCGACCCTAACTTTACTGAAGAGGCGTTCAATGCCTTCAGCTCAGCGGATGCATACATCTGAGCTGCTTGGGATGGGCTTGCGGGAGCCACTTACCAGCTTTCAAAGGATATGCAGATAAGATCATTTTGTGTGGATTAAATAGTCATATACCAGTAGCCCCCGAGACTTGAAAACAGTTGAAGCAACTGATTTTAAGGATCGATGTATAATCAGATACTTACTGAGAAAAACAACATGCTATCTCGGGAGCTGGGACAGTGCCGGACCCATCTAACTGCTGTTACTGCCGAACTGGAGAAGTCCAAGGAGGCACCGACTGGTAATGTCCCCTTCTGTCCGAAAAATATAATCATGTGCCAATCATGTTTATGCAAATAAATACTGTTGCATTTTATGATGGCAGGATCGTTGGATCAGCTGGAAGAGAAACTAAAGGCCGTGCAGGCGGACAAAGAACATGCCGAAAGGCAAGAGGCCGCTGGTCAACGTGTACTGACACGGACAAGGGACGAGAAGAACAAGCTGCAAGATGCCAACACCCAGCTCAGTGAAGAGCTGAAGGACGTGCGAGCCCAACTGGCGGACGCCTTGAAGGAGAACAAAAAGCTGAGAGCCGGCATATTCAGTATTCCATTTAACTTACTGTCGTACAGTTCGCTGACGCGAATCCTAACAAGTTTATGTCCGTAGGTGTGTTGACTGGGTGGCCCGAAGAAGAGGTGTCCGGATTTCAAGGCGACCTGCTACAAGAGTTGTCCAAGGTGCATGAGCGAGCACGAAAGGCGATGAGAAACCTCGCTAAGGCTTTATGGCCAGCCAATTCTCCTCCAGGGAGTATGGAGGAACTCGTGAATTTATTCAAGGGAGCTCAGTGCTGTTTTGGGCTGTGGAAGATATCAGCATGTCGGGAGGTACCCGGGAAGCATGGGCCATGATAAAAACATGGTACACCGGACTTGATCCAAATCATATGGTGCGGGTCGGACCTCGAGGATCCGATGGACAAGAAATTCTGGTCAGCCTGGTGTATGATCAAGTGAAGGTGGCCGCCAAGTTTTCCCAACAAGATTGTAAACTAGACAACCTGTTAGAGGGTCTATAGGAAGAAGATGTTTTTGAATCCAAGTAGTAATGTACTTTTATTGGCAAACTTGTCTCCAACTGAACTTGTAAAACGATTGTCATGGCAGACTTTCTGCTTTGACCTCCGAAAACCCAAGGTTTGGAGTGTTTCCGAATACTATACCGTAGGTAAACACCAAAGTATGTTTGAACCCACGCAGTCCGGTCATGGTTGCCTGAACAGACAAGTTGTATTCGGAGAGTTATGTTATATTACATTTGATTTGTAAGAGACATCTTCCAGAGAGAATAGTTCCATTAAGGGTTCCTTACCCTGGGCCAGTATGCGGTTTTTTGTGCATATCGAAGCTGTGATGCTAAAAGACCACAACACGCGTTATAATCTGGGGGTTTTGTATTGCAACGAGGGCAGTTCGTATTTTGCTCACCGACCAATCATTCCCTTAAGAATGCTAGCTTTCGGCTTCACCCGTGTGAGGTACACATCCGGATAACCTGGCTGTAACAATCGCAGAGGTGCTCCCTTTATGCCCTAGCCGAACAAGCGGAAACATAGGGCATAAGCACAGGAGCCAGACAACCCAGCTTGGCAAAAACTTAAGTCATAAAGGTGCATATAATGGCGAGGAAAAGACATATATGAGTAGATGACACATATATTCAGTGAGCTTGATGCTCGGAAAATAATAATAAGCTTCTTGTGAAAAGAAGCCCCCAGTTATTGTGGGGTATGTACATTTAAAGATGTATACCCCTCAAGTGTGCGGTTTAACCGAACACAAGTTGGAAGTCGTATAGAAACGAAATAAAAGAAAATGGTGTAAAGGGAGAAAAGAAGGAACGAAAAAAGGAATAAGTGCGGATTTAGGCGTAGAATCTTCGGAGCCGTGCAGCATTCCATGGGTTTGGCTCCAAGCAATTATCCGAAGCATTGCGAAGGAGATAGACTCCTCCAGTAAGAACTTCATATATAATGAGGGACCCTCCCATTTGGGCTTGAGCTTGTCCTTTTTCTTCTCTGGTAGGCGTAGAATGAGTTCACCGACATTGTAAGTCTTTGCCCGTACTTCTCTGCTTTGATATCATCGAGCCTGCTGTTGATAGAATGCAGAACGGGCCTTCGTGACATCGCGCTCCTCCTCCAGCCCGTCCAAGTCATCCTGCCGATCGAGCTCCGCTTCTCTCTCTTCGTACATGCGCACCAGAGGTGAGTCGTGAATAATGTCACAAGGCAAGACCGCGTCCGCATCGTACACCATGAAAAAAGGTGTGTATCCGGTCGTGCGATCGGGCGTGGTCCGCAGCCCCCAGAGTACGAAATCGAGTTCCTCAACCAAGTGTTTGTCTGATTCTTGCAGAGATCGCACTAGTTTGTGTTTGATGCCGCTCATTATCACGCCGTTAGCCTGTTCGACCTGACCGTTTGTCTGAGGGTGATATACGGAGGCGTAATCGAGCTTGATACCCAAATTGGCGCACCAAGTTTTCACCTCATCGGATGTAAAGTTAGAGCCACTGTCAGTAATAATACTATGCAGGACACCGTAATGTTGTACTACACCGGATATAAAGTCTATCATCGGTCGATCTTCAGCTATTTTAACTGGCTTGGCTTTTATCCACTTAGTGAACTTATCGACCATAATCAATAAGTATTTCTTCTTATGGCTCCCCCCTTTAAGGGGTCCAACCATGTCCAGCCCCTAGACCGCAAAAGGCCAAGTAATGGGGATTGTTTGTAGGGAGGTAGGCGCCATATGGCTTTGATCAGTGAAAAGCTGCCATGGCGATGTGACCTGTGAGTGTTAATCACATGGCGATGTGAACTAGATTATTGACTCTAGTGCAAGTGGGAGACTGTTGGAAATATGCCCTAGAGGCAATAATAAATTAGTTATTATTATATTTCCTTGTTCATGATAATCGTTTATTATCCATGCTATAATTGTATTGATAGGAAACTCAGATACATGTGTGGATACATAGACAACACCATGTCCCTAGTAAGCCTCTAGTTGACTAGCTCGTTGATCAATAGATGGTTACGGTTTCCTGACCATGGACATTGGATGTCGTTGATAATGGGATCACATCATTAGGAGAATGATGTGATGGACAAGACCCAATCCTAAGCCTAGCACAAAGACCGTGTAGTTCGTATGCTAAAGCTTTTCTAATGTCAAGTATCTTTTCCTTAGACCATGAGATTGTGCAACTCCCGGATACCGTAGGAATGCTTTGGGTGTATCAAACGTCACAACATAACTGGGTGGCTATAAAGGTGCACTACAGGTATCTCCGAAAGTGTCTGTTGGGTTGGCACGAATCAAGACTGGGATTTGTCACTCCATGTAAACGGAGAGGTATCTCTGGGCCCACTCGGTAGGACATCATCATAATGTGCACAATGTGACCAAGGGGTTGATCACGGGATGATGTGTTACGGAACGAGTAAAGAGACTTGCCGGTAACGAGATTGAACAAGGTATCGGTATACCGACGATCGAATCTCGGGCAAGTACAATACCGTTAGACAAAGGGAATTGTATACGGGATCGATTGAGTCCTTGACATCGTGGTTCATCCGATGAGATCATCATGGAACATGTGGGAGCCAACATGGGTATCCAGATCCCGCTGTTGGTTATTGACCGGAGAACATCTCGGTCATGTCTACATGTCTCCCTAACCCGTAGGGTCTACACACTTAAGGTTCGATGACGCTAGGGTTATAAAGGAAGTTTGTATGTGGTTACCGAATGTTGTTCGGAGTCCCGGATGAGATCCCGGACGTCACGAGGAGTTCCAGAATGGTCCGGAGGTAAAGATTTATATATGGGAAGTCCTGTTTTGGTCACCGGAAAAGTTTCGGGTTTTTCCGGTAACGTACCGGGACCACCGGGAGGGTCCCGGGGGTCCACCAAGTGGGGCCACCAACCCTGGAGGGCTGCATGGGCCATGTGTGGGAGGGGCCCAGCCCCAGGTGTGCTGGTGCGCCCCCCCACAGGGCCCAAGGCGCAGGGAAGTGGGGAAGGGGGGCAAACCCTAGGGCAGATGGGCCCTAAGGCCCACCCTAGGTGCGCCTCCCCCCCCCCTCTCCCCTTCTAGCCGCCACCCAGATGGGATCTGGGGGCTGCCGCCACCCCTGGGGAGGGAACCCTAGAGGGGGCGCAGCCCCCTCCCCTCCCCCTATAAATACTTGAGTTCTGGGGGCTGCCCAACACACGAGAATCTCTCCCTCTTGGTGCAGCCCTACCTCTCTTACTCCTCCTCTCCCGTGGTGCTTGGCGAAGCCCTGCAGGATAGCCACGCTCCTCCATCACCACCACGCCATTGTGCTGCTGCTGGATGGAGTCTTCCTCAACCTCTCCCTCTCTCCTTGCTGGATCAAGGCGTGGGAGACGTCACCGGGCTGTACGTGTGTTGAACGCGGAGGTGTCGTCCGTTCGGCACTAGGATCTCCGGTGATTTGGATCACGACGAGTACGACTCCTTCAACCCCGTTCTCTTGAACGCTTCCGCTTAGCGATCTACAAGGGTATGTAGATGCACTCTCCTTCCCCTTGTTGCTGGTTTCTCCATAGATAGATCTTGGTGACACGTAGGAAAATTTTGAATTTCTGCTATGTTCTCCAACAGTGGCACCATGAGCTAGGTCTATTGCGTAGATTCTTTGCATGAGTAGAACACAAAGTAGTTGTGGGTGTTGATTTTGTTCAATATGCTTACCGTTACTAGTCCAATCTTGTTTCGACGGTATTGTGGGATGAAGCGGCCCGGACCGACCTTACACGTACTCTTACGTGAGACAGGTTCCACCGATTGACATGCACTTGGTGCATAAGGTGGCTAGCGGGTGCCAGTCTCTCCCACTTTAGTCAGAACGGATTCGATGAAAAGGGTCCTTATGAAGGGTAAATAGCAATTGACATATCACGTTGTGGTTTTTGCGTAGGTAAGAAACGTTCTTGCTAGAAACCCATAGCAGCCACGTAAAACATGCAAACAACAATTAGAGGACATCTAACTTGTTTTTGCAGGGAATACTATGTGATGTGATATGGCCAAGAAGAATGTGATGAATGATATGTGATGTATGAGATTGATCATGTTCTTGTAATAGGAATCACGACTTGCATGTCGATGAGTATGACAACCGGCAGGAGCCATAGGAGTTGTCTTAATTTATTGTATGACTTGCGTGTCATTGAACAACGCCATGTAATTACTTTACTTTATTGCTAACCGGTAGCCATAGTAGTAGAAGTAATAAGTTGGCAAGACAACTTCATGGAGACACGATGATGGAGATCATGGTGTCATGCCGGTGACGATGATGATCATGGAGCCCCGAAGATGGAGATCAAAAGGAGCAAAATGATATTGGCCATATCATGTCACTATTTGATTGCATGTGATGTTTATCATGTTTATGCATCTTGTTTACTTAGAACGACGGTAGTAAATAAGATGATCCCTTACAAAAAATTTCAAGAAGTGTTCTCCCCTAACTGTGCACCGTTGCTAAAGTTCGTCGCTTCTAAGCACCACGTGATGATCGGGTGTGATGGATTCTTACGTTCACATACAACGGGTGTAAGACAGATTTACACACGCGAAACACTTAGGGTTAACTTGACAAGCCTAGCATGTACAGACATGGCCTCGGAACACAGAGACCGAAAGGTCGAGCATGAGTCGTATAGTAGATACGATCAACATGAAGATGTTCACCGATGATGACTAGTCCGTCTCACGTGATGATCGGACACGGCCTAGTTGACTCGGATCATGTAATCACTTAGATGACCAGAGGGATGTCTATCTGAGTGGGAGTTCATAAGATGAACTTAATTATCCTGAACATAGTCAAAAGATCTTTGCAAATTATGTCGTAAGCTCGCGCTTTAGTTCCACTGTTTAGATATGTTCCTAGAGAAAATATAGTTGAAAGTTGACAGTAGCGATTATGCGGACAGTAGAAAGCTTGTGTCCTTAATGCACCGCTCAGTGTGCTGAACCCCAAACGTCGTTTGTGGATGTTGCGAACATCGGACATACACGGTTTGATAACTATGTGATAGTTCAGTTAAAAGGTTTAGAGTTGAGGCACCAAATACATTTTCGAAACATCGCGGAACATATGAGATGTTTTCGAGGGCTGAAATTGGGATTTCAGGCTCGTGCCCACGTCAAGAGGTATAAGACCTCTGAAAATTTTCTTAGCCTGCAAACTAAGGGAGAAAAGCTCAACCGTTGAGCTTGTGCTCAGATTGTCTGAGCGCAACAATCACTAGAATCGAGTGGGAGTTGATCTTCCAGATGAGATAGTGATGTTTCTCCAAAGTCATTGCCACCAAGCTGCTAGAGCTTCGTGATGAACTATAACATATCAGGGATAGATATGATGATCCTTGAGGTATTCGCGATGTTTGACACCGCAAAAGTAGAAATCAAGAAGGAGCATCAATTGTTGATGGTTGGTAAAACCACTAGTTTCAAGAAGGGCAAGGGCAAGAAGGGATACTTTATGAAACGGCAAATCAGCTGCTGCTCTAATGAAGAAACCCAAGGTTGAACCCAAACCCGAGACTAAGTGCTTCTGTAATAAGGGGAACAACCACTGGAGCAGAATTACCCTAGATACTTGGTAGATGAGAAGGCTGGCAAGGTCGATAGAAGTATATTGGATATACATTATGTTAATGTGTACTTTACTAGTACTCCTAGTAGCACCAGGGTATTAGATACCGGTTCGGTTGCTAAGTGTTAGTAACTCGAAATAAAAGCTACGGAATATACGGAGACTAGCTAAAGGTGAGCTGACGATATATGTTGGAAGTGTTTCCAAGGTTGATGTGATCAAGCATCGCACGCTCCCTCTACCATCGAGATTTGGTGTTTGCGTTGAGCATAGACATGATTGGATTATGTCTATCGCAATACAGTTATTCATTTAAGGAGAATAATGGTTACTCTATTTATTTGAATAATACCTTCAATGGTCTTGCACCTAAAGGAATGGTTTATTGAATCTCGATCGTAGTGATACACATTTTCATGCCAAAAGGTATAAGATAGTAATGATAGTACCACTTACTTGTGGCACTGCCATGTAAGTCATATTGGTGTAAAACGCATGAAGAAGCTCCATGTTGATGGATCTATGGACTCACTCGTTTTTGAAAAGTTTATGACATGCGAACCATGTCTATTGGTGTATATGCATGAAGAAACTCCATGCAGATGGATCATTTGGACTCACTTGATTTTGAATCACTTGAGATATGCAAATCATACCACATTGGCAAGATGACTAAAATTTTTTCAGTAAAATGGAACAAGATAGCAACTTGTTGGAAGTAACACATTTTGATGTGTGCAGTCCAATGAGTGCTGAGGCATGCAGTGAATATCGTTATGTTCTTACTTCACAGATTATTCAAGTAGATGTAGAGTATATTTACTTGATGAAACACAAGTCTGAATTATTGAATGGTTCAAGTAATTTCAGAGTGAAGTTGAAGATCATCGTGACAAGAGGATGAAATGTCTATGATATGATCGTAGAGATGAGTATCTGAGTTACGAGCTTTGGCACGCAATTAAGACATTGTGGAAATTGTTTCACAATTAATACCGCCTGGAACACCATAGTTTGATGGTGTGTCTGAACATCATAGTTGCACCCTATTGGATATGGTGCGTACCATGATGTCTCTTATCGAATTACGACTATCGTTCATGGGTTAGGCATTAGAGACAACCGCACTCACTTTAATGGGGCACCACGTAATTCTGTTGAGACGACACCGTTTGAACTGTGGTTTGGAGAAATCTAAGTTGTCGTTTCTTAAAAGTTTGGGGTTGCGAGGCTTATGTGAAAAAGTTTCAGGTTGATAAGCTCGAACCCAAAGCGGATAAAATGCATCTTCATAGGACACCCAAAACAGTTGGGTATACCTCCTAATTCAGATCCGAAAGCAATAGGGATTGTTTCTTGAATCGGGTCCTTTCTCGAGGAAAAGTTTGTCTCGGAAAGTTGAGTGGGAGGATGGTGGAGACTTGATATGGTTATTGAACCGTCACTACAACTAGTGTGTAGCAGGGCACAGGAAGTTGTTCCTGTGGCACCTACACCAATTGAAGTAGAAGCTTATGATAGTGATCATGAAACTTCAGATCAAGTCACTACCGTACCTCGTAGGGTGACAAGGATGCGTACTACTTTAGAGTGGTACAGTAATCCTGTCTTGAAGGTCATGTTGCTAGACAACAATGAACCTACGAGCTATGGAGAAGCGATGCTGGGGCCAAATTCCGACAAATGGTTAGAAGCCATGAAATCCGAGATAGGATCCATGTATCAGAACAAAGCATGGACTTTGGTGGACTTGCCCAATGATCGGCAAGCCATTGAGATAAATGGATCTTTAAGAAGAAGACGGACGTGGATGGTAATGTCACCATCTATGAAGCTCGACTTGTGGCAAAGAGTTTTTCACAAGTTCAAAGAGTTGACTACGATGAGATTTTCTCATCCGTAGCGATGCTTAAGTCCGTCGGAATCATGTTAGCATTAGCTGCATTTATGAAATCTGGCAGATGGATGTCAAAACGAGTTTCCTTACCAGTCTTCGTAAGGAAAGGTTGTATGTGATACAATCCGAAAGTTTTTGTCGATCCTAAGGATGCTAAAAGGTATGCTGGCTCCAGCGATCCTTCTAAAGACTGGAGTAAGCATCTCGGAGTTGGAATGTACGTTTTGATGAGATGATCAAAGATTTTGGGTTTATACAAAAGTTTATGAGAAACTTGTATTTCCAAAGAAGTGAGTGGGAGCACTATAGAATTTCTGATGAGTATATGTTATTGACATATTGTTGATCAGAAATGATGTAGAATTTCTGGAAAGCATAAAGGGTTATTTGAAAAGTGTTTTTCAATGGAAAACCTGGATTAGGCTACTTGAACAATAAGCATCAAGATCTATAAGATAGATCAAAATGCTTAATAGTACTTTCAAATGAGCACGTACCTTGACATGATCTTGAAAGTGTTCAAGATGGATCAGTCAAAGAAGGAGTTCTTGCCTAAGATGTAAGGTATGAAGTTAAGACTTAAAAGCTCGACCACGGCAGAAAAGAGAGAAAGGACGAAGGTCGTTCCCTATACTTCAGACCTAGGCTCTATAGTATGCTATGCTGTGTACCGCACCGGAAGTGTGCCTTGCCATGAGTCAGTCAAGGGGTACAAGAATGATCCAGGAATGGATCATTGGACGGCGGTCAAAATTGTCCTTGGAGTAAATAAGGACATGTTTCTCGATTATGGAGGTGATAAAGAGTTCGGCATAAAGGGTTACGTCGATGCAAGCTTTAACACCTATCCGAATGACTCTGAGTAGCAAACCGGATACGTATAGTGGAGCAACCATTTGGAATAGCTCCAAGTGGAGCGTGGAAGCAGCGTTTACAATATGACCTAGAGATTTGTGAAGTACATACGGATCTGAATGTTGCAGACCCGTTGACTAAAACCTCTCTCACAAGCAAAACATGATCAAAACCCCAGAACTCATTGAGTCTTAATCACATGATGATGTGAACTAGTTTAATGACACTAGTAAACTCTTTGGATGTTGGTCACATGGTGATGTGACCTGTGAGTGTTAATCACATGGCGATGTGAACTAGATTATTGACTCTAGTGCAAGTGGGAGACTGTTGGAAATATGCCCTAGAGGCAATAATAAATTAGTTATTATTATATTTCCTTGTTCATGATAATCGTTTATTATCCATGCTATAATTGTATTGATAGGAAACTCAGATACATGTGTGGATACATAGACAACACCATGTCCCTAGTAAGCCTCTAGTTGACTAGCTCGTTGATCAATAGATGGTTACGATTTCCTGACCATGGACATTGGATGTCGTTGATAATGGGATCACATCATTAGGAGAATGATGTGATGGGCAAGACCCAATCCTAATCCTAGCACAAAGATCGTGTAGTTCGTATGCTAAAGCTTTTCTAATGTCAAGTATCTTTTTCTTAGACCATGAGATTGTGCAACTCCCGGATACCGTAGGAATGCTTTGGGTGTATCAAACGTCACAACGTAACTGGGTGGCTATAAAGGTGCACTACAGGTATCTCCGAAAGTGTCTGTTGGGTTGGCACGAATCGAGACTGGGATTTGTCACTCCGTGTAAACGGAGAGGTATCTCTGGGCCCACTCAGTAGGACATCATCATAATGTGCACAATGTGACCAAGGGGTTGATCACGGGATGATGTGTTATGGAACGAGTAAAGAGACTTGCCGGTAACGAGATTGAACAAGGTATCGGTATACCGACGATCGAATCTCGGGCAAGTACAATACCATTAGACAAAGGGAATTGCATACGGGATCGATTGAGTCCTTGACATCGTGGTTCATCCGATGAGATCATCATGGAACATGTGGGAGCCAACATGGGTATCCAGATCCCGCTGTTGGTTATTGACCGGAGAACGTCTCGGTCATGTCTACATGTCTCCCGAACCCGTAGGGTCTACACACTTAAGGTTCGATGACGCTAGGGTTATAAAGGAAGTTTGTATGTGGTTACCGAATGTTGTTCGGAGTCCCGGATGAGATCCCGGACGTCACGAGGAGTTCCGGAATGGTCTGAAGGTAAAGATTTATATATGGGAAGTCCTGTTTTGGTCACCGGAAAAGTTTCGGGTTTTTCCGGTAACGTACCGGGACCACCTGGAGGGTCCCGGGAGTCCACCAAGTGGGGCCACCAACCCTGGAGGGCTGCATGGGCCATGTGTGGGAGGGGACCAGCCCCAGGTGTGCTGGTGCACCCCCCCACAGGGCCCAAGGCGCAGGGAAGTGGGGAAGGGGGGCAAACCCTAGGGCAGATGGGCCCTAAGGCCCACCCTAGGTCCGCCTCCCCCCCCCTCTCCCCTTCTGGCCGCCACCCAGATGGGATCTGGGGGCTGCCGCCACCCCTGGGGAGGGAACCCCAGCGGGGGCGCAGCCCCCTCCCCTCCCCCTATAAATACTTGAGGTCTAGGGGCTGCCCAACACACGAGAATCTCTCCCTCTTGGTGCAGCCCTGCCTCTCTTACTCCTCCTCTCCCGTGGTGCTTGGCGAAGCCCTTCAGGATAGCCACGCTCCTCCATCACCACCACGCCGTTGTGCTGCTGCTGGATGGAGTCTTCCTCAACCTCTCCCCTCTCCTTGCTGGATCAAGGCGTGGGAGACGTCACCGGGCTGTACGTGTGTTGAACGCGGAGGTGTCGTCCGTTCGGCACTAGGATCTCCGGTGATTTGGATCACGACGAGTACGACTCCTTCAACCCCGTTCTCTTGAAAGCTTCCTCTTAGCGATCTACAAGGGTATGTAGATGCACTCTCCTTCCCCTCGTTGCTGGTTTCTCCATAGATAGATCTTGGTGACACGTAGGAAAATTTTGAATTTCTGCTACGTTCTCCAACAGTGGCATCATGAGCTAGGTCTATTGTGTAGATTCTTTGCACGAGTAGAACACAAAGTAGTTGTGGGCGTTGATTTTGTTCAATATGCTTACCGTTACTAGTCCAATCTTGTTTCGACGGTATTGTGGGATGAAGCGGCCCGGACCGACCATACACGTACTCTTACGTGAGACAGGTTCCACCGATTGACATGCACTTGGTGCATAAGGTGGCTAGCGGGTGCCAGTCTCTCCCACTTTAGTCAGAACGGATTCGATGAAAAGGGTCCTTATGAAGGGTAAATAGCAATTGACATATCACGTTGTGGTTTTTGCGTAGGTAAGAAACGTTCTTGCTAGAAACCCATAGCAGCCACGTAAAACATGCAAACAACAATTAGAGGACGTCTAACTTGTTTTTGCAGGGAATGCTATGTGATGTGATATGGCCAAGAAGAATGTGATGAATGATATGTGATGTATGAGATTGATCATGTTCTTGTAATAGGAATCACGACTTGCATGTCGATGAGTATGACAATCGGCAGGAGCCACAGGAGTTGTCTTAATTTATTGTATGACTTGCGTGTCATTGAACAACGCCACGTAATTACTTTACTTTATTGCTAACCGGTAGCCATAGTAGTAGAAGTAATAAGTTGGCAAGACAACTTCATGGAGACACGATGGTGGAGATCATGATGATGGAGATCATGGTGTCATGCCGGTGATGATGATGATCATGGAGCCCCGAATATGGAGATCAAAAGGAGCAAAATGATATTGGCCATATCATGTCACTATTTGATTGCATGTGATGTTTATCATGTTTATGCATCTTGTTTACTTAGAACGACGGTAGTAATTAAGATGATCCCATACAAAAAATTTCAAGAAGTGTTCTCCCCTAACTGTGCACCGTTGCTAAAGTTCGTCGCTTCTAAGCACCACGTGATGATCGGGTGTGATGGATTCTTACGTTCACATACAATGGGTGTAAGACAGATTTACACACGCGAAACACTTAGGGTTAACTTGACGAGCCTAGCATGTACAGACATGGCCTCGAAACACAGAGACCGAAAGGTCGAGCATGAGTCGTATAGTAGATACGATCAACATGAAGATGTTCACCGATGATGACTAGTCCGTCTCACGTGATGATCGGACACGGCCTAGTTGACTCGGATCATGTAATCACTTAGATGACCAGAGGGATGTCTATCTGAGTGGGAGTTCATAAGATGAACTTAATTATCCTGAACATAGTCAAAAGATCTTTGCAAATTATGTCGTAAGCTAGCGCTTTAGTTCCACTGTTTAGATATGTTCCTAGAGAAAATATAGTTCAAAATTGACAGTAGCGATTATGCGGACAGTAGAAATCTTGTGTCCTTAATGCACCGCTCAGTATGCTGAACCCCAAACGTCGTTTGTGGATGTTGCGAACATCGGACATACACGGTTTGATAACTACGTGATAGTTCAGTTAAAAGGTTTAGAGTTGAGGCACCAAAGACGTTTTCGAAACGTCGCGGAACATATGAGATGTTTTCGAGGGCTGAAATTGGGATTTCAGGCTCGTGCCCACGTCAAGAGGTATAAGACCTCCAAAAATTTTCTTAGCCTGCAAACTAAGGGAGAAAAGCTCAACCGTTGAGCTTGTGCTCAGATTGTCTGAGTGCAACAATCACTAGAATCGAGTGGGAGTTGATCTTCCAGATGAGATAGTGATGTTTCTCCAAAGTCATTGCCACCAAGCTGCTAGAGCTTCGTGATGAACTATAACATATCAGGGATAGATATGATGATCCTTGAGGTATACGCGATGTTTGACACCGCAAAAGTAGAAATCAAGAAGGAGCATCAATTGTTGATGGTTGGTAAAACCACTAGTTTCAAGAAGGGCAAGGGCAAGAAGGGATACTTCATGAAACGGCTAATCAGCTACTGCTCTAATGAAGAAACCCAAGGTTGAACCCATACCCGAGACTAAGTGCTTCTGTAATAAGGGGAACAACCACTGGAGCAGAATTACCCTAGATACTTGGTAGATGAGAAGGCTGACAAGGTCAATAGAAGTATATTGGATATACATTATGTTAATGTGTACTTTACTAGTACTCCTAGTAGCACCAGGGTATTAGATACCGGTTCGGTTGCTAAGTGTTAGTAACTCGAAATAAAAGCTGCGGAATATACGGAGACTAGCTAAAGGTGAGCTGACGATATATGTTGGAAGTGTTTCCAAGGTTGATGTGATCAAGCATCGCACGCTCCCTCTACCATCGAGATTTGGTGTTTGCGTTGAGCATAGACATGATTGGATTATGTCTATCGCAATATGGTTATTCATTTAAGGAGAATAATGGTTACTCTATTTATTTGAATAATACCTTCAATGGTCTTGCACCTAAAGGAATGGTTTATTGAATCTCGATCGTAGTGATACACATTTTCATGCCAAAAGGTATAAGATAGTAATGATAGTACCACTTACTTGTGGCACTGCCATGTAAGTCATATTGGTGTAAAACGCATGAAGAAGCTCCATGTTGATGGATCTTTGGACTCACTCGTTTTTGAAAAGTTTATGACATGCGAACCATGTCTATTGGTGTATACGCATGAAGAAACTCCATGCAGATGGATCGTTTGGACTCACTTGATTTTGAATCACTTGAGATATGCAAATCATACCACATGGGCAAGATGACTAAAAAGCCTCGTTTTTCAGTAAAATGGAACAAGATAGCAACTTGTTGGAAGTAACACATTTTGATGTGTGCAGTCCAATGAGTGCTGAGGCATGCAGTGAATATCGTTATGTTCTTACTTCACAGATGATTCAAGTAGATGTAGAGTATATTTACTTGATGAAACACAAGTCTGAATTATTGAATGGTTCAAGTAGTTTCAGAGTGAAGTTGAAGATCATCGTGACAAGAGGATGAAATGTCTATGATATGATCTTAGAGATGAGTATCTGAGTTACGAGCTTTGGCACGCAATTAAGACATTGTGGAAATTGTTTCACAATTAATACCGCCTGGAACACCATAGTTTGATGGTGTGTCCGAACATCGTAGTTGCACCCTATTGGATATGGTGCGTACCATGATGTCTCTTATCGAATTACGACTATCGTTCATGGGTTAGGCATTAGAGACAACCGCACTCACTTTAATGGGGCACCACGTAATTCCGTTGAGACGACACCGTTTGAACTGTGGTTTGGAGAAACCTAAGTTGTCGTTTCTTAAAAGTTTGGGGTTGCGAGGCTTATGTGAAAAAGTTTCAGGTTGATAAGCTCGAACCCAAAGCGGATAAAATGCATCTTCATAGGACACCCAAAACAGTTGGGTATACCTCCTAATTCAGATCCGAAAGCAATAGGGATTGTTTCTTGAATCGGGTCCTTTCTCGAGGAAAAGTTTGTCTCGGAAAGTTGAGTGGGAGGATGGTGGAGACTTGATATGGTTATTGAACCGTCACTACAACTAGTGTGTAGCAGGGCACAGGAAGTTGTTCCTGTGGCACCTACACCAATTGAAGTAGAAGCTTATGATAGTGATCATGAAACTTCAGATCAAGTCACTACCGTACCTCGTAGGGTGACAAGGATGCGTACTACTTTAGAGTGGTACAGTAATCCTGTCTTGAAGGTCATGTTGCTAGACAACAATGAACCTACGAGCTATGGAGAAGCGATGCTGGGGCCAAATTCCGACAAATGGTTAGAAGCCATGAAATCCGAGATAGGATCCATGTATCAGAACAAAGCATGGACTTTGGTGGACTTGCCCAATGATCGGCAAGCCATTGAGATAAATGGATCTTTAAGAAGAAGACGGACGTGGATGGTAATGTCACCATCTATGAAGCTCGACTTGTGGCAAAGAGTTTTTCACAAGTTCAAAGAGTTGACTACGATGAGATTTTCTCATCCGTAGCGATGCTTAAGTCCGTCGGAATCATGTTAGCATTAGCTGCATTTATGAAATCTGGCAGATGGATGTCAAAACGAGTTTCCTTACCAGTCTTCGTAAGGAAAGGTTGTATGTGATACAATCCGAAAGTTTTTGTCGATCCTAAGGATGCTAAAAGGTATGCTGGCTCCAGCGATCCTTCTAAAGACTGGAGTAAGCATCTCGGAGTTGGAATGTACGTTTTGATGAGATGATCAAAGATTTTGGGTTTATACAAAAGTTTATGAGAAACTTGTATTTCCAAAGAAGTGAGTGGGAGCACTATAGAATTTCTGATGAGTATATGTTATTGACATATTGTTGATCAGAAATGATGTAGAATTTCTGGAAAGCATAAAGGGTTATTTGAAAAGTGTTTTTCAATGGAAAACCTGGATTAGGCTACTTGAACAATAAGCATCAAGATCTATAAGATAGATCAAAATGCTTAATAGTACTTTCAAATGAGCACGTACCTTGACATGATCTTGAAAGTGTTCAAGATGGATCAGTCAAAGAAGGAGTTCTTGCCTAAGATGTAAGGTATGAAGTTAAGACTTAAAAGCTCGACCACGGCAGAATAGAGAGAAAGGACGAAGGTCGTTCCCTATACTTCAGACCTAAGCTCTATAGTATGCTATGCTGTGTACCGCACCGGAAGTGTGCCTTGCCATGAGTCAGTCAAGGGGTACAAGAATGATCCAGGAATGGATCATTGGACGGCGGTCAAAATTGTCCTTGGAGTAAATAAGGACATGTTTCTCGATTATGGAGGTGATAAAGAGTTCGGCATAAAGGGTTACGTCGATGCAAGCTTTAACACCTATCCGAATGACTCTGAGTAGCAAACCGGATACGTATAGTGGAGCAACCATTTGGAATAGCTCCAAGTGGAGCGTGGAAGCAGCGTTTACAATATGACCTAGAGATTTGTGAAGTACATACGGATCTGAATGTTGCAGACCCGTTGATTAAAACCTCTCTCACAAGCAAAACATGATCAAAACCCCAGAACTCATTGAGTCTTAATCACATGATGATGTGAACTAGTTTAATGACACTAGTAAACTCTTTGGATGTTGGTCACATGGTGATGTGACCTATGAGTGTTAATCACATGGCGATGTGAACTAGATTATTGACTCTAGTGCAAGTGGGAGACTGTTGGAAATATGCCCTAGAGGCAATAATAAATTAGTTATTATTATATTTCCTTGTTCATGATAATCGTTTATTATCCATGCTATAATTGTATTGATAGGAAACTCAGATACATGTGTGGATACATAGACAAGACCATGTCCCTAGTAAGCCTCTAGTTGACTAGCTCGTTGATCAATAGATGGTTACGGTTTCCTGACCATGGACATTGGATGTCGTTGATAATGGGATCACATCATTAGGAGAATGATGTGATGGACAAGACCCAATCCTAAGCCTAGCACAAAGATCGTGTAGTTCGTATGCTAAAGCTTTTCTAATGTCAAGTATCTTTTCCTTAGACCATGAGATTGTGCAACTCCCGAATACCGTAGGAATGCTTTGGGTGTATCAAACGTCACAACGTATCTGGGTGGCTATAAAGGTGCACTACAGGTATCTCCGAAAGTGTCTGTTGGGTTGGCACGAATCGAGACTGGGATTTGTCACTCCGTGTAAACGGAGAGGTATCTCTGGGCCCACTCGGTAGGACATCATCATAATGTGCACAATGTGACCAAGGGGTTGATCACGGGATGATGTGTTATGGAATGAGTAAAGAGACTTGCCGGTAACGAGATTGAACAAGTTATCGGTATACCGACGATCGAATCTCGGGCAAGTACAATACCGTTAGACAAAGGGAATTGCATACGGGATCGATTGAGTCCTTGACATCGTGGTTCATCCCATGAGATCATCATGGAACATGTGGGAGCCAACATGGGTATCCAGATCCCGCTGTTGGTTATTGACCGGAGAACGTCTCGGTCATGTCTACATGTCTCCCGAACCCGTAGGGTCTACACACTTAAGGTTCGATGACGCTAGGGTTATAAAGGAAGTTTGTATGTGGTTACCGAATGTTGTTCGGAGTCCCGGATGAGATCCCGGACATCACGAGGAGTTCCGGAATGGTCCGAAGGTAAAGATTTATATATGGGAAGTCCTGTTTTGGTCACCAGAAAAGTTTCGGGTTTTTCCGGTAACGTACCGGGACCACCGGGAGGGTCCCGGGGGTCCACCAAGTGGGGCCACCAACCCTGGAGGGCTGCATGGGCCAAGTTTGGTAGGGGACCAGCCTAGGCGGGCTGGTGCGCCCCCCCACAGGGCCCAATGCGCAGGGATGTGGGGAAGGGGGCAAACCCTAGGGCAGATGGGCCCTAAGGCCCACCCTAGGTGCGCCTCCCCCCCTCTCCCCTTCTGGCCGCCACCCAGATGGGATCTAGGGGCTGCCGCCACCCCTGGGGAGGGAACCCTAGAGGGGGCGCAGCCCCCTCCCCTACCCCTATAAATACTTGAGGTCTGGGGGCTGCCCAACACACGAGAATCTCTCCCTCTTGGTGCAGCCCTACCTCTCTTACTCCTCCTCTCTCGTGGTGCTTGGCGAAGCCCTGCAGGATAGCCACGCTCCTCCATCACCACCACGCCGTTGTGCTGCTGCTGGATGGAGTCTTCCTCAACCTCTCCCTCTCTCCTTGCTGTGTCAAGGCGTGGGAGACGTCACCGGGCTGTACGTGTGTTGAACGCGGAGGTGCTGTCCGTTCGGCACTAGGATCTCCGGTGATTTGGATCACGACAAGTACGACTCCTTCAACCCCGTTCTCTTGAACGCTTCCGCTTAGCGATCTACAAGGGTATGTAGATGCACTCTCCTTCCCCTCGTTGCTGGTTTCTCCATAGATAGATCTTGGTGACACGTAGGAAAATTTTGAATTTCTGCTACGTTCTCCAACATGATTACCACCAAGACCGGCATGGATTTCGGCCAAGAGTTGCCGCCCCTCTTCTTTGGAGATACACCGTTGAAGGACTCCGGTAGTACTTTTTTTGTAGAGCTCTCATTCATGGACCTTATAGGCTTTCGAGCGTCAAACGATGCATCGAGTCTCATTCTTGTCCTCGGGGAGCTCTCGCCTATTGAGGTAGGCCAGGAAGGGTTCAGTCCATGGGGTGATTACCGCCATGATTGTATGAGACGATGGTGTTATTTCAGTGGCCGAGCCCCCGACGATATCTGGATTGTGTTCGGAATCTGGGGGTATGATCGGATCCAGACTAGCATTGCCACCCTCGTCCTGCCGTACTACGGATGGCTTGAAGAGCCTTTCCACGAAGGTGTTGGGTGGGACGGGGTTGCGCTTAGCGCCCATGCGAGCAAGGATGTCCGTTGCCTGATTGCTTTCTCGGGCCACGTGATGAAACTCAAGCCCTTCGAACCGAGCTGATATTTGGAGTACAGCGTTGTGGTACGCCTCCATTTTCGGATCCTTGGCGTCAAAATCTCCATTTATTTGGGATATTGCAAGGTTTGAATCCCCGCGCACCTCGAGGCGTTGTATGCCCATAGAGACAACCATCCGAAGACCATGCAATAGGGCCTCGTATTCGGCTGCGTTATTAGAGTCTGTATATAGTATCTGGAGCACATAATGGACTGTATCTCCTGTGGGGGATGTCAGGACGACGCCAGCCCCAAGTCCGGCTAGCACTTTAGAGCCGTCAAAGTGCATCACCCAATTGGAATACGTGCCATACTCTTTAGGGAGTTCGGCTTCCGTCCATTCGGCGACGAAGTCAGCCAACACCTGAGATTTAGTGGCTCGGCGTGGCTTATATATTGTTTCAAATGGTAAGAGCTCAATAGCCCATTTGGCAATCTGGCCGGTGGCGTCCCAGTTGTTTACAATATCATTGAGTGGTACTTCTGAAACCACCGTGATCGAGCACTCTTGAAAGTAGTGTCGCAGCTTGCGGGATGCCATAAAGACCACATATGCTATCTTCTGATAATGCGGGTATCAGGATTTGCATGGTGTAAGGACCGTCAATACGTAGTATACTAGTTTTTGGAGTGGGAGTTTATGCCCCTCCTCTTCTTGTTCGACGACGAGCACCGCACTCACCACCTGGTGAGTTGCAGATATGTAGAGCAACATTGGTTCGCCGATGTTTGGTGCGGCCAGGATGGGATTGCTTGCTAGCAAAGTTTTTATTTCCTCTAGTCTGGCTGTTGCTACGTCCGTCCACGCAAAGTGGCCAGTGCGTCGGAGCAGGTGATACAATGGCAATGCCTTTTCTCCTAATCTGGAGATAAAACGGCTCAAAGCTGCCACGCACCCGGCTAGTTTTTTGACCTGCTTGAGGTTAGTTGGTGTTGCCAATTGTGACAGGGCTCGAATTTTGGCTGGGTTTGCTTCAATTCCTTTATTGGAGACAATAAACCCGATCGAGCAGTTTGCCAGCGGGGACGCCGAGAACACATTTTTCCGGATTGAGCCATATGTCATATCTTCGGAGGTTGTCGAATGTAAGGCGTAAATCGTCAACGAATGATTCGACATGTTTGGTTTTGATGACTACTTCATCCAGATATGCCTCGGCTGTCTTGTCAATTTGTTTTTCCAAGCATGTTTGAATCATGCGTTGGTATGTGGCGCCGGCGTTTTTGAATCCAAAGGGCATGGTGTTGAAGCAGAAGGGCCCATATGGAGTAATTAAAGCCGTTGCAGCCTGATCGGATTCCTTCATTTTAGTTTGATGGTATCCGGAGTATGCGTCGAGGAAACACAGTGAGTCGTGTCCTGCGGTTGCATCAATGATTTGGTCTATGCGAGGAAGTGGGAAGGGGTCCTTAGGGCAGGCCTTGTTAAGGTCTTTAAAATCGACACAAAGGCGCCAGGATTTGTCCTTCTTTCGCACCATGACTAGGTGTGCTAGCCAATCTGGATGTTTCATCTCTCTGATAAACCCGGCTTCGAGTAGCTTGGCTAGTTCCTCACCCATAGCTTGTCGTTTGGGTTCAGAAAATCACGCAGCGCTTGTTTAACTGGCTTGTATCCCTTCAGTATGTTAAGACTATATTCGGCCAGTGCGCGTGGGATTCCCGGCATATCCGAGGGATGCCAGGTGAAGATGTCCCAATTTTCGCGCAAGAACACGTGCAGTGCAGCACCGACCGTCGGATCCAGCTGTGCTCCAATGGAAGTTGTTTTCTTAGGGTCCGTCGGATGAACTTGAAATTTGACTATCTCGTCTGTGCTGGCTTGAAAGAAGTGGATTTAGGTCTTTTGTCGAGAATTACGTCGTCTCTATCCACTGTGGAACGCAGGGTGGTGAGTTCCTGGGCCGCCAGGGCTTCGGATAGTGCCTCGAGGGCCAGGGATGTGGTTTTGTTTTCGGCATGGAGAGCTATGTCCGGATTACTTGAGATAGTGATAACACCGTTGGGCCCGAGCATTTTGAGTTTCATGTACCCGTAATGAGGTATGGCTTGAAAGCGAGCTCGCCCTAACAAGGCATGATATCCACTATTGAAAGGGGCCACCTGGAAGATTATTTCTTTGGACCTATAGTTCTCTGGAATGCCGAATACCACGTCCAGTTTAATTTTCCCCAAGCATCTTGCTTCTCGACTGGGGATGATTCCTCGAAAGGTTGTGTTGCTTTGTGCAACGCGGCTCCTGCCTATTTGCATTTTGTTTAGCGTGTCCTAGTAGATGAGGTTCAATCCGCTTCCCCCGTCCATGAGCACTTTAGTGAGCCGGAATCCATCCAAAATTGGATTTAGCACTAAGGCGGCTGGTGCTTGGACCGATCCGGTCCGTGGTTCGTCATTGGCCTTGAAAGTTATTGCCACGTCGTTCCAAGGGTTTATCACAGCTACTTGGCTGACTTCGGCGAGGTCGCGAAGCGCCCTTTTGTGCCGGTTGTTTGAAGAGAAGGTTGTCAGTGTCAAAACCAGCGGATCTCGGGTAGGGGGTCCCGAACTGTGCGTCTAAGGCTAATGGTAATAGGAGGTGGGGGACACAATGTTTACCCAGGTTCGGGCCCTCTCGATGGAGGTAATACCCTCTTCCTACTTGATTGATCTTGATGATATGAGTATTACAAGAGTTGATCTACCACGAGATCGTAGAGGCTAAACCCTAGAAGCTAGCCTATGATTATGATTGTTTTCTTGGTCCTACGGACTAAACCCTCCGGTTCATATAGACACCAGAGGGGGCTAGGGTTACATAGAGTCGGTTACAAAGAAGGAGATCTACATATCCGAATCACCAAGCTTGCCTTCCACGCAAAGGAGAGTCCCATCCGGACACGGGACGAAGTCTTCAATCTTGTATCTTCATAGTCCAACAGTACGGCCAAAGCAAATAGTCCGGCTGTCCGGATACCCCCTTATCCAGGACTCCCTCAGTAGCCCCTAAACCAGGCTTCAATGACGATGAGTCCGGCGCGCAGATTGTCTTCGGCATTGCAAGGCTGGTTCCTTCCCCTAATACTCCATAGAAGATTGTGAACACGAGGATCGTGTCCGGCTCTGCAAAACAGATTCCACATAACACTGTAGAGAGAACATATTTCACAAATCTAATCTACCGATAACTTTTCATAGCGTGACATCACGCCGCGGCCCAGTCATTATTCGAACCGTTTTCTCCCTGCCTGCCATAATGCGTATTGCGAGTTGGTTTTATTGGCACGTCTTGTCGAAGAAGAGATCGTGTCCCCTTATCACGGGATTCTCATCAATACGGGCATGGGTAACCCAACCGCGCCGTTAACACAACACATGGGGAATGAGCGAGTTTGACGGGGCAAGTGGGGAGGCGCATGGTTTCTACTGCCTTTATAAAGAGATAAGGATTAATTCATCTCTTCTCCACCCACGCCTTCTTCCTCCTCTGCTCATCCATTTTCCCTCTCGCTCGAGCCCCAGCGCCCAAGCGTTCATCTTCTCAGCCTACAAAGGCTCTCCGAAAATGTCCGGATCCGGAGCAGGAGGCAAGTGGATGGCCTCTACCGTCCAGGAGAAGGATATCAAAAAGCTTCGGAAGGTCGGGTACCTTCCGATGGCGGGACAGATCGTCCCCACTCCAAAACCCCACGAGAGGGTGGTATTCCTGCCTCATTTCGTCCGCGGGCTAGGGTTTCCCCTCCACCCATTCGTTCGCAGCATCATGTATTATTACGGGATCGATTTTCATGATCTGTCTCCCAATTCCTTCCTCAATATCTCGACATTCATTGTCGTGTGCACTAGTAGAAAACTAAGCTTTCGTTCAGGCCTGGCCAGCCCATTAGTCCCGGTTCACTCACGAACCGGGACCCATGGGGGAATTTGTCCCGGTTCGTGAGCCTAGGGGGCCGGCCGGGGCCTCGTGGGCGTTGGTCCCAGTTCATTTCGACCCCTTTGTCCCAGTTATAGGCACGAACCGGGACCAATGGTCCTTGCTCCTGGCCCACAAAAATTACCGGTTCTTGGCTCGAACCGGGACAGAAAGCTGGGCTTTAGTCCCGGTTTATACCACGAACCAGGACAAATGAGTTGCCTATATATACCCCATCGCCGTAGCAGAGCACTCCATAGTGCTTTGTTTTTTGCTGGCCGGCGAGGGGGGGCATTGGGTGCTCTAGCTCACCTCCCATGCACATGAGGTGTTCCATGAAATGCCCGAGCCACGCTAGTTAAGCTTTCTCCTCTCGAAGCTCGACCTCCGAGCTCCATTTTTCCCAAGATTTGTCTAGGTTCATATTAGCGGTCCGTCACGCCCCGTCCCCGTCTTCACCGCTGTCGATCGCCCGCGCCGATCTCGTCGCCGGCACCACCGTGGTGAGCCTCTTGGTCTTATCTTCTTTCTGAAAGAAAAAAATTCTTACTTTACATAGATACTTGTCTAATTTTCTTACTTTTGACACACATAATTATATATAATGCACGCAGATGAACCGGCAATGGATGTACGGTGATAGACACACCTCCGAGTACATTAAGGGCGTGCATGATTTTCTCGAAGTGGTTGAGGCAAACAAGCAGAATGGTTTTATGGGTTGTCCATGCCCTAAATGTGGGAATACGAAGTCTTACTCTGACCGGAAAATCCTTCACACCCACCTGCTTTACAAGGGTTTCATGCCACACTATAATGTTTGGTCGAGGCACGGAGAAATAGGGGTTATGATGGAAGACGGCGAAGAAGAAGAGTACGATGACAACTATGTGCCCCCTGAATACGGTGATGCTGCTGAAGATCAAGGGGAACCAGATGATGTGCACAATGATGCTGCAACGGGTGAAGCTGCTGAAGATCAAGAGGAACCAGATGATGTGCTCGATGATGATGATCTCCGTCGGGTCATTGTCGATGCAAGGACGCAATGCAAAAGTCAAAAGGAGAAGCTGAAGTTCGATTGCATGTTAGAGGATCACAAAAAAGGGTTGTACCCCAATTGCGAAGATGGCAACACAAAGCTCGGTACCGTACTGGAATTGCTGCAGTGGAAGGCAGAGAATGCTGTGCCTGACAAAGGATTTGAGAAGCTACTGAAAATATTGACGAAGACGCTTCCAAAGGATAACGAATTGCCCGACAGTACATACGCATCAAAGAAGGTCGTATGCCCTCTAGGATTGGAGGTGCAGAAGATACACGCATGCCCTAATGACTGCATCCTCTACCGCGGTGCGTACAAGGATTTGAACGCATGCCCGGTATGCGGTGCATTGCGGTATAAGATCAGATGAGATGACCCTCGTGATGTTGATAGCGAGCCCCGCAGGAAGAGGGTTCCTGCGAAGGTGATGCGGTGTGCTCCTATAATACCACGGTTGAAACGACTGTTCAGAAACAAAGAGTATGCCAAGTTGATGCGATGGCACAGTGAGTACCGTAAGAAAGACGGGAAGTTGAGAGCACCCGCTGGCGGGTCGCAGTGGAGAAAAATCGAGAGAAAGTACTGGGCTGATTTTGTAGGTGATCCAAGGAACGTATGGTTTGCTTTAAGCGCGGATGGCAGTAATCCTTTTGGGGAGCAGAGCAGCAATCACAGCACCTGGCCCGTGACTCTATGTATGTATAACCTTCCTCCTTGGATGTGCATGAAGCGGAAGTTCATTATGATGCCAATTCTCATCGAAGGCCCTAAGCAACCCGGCAACGACATTGATGTGTACCTAAGGCCATTAGTTGAAGAACTTTTACAGCCGTGGAATGGAAATGGTGTACGTGTGTGGGATGAGCACAAACAGGAGGAATTTAACCTACACGCATTGCTGTTTGTAACCATCAACGATTGGCCCGCTCTCAGTAACCTTTCAGGACAGACAAACAAGGGATACCACGCATGCACGCACTGTTTACTTGACACCGATAGTATATACCTGGACAAATGCAGGAAGAATGTGTACCTGGGCCATCGTTGATTTCTTCTGACCAACCGTCAATGTCAAAAGAAGCCCGCCATGCGTACCAGTGATCACGTACTTGCTAGGGTCCCGGCAGACTAGATGTTCCGAGTGACGCTGAGGGACACGCACCCATGTGGAAGAAGAAATCTATATTTTGGGACCTACCCTACTAGAAAGACCTAGAGGTCCGCTCTTCGATCGACGTGATGCACGTGACGAAGAACCTTTGCGTGAACCTGCTATGCTTCTTGGGCGTGTATGGGAAGACAAAAGATACAGCTGAGGCACGGGAGGACCTGCAATGTTTGCACGAAAAAGACGGCATGCCTCCAAAGCAGTATGAAGGTCCTGCCAGCTACGCTCTTACCAAAGAAGAGAAGGAAATCTTCTTTGAATGCATGCTTAGTATGAAGGTCCCGACTGGCTTCTGGTCGAATATAAAGGGAATAATAAATATGCCAGAGAAAAAGTTCATCAACCTAAAGTCTCATGACTGCCACGTGATTATGGCACAACTGCTTCCAGTTGCATTGAGGGGGCTTCTATCGGAAATGTCCGATTATCCATTGTGAAGCTATGTGCATTCCTCAATGCAATCTCTCAGAAGGTGATCGATCCAGAAATCATACCAACGCTAAGGAGTGATGTGGTGCAAGGTCTTGTCAGTTTCAAGCTGGTGTTCCCACCATCCTTCTTCAATATCATGACGCACGTCCTAGTTCATCTAGTTGACGAGATTGTCATTCTGGGCCCCGTATTTCTACACAATATGTACCCCTTTGAGAGGTTCATAGGAGTCCTAGCGAAATATGTCCGTAGCCGCGCTAGGCCAGAAGGAAGCATCTCCATGGGCCATCAAACAGAGGATGTCATTGGGTTTTGTGTTGACTTCATTCCTGGCCTTAAGAAGATAGGTCTCCCTAAATCGCAGTATGAGGGGAGACTAACTGGAAAAGGCACGATTGGACCCAATAATATGCAGGGACGGATATTCTTGGTCTCAAGCACACTACACAGTTCTACAGAACTCTACCTTGGTGACCCCGTATGTCGATGAACACAAGAACAGTCCGCGCTCCAAACACCCGGAGCAGTGCGACGACTGGATTACATGTGAACACATCAGGACTTTCAGCAGTTGGTTTGGAAACACGTCTTAGAGGTGACAACACTGTTTGTGATGAGTTGTACTCGTTGTCCAGGGGACCATCTTCGATTGTAATAACTTACAAAGGATACGAGATAAATGGGAATACATTTTACATGATCGCCCAAGATCAAAAGAGCAACAACCAAAACAGCGGTGTCCGCTGTGATGCAGCCACCGAGAGGGGAAAGGACACATATTATGGTTACATAGTGGACATATGGGAACTTGACTACGGAGTAGATTTTAAGGTCCCTTTGTTTAAATGCAAATGGGTCAATCTGTCAGGAGGCGGGGTACAGGTAGACCCACAGTACGGAATGACAACAGTGGATCTGAACAATCTTGGGTACACCGACGAACCGTTCGTCCTAGCCAATGATTTGGCACAGGTTATCTATGTGAAGGACATGTCTACCAAACCGAGAAAAAGAAAAAATAAGGAAGCGAATACATCATACGATGAGCCAAAACACCACATAGTTCTTTGAGGAAAAAGGGACATCGTGGGAGTGGAGGGCAAGACAGACATGTCTGAAGATTATGAAAAGTTTCATGAAATTCCTCCCTTCAAAGTCAAGGCTGACCCAAGCATCCTGATAAATGATGAAGATTATCCATGGTTACAGCGCAATAAGGAAAGGACACAAGCGAAGAAAAAGTGAAGACTTTTTCTCCACAACTATTATGATGATACAATGCCAACTTCCAACCTTTTCGTAGTTCATTTGAAATGCCTGTTGTAACAGACAAGTTTCTGTATGAATCCTGATACTTCGAAAGAGATTTTCCGTTTTGTACATGAAATGTATCCAGTTTGAAATGTTTTTATAAACTCTAATAGCAAAAGGAATCAACTAAAAAGCTTTTATAAACCTCTAGTATTTTTTAAACTAAAATTATATAAAATTTATGCAACTAAAATTATCAAAGTATTTTCTGATCAAAACATGAAAAGCAGAAAGAATATAATGATAAAACGCAGTAATATTAAATAGCAGGAAAAAGAATCACTCAAAAAATATTTTTATAGTGAAGTTATTCACAAACTAGTAATTCACACAAATTTCAAAGAATTAAAATTTAAACTATTCAAATTTGGAAACTAATGGAGTAACAGAAAGTTTATAATTATTCTGAGCTAAAAGCAAAAAATAAAATAAAAAATAAGGCAAAATAAAATAAAATAAACTATAATAAATAAAATAAATAAACCTTAATAAAATAAAAAATAGTAGCAGTAAAATAAATAAAAATAAAATATATAAGTAATTAGAAACAAAATGGAATAAAATAAATAAGTTTTTTATTGTAAGTAGAAACAAAACAAAATAAATAAAGCAAAAGAGAAAACAAAAAAACAGGGAAAAAATAAAAATTATGCCATCCACTGGGCCACCACGGTCTGAATACGACTAGAAATCCATCCATGGGCCAGAATTCAGACCCGTAGAAGGCCCAGTAGTCCCACAGGCACATAGTGACAGATTAGGCCCGAAAGCCTGCAGTTGAGAGGAGCTCGAGAGGGTGGGCGCAGCAGCGCTTATAAACCACTCTTGAGCCCTCTCAACTAGCGAGGTGGCACTAAACTTTTGGTCGCAACGTGGACAGCAAGAGGCCTTTGATCCCGGTTTGTGCCACCAACCGGGACTAAAGGGGTGCATTCGTACCGGTTCGTGGCACGAACCGGAACCAATGCCCCCCTTTAGTCCCGGTTGGTGCCACCAACCGGGACCAAAGGCCTCTGCTTCCCGCCCTTTGGGCTGCTGAAAATAGGCCTTTGGTCCCGGTTGGTGGTACCAACCGGGACCAAAGAGGGGCATTTGTCCCAGTCCGTCACAAGAACCGGGACTAAAGCTTCGTGTATATAAGGCACACTTATGAAAATTTTGGTTTGCATCTTGCAATTCGCCCCCGACGACGCGCACGGAGAGGACGCCGCCAGGCTGCCGGACGTCGTCGCCGTCGCCCCCGCCCCAGAGCCCACGCCGACGCCGTCGCCGTCCGCCGCCCCCGCCGTCGCCGTCGCCCCCTCCCCGCAGCCCACGCCGACGCCGTCCGCCGCCCACGCCGTCGCCGTCGCACGTGCCCTGCTCCGCACGCCCGCCCGGATCCTCTGCACGCCGACGCCGTCCACCGCCCCCACCGTCGCCGTCGTCGACGCCGTGGCCGCCCCCGCCGTCGCCCTAGCCGGCCGGCCCCACTATGAGAGCCGCCGCCGCCCCGAATCCTTTGTTTCTCATTTTTTTCGTATATCTATTTTTTCCATGTATATATACTAGTAAGTGTTTAATAAAATTAGTTAGATTAGTTGAATTAGATGTTTTTTTGTCAATTTATGTATATATATGGGTCGCGCTATTCGTCACCCTGGGTGAGGAATAGTTATTCTTCACCCTCCTCTATTTTAACATCAATGCACCGTAATTCTACATTCTTTAAATTTTGTCTTATTCCAGACATAAAAAAGAGAACATAAGAAAATATATAATCGCCGTAAAAATATTTTATGTTACGTAAATTACAGATGTAAAAACATAGTGTAAAATGTACATAAAATGTATTTTTTCTGGTCTTCTGACCTTTTTTATGCCAAATTTTACGCAGTAAATCAATATGACCGTAACTATTAGTATTTGAAACATAATTTATTTATGAAATGATCGTAATATTACCTCGGGTGAAGAATAGTTTATTCTGCACCCTGGGTGATGAATAGTAACACTATATATATATAGGGAAAAGCAAACTTATGAAACTTCGCTGCAGCAGTTGCAATCACGAGCACTCATTCATGTTGGGATCTGGTCCCTCCACTTTCCTTCTTTGCATTTTCGTGTTATTAAGCTTTAGGTGGTTATTTCCTCTTATAGCGACGGCAGGACCACGCTGTCTGCGAGAGCCCAGTAGTGCGCACGCACTAGGCTGGCTCGATGGCAGACTGGCAGACAGGGCCCGTCCGCGTTCGGTTTCAGCCGTTCTGGAGAACCGTTGGCCTAAGGTGGGAACTTTCCAGCCCCAAGTTTATTTTTCTCACGCGTGTTTTTCCTTAGTGGCACTGTCTCGCTTTAGGAGGCCTATTTCATGGTCGCGTTTGTATGTCCAGTTAGTTGTCCACCCTCCCTGTTACTCAAAAAAAAAAAGTTGTCCACCCTCCCTCCTTCCTCCACCACCGCCTTCTCTACCTTCACCTCCTCCTACAACCTGTGCTACAACAGCAACCTCCCACCGTCCCCCAACCATCACAGGCCACACTCTTCTCCGATCTGAACCTGCCGCTCTCCGTGGAGGACCAGAATCACCATGACCCCCACCGGTGCTAGATCCAACTGCCTCCACCCTCATCCTCCTGATTTGAGATCCGTAGAGGGGTTGAGATCCTGGCTGCCGCCCACCACTCCCTCTCAAATCTCTACAGGACGGTGGCAAGCCCGCTGGTCTACGGGGAGGGTCGGCCTTGAGCTGCAGTAGGAGGAGGAGCTCCCAGACCCCCTTTCACCCCCCCTTGCCCCATCGTCACCACCACCAGAAGGAGCCCGACCACCATGGACTTCTGTGTAAATTTGGTCGAAATTTAAGCATGTCCTCTACTTAGTTTGAGCTTATGTATTCCTCTGATTTTTCTGTAAGTTTAGAGTTTTAAAAGTTAAAAGTTACAGTCATGGTTTACTGTAATTACAGTTGTGCTCTGAACTTTTCTATGTGTTTACAGATTCAGAAAATTTAGCATTCGTGACTTGGTTGCTAGCTTCATAGGCCAGTGTAGTTGGTTACTTTATGCATGTCCATCGCTTGTAGCATCTAATACTGTTTTTTTACAGTGCTAATGTTTATGATTTACATTGTGTACCATGTAAATTTGGTCAAAATTTTAGTATGTTCTTTGTAAAGTTTCAGTCTTTGATCTTTTCTCTTTTTCTTACTGGCTTGTTCTCTATTTATTTTGGGTGATACGCCAAGATAAATTCTCCATCAACTGCATATTTCATTGGGAGGGCGTATGATAGGCTGTGAAGAAATAATAACAAGGAGTTGTATGGCGTGGATCTACTGTTTTCAGGTTAACTTTATTTGTAGCAGGCCGTTCCATTCTCTCCTAGAATTTTATGTTGTTAGAAGTGGGTACACTATACCTACTGTGATTCTATAATTTGGTACTTACTACAATCTTTATCGCCTTGTTTTCTGGCTCAGTTAGTGTGTTCAGAATACCATTTCTTTACAGAATGTTGTGATTATAGGAAATTTTATGGAAGTCCCACAGTTTTGTTTCTTACTGCAGTTACCCGTGTTCTGATTTCTTGTTTGAAACTGTTGGGTGTCCTTATTAGTAAACCTTCACCATCCAGTGAAGAATGTATGCATCAACTCTCATGTCATTCACCAAATGAGGAACGGTCCTGTCTCTATTTTAAATTTCCCTTTTAGGTACTATTCATATGTTTCACCATCCAGTGAAGAATGGCTGCCCTCCGGATGTCGTCGAACTCGGCGAGGATTGCTTCCTTCACCGCCCCTGGGTCGACGCATGCCGCGGTGATCACGAGTGCGGCGGCTTGGAGACGTTTCTCTTCTTCCACCATAGCGGGTGTGCGCTCAATCATGCAATGAGACATGAACGGACAGTTGTTTGAGTCGGAGCAAACGACATCAGCGAGCTCACGTTCTCCATTGCTGGTGTTGTTTTGGGTTGGTGTCTACCACTGAAGCGTAACGCAAAGGTTGTTTTATGGTTTTGGCACGACCTGCGGTCTATCTTATATAAACATGCACGCCTTCAAATGAATGTGTCACACACTGAGCCTGCTGACAGCTGCCAGGCTACGGTCTGAAACGAGAGCCATCAAACCAGGACACGCATCTGAACGCCACGTACAGAAGACAATAGTCACCAGGCGCGCTCGAATTAGGTACTATGTGCATATCAATGACACACGGATGTGTGTTCTGAACATTACCATTGACGATTGAAGACATTTTGACCAAAAATGAAGCATCACACATGGCCAGGGAGAGATCTCGAGTAGCGCGCTCTGGCGTTTTGGTTGCATTAGCCGATAGCGAACCGCATCTGCTTGTCATCGGCATATACAAGAGAAAAAGTTTGTCATCAGCATCTGCTTGTAATGGATGCGGGTTTATCATCGGCTTCTGGTGTTTTGGTTGCACTAGCCGATAGGGAACCACATCTGTTTAGACACATCGTCGCCCATGAACCAAGGCCTGCAAGAGAAAAAGTTGAATTGCGCCTTACCGTTGGCAATAAAACAACCTTTGCAAATGGATATTGAACAATCTGCTGCCGGGATTGGCATCGCAGCTGCAAATAACAGTTGACTCATAGTCCAGCGGGTTCTCAGCGTAGGGCAGTCACCGTGCTGAGACGCGACGGAGCTACTGCTGGACATGTCTGGCAAGAAACCGGATCCTCTAACATTCACAAGAAAAGTCACCGTGCCACAGTACTAGTCTAGTGTAAATTAAAGAAGGAAAGTTAGGAACCGTTAGCAGGTTGTTTACTGTTGATATTTACTGTAAATATAAATAATTCAAAATTAATTTTATTTCACCATCAATTTGTTTGTATGTGATTACTATAAATGTACATAGTAGATCATCAATTTACAAGTTAATTTAAGTCATTTAAACCTTGATCATATGGATAGAAAGAAGAAAAGTTTGATATTATAACTTCGTTAACATTCCTTATCAATGTTAGAGGATCCGGTTTCGGCTGGCAGTTGAGAAACTGGGGAAGACAGGGGTGAGGGGCGGTGTGGAGGGGGATGTGCGTGGGTGGGGGCGTGGCATTTGGACCAATGGATATTGAACAAGTTCAATGCCTGTTCTTGCTTTCTTTTGTAGATTTTTTGTTGAAAAGGACGCCCTGGCAAACACAATTGGCAGAAAAGATCCCCTTCAAATGAAAGTGACAAAAAAGACCTCTGGGCCGTGGCGGCAGGCGCGCCAGGCAACACGTGACACCTGCCGCCACGGCGTGAGGCGGCCAACCCTGTCACCACTGGGCCAGGCGGCAGGATGTGTGCAACGGCTTTTGGCGCTGCAAACGGAACGGAGACGTGATGTGGGCCATGCCGCCACGGGCCAGGCGTACTGTCTCATCAGTCGTAGCAACAACAACACGGTTGTTGTTCCCTCGAAAAAAACAGCATGGCTGTTGGGCGTGCGGTAGCAACAGCGCTTGCGGAACATGAACAAATTACGCATCGAAGAGGGAATCAAGTCTGTAGCAATCAGTGAGTGTCACGGAAAAATACGAAACACACGGAAATTAGCGCCAGAGAAAAAACACGAGATGAAACGCGTAGGAATCAGACAAATTGACTGTGGAGATCACGCGCGAGGCTGTCGGGTGGCCAGCGGCAGCAACAGTGTTGCCGCCTCACCCGGTGGCGGCAGGGCACAGTGGTGCCGTCCCACCCGATGGCGGCATGGCCCATATCGACTTCTCATTCCGTCGCCTAGCGCCAGAAGCTATTGCACATGGCCTGCCGCCTGGCCCGGTGGCGGCAGGGCTGGCCGCCTCATGTTGTGGCGGCAGGTGCCACGTGTCGCCCGGCGCGCCTGCCACCACGGTCCAGGGGGTCTTTTTTGTCAATTTTGTTCGGAGGAAGTCTTTTCTGTCAATTGTGCTCGCCAGGGGGTCCTTTTCAAGAGAAAATCTCTTTTGTAGGGACGCCGAGCTGGTTGTATTCCGTACATTTTGCAGGCTGCCAGTGTAAAAAGGAGCACGCACCCACGGTCTCCCGTGAGGCATACAGATCATGATCAAAAGGATGAACAGTAAAAATGAGAGGCAATGTGCACAAGGATACATGTGGGCGGATCGTAGAAAGACAAAACCATTTTATCTCGCTTTTTTACAGGGGGAGGCCGTGCTCTCGTGGCACTCCTCTTACGGGTGAAGTGAGGTGACATTTTTATCAAAAAAAAAAAACATAATGCACACGGGCATTCGCCGCCCGGGGGGGGGGGGGGTGTCTTATGGGGACTCTTAATCATCGTTGGTGGGAAAGAGGTAGAGAGCAATTGACCCTCATTTTAAATTTACCGAAAAAGGGTTTCCCCCCGCTTTGTATTCCAAAGCACCAACCAACAGTACAAATGCGATGTTGGGGCGAGCAGCACACCAAGCCCAAAGAAGAAAGGAAGAAGAAACAAATGCCAACAACGGCAGCTCGACTAAGCGCGGACGGCCCGCCACCACTACGCCCTCCAGAGACACACACCACAGCCCGAGGTTCCGAGTGTCGCGTACCAAGCAGCACCTCCAAGAAGGTATGCGACGTCGACGACGCTGCTGCCCGGACGAGTCCTAGGGTTTCCCCCGGTACGCGGAGGGAAATGGAGAATGGCTACCACCGACACCCTTCAAGAAGGAATGGTGGCACCCGCCGGTGTCACCGCATCGGAGCCGGACGAGCCGGCAAGGATTTCTCCTGCATGCCAAACACCACCGCCCATCCGGAGCCTACCAACCAAACCACCGCCCAGTGCGCCATCGAGGTTGCGTCGCCACCCACGCCGTCTCACTACGAGCACCAACACGAGGCCGAGAAGACCGGAGAGAAGCGCCACACGACGAGAGCAGCAGCACCTAGGCCAAGCGGGAGGGAACCACCTCCACCGCCGTCGTGCGAGAAGCCCACGCCTCCGGCATCGTCGCGGTAGCCGACCGGACACGGCAGCGGGGCAAACCAGGCCACCCCTGGCCCGGCCGGGCCCGTAACGAGCCCGCTAAGCCCCGCCCGCAGTGCTGCAGCAGGCTGGCTTCGGCACCGCCAGCCCCCGTCGCGCAACGCCGCTCCCCCGCCGCTCGGGAATCACGCCGCCGACCCGCCCCGCCGCCGGCCCGGCCAAGACCAGATGGGCCCTGTAGGGCCTAGATCTGGGCCGAACTCTGCCGCCAGGACGTGCTGCAGCGCCACCCCGCCGCCAACGACGCCGCCGCCGTCCAGCCGCTCGCCCACCCTGCGACGAGGCACCCCGCCGCCAGCAAGACCGTCGCCGCCGAGGAGCACCCCCCGGTGCAGCTCCGTCCCGCGCCAGAGAGCCACCGGGAGGGGAAAGGCAGGGGGCCGCCGCCACCAGCGACCCCGGGGCCAGGCCGGCCACGGGCGCCAGCGACGGCGGCCGGGAGAAGGGGAGAGGGGGGGCTGGAGGGGGGAGAGATCGGGGCGCGGCCGGCCGCCCGCGGGGGCGGCGCGGTCGCGAGAGGGAGAGGGGGTTTCGCGAGAGGGGGGGTCAGCAGCAAGTGATTTGATCGCTACTCCTCATTTTAAATTTTGACAGAATGTCGTATAGTTCAGATGCGAGCGGGCGAGTGAGGAGGCCGTAGCTGCCATGACCGCGGCGAACCCCAACTTCGTCGCAGAGCAGCGTGCCATCTACCATGTTGTTCGCACTCAAGCCTCTGCTCACCAGGAAGCGCCGCCGCGGAGGCGCAGCTGCAGGTGACCGTGGAGGAGAACAACGCCAATTGCGCCTCCTACGCGCCGCTGACAAACCATCAGCCGACCTAGTGGGACAACGACAGCTCCGGCGCCACCTCCATCGTGGACTTTACATCTGCCGGCAACGGACAGGTCGCGGACTCTCTGAGGATGAGTAGGCAACAGGAGGCGGTGGTGCTTTATGTCCCATGTGGGTTGGTCCGCCTCCCGTGTTCTACTCTTCCTCGCCGGAGACCGCACACACATCATCGGTCTCTATCGCCGGTGCTTTTGGAGACGGCGGATGGAGAACGACACCTGCAGATGGGAAAGAGGTAGAGAGCAATTGACCCTCATTTTAAATTTTGACAGAATGTCGTATAGTTCAAAGGGGGGGCACTCGTCTTACACGTAAACGGGAATCGACCATCCGTTTTTAATGGATGTCTATGTTGCAATCAAGTGGGACATCCATTTTACACTTTGAGAACTTTAAGCAATTGCACCTTTACCAACTTTCCGGGTGTATAAGAACCTTTCTTTCTAGGTGCATGTTTGGCTACCTAATGGAGTGTTTGAGAGACGTTGGGTAGGCATAGAAAGAGAGATGATTGATGTAGGATGTGAGATCAATATACAATACAATTGCATAATTAGGGCGTTTGGATGGGGGCCACGTCATATGGGTGAATGAGACACCCCCTTCGACCACATTGACATACTCCCTCCATTTCTTTTTTCTCTGCGCATAACTTTTGTCCGTTTTTTCCTAATTAGTCTGCGCGTTACCTTTCGCTTTGGGTTGTTTCCAACTGTGCCCCGCATCCACCACGCATGCATGCGTTGTTTTATCAGAGGCAGCAGCGCTCCAGCCAATGGAAACGCCATGCAAATGGGCCCATGGCCTGCGCGTGGGTGAGAGAAAACAACACTGATGCGGCCACCCAATCCGTTGCATGCAGGAGTTAAATAACTTCGACTTTCTCAGTGCATGCATAGGGGTAAACTTGTCCAAAATAGATGCACGAAGGCTTTCCTTGGTATCCGTGTTCGTAGTTATGCGCAGAGAAAATAGGATCGGAGGGAGTACCACTCGGCACCTCCGTCATGCATTGCAAGAACCATCAATGCACCTACAGTAGGAACCCCTTTTTTAAGGAACGAGAACCCTTGCACATAACGTAGACCGTGAGCATATCGACAACTCTTACTCGTCGTTGATGGGAAAGAGGGCGAGAGAGATCAACCCTCATTTTTCAATTTGGTCGGAATGTCACATAGTGCACACATGGTGGCACTCCCCTTACAGGTGTATGAGACACCGAGGTGACATTTTTATCTAAAATAAAAGCCATAGTGCACATGGGCTTTCGGGGGGGGGGGGGCATTTTATGGGTACAACACCCCTCCCCCCGGTCGACCGCATCAACATATCACGCGAAACCTCCGTCATGCACTTTGAGAACCATCAATACACCTACAGTAGGAACCCTTTTTTTAAGGAACAAGAACCCTTCCACATAACGTAGATTGTGGACATTTCGATAGCTCTTACTCGTCGTTGATGAGAAAAATGGCGAGAGCGATCGGCCCTCATTTTTCAATTTGGTCGGAACGTCGCATAATACACATAGGGTGGCACTCCTCTTACGGGTGAAACAGAAACCGAGGTGACATTTTTATCAAAAGATGCATAGAGATCATGGGCTTTGGGGGGGGCGCATCTTATGGGTGAACTACACCCCCCTTCGACCGCATCGACATATCACACGTCACCTCCGTTATGCACTGCGGGAACCACCAACACACGTACAATAGGAACCCTTTCTTAAATGACGCGAACCCTTTCATATAACTTAGAGTGGGAGCATATCGACGGTGCTTACTCGTCGTTGATGGGAAAGAAGTAGAGAGCAATCGACCCTCATTTTCAATTTTTACAGCACGTCGCATAGTTCAACGGCGGAGGGTGCACTCATCTTATGGGTGAATGAGAATTGACCATGCATCTGTATAAGAGGTTGAGAACTATAAGCAACTGCACGTTTACCAAATTTCTTGGTGTATGAGAACCTTTCTTTCTATGTGCACGTTTGGCTAACTAATGCAGAGTATTTGAGAGATGATGGGTAGGAAGAGAAAGAGAGATGATTGATGTAGGATGTGAGATTGATATACAATACAATTGCATCATTAGGGCATTCGGATGGAGCCCACATCTTATGGGAGAACGAGAGGCCCCCCTTCGACCGCATCGACATATCACGCGGAACCTCCGCCATGCACTGCAAGAACACTACTAGGGAAAAGCCTATACACAGAATCTTATCAGCAGCGCGTCCCAAAATAACTCGCTGCTGCTAACTAGCAGTAGCGCTGGCTGCGGAAACTCGCTGCTGATACAAACATAGCAGTAGCGCGTCCACCCAAAGACGCGCTGTTGCTATAATTCCTACGAGGCCGCCGCGAGGCTAGTTATAGCAGCAACGCGTTAACACGACGCGCGCTACTGCTACGTAGCGTAGTAGCAGAGCATTTCCCATACAAGCGCTACTGCTAAGTTTCCTACAAAAATTTAGTCCCACCTCGCTCCGTGAAGAGAGTTTATACCACCTTAAATATGTTACTTCTCACACTTTGACAAGCACTTGATCTTCATTGAACTCTATGTGTAGAATTTGTGGCTGCAATATGAGTCTTCACCTGTTCCTAAACCGGTGAGGACTCATATTGTCGAATCAGATTGTACACAAAAAGATCGTTGATGATCAATGTGTATTTTTGCATGCTGACATATAACAGTAGTGCTTTATCGCGAAAAGCGTTGCTGCTAGATAGCTTAGCAGTAGCGTGTTTTGCGGAAGAGCGCTACTGCTAAGCCATCCATCTCCCTGATCTCCTCCCTTCGGATCCACTTACACACACAGCCACAAATTCTGCGCCGCGCGCCCCCGGCCGTCGCCCCTCTCCGGCCTCCGCGCGTCTGCGCCGCGCGCCCCCGTCGCCGCTCCTCCGTCTGCGCCGCGCGCCGTCGCCCCTCTCCTCCTTGCTGGACTCGGTACCGGCCTCCTCCTCCGTCCTCCCTCTCCACTCGCCGCTGGCTGGCCCCTCCTCGCTCCGCCTTCCTCCTCCGTCCTCCCTTAACTGGCCGCGCCGGTCGGCCCCTCCGCGCTCCGCCTTCCTCCTCCATCCTACTCTCTTCTCCCTCCTCGAGTTGCCCTCCTTCTCCCTCCTGCTCATATGCAACATTTTGATTTAGTTGATATAATTTAGTTGACTTAGTAGGCTAGTTGATTTAGTTGACTTAGAACATTTTGATTTAGTTGATTTAGTAGGCTAGTTGATTTAGTTGCCTTAGAATATTTTGATTTAGTTGACTTAGTAGGTTAGTTGATTTAGTTGACTTAGAACATTTTGATTTAGTTGATTTAGTAGGCTAATTCATTTAGTTAATTTAGTTGACTTAGAACATTTTGATTTAGTTGACTTAGAACATTTTGATTTTGTTGATTTAGTAGGCTAATTCATTTAGTTAATTTAGTTGACTTAGAACATTTTGATTTAGTTGATTTAGTAGGCTAGCTAGTTGATTTAGTTGCCTTAGAATATTTTGATTTAGTTGACTTAGTAGGTTAGTTGATTTAGTTGACTTAGAACATTTTGATTTAGTTGATTTAGTAGGCTAATTCATTTAGTTGACTTAGGAACATTTTGATTTAGTTGATTTAGTAATCCTTTGCTCATATTGCTTTAGGAAGAATGGCGCCACCACCACCACCACTATGTCAACTGTGCAAGTCAAGATGCGCCAGCAGCCTTGCAACTGGCAAGCTATTCGGCATCTACTTCCGGCCGAGTTTTCGTCATGCGGCGGTAAGAAATTAGATGAAATTACTGCAGTGTGTCATTTTGCTTAGTTTACTGCATTGTGTCATTTTGCTTAGTTTACATAGATCGTCCCATGCAATGTGAGGTTGAAATTCAACAAGCTGACAGGAGACACTGTGACATTTGAGGCTCCTGGGGGGCCGTACACTATGGAGGTCGAGAAAGGACGCAATATGTCGCAGATTGGAGGAGATGGATGGGCCCGTTTCGTCGCTCGCGTGCATCTTACTGGTGGTGAGTTGATCAGCTTCAACTTCCGAGCAGAAAGACCCAAGCTAGCTGTCATTTATCTCAACCTGGTGGAAGATGATGAAGATGACGAAGATGATGAAGATGATGAAGATAATGAGGACCCACTCGATGAATATGATGAGGACCCACTTCATGAAGCCATCGTAGCTCAAAGAACAAGGCTGAGTGAGGAGGAGGTGTCCAACCTATGGGACATAATTCCGCCACGTGCTAACTTTGTCGGGGTGCCATTCGTGACCCGCTTGACAAATACCATGGTTGATCGACATGATATGGTATGTTATACTTACAAATGCAAATTAATAGTGTGAATTACTTAGTGTACAGTCCAATGATATGGTATATGTTGTGTGGAATCTAGTCGATGATATATATGTTTTAGTGTAGAGTTCGATCACATGCTTATTAATTGATATGTTTTTCTTATTCAGAAATTGGCAAAGAGCATATCTGTGAGTTATGGTATCGAGCCTGATGAAGAAGGCTCAGCTGGACTACGCCTTACTGCAAGGGGCTGCGTCACAACCTGTACTTACCGCGTGGACACGGACGGTCGCACACACTTAAGCTCGGTTGGGTGGAAGAAATTCCTCGATGGCAAGAATCTTCGTGTTGGACAGGCCATCCTAATTACTATCAGGAACACCAACCGCCCAGGCTTGAGGATGATGATTGTCTTCGATATCATCTAGAACTATATGTGTGTGTGGCTATATCATCTAGAACTACATATGTGTGTGTGGCTATATCATCTAGAACTACATATGATGATCATCGTCGATATCATCTAGAACTACATGTGATGATGGCCGTTGATATGACCATGTACTGCTTGAGGATGCATGTTGGCTATGCATGAAATTGTTATCTTAGTACTCCCTTCGTTCCAAATTACTCGTCGTGGTTTGAACTAAAACCATGACGAGTAATTTGGAACGAAGGAGTACTGCCGTACCTAGTAATGGTTTATGAATTTGATGAAAGATAGTACCTAGTTTCTAGCATCTGAAAGGAGAACTGAAAGGGAAAATGATGAAAGGTATAGCAGTAGCGTGGGATGAAGAAATCGCTACAGCTAGTTAATAGTAGCGCGTTCCTAAAAAGCGCTGCTGATATCGTTCAACAGTAGTAGCGCTGGTCGGGGCCGCGCTACTACTATGAGTTAGCTGTAGCGCCTTATTAGTAGCGCGGCCGCCCGCGCTGCTGCTAGCCTGAAAACCCGCGCTGCTGCTAGCCTTTTCCCTAGTAGTGCGAACCATCAATAGACCTACAGTAGGAACCCTTTTTACGGAATGAGAAACCTTCTAAATAACGTAGATCATGAGCATATCATCGACTCTTACTCGTCATTGATGGGATACAGGGAGAGAGCAATCAAACCTCATTTTTCAATTTGGTCGGAACACCTCATATTGCACACGGCCTTGTGAGAGACGGGGAGAGAGGGAGAGGTAGCAAGAGTGGGCAAGATATTGAGAAAGAGGTTGAAAGATATGTATGGGGATGGAAACAGAAAAATGGAAAGGGGATTACACAGTCTCTCCGTCACATGATGCACGCATCCATTTTATTAAACATAGATGAAGTTTAAGTCACCGAGTACCATAGAATAGTATAAATACAAAGGAAACATGGTCACAATCGGTCGGATCCAGGATTATATAGGCCATTCGTCATGGGGTAACATGTGTAAAGAGTGTGGAGGATTTATAGATGGTGGCGGCACTTTCTGGCATGACGTCGAGCACTTTCAACCATGGTGTAGGCACCCTCCATATGTACATTGCGCGCTTTCCCTTGTTTGGTCAAACACTGCCCTCGTTTGGTTTTTTTTCCTATTGGACATGCACTCACACTACCATATAAGGTCTGCTATGTGTACTAAAGCCAAGAAAGAACTAGCATTCTAACTTCTTGATGGTTAGAAACACTGATAGAGAGGGAAGAAACATAAATAATGTGTGTGTGAGAGTGAGTGGGCAAGAAATTGAGAGAGATTGAAAAACATGTATAGGGATGAAAAAAAGGAAAAAGGGATTATCCGGTCTCCGGTCAGCGCTGCCCTTCGGTCACATCATGGATTTCAATGTCGGCCGCTATAGGCCAACATGAAAGCGGCGTGGGAATCGGCGCATCCGTCGGAGAGAAAAGCACAGAGAGAGTTTTGAGTGGGGTCAGGTTGTCAAACGCATGCAGGGTAGTGGTCCAGACGCCCGCAGTACCCCCAACCTGGTTTGCTTCCCGTTTGCGGGGAAAGAGACGTTGAGACAGGCTTGCGGACATATACATGACCGCGTTAGGGCGGTCCAGACGTGATTTCTCCTGCAAATCAGAGACTAATGTGTGTGTGTGTGGGGGGGGGGGGCTTTGCGGGAGTCTGGACCTCAAGGCAAGTTTAAATGAGGCCGGGAACAACATATAACAATTCCGGAAAGTCCTCATATGCAAATTTCGAAATTGGTCCAGAACTGAATAAACCTTATGTTCAAGTTGTTAAACAGCAAGTTAAGATGCACCAAGATGATCTACACGAAATTCTAGTCAAGTTACATATAAAGTTCATTAGATTCGGAGCTACGGCCTAGAAGATATGAGCAAAACAAGTTAAGCATGGCATTGATGCAAAATGCACCCAAACATCAAGCAAACACACCAAAACAAGGATGCAACATGATAATATGAAGCTACATGCAAAATCAAGCAAGTTTCATATAGAACACACTCAAAACGGAGCAACGGTTCAACACACACACACCATACAAGTCATAACAACAATCTGTCCATAACAGCAACTAGGCATCTTGCAAGCATCAAAACAATATGCTACAGCACCCCAACATAAAAACAAAAGGCATGAGCATGAAGTACAGGTAAAGCACAACAAAACATGAACACTGAGCTATCTCCATAAATCACTAGAACATGCTCCAAAACACATGGTAAGATTGCAAATAATAACAGTTTCAGACTTTGCAGAAATAACATCAGGTTGCAATGTTTAGAGCTATCAAACAACATGTTACAGGAACTTATCATGGCAAACAAAGGCATGGCATGAATCTACTAATTGCATATATCAAAAGTCCCTTACTGACCATGAGCCAAAAAGGCATAGAAAATATGATGGCACCCATGTAAACATGGCAAGTTATATTACAGATACATACATGGCAGGAACAACAATAAGTAGGCATGTTGGTGAGCTTGAACCACTCACTGCAGAGCAATACATGGCATGGCAAGGCACCCAATAGTAAGAAAACATGTTTGTGAAGCTATACATGGCAAGAGCAAGGTCATAGGGTGCATGGATCACTAGCAAACAATCATGGAAACATGGAACTTAATGTTAACAGGCTGACGGCAACATCATCAAGCGACTTTGGAGCAAGATATGAACAATCTACAGCAAGCTATAAATGCAACCAGGGGCACGGATGGATAGGGCATAACATGTAGATCAAAACATTTTTATAGAACATCTCCAGATTATGCATAGAATGATTAGTAGAAACATGTTAACATAGCAACAAAATATAACCGAATCTGTCAGGAAAACAGCAACAGCAAGTACACTACTTAACAAGCTCGATTCACTCACCACAAGTCATTGCATGACAAGATAAGCATAGCATCATCAAGAAGACATGTTTGCGAAACAAACCAAGTCAAGAACAAGTCCATAGCATGCAAGGATCAACTATAGCAAGCTTGGCCATATTGAATAACATGTAAACAATCTGCCAGGAAACATTTTGAAGCAAAAGTAGAGCACTCAAATGACATGCTAGGCTACTCCATAATTGCAAACAAGGGCATAAATGGATAGATGGCATGGCATAGATCAAAACACATGTAGAGCTCAACCTCATAGGATGCACACATCAATCATGGCAAAAATGACAAATCAGCAAGTTATAACAGTTTCAGCAGATTAACATCAACATGCACTCTTCCAACAGCATTTCGGGCATCAAGATGAGCTCAAATGAAAATGATGCAATGGAATGAAATGAAGTACTCGTCGAGACGAACAATTTGACATATTACACGCACGAAACGGAGCTATGGATGCAGAGTTACAGCATGATGAATATGGCATGATTATGCAAAATGCTTCGGGGACTTGGTGGATTTTCGGAGGGGGGGAAAGTCAACCTGCGGGCACGGATTCCGAGGCAGGGCTGGATCTCGCCGGAGATCGGCCGGATCTCGCCGGAGATGCTCGGGGGGGGGGGGTGGCGGATCTGGCCGGAGGGAGAGGCGGCGGGGCCGGCGCAGCTCCGGCGGAGGAGGCCGCGGGGCCGGGCGCAGGCGGGCGCCGGACGGCGGCCGGCGGCGTGGCTGGAGCCCGGCCGCGAGGCGGCACGGCGGCGGCTGAGGGGCGCCGGCAACCCTCCGGCGGGAGGCGCGCGGGAGGCTGCCCGCGGACGGCGGGGTCGCCGCGGCGGCGGGCAAGGCGGACGGCGGGGTCGCCGCGGCGGCGGCGAGGCGCCCGGCGGACGGCGGGGCTGCCGCGGGAGGCGGGCGCGGGCGGCGGCGCGGCCGGGCCTACGCGGGCCAGCCACGGGCTCGGGCGGGCCGGCGGCGCGGGGCGGCGGCGGCTGGCGGCGAGGAGGCCACGTGGCAAGCCACGATTGGCTGCAGGCGCGGGCGCGGACGTGTCCGGCATGGGGCGGACGCGTCCGGTGGCGGCGGAGGGCGATTTGCTAGGGTTAGGGGTAGAATGATCCGAAAATTTCGGGGGAGGTCTAGTTTTATAGGTAGAGGGAGCTAGGAGAGTCCAAATGAGGAGCGGTTTTCGGCCAGGCGATCGTAATCGAACGACCGAGAGCATGGAGGGGAGTTAGATGGGTTTTGGGCCACTTTGGAAGGGGTGTTGGGCTGCAACAAAAGAGGGCTTTACGGTTACTCGGTTAACCGTTGGAGTACCAAACGACCTCCAAATGGCACGAAACTTGACAGGCGGTCTACTGGTGCTATACCAAGGCCGCTTGGCAAACCTCGGTCCATTCCGAGAACGTTTAACACCCGGACACAAAAGAGATGCAAAAGGGGGCGCCGGGGAACATAGGAGTGCCGGATTGCAAAACGGACAACGGGGAAAATGCTCGGATGCATGAGACAAACATGTATGCAAAATGAAATGCACATGATGACACGATATGAAATGCATATGATGACATGGCAAAGTGCAACACGCAAGCAAAAGACATGGCAATGACGGCGAATAACTGGCGGACACCTGGCGCATCGGATCCGGGGCGTTACAACACTCCTCCACTAACAAGAGATCTTGTCCCGAGATCTTAGGACCGAGACGGAAGAGAAAAAGGGATGAGGTGAAACAAGAACTCAAGAGAAAAGATGAACACAGTCGAGAGCATTCGGTTAGAAAAGATGAACGGCGAATATGATGAGAATCGAATGCTCGTGGAAACAAGATAGACTATGAAACGACTCCGGTTAGAACGAGTTAGAAACGAATAAGACTGAAAGGATTTAGGTAGCACTCCGGCTCAAACATGGGGGAATAGAACACGAGCTCGAGAGGATGGAATGATACTTGATGAACTCTTGAAGAATGAATTAAATCATGAAGAACCACCATGAAGAACTCCGGTAACAAAAGGATGGCGAGATAAAATTGAAGGATGAAAGAATAAAGATTAAAGCTTGCGGTGATTTAGATGGAGGTTCCGACGAGATGGCCGAGGAAATTTGAACTCCGGAAAAGAAAAGATGGAGAACACTTGGAACTAGAATTTATACAACAAGAACAAACTCTGAAATAAGGGATTACTCGCTCGGATGAAATAAGAATAAGATTTATTGTATGCTTATCCTTCATCAAATTAAATTGATGACAAGCAATGGATTTTTCATACTACTTATTCTTCTTGAAAGAGAATTGAGAAGTGACATATCGCAAACTTGAGAAGGTCTTCATGAATCACCGGTAGGATTGAAAGAACGAATGGATTAAAAGATAATCAAGGAAAAAGAATCTTGAACGAACCACCGGAAAAAAATAGAGAACGATAACTGGCATGATGGCCTCCGGTGAAAAGAAATGGAAAACAACTCCTGACATACTCCGGATGGGTAAGCAAAGGAATATCTGACAAATGGAATAATATGAGAGGATAACATGAAGCTAGAACCACGAAACTTCGAGGGAACGGGCAAGATTTAAGAGAAAACACTTCTTCGGTCTTCAAAAGACGACGAGAAACACCACCAAAATTACTGAGATACTCCGGGAGAATGAAAAGCGAAGAGGTTGAGCCAACAATGAAATGATTTGAAATCGATCTTGGAAAAAGCATGTGACTGATGAAATTCATTCTTACGTCACGATTGACAAGAATTTGAAAATAACTCCGGGGGAATTAGAAGAGTCAGGTAAGATCCTGGAAAAAGACCTGTGGGTTAGGGCCCACTGAAGAAAAGAAACACTGTTGAAAGGATTGTTGAACAGATAGATGAAGCACCGGAACAATGAAATATTTGAATGAGGTGACAACCTCGAATTAATTCGAACACAGACGAATCTCCTGAGATGTCTTGGACTCCGGAATGATAAACTGGCGAGAGGCGAACGAGCAGGGAAAACACTTGAGCCGAGGGAAAGAATATAATCAACATCGAAAATTGGAATTGAATCCACCGAAGAAGAATAAGAGATGAAGAATGTCAAACGAGACGAGAAATCACCGGTTGAAATAATTGAGGGAAGACTAAAGAGACTCCGCATGAATGAAATTGATGCTCGAAACAGACTTAGGCTCCGGGAAGAAGAGGGTGGGAGGGCGGGAAAAACACAGGCAACTGGAAGGGGAAACCAACGAATTTCTTGAAGAGAAAACACCGGTTAAAAGAATGCAAAAGTTTCGCACGAGTAAGATGGATACTCGATTACGGACTCCGGATTGAAGAAGAAGACGGGAGGGCGGGTGGAAAAAAACAACAACTGAGGATTGAACTTGCAAAAACAAAGAGGGTCGAACCGCCTTGACGAGAGGATGCACCGGATGAAAAGAGCTGAGGAACAACGACCAGAAAACCAACTACGTGAACCTAAAGAAAAATTTGAAGGGGAAGAGGAGTAGTTCAAAACACCTACGTCAAGATTCCTTACCAGAGCGACAAAGGGGCAGAGGAGTAAAAAGAATTTCTACTCTTCGATATAACTAGACTCAGAAATCAGTTTTCTTCTAGACTCAACAACGGCCAAACTACACGATCAATCAAGGGGGCTCCTAAGGTGGGCCGAGGCTCTGATACCAACTTGTCACGCCCAATATGCGACCCTATCCAAAAGGAACTCGAAGGTCCCACCAAGGATAGACCCGCATATTGGAACGCTTTTGCAAGGTGGATATCATTACATCAACATTACATAATAGATGGGGATACATACATAAGGCATACAATGCCACATGAATACAACAATACAACATACAAGAACAACATCCGACTACGGATGAATCATAAACAGAAACTCAAACAATATCCACCCTGCTAGCCCAGGCTGCCGACCTGGAACCTATCCCCTGATCGAAGAAGAAGCAGAAGATGAACTCAAGCAAGCAAGCATCGCTCTCGCGTCAAGATCATCGCATAACCTGTACCTGCAACTGTTGTTGTAGTAATCTGTGAGCCACGAGGACTCAGCAATCCCATTACCATGGGTATCAAGACTAGCAAAGCTTAATAGGAAAGGAAGGGGGTAAAGTGGTGAGGTTGCAGCAGCGACTAAGCATATATGGTGGCTAACATACGCAAATGAGAGCGAGAAGAGAAACAAAGGAACGGTCGTGAAGCTAGCAATGATCAAGAGGTGATCCTGAACACCTACTTACGTCAACCATAACCCAGAAACCGTGTTCACTTCCCGGACTCCGCCGAGAAGAGACCATCATGGCTACACACACGGTTGATGCGTTTTAATTCGGATCTGGTGTCAAGTTATCTACAACCGGACATTAACAAATTCCCATCTGCCACATAACCGCGGGCACGGCTCTCGAAAGTTTAAACCCTGCAGGGGTGTCCCAACTTAGCCCATGACAAGCTCTCGCGATCAACGAAGGAATAGACCTTCTCCCAGGAAGACCCGATCAGTCTCGGAATCCCGGTTTACAAGACATTTCGACAATGGTAAAACAAGACCAGCAAGACCGCCCGATGCGCCGACAATCCCGATAGGAACTGCACATACCTCGTTCTCAGGGCAACACCAGATAAGCTAAGCGTACAGGTACCGATGTAGCCCAAGTTGCCAAGGGATGGTCCCGCACGGTGCTCTAGTTTGGACCAACACTTAGACAAGCATTGGCCCGGGGGGGGGGCTATAATAAAGATGACCCTCGAGAGAGCGACTCCCAAGGGAAAAGTAGGTGGTGGTGAGGCAAATGGTAAAACCAAGGTTGGGCCTTGCTGGACATGTTTTATTCAAAGCGAACTGTCAGGGGGGTCCCATAAATCACCCGACCGCGTTAGGAACGCAAAATCCGGGAACATAACATCGGTATGACGGAAACTAGGGCGGCAAGAGTGGAACAAAACACCAGGCATAAGGCCGAGCCTTCCACCCTTTACCAAATATATAGATGCATTAATAATATAAGAGATATTGTGATATCCCAACCAAAATCCTGTCCACCATGGAGAAATCTTCAACTTCACCTGCAACTAGCAACGCTATAAGAGGGGCTGAGCAAAGCGGTAACATAGCCAAACAACGGTTTGCATAGGAAAGGTGTCAAAGGTTAGAGGTTCATGGCAATATGGGATGGCTTGATAAACAGGTAATAGGTAGCGCAACATAGCGATAGAACGAAGCAACTAGCATAGCAATGATAGTAGTGAGATCCAGGGTAGCGGTCATCTTGCCTAAAATCCCGCAAGGAAGAAGAACGAGTCCATGAAGAAGACGAACGGATGAAGCCGAACCAATCGTAGACGAACGAATCCTCACGATCGCAACGAAACAGGAACTAACAAGAAGAAGCACACAACATGGTAAACACACCAGAACAAGGCATGATGCACAACAAGCATGATGCATGACCAAGCTACATGAAGCTACTCATGGCAAGAGATGATGCAAACAAGAACAACACATCAAGGCAAGTTTAAATGAGGCCGGGAACAACATATAACAATTCCGGAAAGTCCTCATATGCAAATTTCGAAATTGGTCCAGAACTGAATAAACCTTATGTTCAAGTTGTTAAACAGCAAGTTAAGATGCACCAAGATGATCTACACGAAATTCTAGTCAATTTACATATAAAGTTCATTAGATTCGGAGCTACGGCCTAGAAGATATGAGCAAAACAAGTTAAGCATGGCATTGATGCAAAATGCACCCAAACATCAAGCAAACACACCAAAACAAGGATGCAACATGATAATATGAAGCTACATGCAAAATCAAGCAAGTTTCATATAGAACACACTCAAAACGGAGCAATGGTTCAACACACACACACCATACAAGTCATAACAACAATCTGTCCATAACAGCAACTAGGCATCTTGCAAGCATCAAAACAATATGCTACAGCACCCCAACATAAAAACAAAAGGCATGAGCATGAAGTACAGGTAAAGCACAACAAAACATGAACACTGAGCTATCTCCATAAATCACTAGAACATGCTCCAAAACACATGGTAAGATTGCAAATAATAACAGTTTCAGACTTTGCAGAAATAACATCAGGTTGCAATGTTTAGAGCTATCAAACAACATGTTACAGGAACTTATCATGGCAAACAAAGGCATGGCATGAATCTACTAATTGCATATATCAAAAGTCCCTTACTGACCATGAGCCAAAAAGGCATAGAAAATATGATGGCACCCATGTAAACATGGCAAGTTATATTACAGATACATACATGGCAGGAACAACAATAAGTAGGCATGTTGGTGAGCTTGAACCACTCACTGCAGAGCAATACATGGCATGGCAAGGCACCCAATAGTAAGAAAACATGTTTGTGAAGCTATACATGGCAAGAGCAAGGTCATAGGGTGCATGGATCACTAGCAAACAATCATGGAAACATGGAACTTAATGTTAACAGGCTGACGGCAACATCATCAAGCGACTTTGGAGCAAGATATGAACAATCTACAGCAAGCTATAAATGCAACCAGGGGCACGGATGGATAGGGCATAACATGTAGATCAAAACATTTTTATAGAACATCTCCAGATTATGCATAGAATGATTAGTAGAAACATGTTAACATAGCAACAAAATATAACCGAATCTGTCAGGAAAACAGCAACAGCAAGTACACTACTTAACAAGCTCGATTCACTCACCACAAGTCATTGCATGACAAGATAAGCATAGCATCATCAAGAAGACATGTTTGCGAAATAAACCAAGTCAAGAACAAGTCCATAGCATGCAAGGATCAACCATAGCATGTAAACAATCTGTCAGAAAAGATTTTGAAGCAAACGTAGAGCACTCAAATGACATGCTAGGCTACTCCATAATTGCAAACAAGGGCATAAATGGATAGACAATAACCATATGTTCAAAACACCCTTACTGAAGTAACTCAAAATATTCATGGATCTCTCTGTAGCATCAAGTTTACATGGCATCAAAATAACAGCAGAACAGGGACTAGAATCAGCAATATCACGAAGCCTAGTTTGCATGCTTGTGCTAGTCACCACATTGATCACAAAAATACATGGCATACACCCCTGGAAATATGGCATGGCATAGATCAAAACACATGTAGAGCTCAACCTCATAGGATGCACACATCAATCATGGCAAAAATGACAAATCAGCAAGTTATAACAGTTTCAGCAGATTAACATCAACATGCACTCTTCCAATAGCATTTCGGGCATCAAGATGAGCTCAAATGAAAATGATGCAATGGAATGAAATGAAGTACTCGTCGAGGCGAACAATTTGACATATTACACGCACGAAATAGAGCTACGGATGCAGAGTTACAGCATGATGAATATGGCATGATTATGCAAAATGCTTCGGGGACTTTGTGGATTTTCGGAGGGGGGAAAGTCAACCTGCGGGCACGTATTCCGAGGCAGGGCCGGATCTCGCCGGAGATGCTCGGGGGGGGGGGGGGGGCGGATCTGGCCGGAGGGAGAGGCGGCGGGGCCGGCGCAGCTCCGGCGGAGGAGGACGCGGGGCCGGGCGCAGGCGGGCGCCGGACGGCGGCCGGCGGCGTGGCTGCAGGCCGGCCGCGAGGCGGCACGGCGGTGGCTGAGGGGCGCCGGCAACCCTCCGGCGGGAGGCGCGCGGGAGGCTGCCCGCGGACGGCGGGGTCGCCGCGGCGGCGGGCAAGGCGGACGGCGGGGTCGCCGCGGCGGCGGGCAAGGCGGCGGCGGCGGCGAGGCGCCCGGCGGACGGCGGGGCTGCCGCGGGAGGCGGGCACGGGCGGCGGCGGCTGGCGGCGGGGAGGCCACGTGGCAAGCCACGATTGGCTGCGGGCGCGGGCGCGGACGTGTCCGGCATGGGGCGGACGCGTCCGGTGGCGGCGGAGGGCGATTTGCTAGGGTTAGGGGTAGAATGATCCGAAAATTTCGGGGGAGGTCTAGTTTTATAGGTAGAGGGAGCTAGGAGAGTCCAAATGAGGAGCGGTTTTCGGCCACGCGATCGTGATCGAACGACCGAGAGCATGGAGGGGAGTTAGATGGGTTTTGGGCCACTTTGGAAGGGGTGTTGGGCTGCAACAAAAGAGGGCTTTACGGTTACCCGGTTAACCGTTGGAGTACCAAACGACCTCCAAATGGCACGAAACTTGACAGGCGGTCTACCGGTGCTATACCAAGGCCGCTTGGCAAACCTAGGTCTATTCCAAGAACGTTTAACACCTGCACACAAAAGAGAGGCAAAAGGGGGCGCCGCGGAACATAGGAGTGCCGGATTGCAAAACGGACAACGGGGAAAATGCTCGGATGCATGAGACGAACATGTATGCAAAATGAAATGCACATGATGACACGATATGAAATGCATATGATGACATGGCAAAGTGCAACACGCAAGCAAAAGACATGGCAACGACGGCGAATAACTGGCGGACACCTGGCGCATCGGATCCGGGGCGTTACATTAAATAAGTTTATTTTTAGTAAGTGCTTAGTAGTTGAACTAGTTGATTTAATAGAACTACTTTATTTTACTATAGAAGTAGTTATTTTAGTAAGTACTACTTTATTTTATTTATAGTAAGTGCTTAATTAGTAGTTGAACTAGTTGATTTAATAAAACTACTTTATTTTACTATATATAGAATTAGTTTATTTTAATAAGAACTACTTTATTTTATTTATTTATAGTAAGTGCTTAGTAGTTGAACTAGTTGATTTAATAAAACTACTTTATTTTACTAGCTTTTAGCCATTGTTGGATCTTATTGAATGTCAAGCTGAAGTGGAACCAAGTTGTGGCCGACCTCAAGGGCGGCAAGAAGAGCAATGATGGCTCAAGCTCTCACCAATCAATTGGGTTGGACGATGTAGAGGATGATGTTGTCATCATCAATAGAAGAGGCACCGTTCCAAAGGATAACCGACAAGTCATGGGAAACAAATGGGAGAAGGCACAAACCTCTCGTGATGCCGCACTACAAAAATGTCGTCCACATAGACAGACATTTTTTCGGTAAGGAAGACAAAGAAAGAAGAGAGGTATAAGCTCATAATGGATGCACAAAAGGAGAGGATTGAGTGGGACCAGAAGAGGGCGGAGAAGAAGCTCGAAATTGAAGTCGAGAAGATAGAGTTGGAGAAGCAACAAGCGGCGATCAAATGGGAACTCGAGAAGGCCAAGACATTTAGCGATATTGAGCTTGAGAAGGAGAGCTTGCAACTTGCACGAGATGCGGAGGATGCGAGGATCATGTTGGCGGACGAAACCCGCTTGGATGAGCATGCAAAGAAGTGGCTTGCGGACAAGAGGAAGGAGATCAACGACCATAGGGAGTACGAGGCGGTGAGGGCGTCTGTGGCCAGGATGCAGGCGGAGGAGCCAGCCCGGATGCAGGCAGAGCAGGCAAGCCGGATGCAGTCAGAGCAGGACGCATTCCTCTCGGAGCAGGCGCCCGGCCAGAGATCCGAAGCCATCCGTCACGCTCGGACATTCATTTCATTTTGGCTTGTCCGGTTTGTTAAATTACGATTTGCTTTGTTTTGTTTCGAACTGTTGAATTCGAACAATTTGTATCGTACGATTGACGTGCATGGATTGCATGGATTTAAGGATTCGAATTTGAGTTATGTGGATGTGCGGTGTAACATATAAAGGCCCGAAAACGCTATCCTTGGGCATGCCCGGACGCGTCCACGGGCGTATAGGGGGCCAGATTTGTCGAGTCCGGCTAGATGCTCTTAACCAAGGTCAACTTGTACAAAAATGGCCTACGTTCTCAATGATTCCAATGGCTGCACACCTTGCATGGCCACTGCTTTACTTGTATTCATCCACTACTGTATTCATAGGTAGTCACATGCCGCGGCACCTGCTATTCCATAAGGGGAAATAACAAGGACAATAGCCGCAAAAAAATAAAAATAAAAAAATAACAAGGACAATGATTTGTTGTACCACACTATGATATTCTCCAACTTGAAAATTGTCAAATCTCAACCGCCTAGATCGGCCACAGCCAGTTCTCATCTCGTGTGATATTTTTATTTGAAGACAGTTGATTCATATTAGCTTGTTTTCTTTCGGACGTTTGATGAAATGTCTAAACATCAACTTATTCATAAACTTCCCTTTGATGTTAGGCTCAATTATTCGTAAATTAGGTATTCACTATCCCACGAGACAATTTCTCGACTCGGCCAACAATGATTCATAGAAACTGGGTTTATTCTCCAGTTGCAACACACGGTAGATGAACCCATTTAATACGTGTAGAGGTAAAGTTGTGGTATTCTTTCCCATAATGGCTCTTTTTTGGGTTTTCCCTATTGGTTTTTGCTACTTAATTAATGTATATATATTATAATACTAGCAAACATGCCCATAATGTACCAGGATTATCAAAGTAGTGTTTAATATTTTCCACACTACGAGCATCAAGAGTCTTAAGAGGTTCCCCATCTCCATGAGTTGCAAGTACAACTAATTTTTTTAGTATTTCGTGTTTCATATCCATAACTAAAGATAGGGAACAACTTGAACAGAAAATAAAAACTACTTAGTGATAAAGCAAACAAGCACACACGAGAATATTCACCCCACGCTATTGCTCCCGGCAACGGCACCAGAAAAAGGTCTTGATACCCACAAGCATAGGCATCAATTGTAGCTTTTTCGATAAATAAGAGTGTCGAACCCAGTGAGGATCTAAAGGTACAATTTATATTCTCTTCAAGTTCTATCGACCATCGATACAACTCTAAGCACACTTGATGGTCTCTTTACGTAGAACAAGTATGAAACTATTTTGTAGGTGTAATAGTATAGTTCGCAAGAATAAAACTAGAAGTACTTAGCAAGAATAAAACTAGGAGTAATTTGCAAGATAATAAATTTAGTTTTTTTAGTAGAGAGCTTTTTGTAACACAAGAGAAGGACTTGTCCATAGGCAATCGATAACTAGACCGGTAATCATTATTCCAATTTTATATGAGGGAGAGGCATGAGCTAACATACTTTTCACACTTGGATTATATGCACTTATGATTGGAACTCTAGCAAGCATCCACAACTACTAAATATCATTAAGGTAAAACCCAACCATAACATTAAGTAACAAGTCCTCTTTACTCCCATACGCAACAACCTCCTTACTCGGGTATGTGTTTCCGTCACTCATGCCACCCACTATAAGAGAATCATAAACGTATTGCAACACCCTACAGTGGTAATCCCACATGCTTGTGCGGCATGGAGGGCACCATAGGACATCACCAAAATAAAACATGCAACTCAAACAAATCACGATCATCAATCAACCCATAGGACAAAATGAATCTACTCAAACATCATAGGATACCCACACATCATTGGATAATAATATATAGCGTTGAGCACCATGTTTAAGTTGAGATTACAACAGGGAGAAGACGTGTTACACTGCTGCATAGATGAGGAGAGAGTTGGTGTTGACGGTGGCGAAGTTGTTGGTGTAGATCACCGTCATGATGGTTTCCCCGGCGGCACTCCGGCACCATCAGGAGATAGGGGGAGAGAGCTCCCCTCCTCCTCCTTCTTCTTATTCTTTGGCCTCTCCCATAGATGGGAGGAGGATTTCCCCTCTGGTCCATGGCCTCCATGGCGGCGGAGGGACTCGCCCCTCCGAGATGGGATCTCTCTCTCTCTCTCTCTCTCTCTCTCTCTCTCTCTCTCCTCTTCTATTTCGCGTCCTATTTTCTAGCCAAAAATAGTTTCTTAAATATCCGGAGATCCGTAACTCCGGTTGGGATGAAATTTTAAAACGATTTTTTCCAGATATAAGCTTTCTTGCAGCCGAAAAAGGACCCCAACCGACCTACCAGGTGCCCACTAGGCACCTTGGAGCGGCTACGGGGTATGGGCGCGCCCAGGTGCCCGGTGGAGGCATTGGGCCCCTGTTTGCACGGATTCCAACTCCCAAAAATCATATGTATTCCAAAGTAAATTTCCGTAAAAAATTCGTTTTTGGACTTCGTTTGATGTTGATTTTCTGCGAAACAAAAACATGCAAAAAGCAGGAACTGATACTGGGCACTGGATCAATATGTCAGTCACAAAACTAATATAAAATGTTTCCAAAAGTACATATAAATGTTGTAGAATGTTGGCATGAAACAGTAAAAAAATTAGATACGACGGAGATGTATCAACCCTTAGCCCAGAGGGTGAACTACCACCGGGATGATGAAGATGGCCTTCGGTAATGATTTCCTCCTCCGACAGGTTGCCAAAAAAGGGCTTTGGATGAGGTCACTTCGGAACGGAGCCTTGCGGTGGCGGAGCGGAAGTTCTAGGTTTATTTCTGGGTGTTTCTATATTTGTAGAAATTTTTGGCGTCGGTCTCACGTCAAGGGGGTCCACGAGGGAGCGACAAGCTTGGTCGCCTCTTCCCAGGGGGGAGGGCGCACGCCCTGAGCTTGTCGCGTCCTCGTGGGTCTTCTGGTCCTCCCACGAAGTTTCGGGGGTCTCTTTTAAGTACAAATTGTGGAGGATAGCTAGTTGTTCAATGTTCCAAAGATAGGTATTGGAAGTTAGGCTCAACCTGAACAGTAATATATCTAGCGTTAGTAAAAAAAGAAGACATAAATTTATTTGAAGACAGTTGATTCATATTAGCTTGTTTTCTTTCGGATGTTTGATGAAATGTCTAAACATCAACTTTATTCATAAACTTCCCTTTGATGTTAGGCTGAGTTATTCGTAAATTAAGTATTGACTATCCCACGAGACAATTTCTCGACTCGGCCAACAATGATTCATAGAAACTGGGTTTATTCTCCAGTTGCAACACACGGTAGATGAACCCATTTAATACGTGTAGAGGTAAAGTTGTGGTATTCTTTCCCATAATGGCTCTTTTTTGGGGTTTCCCTATTGGTTTTTGCTACTTAATTAATGTATATATATATATATATATATATATATATATATATATATATATATATATTATAATACTAGCAAACATGCCCGTGTGTTGCAATGGGAGAAAATAACCCTCACACGCCCTTACTCACTGAGCATGGCTAAAGACCTCACCCTCATACCCATAACATAATAAACATGACTAATACCTCATCCTTAGGCCGACATCCTCCATCGCAACATAACACCAGACATACGTTTCCGCTTGTGGTCTTTGCCGTCATCGTCGCCAGTGGTCGCAGTACCAGTTGTCACTAACCAAGGTTGGCCAGGTCCAATAGCTGGATTGTTGGGCGGCCTTTATGTCCGGCGAAGATCAAGAGCGTTGAATATTTTTTTAATCATCTAGCTCATATAATAGGGAAAAGCACCACCCATAATATATGTCGGTGTCGTCATGTAAATTGAATAGTTTGTGTCAGATAAACCATGAAACCTTAGCTGGACTCCTCATGCATTTTGATGGGAGTCATTGGACCGAGCGAGACCGGTCGTACGTGAAGACGCGGATGAGAAAAAGATTCCTTCCATATCCCTAGTTTAATAAATTGAACTAAAACAATGCATGAGGTGGGCATATTTCAAAATTTTGCCTAGTTTTATTAATAGGCATAGATTAAAACAATTTAGCTATAGTACCTGTCAGTGTTAAAAAAAATCATGTTTTAAGAAAATGTTAGCCTTTTCAAATTTAAAGTTCAATTTTTTATGTTTTTGAAATGTGTGCAAATTAGAAAAATAATCACAAGAGTACCTCGTAATTTTAAAAATAGTTAAAAAAAAATACTCAGGTTTCAAAAGAGAGAGAAATATTGTTATTTTTTAAAGAAATGTTCGGGCTTAATTTTTTATTGACAACTATGCAAAATTTTCGTGTCCTAAAATATATTCACTTAAAAAAAAAATTCGTGTCAGTATCTGGCGCGACTCTGAGCTTAATTTAAAATTCCGTGCTGCCAATTAAACATCAAGTCTTGTTGATTCTAGTGGCTAGCATTCTGAGCCCTCTAGCGTGAGCGGCTGGGTTCGGTTCCTGGCCGCGCATTGTTTTTACTGGCACGGGCTGTTGGTATGCTAATGGGCCGGCCGATTGTGGCCCTGCGCGTCCTGTGATTTTTTTTTTGACCGAAATGAATCGGGAGAATGAGAAAACGCACCTGGGACGAACAAAAAATTACCGTAAACGAAAGAACCTAGAGAAACAGTCCTCTCTTTAATACTCCCTCCGTTCGGAATTACTTGTCGCAGAAATAGATGTATCTAGACGTATTTTAGTTCTAGATACATCCATATCCGAGACAAGTAATTCCGAACGGAGGGAGTATTAGGTAAGGATAAGGACTAATATAAATATGTTTTTTTACACTCCCTCCGTCCATCTATTTTTTCGACAAGTATTTCTGAACGGAGGGAAAAACCCTAAAACAAAGGAAAAAACAAAAAGAAGGAGCGGAATAGAGCTGTTTCCTGCTCTAATGGGCCAACCCAACCGAGGCCCAATATATTCGGGAGGCATCCAGCCTCATAAGTCAAGTTAGGCGTTCCCCTTGCCCTGATTCAGAACCCTAGATCCGAGCCGCCGCCGCCACCACACCGCCGGCAGGAGGCCAATCGGACAAGAAGGCCAACCGGAGAAGAAGGGCAACCGGAGAAGAAGGGCGCCCGAAGATCCGAAGAAGGAGATCCTCCAAGGTAGCTACCTCCGCCGCGCTCTACATCTCCCGGATCAAGACAAAGAGGCCGCCGGCGAGAACCCGCGCCCGCCTCCCGGGGCGCGCGTGGTGCTCGCCGGCGGCAAGGCCATCCGTTCCACGGGCGAGGCCCGTCCCACGCCCTCCTGGGGCGCGAGTGGATCCTCCATGAAGTCCGAGGCTGCCGCTCGCCGGCGGCGGCAATATGGATCAAGCGCACGGGAGAGGCATCGGCGGGAAGATTTCAACTCGGGGCGCGTCGATTGCCGGCCGCTCCAACATCTATCCACCCGCCAGACGGGAATTATCTTTCTCCTCTTTCCATTCTGCCCGGAGATCAATTTTCAAGCGCTACTAACCTGGGTGCCCTTTGTTGTGCAGGTAACTTCTTTTTTCTAATTTATTTACAGTTCTTACTTATTCTTTCTTCCACGAAAGAATCTTTAACTAATCAATCGCTGAAAACTTTAACACCCCTACCCTTCTAGAGGAGCAGTATCATAGATATAGATGAACTGATAGCCAGAATCACCAACCTTGAAGCTTTTATCTTAAGATTGCCTGCTAGTCTCCCTTGAATATACCAGCAGTGTCATGGATCAAACTTAGAACTTAATCACACCATTTATTTACACCTGTCAAGCATCAGAAGGTTTTAAATTTTACCAACATCAGTCATAGCTATTATCATTACTGCCGCTGTTTCTAAATGTAAGACCTTTTGTTTGTTCAAATTGAACTTCCAAAATGTCTTATACTCCTGGTATAAGCATAATTTTTACAAGTTATCCTCAAAGGATGTTGCCACGAACGGAAAAATAACGTTGATGCCGAGTAGTTTTGTTATCTTAGAGTTTCTTCCCTACAGTTGGAAGCCTAGTTGTTTTTACAAACAAGAAACTGGTTCCAATCTCATTACTGAATATAACATTCATATATGCAGGTACCCATCAAAGGGATGGAGCAAGGCGAATCCGTATCACTTCCGGTCTTCATCCAGGATATGTCCCCCATTCTTTTGAGAACCACCCCGCCTGGCCATACGGGGCAAAGGCAGCCAAGGCCCTTCCTATCGCCCCAGTCGCAACGGCTAATCTTCAGGCTTATCGAGCTCCTCTTCGAGGAGATCCCTGTCCGCTGTTTTAGGCAAATAAGGAGAGTGCACGTAATGGTACGCGTTCAGTCAGAGAGGCCATTCTTCTCTTCGCGCATTCAGGAGTCACCCAACAGGACTTATGCTCAGATGTGCCAGAACGTCAACTCCATGGGTCTCCTGATTCGGGACATGATAATGTATCAGCCGGATCAAGGGGAAAGGGATGGGAAACCTTCTGTACTGCCAAGGGAGGTCAGGCATTTGATCAATCTGATGTTATTGCCTGACCCAATACGAATGAAGGTCCCAATACAGTACCACAGCTGTTTGGTACCGATAGAGTACAGAGGTTTTGTGTTTACAATTGAATATCAGTTCATCATGGATGTGCTGAGGTACGCGGACAGGGAAGGGTTTCGCTATGTGCTGAGGGGTTTGGAACCAATCGGCGACTGGTCTGTGAATGTCCGGAATTCTAATAGATACCTCCAGCAGTTCTTCATTAAGTAAGTTATATGGAGCCTTGCATAGGTTAATGTGCTGGCCTTTCTTAAATTGTACAAGCTCTTTCCCGAATTACTTGTCTTAGATTTCTCTAGATAGAGATGTATCTAGATAACTTCTAGTGTTAGATGCAACCATATCTAGACAAAATCTAAGACAAGTAATTTGTACAACCTCTGTCCCAAATTACTTCTCTTAGATTTGGATGTATCTAGACACGTTTTAGTGTTAGATACATCCATATCTAGACAAATCTAAGACAAGTAATTTGGGACGGATGGAGTAAAACTAATGCTAATTACTGAAGTCCTAAGGTGCCCTGTTTTGTCAATGAAGAAATTTAGATTAAAGGGTTTGTTGCAACTCTACACAGCCCCAAATTGCAACTTGCTCAAGAGTAGAAGCAAGCCATCTTGAAGTATGTTGTTAAATTGAGAAAATAGGTGCTTTGAGACTTCTATTAAGTACTGTAGGAGCATGTGGTTGTTTCACAATGCCAGGTTTATTTTCGTCATGAGCTGAATAGTGTACAAATTAGATGTTGAGTGTGATGCTCTTTTGTGCACTCCTCTCTTTAAATGAATCATCACCAGCAATATGTTTATCCTTATTCTGACATTTGTCTATGGTTTCTGTTTTCATCAGAGGGAGGTACGATCCGTATGGTCTCAAGTTTCAGAGCAACCCGATTCTGGAGCCCTTGGACTACAATCGGAACGTGCCAAGCCACACCCTCGAGGGGTCGGTGTCAAGGCGAGATATCAATGGAATGCGGTTTACGCGGGCCACTATTAATAGGGCCTTGTACTTCGAGTTTGAGATGGTCCTGGCCAACATGTCGGTTGGTCTGCATAGACTTGGACATCTTAATCATCTTGGTTTGGCTGTTTTTTTTCCATATTAGGTGCATACTCATGGACCTATATAGCTTCTCTTAAACCGGCATGGATATTTGTGTATCTTTGTGTATATATCCTCTGAACCGTGCCTGTAGGATGGATTGGTTATTCTTGGGTACAATTGTGATGCTGATTTCACATTAAATAGTCTGTGCATTCTGCTGCTATGTAGTACATTGCTGTTTGTTTGGTGCCGTGTAGTTCTAGCTAGTGTGTGGTGCCTTGTTGCATTTCTTTTTCTATTTTCCAGTTTTTTACTTGTTGTTTTCTTCTATGAAAAATACATTTGGTAATACTTCAGGATTAAAATAACTTCCTCAAGAGTATAAGCAAGTGTGTCTTGAAGTATGTTGGTAAATTGAGAAAATAGAGGCTTTGTCTTGTAAGTAGGAGCTTTTGGTGGTTTCACAATACCAAGTTTCTTTTCATCATCTAAGAGCTGAATAGACATAAATAGTGTACGGATGAGATGTTGAGTGCATGTTTGACGTTTATCTGAAATTTGTCATTGTTTGTTGTTTCCATCAGAGGCTGGTATGGCCCATATGGCCGGAAGCCCCAAAGCATGCCTCTTCTAGAGGGAACGGAGAGCTCCTATGTGACGCTCTCTGCGTCAAGCACTCGAGCTGTCGCATACAGGATCGATAGACTGGGCCGGCCCGTCTCTCTCGCGAACAGTAGATCAGGCTAGACCCGCTGCTTCCGAGCATACGATTCGAACCAGTTGAGCTAGTTAGCTTTCTTGATCACAGAACATTGCAAAACCTTGAGAAAACTCAAACGCCAATCCAAACGTCTTTCAAAAATTCGAGCACAAAACTGTTTTTTCAAAAACAAAACATGAATGTTTTATCAAACGTGAACATTATTAGATTTTTTTTACAAAGTTTGAGAAAACTCAAACAGTTTTCCACACACAATCAAATTTTGGAGACGCGAAAGTATTTTTTAGAACGGAAACATTTTTTAAACTAACCAAAAAACTGAATAGGAACAATTTTTTAAATTTCAAAACAAAATTTGGAAACACAAACAACTTTTGCACACGAACATTTTCTGAAACCCCAGAACAAAAGTTGAAAAAACGAACATTTTTTAAAATTTGCAAACAATTTTGGAAACGGAACATTTTTTGAAACTCCGAACAAAACTTGTAAATATGAACATTTTTTTGAAATTTGTGAACAAACTTTGGAACGGGAACATTTTTTCAAACTCCCAAACAAATTTATGGAATTTATGAACATTGTTTCAATTTGTGAACAAAATTTGAAAACATGAACATTTTATAAATTTCTGAACAAATTTTGAAAGCTGGAACACTTTTTGAAATTCCTAAACATTTTTTGAATGGAAACAAAATTTGAAAACATGGACAATTTTGAAAAATAGGAACATTTATATTGAAACTCATGAACAAAAATTGAAAAAAACAAACATTTTTCTTAAATTTGCGAACAAATTTTGCAAAGTTGCGAAATTTTGAAAAAAACATAAAGAAAATAAACATAAACTAAAAAAAAGAAAAGAAACAGAAAAGGAAAAAAACCGAAATAAAAAAATACAAAAAGCCGAAAAGCACAAAAAAAGATACAGGAAAAAACCCGGTTCAGGGAACCTTCTAGATGGTTCCCAAAACCGGTTGGATGCACTATGTGTAAGTGGGCCGGCCCATGTCGGTCGCTCGCTGCGCTGCTCTGTGCGATCGCTCGACAGTTCGCCGCAAGGAGCGGCGAATAGGATTTCCCGAGGGAACGGTCTCAAGGACGCCAAATCTTACACCAATTTAGCTGTTTCCACAATCGGGCGCATACCCCCCTTCCCCTGTCGCCTTTAGGCCTAGCCCGTTTTCCTCAGACATACTAATAGAGGCAAAGGTGTCCCGTCTTTCGATGAGATGGTGGCTATCGTTTTCGGTGGCTCGTTTTCCTCGCATTACCTAAGCACCCTACTTCCTCCTATGTTTCTTCTTCCCCTTTTCCTTCCTCAGCAGCGAGCAAGAAGGGTTTTCTTTGCCAGAGAGTCTCCGTTTTGATTGATTCCCAGCAGCGGCTTCTTCTTCGTTTCCTCTTCGTCTCTCTCATTTCGATTGGAACCCTAATCGAAGGGCGAGGGAGTGGATCGAACCCTGTCTAGAGATCACCATGGATTATGATGGTTCGTGTTCTCCCTTTTTGTTGTGATTTCCAACCAATAGATGTTGCTTATCACATAGGGGTTGCGGTGCAGTTTGGTAACTAGTCTAGGGTTGCGCTCTCTGTTCGCTAGGGTTTGTCTTCATGCACGTTTTTTGGATTTTCTGTTTGTGTGATTTAGTCTAGATCAAGGTTGCTTTCCAGTCTGATTCGTTCGGATGAAGCTCACTCGCTATGATTTCGAACGATTTGGTAGCTGTGTAGATGTTTCCTTCACACCAAGGTTCAAGATAGCGCTCCCTGTTTCGTAGGGGTTGTCTTCATGAGCTTTTTTTATTGTGTTTGTGTGATTTCCATTCTGATCAAGGTTGCTTTCCCGTTTGATTCGTTCAGATGAAGCTCACTCGTTAGAGTTTCAAACGATTTTTGGCACTTGTGTAGATGTTTGCTTCATACCATGGGTTTTTTTGTCAACATTCTAAATGAATCTGGTAGCTGTATAGATACAATATCCTCAGGTTTTTAATAATGCGAGTAGTGTTTTTTGTTTCCACCTCATGAATCTGGTAGCTATGTATATACAAAACCACAAAGGTGGACTGTTGTTAATTTTGTGTAGTTTTTGTTGGTTATATATTTCACATTTTTAGTTGTGTAGACGCAATCGCAAGCCCGGATAAAGCAGAAGGTTGTGATAGGCTTGACGAGCAACCGTAAAAAACTCAGCCACTCTTATGGAGATGAAACCCAAAAGATTTTCATTGGGGTGTAACCCTCTCAGTGACGCGCCACATCAGAACGCGGGTGTGGTGTCAAATGGGCAAGGGCCGGGCCACCCCGGTGGCACTCTATATCTTGATCTGAATATGTTGGCAAGTGAGCGAGGATCGGGTCGTTGCATCCTTAGTGGCGTGCTACATTGGCGCCCGAATGTAGTGGAAAATGAGCAAGGGTCTTTGCATTTGACTCGACGAGTGTGAAGGGTAAGGAAGCTAGCCGAGCCTAGGAGGGTCCGCTTAGGTAGCTGGAACGTAGGTTCTCTGGTAGGAAAGCTTCGGGAGCTAGTTGAGGCAATTGTGAGGAGAGGTGTTGATATCCTTTGCGTCAATAAACCAAATGTAGGGGACAAAAGGCGAATGAGGTGGAGGATACCAGCTTCAAGCTATGGTACATGGGGAAGGCTGCAAATAGAAACGACGTAGGCATCTTGATCAACAAGAGCCTCAAGTATGGAGTGGTATACGTCAAGAGACGTGGGAACAGGATTATCCTGGTCAAGCTGGTAGTTGGGGACTTAGTTCTCAATGTTATGAGCACGTATGCCCGGCAAGGTGGCCAGAATGAGAACACCAAGAGGGAGTTCTAGGAATGCCTGGAGAACTTGGTTAGGAGTGTACCGATTGGCGAGAAGCTCTTTATAGGAGGAGACCTCAATGGTCACATGGGTACATCTAACACAGGTTTTGAGAGGGTGCATGGGGGCTTTGGCTATGTCATCAGGAACCAAGAAGGAGAAGAGGTCTTAAGCTTTGCTCTAGGCTATGACATGATTGTAGCTAACACCCTCTTTAAAAAAGGGAGCATCACATCTAGTGACTTTTAGTAGTAGTCAACACTCTAGCCAGATTGATTTCATCCTCTCAAGAAGTGAAGATAGGTGTCTGTGCCTAGATTGTAAGGTGATACCTGGAGAGAGTGTTTTGCCTCAGCATAAGCTAGTGGTTGCTGACTTTCGCTTTCGAATTCATGTCCAGTGGGATAAGCATGCCAAAGTCACTAAAACAAAGTGTTGGAAGCTCAAGGGGGGAGGCAACTCAAGCGTTCAAGGAGAGGGTCATTAAGGAGGGCCCTTGGGAGGAAGGAGGGGATGTGGAAAATGTTTGGATGAAGATGGCTAATTGCATTCCTAAGGTGGCCTCGGAGGAGTTTGGAGTGTCTAGGGGAAGTAGAAGCGAAGCTAAGGACACCTGGTGGTGGAATGATGATGTCCTGAAGGCTATTAATGAAAGAAAGATAGTTTCAGATGCCTATATCTGGATAGGAGTGCAGACAACATAAAGAAGCACGGGATGGTGAAGAAGGCCGCAAAGCGAGCTGTCAGTGAAGCTAGGGGTCGGGTGTATTAGGACCTCTACCAGTGGTTAGGCACGAAGGAAGGTGAAAGGGACATCTAAGATGGCCAAGATCCGAGAGAAGAAGATGAGGGATGTTGGCCAAGTCAAATGCATCAAGGAGAGAGCAGACCAACTCCTGGTGAAGGACGAGGAGATTAAGCATAGACGGCGGGAGTATTTCGACAAGATGTTAAATGGGGAGAATGAGAGTTCTACCATTGAACTGGATGACTCCTTTGATGACACTGGCACACGTTTTGTTCGGCGAATCCAGGAATCCGAGGTCAGGGAAGCTTTAAAAGGAGGCAAGGCGATGGCCCATGATTGTATCCCCATTGAGGTGTGGAAAGGACTTGGGGACATAGCGGTTGTATGGCTAACCAAACTTTTCAACACTACTAGGGAAAACCTTATACACAGAATCTTACCAGTAGTGTTGGTCAAAAAACGCGCTACTGCTGCCTACTAGTAGCGCGGTGTATAAAAGCCCGCTACTACTATATAATTAGCAGTAGCGCGGCCCAAATAAAAACGCTACTAGTATAACTGCCACACCGTTGTCGGCAGGCTAGGTATAGTAGTAGCGCTGGTCTACAGCCCACGCTACTGCTATTGGTCTTAGCAGTAGCGCCGCGCTAATGCTACGGGTGCCTTATCCCCAAATTTTCCTCCCCTGCGCCCGACCATATTATTCCTCCCCTCACTCCCCGCCGCCTCACTCCGCCTCTGCCGCCACCGAATTGCCGTCGCCACCGCATTGCCGCCGCTGTCCCCCCCCTCTTTCCTTGGTATGCCCTCCTCCCTCCTCCTCCGGCCGCCCCTCCTCCCTCCTCCTCCTCCGGCCGCCCCCTCCTCCCTCCTCCTCCGGCCAAGCCCTCCACCGGTGATAACCCACAAGTGTAGGGGATCGCAACAGTTTTCATGGGTAGAGTATTCAACCCAAATTTATTGATTTGACACAAGGGGAGCCAAAGAATATTCTCAACTATTAGCAGTTGAGTTGTCAATTCAACCACACCTGGATAACTTAGTATCTGCAGCAAAGTATTTAGTAGCAGAGTAGTATGATAGTAACGGTAACAGTAGCAAAAGTAATATTTTTGGGTTTTGTAGTGATTGTAACAGTAGCAACGGAAAAGTAAATAAGCAAAGCACAATATGTGAAAAGCTCGTAGGCATTGGAAAGTGTACCGTATGCTCATTTCCATTAACATGAAAAGTGACATTGCCTTTGTTGCAATCAATAACAGCCCCTGCAGTATTCAAAAAGGGTCTACCAAGGATAATCGACATAGTATCATCCTCGGGAATATCAAGAATAACAAAGTCCGTTAAGATAGTGACTTTTGCAACCACAACAGGCACATCCTCACAAATACCGACAGGTATAGCAGTTGATTTATCAGCCATTTGCAAAGATATTCCAGTAGGTGTCAACTTATTCAATTCAAGTCTACGATATAAAGAGAGAGGCATAACACTAACACCGGCTCCAAGATCACATAAAGCAGTTTTAACATAGTTTCTTTTAATGGAGCATGGTATAGTTGGTACTCCTGGATCTCCTAGTTTCTTTGGTATTCCACCTTTAAAAGTATAATCAGCAAGCATGGTGGAGATTTCAGCTTCCGGTATCTTTCTTTTATTTGTAATAATATCCTTCATATATTTGGCATAAGGATTTACTTTAAGCATATTAGTTAAGCGCATACGTAAGAAGATAGGTCTAATCATTTCAGCAAAGCGCTCAAAATCCTCATCATCCTTTTTCTTGGATGGTTTAGGCAGAAATGGCATGGGTTTCTGAACCCATGGTTCTCTTTCTTTACAGTGCTTCATAGCAACAAAATCTCTCTTATCATAACGTTGATTCTTTGATTGTGGGTTATCAAGATCAACAGTAGGTTCATTCTCTACATCATTATTATTGCTAGGTCGAGCATCAACATGAACATTATCATTAACATTATCACTAGGTTCATGTTCATCACCTGATTATGTTTCAGCATCAGAAATAGAAATATCATTAGGATTCTCATGTGTGTCTATAATAGGTTCACTAGAAGCATGCAAAGTCTTATCATTTTTCTTTTTCTTCTTTTTAGAAGGACTAGTTGCATCTACATTATTTCTCTGAGAATCTTTCTCAATTCTCTTAGGGTGGCCTTCAGGATACAAAGGTTCCTGAGTCATTTTACCAGTTCTAGTAGCCACTCTAACAGCAAAATCATGTTTACTATTTAATTCATCAAGCAAATCATTTTGAGCTTTAAGTACTTGTTCAGCTTGAGTGGTAACCATAGAAGCATGTTTGGTAATGAGTTTAAGTTCACCTTTAACTCTAGCCATATAATCACTCAAGCGTCCTATGATGAAAGCATTACTCTTTAATTCTCTACCAACATAAGCATTAAAACTTTCTTGCCTAGCCATAAAGTCGTCAAATTCATCTAAACATTGGCTAGGAAATTTAATAGACGAGATCTCAACTTTATCATATCTATAGAGAGAATTTACCTCTACTACCTGTGTAGGTTATCAAGACAATGTGTTTCTTCAACAGGCGGTATATTAAGACCATGTATTTCTTCAATAGGAGGTAGATTCTTAACATCTTCAGCTTTAATACCCTTTTTTTTTCATTGATTTCTTTGCCTCTTGCATATCTTCAGGACTGAGAAATAGAACACCTCTCTTCTTCAGAGTAGGTTTAGGAATAGGCTCAATTGGCTCAGGAATTGGCTCAGGAAGAGTCCAATTATTTTCATTAGTCAACATATTATTCAATAGCACTTCAGCTTGGTTGACTGTTCTTTCCTTGAAAACACAACCAGCACAACTATCCAAGTGGTCCTTGGAAGCATCAGTTAGTCCATTATAAAAGATATCAAGTATTTCATTTTTCTTGAGAGAATGATCAGGCAAAGCATTAATTAATCGAAGAAGCCTCCCCCAAGCTTGTGGGAGACTCTCTTCTTCAATTTGCACAAAATTATATATTTCCCGCTAGGCATCTTGTTTCTTATGAGCAGGGAAATATTTAGCAGAGAAGTAATAAATCATATCTTGGGGACTACACACACAACCAGGATCAAGAGAATTAAACCAAGTTTTAGCATCACCCTTTAATGAGAACGGAAATATCTTAAGGATATAATAGTAGCGAGATTTCTCATCATTAGTGAATAGGGTAGCTATATCATTTAACTTAGTAAGATGTGCCACAACAGTTTCAGATTCATAGCCATAAAAAGGATCAGATTCAACCAAAGTAATTATCTCAGGATCAACAGAGAATTCATAATCCTTATCAGTAACAAAAATAGGTGAGGTAGCAAAAGCAGGGTCATGTTTCATTCTAGCATTCAGAGTTTTCTGTTTAAGTTTAGCTAATAACTTCTTAAGATCAGATCTGTCATTGCAAGCAAGAAGATCTCTAGCAGTTTCTTCATCCATAACATAACCCTCAGGAACAACATACAATTAATATTTAGGGGGAGAACCTTCATCATCACTATCTTCAATAATTTCATTTTCAATAATTTCATTCTCTCTAGTCCTAGCAAGTTGTTCATCTATAAATTCACCAAGTGGCACAGTAGTATCAAGCATATAAGTAGTTTCATCATAAGTATCATGCATAGCAGAAGTGGCATCATCAATAACATGCGACATATTAGAATTAATAACAGAAGCAGGTTTAGGTGTCGCAAGCTTACTCAAAATAGAAGGAGAATCTAGTGCAGAGCAAGATGGCATTTCCTTACCTCCCCCCGTAGTTGAGCGATAAATTTTAGTTCTATCGTCTTTCAAGTTCTTCATAGTGACAAACAGATATAAATCACAAGTGACTCAAAGAATAGAGCTATGCTCCCCGGCAACGGCGCCAGAAATTAGTCTTGATAACCCACAAGTGTAGGGGATCGCAACAGTTTTCGAGGGTAGAGTATTCAACCCAAATTTATTGATTCGACACAAGGGGAGCCAAAGAATATTCTCAAGTATTAGCAGTTGAGTTGTCAATTCAACCACACTTGGATAACTTAGTATTTGCAGCAAAGTATTTAGTAGCAAAGTAGTATGATAGTAATGGTAATAGTAGCAAAAGTAATATTTTTGGGTTTTGTAGTGATTGTAACAGTAGCAACGGAAAAGTAAATAAGCAAAGCACAATATGTGAAAAGCTCGTAGGCATTGGATCAGTTGTCGGTGTACTAAAGTAGGGGTACCTTAGTATCCCGAACTTGTGCACGGGCAGTCGCAGCGCCCCGCGGCAAGGCTTGCCGGGTGCCCGCCAAGATCCTCCGTGGTTCCTATTGGAGCCGTTCAAGAACAAAGTGTTCAAGCTGAGAAGACAAGGCCCCGGCAAGAGGAGCTTGCCGGGAAGGACAAGGCCCCGGCAAGAGGAGCTTGCCGGGAAGGCCAACCAAGGCATTTTCAAGGAACTTGCCGCGGCGCGCCGCGCGTCCCGGCAAGACCCGGTGAGCGACAAGCTTCCAGACGCGACAAGACAACGGCCGCGGCAAGACGCTTGCCGCGGCAGGATGCCACTCTGTACCTATGCTCCAGCGCATCCGTCAACGTGTCGCCCTGGGACCGTTCCAGGCGCACGTGGCGAGAGGCTGTGCAGCCAAGCGGTGCGAGGTGGCGAGCGGAGATGACAAGATGGCCATCATGGCAAGCGGTGGCGCCCCTAACGGTCACTTTTCTGCACTGTTTGGGCGACACAGACGGGCATTTAGTGCCTTTGTCCCCTGCCGTCAGGGTTAGGTATGATACACTGTGCAAGTAGGTATACCTACCGCACCTCTTTTCCATTTTTACCCTTGCATGCGTTGCCACCTGTTGGTGACCCCTTGAGCATATAAAAGGAGGCCCATGTGCGACGTAGAAAGGGTTCGAAACCAGAAAACACTCACGCTCGGTATTGTAGCTCTCAACGCTCTCGAGCAAGAACACAATATAGCCCGACAAGCAGCAGTAGGAGTATTATCTCTCCGGAGAGCTCCGAAGCTGGGTAAATCGCTCGTGTGTTTCGCCTCGATCCGCTCTTCATGCGGCCTCCGCCCCCCGCCGGACCAAAAAGGGGCCCTACCCCATAGGTGTTCGTCCCCATGACATCTTTGGCGCGCCAAGTAGGGGGCGTCGAGGTTGTGTGAACCCGATCCGGCGTTCACGCGAGCTAGATTTTCATCTTCCTCATCATCTTCATCGACATGCCACCGAAGAAGAAAGCTTCGGAGGTGGCTGCTCCGTCCGCATCGATCCCACCGCCACCGGAGCAAACGGGTGGTGGGATAGACGCCGGCGGAGGAACGGGCGTCAACGAGGGAGCTCACGCTACCGCCAGGTCCAAGGACAAGGCTGCGCAAACCTCGGCGTCCGTACATGCACCACGCCCGTCTCAGGAGGTGCGGGGCCAACAGCGTCATGGTACTCGCGGTACCATACGCTCGTTTGACCAAAATCGAGCTGGTGGATCTCAGGGTGCTCAAGACCAGCATGCACGCCAACCTGCTGGCACAAGTAAGACACAGTCGCCTGGACGGGATCCTGCTCCTTCTAACATAGTTAGAAGTCCGAGCATATCCCGCTCCTCGCACCGTTTACCACCGCCACCGAAGACTCCAGAAGAAGCGTTGGCCCGAGCCCAACTGCTCCTGGATTACCCTCCAACGGCGGACAAGATCGACGATTGGAGGGCCACCATTCAGAGTCTCATTGGCTTCACCAACGGCGACACTCCACGGCAGCCGAATGCATCGCAGCCGCGGCAAGATTGCCGGACGCGAGCCGATGGCGACAAGACCGGTGGGGGTGCAACCACCGTGCACTCCCCGCCCCGGAGGCCAAGATCGCCGACTCGCCGGGTCAACCTCGACACTGACTCCACAGCGTCATCAGACCCACGAGATCACCGCGATCAGCGCCAAGTTCTTCAAGAACGACAGCAAGAAGACGCTCGTACACGCATCGAGCGCCGAAGAGAAGCACGGCGTCAGTCAGACCAGCGCGCTGGGCCCACTGTCGATATGCATGCGCCAGGGGAACCAGGCGACTTGCCGTACGCGGTAGGTTGCCCTGCGTTCACTCGTGAGCTGCGGCAAGTCCAGTGGCCCAGCACAAAGAACTTCAAGCCAGATGTACCAGAGAAGTACGATGGCAGGTTGCATCCGTCGGAGTTCCTCAGCATCTACACCATCGCGGTGCAGGCTGCCGGGGGGTGCGACGACAAGGTCACTAAGATGCTAGTTGACGATGGGGCCGGTTTGAACCTGATCTCCTTCGCGGTACTCCAAAAACTCCAGATCCCCGACAGCGAGCTCGAGGAGACCGGCACATTCCAAGGAATTAACCCGGGAAGGAGCAAGCCGAAGGGGAAGATCACGTTGCCGGTAACATTTGGCAGCGAATTGAATTTCAGGACTGAGAGGGTCACTTTTGACGTTGCTGATTTTCCATTGCCTTACAATGGGATACTCGGCCGTCCAGCGCTTGCCAAGTTCATGGCAGCCTCTCACTATGCCTACAACGTGCTCAAGACACCAGGTCCGATAAGTGTCATCTCTGTCCTTGGCGACAAGAAAGATGCTCTTATCTGTACCGACAAGATCTACCGGGAAGCAGCAGCCGCAGCGGATCGCAAGCCACTTGCCGCTGAAGCTCCCGGGGGGAAGAAGAAGACCAAGTCCGGCAAGAGCTCTGCTGCCCACTCCGGCAAGCGCACCTCTTCGGAGTGCTGCGCTACCGTCGAGGACGCACCATCAAGCTCCACCGGCAAGTGTAAGAAGACGAAGGCAGCTCCGCCAGAGACCAAGAAGGTGTCCGCCAAGGAGGACGGCACTGGTGGTACCTTCACCATCAGTGCCACGCTCGACCCTAAATAGGAAAGCGCGCTCGTTGCTTTCCTGCGGGCGAACGTCGACGTGTTTGCATGGCAACCGTCTGACATCCCCGGTGTTCCCAGGAAAGTAATTGAGCACCATCTTGCCGTTTGTCCTCACGCGCGGCCCGTCAAGCAGAAAGTCAAGAAACAAGCAGTGGAGCGCCAATAATTCATCGCAGAAGAGATCAAGAAGTTGGAAGCAGCAGGCCTTGTCAGAGGAGTGCTCCATCCTACATGGTTGGCCAATCCTGTAGTCGTGCGCAAGGCAAACGGGAAATGGAGGCTTTGTATCGACTTTACTGATGTTAATAAAGCTTGTCCCAAAGACCCATTTCCCTTGCCGTGCATTGACCAGATTGTTGACTCCACGGCCGGATGTGACTTGCTTTCATTTCTTGATGCATACTCTGGATATCATCAGATCTTCATGGCAGAAGAGGATGAGGAGAAGACCGCATTCATCACTCCTTGTGGCACATACTGTTTCGTACGGATGCCTTTCGGTTTGAAGAATGCTGGTTCAACATTTGCAAGAGTAGTCAGTCACGCTTTTGAGCCACAGTTGCACAGAAATGTAGAAGCCTACATGGATGACATATTGGTCAAGAGCAAGGACAGAGCAACTCTGATTCAGGATTTGGACGAGACCTTTACAAATCTGCGCAAGATCAACCTCAAGCTGAACCCCGAGAAGTGTGTGTTTGGAGTCCCCTCCGGCAAGCTTCTCGGGTTCTTTGTGTCTCAGCGGGGAATTGAAGCCAATCCCGACAAGATCAAGGCTATTGAGCAGATTGAAGCACCGAAGCGCGTCAAGGATGTACGGAGGCTTGCCGGTTGTGTAGCTGCTCTCAGCAGGTTTATCTCTAAGTCTGCTGAGCGCGCCCTGCCATTTTTCAAAATATTGAAAAAGGCAGGTCCAACGAAATGGACTCCGGAAGCAGAGGCTGCGCTACAGGACTTGAAGAGATACCTGTCCTCCACTCCAATGCTTGTTGCACCTAAGCCACAAGAGAAGTTGTTGCTGTATCTAGCGGCAACCAATCAAGTGGTTAGTACTGCGTTAGTAGCGGAGAGGGAGGCAGATGATGAGCCAGCAACCACGGTAAGTGCGTTCAGCGACAAGCAGGGGACTCCCCCGACAAGCTCTGGTCCCGACAAGGATGGATCTGCACAGACACAGGAGGTGCAGAAGAAAATGGTGCAGCGCCCAGTTTACTTTGTCAGTTCCCTTCTGCAGGGGCCTAGGTCAAGGTACTCTGGTGTGCAGAAATTGCTTTTCGGCCTTCTTATGGCCTCGAGAAAGCTGCGCCATTACTTCCAAGCACATGAGATCATAGTTGTCACTCGCTTTCCGCTGAAGAGGATACTGCAGAATCCAGAAGCAACAGGCAGGATTGTCGAGTGGGCACTGGAACTGTCAAGCTTTGGCCTCAAGTTCGAGAGCACTTCAACTATCCAAAGCAGAGCCTTGGCAGAATTCATAGCAGAGTGGACGCCAACACCAGATGAAGAAATTCCAGAAACGAGCATCCCCGTCAAGGAGGCAAACAAAGAGTGGCTGATGTACTTTGACGGTGCCTTCTCGCTGCAAGGCGCCGGTGCGGGCGTGCTGCTTGTCGCACCCACCGGAGAGCGCCTCAAGTACGTGGTCCAGATGCACTTTCCCAAGGAGCAAGCAACAAACAATACTGCAGAGTACGAAGGTTTGCTTGCCGGCCTCAGAATCGCAGTAGACCTTGGGATCAAGAAGCTCATTGTCAGGGGTGACTCGCAGCTTGTCGTCCGCCAAGTGAACAAGGATTATCAGAGTCCGTTGATGGAAGCCTACGTTGACGAAGTGAGAAAGTTAGAAGAGCACTTTGATGGCCTACAGATGGAACATGTTCCAAGAGCTCAGAACGACATTGTTGATGGCCTGTCAAAGTGCGCTGCACTGAAGTTACCTATGGAACCGGGAATCTTTGTGCTCAAACTGACTCAACCAACAGTGACACCATCAACTGGACAGAGCAAAAAGAGGAAGTTGATTTCTGGTGATTATTTTCCGGCAGAGCTTCCCGAAGCCGCCGCCAAGAAGGTCCCCAAGATCAACATCAAGACTGCTGAGGGGCAGTCTGCTCCGGCAAGCCTTAGGGTTTGTTCCGTTGAAGCAGACGCTCCCGACAAGTTTTGCTCCGGCAAGCTTGCCGGGGAACGTCAAGCTCCGGCAGAGCCGCAGGTTCTTGCCGTAGAAGTGGATGTTCCTATAGCAGCATATGTGCCTTTAGTCTTTGTTGTCGAGCCGCAAGCTCCAGCATGGGCACAGCAGATCGTCCGTTTCCTTCAGACAGGAGAACTTCCCAAAGAGCAAGAAGAAGCGGAAAGAGTAGCCCGACAATCAAGTATGTACCAGTTTGTCGACAACACACTGTACGGAAGAAGATTCAACGGTGTGAAATTGAAGTGTATTCACCGGGAAGATGGACAAAAGCTGTTGGCAGAGATACATGGAGGCATATGTGGTCACCACATTGGCGCAAGAGCACTTGCCTGCAAGGCATTCCGGCAAGGTTTCTTTTGGCCGACAGCCCTCCAGGATGCAACTGCACAAGTAACCAAGTGTGAAGCGTGTCAGTTCCATTCCAAGCAGATACACCAACCGGCTCAAGCTCTCCAGACGATCCCTTTATCCTGGCCATTTTTGGTCTGGGGGCTCGATATCCTCGACCCCTTTCCCCAAGCTGTCGGGGGCTTTGAGTACTTGTACGTCGCAATCGACAAGTTCACAAAGTGGCCAGAAGTGGAAGCAGTGAGGAAGGTGACAGCACAGTCAGCAGTCAAGTTCTTCAGGTCGATTGTTTGCCGTTTCGGGATACCTAACAGGATCATCACCGACAACGGCACTCAATTCACGAGCCGCACCTTCATGCAGTACGTCCAAGAGCTGGGCACCAAGGTCTGTTTCGCTTCTGTTGCTCACCCGAGGAGCAACGGTCAAGCGGAGAGGGCAAATGCTGAAGTGCTGCACGGGCTCAAGACCAGAACTTTCGACAGGCTGCACAAGTGCGGAAAGAACTGGATTGAGGAGCTGCCGGTGGTTCATTGGTCGATCAGGACGACGCCAAATCGAGCCACTGGCCAGACACCTTTCGCTCTAGTCTATGGAGTAGAGGCAGTTTTCCCCACGGAACTCATATACGGATCGCCTCGAGTGCTCGCTTATGATGAGCTTGAGCAAGAGCAGCTGCGACAAGACGACGCGCTGCTCCTTGAGGAGGATCGTCTTCAGGCTGCTGTGCGAGCTGCTCGATACCAGCAAGCTTTGCGCCGCTACCACAGCCGCAAAGTTAATGCCAGAAGTCTCGAGGAAGGTGACCTTGTTCTTCGGTGCGTTCAGTCCGCCAAGAATTCCAACAAGTTGACGCCGAAGTGGGAAGGCCCTTATCGGGTGAAACGAGTCACTAGGCCTGGCGCTGTCTGCCTTGAGACCGAAGATGGCTCTCCGGTGAGCAACTCCTGGAACATTGAACATCTTCTTAAGTTTTACCCGTAAGGCGCGGTTGCCGGAACCTGTTCCGGCAACCACCTTTTGTACAAGCCTTGCCGCTGTTCCATGTAACCCTTTGTACAAAGCCGGGCGTAGACCCCATGCATAAATAAAGCTCATGTGCTACGCACATCTTGTCAATTTCATGCTTTCCATTTGTTGCATGTATCATCTGACACTTTGTGCAGCACCTACCCCCGGTAAGCAGTAACGAGCCGAAAGGCTCCATATCATTATTTTCTCTTCTTTCTTTTTCTCAAGGAAAGGAAAGGTTCCCTCGCCCACAAGTTTACCAGGGGGGAAGGAGAAGATAATGGTGTGGACCAGGCGTCGTTCAAGAAAGTTTCGCTTTACCGGGAAGCAAACGACAGAAAAGCTAAGTTGCCAAAGTTTGAGCAATCAGTTTTAAAATTTTTAAGTTATCTTCCTCGAACGACCGTGCTTTGTATGGAAAACCTGTGCGCGGAGGAACCAACTCGTCACTAGTTGCGCCCTTACTTTGTTTCGAGTCCGCTCAACAATTTAAGTGTGTTGCGACTAGTTGCGACAAGGTTTCTTGTCGGTGGCGGCACCGCCAGCAGGCTGCTGACGTTCCGCACTCAGCGCTCGCGGCAAGGGCGCCTGCGCCGACAAGCTCCCTAAAAGCGTAGGGTAAAAACATACAAAGGAAGGAATCAAGTAGAGGAAATAACATAGCGATCGATACCCAAAATAAAGTTATATTACAAAGATAACTTGTCGCAGCTCTAATAGATTGTTCTCGTAACATGAATAGCAGCGGCAAGAAAAGGAGGAAATGAGCGGTCTAATCTACGCGGCCGCCATCAAACCTCTTGACCTCATTAACCTTGTCCACAATGGGTGCGACAAGGGCCTTGAGCTCTTCCAGATCAGCACCCGCCGGCAGCTTCTTGAGGACGTTGGTGAGGTTGAGGCCTGGGTTGCGGAAGGCCACCTTCTCCAGAACACTGGCGCAGATCGTGCGCGACTTGTCAGCCAGCTGCTTTGGGATCCTTTCCCGGAGTTGCTGGAGGGCCGTCGCCACGCCCTTGAAGAACAAAGTGAGCTTGGCGCTGGGCTGGAGGTTCTCGTCGGAGGAGTACCCGAGACCCTCCACCCCCAGCTGCACCAGCTCCTCGTCGATGACTGCAGCGATGTTCACGAGGCCCTCCGTCCAGAGCTCCACCGTCTCCTTAAAGGTGTTCTGGGTTTCGGCGGCCCTCGCCAACAGCGCTTCATTGCCTTTGATCTCCTCCTTCAGGGCCACCTCCCGCTCCTTGGCGCTGTCCAGCGTTTGGGTCAATGTGGCCAACTTCAACTCGAGATCAGCGTTGGAGTCCTTGGCGGCGCTTAGCTCCTTCCCCTTCTCGAGGAGACGACCCTGCAGCTCACCATGGGCGAGGGCGTCCTTCTCACGCTCACGCTGGAGCGCGGCAAGTTCTTCATCCTTCGTCTTGAGATCGCCCTCCAGACGCGCCACCTTCACCTCCAGCTCTTTCTTGGCGGCCTCGGCAGCTGCGGCAGCATCCTTCGCTTCCTTGAGGGCCCCGCCAAGTGTTTCCTCGCGCGCGGCAAGCTCCTCCTCATAGCTGTCCATATTGATCTTCCGCTGCGTCAACTCACCTTCCCGCACGGACAGCTCCTCGGCGGCAAGTCGCTGTTGCTCTTCGGCCTCAGCCTTCTTGAGGAGGAAGGCCTTCCGCGCCTCGACAAGCTGCGCCCGCTCCTCTGCAATGGACCGGAGGGCTTCCTAGTTGCGACTCTGGAGCTCCTCTACATGCTTCTCAATATCTACTCCCGCTTGCGCGACAAGCGCTTCCCGAGACTCCAGTTTGGCTTGTCGGGCGCGGTAGAGCGACAGCAGCCTCCGCAGCAGCTGTTCCTCCTCAGGCTCGCCGCTGCTGCTGCTTGGCGCGTCGACCAGTGTCAGCCCAGCGGAGGCGAGCACTTCTCCGTCAAAAACTTCTCCTTCGACCGGCGCCCTGGAGCTTGAAGCCCAGGGGAGCTTGATGAAGACACCGTCGCCGTCCTTCAAGTAGGCGCCGGGTTGGGGCTCTTCGGAGCTTGGCACTGCGTCAGCGGCGGAGGGATCGGTGGTCGGCGTAGTGCCTTGCGCTCCTGCGGCCTCAGGGCCGTCAGTGCGATCGCCGGACCCCTCGCCAGCTCCTGCGCCAGCAGCCTTGGCGGCCTCTTTTCCGGCGGGATCATCAGCGCCGACCTCTTCTTCGGTGGCGGCGGCATCGACAGTATTGCCGCGCGCGTTCTCCTCGCCGATGGCCTCGGTCTCCATCGGCTCCGTGGAGGGTGGATCTGGCGGACGGAAGAGTGAGAAGGGTCAAGAAAATATCCAAAAAGACAATCAGAAGAAGAATTCAAGGGAAATTCTCAGGCAAGGAGGGTTACCAGTACTGGGATCCACGGTCATGGGCTCAACCACCGGGGGGTCGCTGGTGCTGCCCTTTGCCGGAGACTCCTCCCTTGCCGGGGACTTCTCCCTTGCCGGAGAACGCTCCCTTGCCGGGGAATCCTCCCTTGGCGGCGTAGTCAAAGCAGATAGTATCTCAGGGGCGGCTTCAGGAGGCTCTTGGTGAGGCTGTTCTGCTCCTACACAAGCAAACCAACAGTCAGATGTCAGCAAAGAAAGAACACCCATGCGCGCTTAACAGCGGGAAGTAAAACTATATACTTACGCTGGGGGCTGCGCTGGGGGCTGCTTCGGGGAGCAGTTGCCGGGTCCGACAAGGTGGTCTCGGACGCACCCTCTGTTGTCACAGCAGGATCGTCCTCGATGACAACCACGGGGACCTTGGCTCTCTTCGCCGCTCTCTGGGCCAGAGTCCTGAAAAGGAACAAGGTTCAGAATAAAGCAGATCAGATACATGACAAAGACAGCAAGAAATCGAAAAACTACAAATACAACAAAGAGGCTTACTCCTCTTCTTCCTCGTCGGAGCTGAGTGCGGAGAGGTCGAAGTCAGGCCCACCTTCGGCGCGACGAGGCAGAGGAGTAGGTGCCCTTGGCCGCTTGGCGGGGGCAGCGGCAGTAGTCCGGGACGACCCCGCTCCATTTGCCGCCGCGGTGCGAGGCGCTCCCGCGGCAACATTACTTGTCGCTGCGGAGCGCGTCGCGCAGCGCGATGGCTGCTGACCCGTCTACATCCCCGGCCTTGCAGAGACGCCTTCTTGGTGGAGCTGGGGGCTGCGCTGATGGCTCCTCTTGCGGCAAGCTGCCTGGAGATGGCGGGCCGCTCGCACCCTCGGCAGGTTCGCTCGTCTCGGCTTCAGATTCGGCAAGAGCTTCCTCGCCGTCAAGCCACTCTCGCTCGGCAAGGCTTGCCGCCTCTGGTGCCTCTGCTTCCTCCACGGTGAACCCAAATTCACCCGCAGCGGCGGCTGCCACCGCCTCTTCCGCTCTGGTGGCGATGCGCTGCATCTCCTCGTCGGTGGTGTCGCGGGTGAGGCTCTTCTGCTCATTGGGGCGGACCGCCACCTCCACCAAGCCATCAAAAAACTGCTGCACAACATCGTCTGCAGACTCCTGCCAAGTAGGAACGATACCCGCCGGCAATCTGAACCACTCGGGATGATTGGGGTCGTGCTTGAACAGCTCCTTGAGCATCGCATCCAACTCCAAGACAGTGAAGTTGAAGTTGAGGCACGGGCGCAGCCTCATGATGTCCGCCGGACCCCCGAACAGCCAGGCGGGTCTCCCCCTCTCCTGCAGAGGGGCAATGCGGCGGCGAAGAAAGTCCGCGCCAACAGCGCCTACGGTGAGCCCGGCAAGCCTGAGTCGCAAGATCCGGGTGGTGGCAATCTTCAGCTTACCATCGTCCGCGGCCAGGGCGCTCCAATCATTGCCGCGCACTGCTGGGGTTTGGCGCAGGGCAGTAAACGGCTGCGGGTTCTCCTCGACAATCCAGCACCATTCCGCTCTCCACTCCTCCCATTTGCTGCGGAGCTCCCCCTCCAGATAGGCCTCCTTCTTGCCGACCCTCGAGATCCAGGCGATCCCGCCGGATAAGGGCTCTCCTCTCTCGACCCGGGGCATGAAGTAGTGGCGGAAAAGGGCTACGTTTGGGTGGACTCCGACAAAGTTTTCGCAGAGATGTGCGAAAACCGCCATGGTCAGGATAGCATTGGGGGTGAAATCAAGGAGGTGGAACCCGTAGGTGTTCATGATGTCACAGAAGAACTCGGAGAAAGGCGGGCAGAGCCCGCAGTAGAAGAACCATACGAAGAAGGGGTACCCGTTTGGAACCCGTTTCGAAGCGGCGGCGGAGAGTACCTTCGTGCGCGGATGCGCTCGCGTCTCCGTCGACCAGAAGAGGTAGTACCACTCCCTCAGCTCCGCCGCGGCGAGCTCGGAGGGGAAAGTTGCCCTCTCCTTCCGCAGCGCCTCAAGCCGCAGCGCCTCGGCCCACTTCGCGCCCTTCCCGGTTTTCGGAGCCATGGCGGAGGTGGTGTGGGAGATCAAAGGTGTTGGCGGCAACGGCGGCGATGGGGGGCGGAGCGCTACTCTCTTTCGGCTTTGGAAGCGGAGGGGAGCGGCGGAGATTTTGGAGGTAGGAACAGCAAATGGCGAAGGTGGGGAAACTGCCCCTGTTTCCCCTGCTTATAAAGAGGGACAAGGCGAACGTTACGCTTTTTCCGAATAAAGAACCACCCACGACCTCTCCCACGACGCCGCATTCGACGCGTGCCGTTAGGGGAGAGCGCGGTGGATACGGAGTGAGATACGGTGTGGACCCAACCCGCGCGTGCCCATGCACTGTTTTGGGCCTGGCCCAACAGCGCTCGGCACCATGTGTGGCCCAGGCCCGGGGGCTCCTGTCGGTGTACTAAAGTAGGGGTACCTTAGTATCCCGAACTTGTGCACGGGCAGTCGCAGTGCCCCGCGGCAAGGCTTGCCGGGTGCCCGCCAAGATCCTCCGTGGTTCCTATTGGAGCCGTTCAAGAACAAAGTGTTCAAGCTGAGAAGACAAGGCCCCATCAAGAGGAGCTTGCCGGGAAGGACAAGGCCCCAGCAAGAGGAGCTTGTCGGGAAGGCCAACCAAGGCATTTTCAAGGAACTTGCTGCGGCGCGCCGCGCGTCCCGGCAAGACCCGGCGAGCGACAAGCTTCCAGACGCGACAAGACAACGGCCGCGGCAAGACGCTTGCCACGGCAGGATGCCACTCTGTACCTACGCTCCAGCGCATCCGTCAACGTGTCGCCCTGGGACCGTTCCAGGCACACGTGGCGAGAGGCTGTGCAGCCAAGCGGTGCGAGGTGGCGAGCGGAGATGACAAGATGGCCATCGTGGCAAGCGGTGGCGCCCCTAACGGTCACTTTTCTGCACTGTTTGGGCGACACAGACGGGCATTTAATGCCTTTGTCCCCTGCCGTCAGGGTTAGGTACGATACACTGTGCAAGTAGGTATACCTACCGCACCTCTTTTCCATTTTTACCCTTGCATGCGTTGCCACCTGTTGGTGACCCCTTGAGCATATAAAAGGAGGCCCATGCGCGACGTAGAAAGGGTTCGAAACCAGAAAACACTCACGCTCGGTATTGTAGCTCTCAACGCTCTCGAGCAAGAACACAATACAACCCGACAAGCAGCAGTAGGAGTATTATCTCTCCGGAGAGCTCCAAAGCTGGGTAAAATCGCTCGTGTGTTTCGCCTCGATCCGCTCTTCGTGCGGCCTCCGCCCCCTGCCGGACCGAAATGGGGCCCTGCCCCATAGGTGTTCGTCCCCACGACATCAGTGATGGATAATTATGTCGGATGCAATTCCTCATGTAATAGTTATAACCTAGGGTGACACAGAACTAGCTCCAGTTCATCAATGTAATGTAGGCATGTATTCGGAATATAGTCATACGTGCTTATGGAAAAGAACTTGCATGACATCTTTTGTCCTACCCTCCCATGGCAGCGTGGTCCTAATGGAAACTAAGGGATATTAAGGCCTCCTTTTAATAGAGAATCGGACCAAAGCATTAGCACTTAATGAATACATGAACTCCTCAAACTACGGCCATCACCGAGAAGTATCCCGATTATTGTCACTTCGGGGTTGTCGGATCATAACACATAATAGGAGACTATAGACTTGCAAGATAGGATCAAGAACTCACATATATTCATGAAAACATAATAGGTTCAGGTCTGAAATCATGGCACTCGGGCCCTAGTGACAAGCATTAAGCATAGAAAAGTCATAGCAACATCAATCTCAGAACACCGTGGATACTAGGGATCAAACCCTAACAAAACTAACTCAATTACATGATAAATCTCATCCAACCCATCACCGTCCAGCAAGCCTATGATGGAATTACTCACACACGGCGGTGAGCATCATGAAATTGGTGATGGAGGATGGTTGATGATGACGACGACGACCAATCCCCCTCTCCGGAGCCCCGAACGGACTCCAGATCAGCGCTCCCGAGAGAGATTAGGGTTTGGCGGTGGCTCCGTATCGTAAAACATGATGAAACTTTCTCTCTAATTTTTTCTCCGCGAAACGGAATATATAGAGTTGGAGTTGAGGTCGGTGGAGCATCAGGGGCCCACAAGACAGGGGGGCGCTCCCAGGGGGCGCGCCCCCACCCTCGTGGACAGGGTGTGGGCTCCCTGGCCTTGATTCTTTCACCAGTATTTTTCTTATTTTCCAATAATAATCTCCGTGGATTTCCAGGTCATTCCGAGAACTTTTGTTTATGCACAAAGATAACACCATGGCAATTCTGCTAAAAACAGCATCAGCCCGGGTTAGTTCCATTCAAATCATGCAAGTTAGAGTCCAAAACAAGGGCAAAAGTGTTTGGAACACTAGATACGTTGGAGACGTATCAACCGGCAGCCCTCCTCCCACCGCCCCCTCCCCCTCCCCCTCTCTCCTCCCACCCCTCCTCCCACCGCGCTCCTCCCCCTCCTCCTCTCTCCTACCTCCTCCTCCCTCCTCCCACCCCTCCTCCCTCCATCTCTACTAAACCCTACACTGTTTTTTACTGATCTTGTATAATGTAGTTTTTTACTATTTTTTAGTAAGCATTTAATAGAATTAGTGAGAAAATTAATTATTTTTGTTTATAGTAAGTGCTTAGTCGAATTAATAGAATTAGTTTATTTTTAGTAAGAAAATTTAGGTATATGAGATTTGATATCTAATTAAAATTTTACTAAATAACTAGTTTATTTTTAGCAAGAAAATTAATAGAACTAGTTTATTTTTAGTAAGTGCTTAGTTGAACTAGCGGAATTAATAGAACTAGTTGAATCTATGTCATTATCACTTTGTCATCAAAGAATGCTATATGAGATTTGATGATCTAATTAAAATTTTACTCAGTGGAATATGCAGGCTTTGTAGAGTCGTGTCTCCTTCAAGTGATCGTCATCCGAGCTACCTCTACTTCCTCTACACCTGAGTCAGTGAGCTAAAAGTCCACCTCCTCCTTCTCCACTCCTTGGGGTTGAATAGAGTAGAACTAAGGTATTTAGTTATGTTTCTTAACCAAATGAAATGTTCGAGTTATAAGATATATTGGAATGTTTTTGTCAATATTGAACCATTGAAATGCAATGAGCACCAGTTTATGCTCATGTGCGAATTGTTGATTCATTTCCGAGTGGCCTATGTTTTGCCGGAGTGTTGATTCATTTCCGCTCCGACAAATTTCAGGTGCTCGATATGTCCTTTTTTAGGAAAGGTCATGCCAGATTTTTTCCGTGAATTTAAGCATGACTTGTGCTAGAATATGTAGGAAATATCGAGTACCTTGGATTTTCTAGAAAGATAATTCAACGACATTTCGAGTTGACTGTAAGTCTGTCGGGACTCTAGCATATATGAGAGAAGAAGAATGCTAACTATTGTCATGGGGGTAGCTTCTTCTTTGTTCCCGTGTGCTTGACAATTTGGTGTAATGCACTCAGGGATGAAGGGAGGAGCTACCATCACTGACGGTCGAATATATACACCACGTGAGCTGAGAGTTTTCAAGAAATTACTCGACAGACCGATAGTCAACCCGTGATGAATAATGATGATCTAATTTAGTTTTTTAGTACATATATTTAATTGTACAAGTTTAATCTTTGAATTATGAACATAGGAAATGTCGTCGATGTCGTCGTCGGACGACGAAAGTCTTCCAGCAGAGTGTGACTGGTGCGGCGACGACCCGGCTCTGTACGACAGGCCTCACCTGGTAGAAGGTCGGCGCCTCAGCATTAAGCTCCAGGAGACCTTCGATGTTAAAATGGTACGCAACGACAACAAGTGTTTTTTTCGTAATTAAGCACGACTTCTGCTTCTTCAATGTGTAATTTTCGTCTTTTACAATTCGACTAGTTTATCCCATGCCATGCAAGACGCTATGTCTTGGAGAGGATGGATTTTGAAGATCCTGAAAGTATCAAAACAAAGATAATTCACCTAAGGACCCATCATGGTATGGATTTTGATGTAAATCTATACAATTCTGAGAGCGTAACCCATTTTGGTTGCCCGAATTTGGAAGCACTTTGCAAGATGTATGATATTCATGAGGGTATGCTTATCACCATGGATCTTGGTGATTGTGACATCGACGAAGACAATATGGACATTTGGGTCCTTGTTGATATGCTTCCAATTCTACCGCTATGATAGTTTCTCAAACATAGTTATTAAGTAATTTATATTGTTTATTTCAAAATAATTGACAACTTATTTCCACTGATAGCTTATTTTCATTCTTCAAAGAATGTGCGGAAGATGGTAGACAGAACCTACTACACCGATGGCTCAGAATTAACTTATCAGGAGAAAAATCATCCGATCTCATTTATTAATGATCATGAGAATTACAATATCTATTATCAAACTCCTCCACATTATGGTCAATACGTGCCACTAGTGCACGTGTTGAACTATGTTAACATCCATGGAGATGTCATGGTAAGATTTTTTACTATTATGACATCCGTGCATCTTTTGCATAAATTCTTCTAAAACTCAACTACATTGCTAAGTACGAAGTTATTACTATGTTTTTCAACAGAAAATCCTTGTGTACCTCATCTGTTGTTTCTGAAAGGTCGCCTTGATGTTATGAACTTACAGCCAGGTCATTCTACGCATCACTGTTGCTCATACTGGGTTTCTAAAACCGATGAAGACATGACAATCAAAGATTGGAAAATATATGGTCAATCGTAGGGAGCTACTTGGAAGCAACATTGTGCGAAGCGCAAGAATTGGAGACAGGATAATCTCCATTCTCCCTAATGGAGAGTCAGACCCTATCTTGTTTTATGCTATTTTACCTAAGAGAGGGTAGTAGGTCCTATGAGAGAGGAGTAAGTCCTAGGTACAATGTGTTATTATGTGCTACAATGTGTTAGAGTTGATGGTGGTGAGGAGTTGTGATTATGAGTGACCAACTTGCTATATGATGTCTCATTGATGATCATGAGTAGTTATTATATGACAATGATGTATTATGATGATAAGATGTTAATGATATGATGATGATGATTTATTATTGTTGGGATTTTGTAGTAATTTCAAAAAAAATCCTACGCACACGCAAGATCATGTGATGCATAGCAACGAGGGGAGAGTGTTGTCTACGTACCCAACGCAGACCGACTGCGGAAGCGATGACACGACGTAGAGGAAGTAGTCGTACGTCTTCACGATCCAACCGATCAAGCACCGAAACTACGGCACCTCCGAGTTCGAGCACACGTTCAGCTCGATGACGATCCCCGGACTCTGATCCAGTAAAGTGCCGGGGAAGAGTTCCGTCAGCACGACGGCGTGGTGACGATCTTGATGTACTATAGCAGCAGGGCTTCGCCTAAACTCCGCTACAGTATTATCGAGGTATATGGTGGCAGGGGGCACCGCACACGGCTAAGGAATAGATCACGTGGATCAACTTGTGTCCTTTGGGGTGCCTCTACCTCAGTATATAAAGGAGCCAAAGGGGGGAGGAGGCGCCGGCCAGGGAGGGAGGCGCAGGAGGAGTCCTACTCCTACCGGGAGTAGGACTCCCCTCCAATCCTATTCCAATTAGGATTCCCCGGAGGGGGAAAAGAGGAGGAGGGGGCCGGCCACCTCTCCTAGTCCTAATAGGACTAGGGGAAGGGGGAGGCGTGCAGCCCATCTAGGGCAGCCCCTTCTCTTTTCCACTAAGGCCCACTATGGCCCATATAGCTCCCGGGGGGTTCCGGTAACCCTCCCGGTAACCCGGTAAAATCCCGATTTCACCCGGAACACTTCCGATGTCCAAACATAGGCTTCCAATATATCAATCTTTACGTCTCGACCATTTTGAGACTCCTCGTCATGTCCGTGATCACATCCGGGACTCCAAACAACCTTCGGTACATCAAAATGCATAAACTCATAATGTAACTATCATCGTAACCTTAAGCGTGCGGACCCTACAGGTTCGAGAACAATGTAGACATGACCGAGACACGTCTCCGGTCAATAACCAATAGCGGGACCTGGATGCCCATATTGGCTCCTACATATTCTATGAAGATCTTTATCGGTCAGACCGCATAACGACATACGTTGTTCCCTTTGTCATCGGTATGTTACTTGCCCGAGATTCGATCGTCGGTATCCAATACCTAGTTCAATCTCGTTACTGGCAAGTCTCTTTACTCGTTCCGTAATACATTATCTCACAACTAACATATTAGTTGCAGTGCTTGCAAGGCTTATGTGATGTGCATTACCGAGAGGGCCCAGAGATACCTCTCCGACAATCGGAGTGACAAATCCTAATCTCGAAATACGCCAACCCAACATCTACCTTTGGAGACACCTGTAATGCTCCTTTATAATCACCCAGTTACGTTGTGACGTTTGGTAGCACCCAAAGTGTTCCTCCGGCAAACGGGAGTTGCATAGTCTCATAGTCATAGGAACATGTATAAGTCATGAAGAAAGCAATAGCAACATACTAAACGATCGGGTGCTAAGCTAATGGAATGGGTCATGTCAATCAGATCATTCAACTAATGATGTGACCTCGTTACTCAAATAACAACTCATCGTTCATGGTCAGGAAACATAACCATCTTTGATTAACGAGCTAGTCAAGTAGAGGCATACTAGTGACACTTTTGTTTGTCTATGTATTCACACATGTATTATGTTTCCGGTTAATACAATTCTAGCATGAATAATAAACATTTATCATGATTATAAGGAAATAAATAATAACTTTATTATTGCCTCTAGGGCATATTTCCTTCAGTCTCCCACTTGCACTAGAGTCAATAATCTAGATTACACTGTAATGATTCTAACACCCATGGAGCTTTGGTGCTGATCATGTTTTGCTCGTGGAAGAGGCTTAGTCAACGGGTCTGCAACATTCAGATCCGTATGTATCTTGCAAATCTCTATGTCTCCCACCTGGACTAGATCCCGGATGGAGTTGAAGCGTCTCTTGATGTGTTTGGTCCTTTTGTGAAATCTGGATTCCTTTGCCAAGGCAATTGCACCAGTATTGTCACAAAAGATTTTCATTGGACCCGATGCATTAGGTATGACACCTAGATCGGATATGAACTCCTTCATCCAGACTCCTTCGTTCGCTGCTTCCGAAGCAGCTATGTACTCCGCTTCACATGTAGATCCCGCTACGACGCTTTGTTTAGAACTGCACCAACTGACAGCTCCACCGTTTAATGTAAACACGTATCCGGTTTGCGATTTAGAATCATCCGGATCAGTGTCAAAGCTTGCATCAACGTAACCTTTTACGGTGAGCTCTTTGTCACCTCCATATACGAGAAACATATCCTTAGTCCTTTTCAGGTATTTCAGGATGTTCTTGACCGCTGTCCAGTGATCCACTCCTGAATTACTTTGGTACCTCCCTGCTAAACTTATAGCAAGGCACACATCAGGTCTGGTACACAGCATTGCATACATGATAGAGCCTATGGCTGATGCATAGGGAACATCTTTCATATTCTCTCTATCTTCTGCAGTGGTCGGGCATTGAGTCTTACTCAACTTCACACCTTGTAATACAGGCAAGAATCCTTTCTTTGCTTGATCCATTTTGAATTTCTTCAAAATCTTGTCAAGGTATGTGCTTTGTGAAAGTCCAATTAAGCGTCTTGATCTATCTCTATAGATCTTAATGCCTAATATGTAAGCAGCTTCACCGAGGTCTTTCATTGAAAAACTTTTATTCAAGTATCCCTTTATGCTATCCAGAAATTCTATATCATTTCCAATCAGCAATATGTCATCCACATATAATATCAGAAATGCTACAGAGCTCCCACTCACTTTCTTGTAAATACAGGCTTCTCCGAAAGTCTGTATAAAACCAAATGCTTTGATCACACTATCAAAACGTTTATTCCAACTCCGAGAGGCTTGCACCAGTCCATAAATGGATCGCTGGAGCTTGCACACTTTGTTAGCTCCCTTTGGATCGACAAAACCTTCCGGTTGCATCATATACAACTCTTCTTCCAGAAATCCATTCAGGAATGCAGTTTTGACATCCATCTGCCAAATTTCATAATCATAAAATGCGGCAATTGCTAACATGATTCGGACGGACTTAAGCATCGCTACGGGTGAGAAGGTCTCATCGTAGTCAATCCCTTGAACTTGCCGAAAACCTTTTGCGACAAGTCGAGCTTTGTAGACAGTAACATTACCATCAGCGTCAGTCTTCTTCTTAAAGATCCATTTATTCTCAATTGCTTGCCGATCATCGGGCAAGTCAACCAAAGTCCATACTTTGTTCTCATACATGGATCCCATCTCAGATTTCATGGCTTCAAGCCACTTTGCGGAATCTGGGCTCACCATCGCTTCTTCATAGTTCATAGGTTCATCATGATCTAGTATCATGACTTACAGAATAGGATTACCGTACCACTCTGGTGCGGATCTTACTCTGGTTGATCTACGAGGTTCAGCAGTATCTTGATCTGAAGTTTCATGATCATTATCATTGGCTTCCTCACTAACTGGTGTAGGTGTCACTGAAATAGTTTTCTGTGATGAACTACTTTCCAGTAAGGGAGCAGGTACAGTTACCTCGTCAAGTTCTACTTTCCTCCCACTCACTTCTTTCGAGAGAAACTCCTTCTCTAGAAAGGATCCATTCTTAGCAATGAATGTCTTGCCTTCGGATCTGTCATAGAAGGTGTACCCAATAGTCTCCTTTGGGTATCCTATGAAGACACATTTCTCCGATTTGGGTTCGAGCTTATCAGGTTGAAGCTTTTTCACATAAGCATCGCAGCCCCAAACTTTAAGAAACAACAACTTTGGTTTCTTGCCAAACCACAGTTCATAAGGCGTCGTCTCAACGGATTTTGATGGTGCCCTATTTAACGTGAATGCGGCCGTCTCTAAAGCATATCCCCAAAATGATAGCGGTAAATCAGTAAGAGACATCATAGATCGCACCATATCTAGTAAAGTACGATTACAACGTTCGGACACACCATTACATTGTGGTGTTCCGGGTGGCGTGAGTCGCGAAACTATTCCACAGTTTTTCAAATGTACACCAAACTCGTAACTCAAATATTCTCCTCCACGATCAGATCGTAGAAACTTTATTTTCTTGTTACGATGATTTTCAACTTCACTCTGAAATTCTTTGAACTTTTCAAATGTTTCAGACTTATGTTTCATTAAGTAGATATACCCATATCTGCTTAAATCATCTGTGAAGGTGAGAAAATAACGATATCCGCCACGAGCCTCAATATTCATCGGGCCACATACATCAGTATGTATGATTTCCAACAAATCTGTTGCTCTCTCCATAGTACCGGAGAACGGTGTTTTAGTCATCTTGCCCATGAGGCACGGTTCGCAAGTACCAAGTGATTCATAATCAAGTGGTTCCAAAAGTCCATCAATATGGAGTTTCTTCATGCGCTTTATACCGATATGACCTAAACGACAGGGCCACAAATAAGTTGCACTTTCATTATCAACTCTGCATCTTTTGGCTTCAACATTATGAATATGTGTATTACTACTATCGAGATTCAATAAGAATAGACCACTCTTCAAGGGTGCATGACCATAAAAGATATTACTCATATAAATAGAACAACCATTATTCTCTGATTTAAATGAATAACCGTCGCGCATTAAACAAGATCCAGATATAATGTTCATGCTCAACGCTGGCACCAAATAACAATTATTTAGGTCTAATATTAATCCCGAAGGTAGATGTAGAGGTAGCGTGCCGACCGCGATCACATCAACTTTGGAACCATTTCCCACGCGCATCGTCACCTCGTCCTTTGCCAGTGCCCGCTTATTCCGTAGTCCCTGTTTCGAGTTGCAAATATTAGCAACAGAACCAGTATCAAATACCCAGGTGCTACTGCGAGCTCTAGTAAGGTACACATCAATAACATGTATATCACATATACCTTTGTTCACCTTGCCATCCTTCTTATCCGCGAAATACTTGGGGCAGTTCCGCTTCCAGTGACCAGTCTGCTTGCAGTAGAAGCACTCAGTTTCAGGCTTAGGTCCAGACTTGGGTTTCTTCTCTTGAGCAGCAACTTGCTTGCCGTTCTTCTTGAAGTTCCCTTTCTTCTTTCCTTTGCCCTTTTTCTTGAAACTAGTGGTCTTGTTAACCATCAACACTTGATGCTCCTTCTTGATTTCTACCTCCGCAGCTTTCAGCATTGCGAAGAGCTCGGGAATAGTCTTGTTCATCCCTTGCATATTATAGTTCATCACGAAGCTCTTGTAGCTTGGTGGCAGTGATTGGAGAATTCTGTCAATGACGCAATCATCTGGAAGATTAACTCCCAATTGAATCAAGTGATTATTATACCCAGACATTTTGAGTATATGCTCACTGACAGAACTGTTCTCCTCCATCTTGCAGCTATAGAACTTATTGGAGACTTCATATCTCTCAATTCGGGCATTTGCTTGAAATATTAACTTCAACTCCTGGAACATCTCATATGCTCCATGACGTTCAAAACGTCGTTGAAGTCCCGATTCTAAGCCGTAAAGCATGGCACAGTGAACTATCGAGTAGTCATCAGCTTTGCTCTGCCAGAGGTTCATAACATCTGGTGTTGCTCCAGCAGCAGGCCTGGCACCCAGTGGTGCTTCCAGGACGTAATTCTTCTGTGCAGCAATGAGGATAATCCTCAAGTTACGGACCCAGTCCGTGTAATTGCTACCATCATCTTTCAACTTTGCTTTCTCAAGGAACGCATTAAAATTCAACGGAACAACAGCACGAGCCATCTATCTACAATCAACATAAACAAGCAAGATACTATCAGGTACTAAGTTCATGATAAATTTAAGTTCAGTTAATCATATTACTTAAGAACTCCCACTTAGATAGACATCCCTCTAATCCTCTAAGTGATTACGTGATCCAAATCAACTAAACCATGACCGATCATCACGTGAGATGGTGTAGTTTTCAATGGTGAACATTGTTATGTTGATCATATCTACTATATGATTCACGCTCGACCTTTCGGTCTCCGTGTTCCGAGGCCATATCTGCATATGCTAGGCTCGTCAAGTTTAACCTGAGTATTCTGGGTATGCAAAACTGGCTTGCACCCGTTGTAGATGGACGTAGAGCTTATCACACCCGATCATCACGTGGTGTCTGGGCACGACGAACTTTGGCAACGGTGCATACTCAGGGAGAACACTTCTTGATAATTTAGTGAGAGATCATCTTACAATGCTACCGTCAATCAAAGCAAGATAAGATGCATAAAAGGATAAACATCACATGCAATCAATATAAGTGATATGATATGGCCATCATCATCTTGTGCTTGTGATCTCCATCTCCGAAGCCCCGTCATGATCACCAATGTCACCGGCGCGACACCTTGATCTCCATCGTAGCATCATTGTCGTCTCGCCAATCTTATGCTTCCACGACTATCACTACCGTTTAGTAATAAAGTAAAGCATTACATCGCGATTGCATTGCATACAATAAAGCGACAACCATATGGCTCCTGCCAGTTGCCGATAACTCAGTTACAAAACATGATCATCTCATACAATAAAATTCAGCATCATGCCTTGACCATATCACATCACAACATGCCCTGCAAAAACAAGTTAGACGTCCTCTACTTTGTTGTTGCATGTTTTACGTGGCTGCTACGGGCTTAAGTAAGAACCAATCTCACCTACGTATCAAAACCACAACGATAGTTTGTCAAATAGACTCCGTTTTAACCTTCTCAAGGACCGGGCGTAGCCATGCTCGGTTCAACTAAAGTTGGAGAGACAGTTGCCCGCAAGCCATCTATGTGCAAAGCACGTCGAGGGAACCGGTCTCGCGTAAGCGTACGCGTAAGGTTGGTCCGGGTCGTCTCGCCCAACAATACCGCCGAACCGAAGTATGACATGCTGGTAGGCAGTATGACTTGTATCGTCCACAACTCACTTGTGTTCTACTCGTGCATATAACATCAACATAAATAACCTAGGCTCGGATGCCACTGTTGGGATTTCATAGTAATTTCAAAAATTTTCCTACGCACACGCAAGATCATGTGATGCATAGCAACGAGGGGAGAGTGTTGTCTACGTACCCAACGCAGACCGACTGCGGAAGCGATGACACGACGTAGAGGAAGTAGTCGTACGTCTTCACGATCCAACCGATCAAGCACCGAAACTACGGCACCTCCGAGTTCGAGCACACGTTCAGCTCGATGACGATCCCCGGACTCCGATCCAGCAAAGTGCCGGGGAAGAGTTCCATCAGCACGACGGCGTGGTGACGATCTTGATGTACTACAGCAGCAGGGCTTCGCCTAAACTCCGCTACAGTATTATCGAGGTATATGGTGGCAGGGGGCACCGCACACGGCTAAGGAATAGATCACGTGGATCAACTTGTGTCCTTTGGGGTGCCTCTACCTCAGTATATAAAGGAGCCAAAGGGGGGAGGAGGCGCCGGCCAGGGAGGGAGGCGCAGGAGGAGTCCTACTCCTACCGGGAGTAGGACTCCCCTCCAATCCTATTCCAATTAGGATTCCCCGGAGGGGCAAAAGAGGAGGAGGGGGCCGGCCACCTCTCCTAGTCCTAATAGGACTAGGGGAAGGGGGAGGCGTGCAGCCCATCTAGGGCAGCCCCTTCTCTTTTCCACTAAGGCCCACTATGGCCCATATAGCTCCCGGGGGGTTCCGGTAACCCTCCCGGTAACCCGGTAAAATCCCGATTTCACCCGGAACACTTCCTATGTCCAAACATAGGCTTCCAATATATCAATCTTTACGTCTCGACCATTTTGAGACTCCTCGTCATGTCCGTGATCACATCCGGGACTCCGAACAACCTTCGGTACATCAAAATGCATAAACTCATAATGTAACTATCATCGTAACCTTAAGCGTGCGGACCCTACGGGTTCGAGAACAATGTAGACATGACCGAGACACGTCTCCGGTCAATAACCAATAGCGGGACCTGGATGCCCATATTGGCTCCTACATATTCTACGAAGATCTTTATCGGTCAGACCGCATAACGACATACATTGTTCCCTTTGTCATCGGTATGTTACTTGCCCGAGATTCGATCGTCGGTATCCAATACCTAGTTCAATCTCGTTACTGGCAAGTCTCTTTACTCGTTCCGTAATACATTATATCACAACTAACATATTAGTTGCAGTGGCAAGGCTTATGTGATGTGCATTATCGAGAGGGTCCAGAGATACCTCTCCGACAATCGGAGTGACAAATCCTAATCTCGAAATACGCCAACCCAACATCTACCTTTGGAGACACCTGTAATGCTCCTTTATAATCACCTAGTTACGTTGTGACGTTTGGTAGCACCCAAAGTGTTCCTCCGGCAAACGGGAGTTGCATAGTCTCATAGTCATAGGAACATGTATAAGTCATGAAGAAAGCAATAGCAACATACTAAACGATCGGGTGCTAAGCTAATGGAATGGGTCATGTCAATCAGATCATTCAACTAATGATGTGACCTCGTTACTCAAATACCAACTCATTGTTCATGGTCAGGAAACATAACCATCTTTGATTAACGAGCTAGTCAAGTAGAGGCATACTAGTGACACTTTTGTTTGTCTACGTATTCACACATGTATTATGTTTCCGGTTAATACAATTCTAGCATGAATAATAAACATTTATCATGATTATAAGGAAATAAATAATAACTTTATTATTGCCTCTAGGGCATATTTCCTTCAATTATATCATTGGGTGAAAGAACTGCGAATTAGTTCCAAGTGGATGGATCCATCCACTTGAAACTAGTCCACGGTTCGGTAAACCAACACTACTGCTAACCTTTAGCTGTAGCACCGCAGCAGTAGCGTGGTCACCTGGCCTGCGCTACTGCTAGGCCAAAACTAGCGCTAGTGCTAGGCTTTTCCCTAGTAGTGCAACCTCATTTTTTTGGGCAAACAAGATGCCAAAAGAATGGAGAAGTAGTATATTAGTACCAATCTTCAAGAACAAGGGGGTGTTCAAAGTTGTAGTAATTACCATGGAATTAAGATGATGAGCGACCAAAAATCAGTTTGGTTTCATACCTAAAAGGTCGACCATGGAAGCCATTTTTCTTCTACGACAACTTATGGAGAGATATAGGGAGCAAAAGAAGGCCGAGGGTGACGGCTCGGGCTCGTGGTCGAGGTCGACGAGGCAGGCGACAACGATGCGAGCTCACACGGAGCTAGGGCGCGGGGAGGCCGGATAGTGCGCGGTCAAGCTCGGCCATGGCGATGGGCGCGTCGGCCTCTAGATCTAGAGGGGGGAGAGAGGGAGAAGAAAGAGCAAGTGGGCAAGGAGGGAACTGGGAGGCGCCTAGGATTAGGGTTGGCGACAGGGACGTCGCCGATGACTTGAGGTCACCGGGGAGCCACCGGAAGGTCGACACATGGCCATCCGCGGCAATGGACGCGCCTCGGCCGGCCACCGTGCATTGGGGGGGGGGGGGTGAACAGGAGTAGGGGTGGCTCGGCTGTTGGGTCAGGCCGGTCACCGAGCTGGCATGCCTAAGTGCACAGTGCACTTAGGCCTGTTCCATTTTTTCTTTTCTATTTTTCTTCTATTTGCTCTATTTTCCATTTCTTTTTAAATGATGTTTGTTTTATAAAATAATAAACTTACACCTAAAATAGTACTATAATTAGGACACTTCCACATTTAGTTTGGCATCAAAATAAAATATTTTAGAATTTTTATAAATTAAAAAGAATTTAAAGTATTGTTTTGCCCTATGTTTTTGGATGATAACTTTTGAATAAGCAAACAAGTGACCTAGTTTTTCTTCACCATAATTAACTGTGGATTATTTTCCATCAGATGAACTTTTTAGTTTTCTTATTTTTGAATTAAATATTTTACTTATTATTTGAATTTGAATTCAAAGTGGAATTTAAAATGAGATAGAATCAAAGATGATCAAGCACTGTTTAGCAAAATGATTAGCTTAATCATGGAGGGTTACTGTAGCTTGACATTGAGGGTGTTACACTACTTCAATAACATGATTTTCTTTATCATAGACATTTAGACGCTCATCATCATGTGCATCATCTACATCATCTGCAACATCTTTCATTAGTTGTTCATCCACATCTTCACATGCATCTTTATTGGCATCACTAGGCAAACTTGATTTATCCCTCTTTTCCTTATCTTGATCATCTACTAGAATGCCATAAAAATTGGCCATCTTTGTGTCAGCCATTGGTGTAGTGTGACCAAATCAGTAGTTTCTTCTAATTCTACTGAATTCCAATCAACACAAATAACCCTTGCAGCACCATAACAACCCTCTTGTGCATCTGCATCAGCCCCCTCTATTACTGTCACGTCACCCATACACATGAACGTTATCTGTCTCTGTGAAGCCCAATCATCATCTACCATCTGCGAAGCCAACTTTAAGGGCACATATCCAACCTTAGAATCTGATTTCAGCTCAACGAGCTCCTCATAAAAGGTAATCCATTTGCTTACTTAGTCGTCTTGCCCATCGATTTCATCAACCATCTCTTCACCATTGTCAATTCTCACATACGCACCGTTCCAATTATCAAACCATAAAAATTCTACCTCTTGTTCTGGACCCAAAAAATGCTCTCCCCAATTTTCTCGACCACATTCTTCATGACCCTCTCTTCCATGCTCTGCATTACTTGTGGATAAATCTCTGCAAATTAATCCTTCTATTGTATCTCTCTCTCTATGCCACACATGCTACCATCAACTAGCTTCGCCTTAGATGGGAAGAATTGAACAGTGAATTCAAAGGTCCGAGCACCTTTACCCTTGTTTGTCAATGGTGGGTATGTGAGGCAGTGGAAGCAGATGAGGCGCACATCATATAGGTTGTAAAGGGTGCACATTACCTAGTCAACATTGTATCCGGCGTCTCCATCTAGTTCGGGTAGTCCAACAACATTGCCACCACCCCACCCCACCCATTTAGATTTGCAATAAGGGAGAAGTGGAGTCTGCCGGGTGAGGAGATTAGGTACACTGGAAATGACTGGCTCCAAATTCTGCTAGATAAAAATAATGCTGAGACAAGGATTAGGATCTTATCCCCCAGCCCCCGCGTCGCTCCCAGGGCGACTCAGGAGGTGAAACCCTAGCCGCCGCCTAGGCTCCCCTCCTTCCCCTCCCTCCCCACGCTATCGCCGGTGGGCAAAGCCCTCACCGGTGGACGATGGTGGAGGGGCCCTTGTTCGTGTGCTCGCGCGCCACTGCTGGGCGCGCTGGAGCGGCGGGAGCGCGCGATGGCGCGGTGGATGGCCGTCTGCTTGCTGGGAGGTCGAGATGGCATGGACTGTGTGCATGGTGGCCGGATCTAGGCCGCACGAGCCCGCCCAGGCCCGTGACATTCACTCTGCCCCTACCCACCCTTCTATCTCTTCCCACCCATCCCGGCCGCCGCCAGCGGTTGCTGCTGGGTAGGTAAGCACACGTGCGGCGACCATGACGGTTGCTGCTCCGCTATGCCCCGGAGGATTCTAGCGGCGGAGGCTGCGGGCCAGCGCAGCGGTGGCGCAGTGCAGGTGGCTTCTACCTGATACGCCTCCAACATATCTATAATTTTTTATTATTCCATGCTATTATATTACCCGTTTTGGATGTTTATGGGCTTTACTTTACACATTTATATCATTTTTGGGACTAACCTACTAACCGAAGGCCCAGCCCGTATTGCTGTTTTTTGCCTATTTCAGTGTTTCGAAGATAAGGAATATCAAACGGAGTCCAAACGGAATGAAACCTTCGGGAGCGTGATTTTTGGAACGAACATGATCCAGAGGACTTGGAGTGCACATCAAGAAGCAATCGAGGAGGCCATGAGGGTGGAGGGCGCGCACCCCTACAGGGCGCGCCCCCTATCTCGTGGGCCCCTCGGGCGTCAACCGACCTACTTCTTCCTCCTATATATACACACGTACCCCAAAAACATCAGAGGCGACCACGAAAAACTATTTTCACCACCGTAACTTTCTGTATCCGCGAGATCCCATCTTGGAGCCTTCGCCGGCGCTCCGCCGGAGGGGGAATCGACCACGGTGGGCTTCTACATCAACACCATAGTGCTTCCGATGAGTTGTGAGTAGTTTACCACAGACCTTCGGGTCCATAGTTATTAGCTAGATGGCTTCTTCTCTCTCTTTGAATCTCAATACAAAGTTCTCCTCGATCTTCTTGGAGATCTATTCGATGTAACTCTTTCTTGCGGTGTGTTTGTCGAGATTCGATGAATTGTGGGTTTATGATCAAGTTTATCTATGAGAAATATTTGAATCTCCTCTGAATTCTTTTATGTGCGATTAAGTTATCTTTGCAAGTCTCTTCGAATTATCAGTTTGGTTTGGCCTACTATAGATTGATATTTCTTGCAATGGGAGAAGTGCTTAGCTTTGGGTTCAATCTTGCAGTGTCCTTTCCCAGTGACAGCAGGGGCAGCAAGGCACGTATTGTATTGTTGCCATTGAGGATAAAAAGATGGGGTTTATATCATATTGCATGAGTTTATCTCTACATCATGTCATCTTTCTTAATGCGTTACTCTGTTCTTTATGAACTTAATACTCTAGATGCATGCTGGATAGCGTTCGATGTGTGGAGTAATAGTAGTAGATGCAGAATCGTTTCGGTCTACTTGTCATGGACGTGATGCCTATATACATGATCATACCTAGATAATCTCATAATTATTCGCTTTTCTATCAATTGCTCGACAGTAATTTGTTCACCCACCGTAATACTTATGCTATCTTGAGAGAAGCCACTAGTGAAACCTATGGCCCCCCGGGTCTATCTTTTATCATATAAGTTTGCTATCTACCTTTATTCGCATCTTTACTTTTCCAATCTATATTATAAAATACCAAAAATATATGTATCTTATCATATTATCTCTATCAGATCTCACTTTTGCAAGTGGCCGTGAAGGGATTGACAACCCCTTTATTGCGTTGGTTGCGAGTTCTTTGTTTGTTTGTGTAGGTGCATGGGACTTTTGAGGAGCCTCCTACTGGATTGATACCTTGGTTCTCAAAAACTGAGGGAAATACTTACGCTACTATGTTGCATCACCCTTTCCTCTTCAAGGAAAACCAACGCAAGCACAAGAAGTAGCAAGAAGGATTTCTGGCGCCGTTGCCGGGGAGGTCTTCGCTCAAGTTAAGACATACCAAGTACCCATCACAAACTCATCTCCCTCGCATTTACATTATTTTCCATTTGCCTCTCGTTTTCCTCTCCCCCACTTCACCCTTTCCATTTTATTCGCCCTCTCTTTCCCAATCTTCTTCGCTTTCTTTCGCTTGCTTTTTGTTTGCTCGTTGTCATGGCTAGTCTTCCTATCCTCGTTATTACTCCCGGACATGAAATTTTAATTTTAAGCAAAGGGAGGGAGAAAATTTAAAAGATGCTAGGCATAGAATTTGCAATGCTCAAAATAAATCTACTAGTAAGCTTTCTACTTCCGTTCTTCTTCGCAATTTTTATGTAGGCATTACTCCTTGGAATAGATGCATTTACACTCTTATCATCATCTCTTCGTCTGACTAGTGCACCTATACAATTTGCCATTGTATTGGGTGTGTTGGGGACACAAGAGATTTCTTGTATTTGGTTACAGGGTTGTTTGAGAGAGACCATCTTCATCCTACACCTCTCACGGATTGATAAACCTTAGGTCATCCACTTGAGGGAAAATTGCTACTGTCCTACAAAACCCTGCGCTTGGAGGCCCAACACGTGTCTACAAGAATAAAGTTGCGTAGTAGACATCAAGCTCTTTTCTAGCGCCATTGCCGGGGAGGTGGCTGCATGAAGGTATATCTTTAGATCTTGCAATTGAATCTTTTATTTTCTTGTTTTATCACTAGTTTGGTTTAGAAAAAGAAAACTACAAAAAAATGGAATTGAGGTTGCATCATATTATTAATCGTCTTTATAATATCTTTCTTGAAAATGATGGTTCAAAAAATTGTGCTCAATTGTTAGAAGAAGAAGTCAATCAAATGTTTGGCACAAAATATTTGAATGATGAGCATGATTGTAATGTTTTTAGTATAAATTCTTTGAATATCCATGACGCTAATGATATGCAAAGCCATAAGCTTGGGGATGCTATATTTGATGAATATGATATTTTTAGCCCCCCAAGTTTTGATGAGAAAAATTATTATGATGAAAGCATGCCTCCTACTTATGATGATTATATTGATGAAAGTGGAATTGGAGAGGTCATGACTTTATTTAATGATGATTCCACTATGTTGGAAGAGGTTTCAATTGATTATGACAACAAAGTCCTTATCTATGATGATTATGGTGATGACATATATGTTATAGAGAATAATGATAACCATGAAACTTGTCATTATGCTTTTAATTTTCAATCGCATGATAGTTATTTTGTTGAGTTTGCTCCCACTACTATTGATGAGAATAAATTTGCTTATGTGGAGAGTAATAAAATTTCTATGCTTGTGGATCATGAAAAGAATGCTTTATGTTATAGTTATATTGTTGAATTCATTCATGATACTACTGAAAATTATTATAGGGAGGAACTTATGCTTGTAGGAATTGCAATAATATGAAGTTTCCTCTCTATGTGTTGAAAATTTTGAAGTTATGCTTGTTTTGCCTTCCTATGCTAGTTGATTCTTGTTCCCATAAGTTGTTTGCTCATAAAATCCCTAAGTATAGGAAGTGGGTTAGACTTAAATGTGCTAGTCATGTGATTCATGATGCTCTTGTTATTTTTTAATTTTTATCTTTTATGCGAGCATCATTGAAATCATCATGCCTAGCTAAAAGGCATTAAAGAAATGCGCTTGTTGGGAGACAACCCAACACTTTTACTTACTGTTTTTGTGTGTTCACATGATTATGCTACTGTATTGATCATGTTTTATTACTTTTGTTTCAATAAAGTGCCAAGTAAAGCCTTTGGGATCATGTTGGATGATAGTTGACTTGACTGTGTGCAAAAACAGAAACTTTTACGCCCAGTCCAGGAATTTCTAAACTTCACTGGAGCATAAAAAAACTCTGAATTTTTTACAGTTGATTGGTATACAAATTATATACATTTACCTATTATTTCATAATTTTCGGAGTAGCAGAAGTGTGGTTTGAGTACAGATTACTACAGACTGTTCTATTTTTGACAGATTCTGTTTTCAATGCACAGTTTGCTTGTTTTCTAGTTTCTATGGCTTATATTGCTCAATATAAATTGTATAAATGATATGCTACAGTAGGAATTGTAAGGAAATAATTATGAATCTTGTCTTTGACAGTACCAAAAGTGGAATGGTTTGCTCTTTATCATACTAACCAATCTCATAAAGTTCTGTTAAGTTTTGTGTGATTGAAATTTTCAAGTTTTGGGTGAGATATCGATATGAGGAGAATAAGGAGTGACAAGAATCTAAGATTGGGGATGCCCAAGGCACCCCAAGGTAATATTCAAGGAAGATCCAAGCAACTAAGCTTGGGGATGCCCCGGAAGGCATCCCCTCTTTCGTCTCCAACATTATCGGTAACCTCACTTGGAGCTATGTTTTCATTCGTCACATGATATGTTTTTTGCTTGGAGCGTCAATTTATTTTGTTATTACTTGCTTTCTTTTATTTAGAATAATGTTTTGCATCTTTATTCTCAATAAAAATGTCAAGGATAGCCTTTACCATGATTATTTTGCAAGTCAACATGTTGCTGTTGGAAAACAGAAAGTTTATCGGTGATGCAAAAATTCCTCAGAAATTTCAGAATGCGATAAAGTGTTGAAACTTTTTGCAAACTGATATCTTATAAATTTTCTACAGTATGGTAGAATTTCATAATGTTTGGAGTTGAATAAGTATTGATACTCTTGCATTCTTTACAGACTGTACAGTTTTGGCAGATTGCTGTTATGTTTGCATTGTTTGCATAAGTTTGCTTGTTTAATGATTCTATTTGAGGATAGGAGTATTAAATATGCAGGGCCATTTAGTATGCAATGTTGAATAATAATTTTAGTGATTTGCTACAGTAGAGAATGATAAGGTTTTTGCATTAGTTTATACTAACTTATCTCATGAGTTCTTGTTGAGTTTTGTGTGGATGAAGCTTTTGAGATTTAGGAGAACCGTGATATGAGAGGAATTAAGGAGACACAAAAGCTCAAGCTTGGGGATTCCCAAGGAACCCCGAGATAATATTCAAGAAGTCTCAAGCATCTAAGCTTGGGGATGCTCCGATAGGCATCCCACCTTTCTTCATCAACAATTATCGGTTAGTATCGGTTGAGCCTAAGTTTTTGCTTCTTCACATGAGTTGTGCTCTTCTTAGAATGTCATTTTATTTTCATTTTTCTTGCTGTTTTAATAAAATACTTAGATCTGAAAGTTTTTAAATAAAATCGAGTCCTCAAATAGTTGCGAGAGAGGCTAGGTAAGCGGTATTCACATCCCGTCAACGAAGCTCTTTTCCATGCAATTGCTCTAGTGCTTCACTTATATCTTTCTGAGCATGGTGTGCTTTAATATTTTTGAAGAAATTATCTCTTGCTTCACTTAAATTAATTTGATATAAAGAAATATTATGCTCATGATCTTCACTTATATCTTTTCTGAGTAGCTTGTCATTTACTCTTGTGCTTCACTTATATCCTATGAGTAAATGATTGAATTGCCTAGTGGTACCTTCACATTGGGTTTAGAAAGTGAAATCTTTTGAGTCTTGACAATCACAATATTGGTCATACAAGCAATTCACGAATAATTAGTATAAGGAAGAGAACTTTCACATGCAATACACTATCTTGGAAATCTTTTGTGATTGTGAGCCCCCATCAAAATATTATATGCCAAAATTGTTGACATTGGACAAGGAAGAAAACCTAATGATTTATGTTTGTTCATATTCACATAGAAATTAAATTGTTATAGATCCTTCAACATGTGGTGCTTGCCCCCCTTCTTTGCTGGCCAAAAATTCCGCACCAAGTAGAGATACTACTTGTGCATCCAAAAACCTTAAACCCAAATCTTATTTTCAAGAGTCCACCATACCTACCTAAGGGTTGAATAAGATCCTTCAAGTAAGTTTTCGTCGGTGCAAAAAGGCAATAAAAAATGCTTCTAAAAGTGTTAGATCATTTAGTGTAAGAGAAAATTGAGCGTTGTACAAACTTGTGATGGCAAAGAATAAAAGCGATAGACTGCATAATAAAGGTTGCTATCACAAGGGGCAATATAATGTGACGTTCGTTTGCACTAAGGGTTGAGCATACAAACAAATAAGCGCATGGCAACCTCTGCTTCCCTCTGCGAAGGGCCTATCTTTTGCTTTTCAGTATTTACTTTTATGCAAAGAGTCAAAGTTTTTCTCTCTATTCCTTTTTATTTTTCTCTTTTGGCAAGCATCATGTGGTGAGAAAAGATCTAGGCACATATATCCAGTTGGATATGGATAACATGAGTTATTATTGTTGACATCACCCTTGAGGTGAATACGTTGGGAGGAAAAACAATAAGCCCCTATCTTTCTATGTGTCCGATTGAAACGTTTTGCTCATGAGTACGCGGTGAGTGTTAGCAATCATAGAAGACTATAAGATGGTTGAGTATGTGTAGCTCTTATTAAACTCTGTTGAATAAGTTGAATTGCAATTGCTTGGTGAAAAAGAACATAGGTTGTTGAGTTTCAAGAGAGTTCATTGTTTGAACCTTAATATGTGAATTGGTTGCCACTATAACATGAGAAGTTTATTAAAAAGAATTGCTGTTAGGAAAAGTGGTTGAATTTGTCATTGATCAAACTTTTGCACTTTGCTAGCATTCACACTTCATAAATTATTTATTTTATCATTTACCTACTCGAGGACGAGTAGGAATTAAGCCTGGGGATGCTGATACGTCTCCAACGTATATATAATTTATGAAGTATTCATGCTGTTTTATAATCATTCTTGGATGTTTTACAATCATTTTATAGTCATTTTATATCATTTTTTGGGACTAACCTATTGACATAGTGCCAAGTGCCAGTTGCTGTTTTTGTATTTCTTTTACATCGCAGAAAATCAATATCAAACGGAGTCCAAATACCGCGAAATTTTTTGTGGATTTTTTATGGGCCAGAAGACTCCCGATGGGCCAAAGCAGCACCTGGGGGGTGCCCCAAGGGGGGCACAACCCACCAGGGCGCGCAAGGGATCCCTGGCGCACCCAGGTGGGTTGTGCTGTTGGGAAACGTAGTAATTTCAAAAAAATTCCTACGCACACGCAAGATCATGGTGATGCATAGCAACAAGAGGGGAGAGTGTGTCCACGTACCCTCGTAGACCGAGAGCAGAAGCATTAGCAAAACACGGTTGATGTAGTCGTACGTCTTCACGAACCGACCGATACAAGTACCGAACGCACGGCACCTCCTAGTTCAGCACACGTTCAGCTCGATGACGTCCCGCGAGCTCCGATCTAGCAAAGCTTCGCCGGAGAGTTTCATCAGCACGACGACGTGATGACGGTGATGACGATGCTACCGACGCAGGGCTTCGCCTAAGCACCGCTATGATATGATCGAGGTGGATTATGGTGGAGGGGGGCACTGCACACGGCTGGGAGAGATCAACAGATCAACTTGTGTGTCTAGAGGTGCCCCCTGCCCTCGTATATAAAGGAGCAAGGGGGAAGGCCGGCCGGCCCCTGTAGGGCGCGCCAGGAGGAGGAGTCCTCCTCCTAGTAGGAGTAGGACTCCCCTCTTTCCTACTCCTAGGGGGAAAGGAAGGGGGAGAGGGAGAAGGAAAGGGGGGAGCCGCCCCCCCTCTCCTAGTCCAATTCGGACGAGATGGGGAGGGGCGGGCGGCCTGCCCTAGGCCAGCCCTCTCTCCCTCTCCACTAAGGCCCATAAGGCCCACTATTTCTCCTAGGGGGGGGGGGGGTTCCGGTAACCCTCCGGCACTCCGGTTTTCTTCGAAACCACCCGGAACACTTTCGGTGTCCGAATATAGTCGTCCAATATATCAATCTTTATGTCTCAACCATTTTTAGACTCCTCGTCATGTCCGTGATCATATCCGGGACTCCGAACTACCTTCGGTACATCAAAACGCAAATACTGATAATACCGATCGTCACCGAACTTTAAGCATGCGGACCCGACGGGTTCGAGAAATATGTAGACATGGCCGAGACACGTCTCCGGCCAATAACCAATAGCGGAACCTGGATGCTCATATTGGCTCCCACATATTCTATGAAGATTGTTATCGGTCAAACCGCATAACAACATACTTTGTTCCCTTTGTCATCAGTATGTTACTTGCCCGAGATTCGATCGTCGATATCTCAATACCTAGCTCAATCTCATTACCGGCAAGTCTCTTTACTCGTTACGTAATGCATCATCCCACAACTAACTAATTAGTCACATTGCTTTCAAGGCTTATTGTGATGTGCATTACCAAGAGGGCCTAGAGATACCTCTCCGACAATCGGAGTGACAAATCCTAATCTTGATTTATGCCAACTCAACAAGTACCATCGGATACACCTGTAGAGCACCTTTATAATCACCCAGTTACATTGTGACGTTTGGTAGCACACAAAGTTTTTCTCCGGTAATCGGGAGCTGCATAATCTCATAGTCATAGGAACATGTATAAGTCATGAAGAAAGCAATAGCAGTAAAATAAACGATCATGTGCTAAGCTAACAGAATGGGTCAAGTCAATCACATCATTCTCCTAATGATGTGATCCCGTTAATCAAATGACAACTCATGTCTATGGTTTAGGAAACTCAAGCATCTTTGGTTAACGAGCTAGTCAAGTAGAGGAATACTAGTGACACTATGTTTGTCTATGTATTCACACATGTATTATGTTTCCTGGTTAATACAATTCTAGCATGAATAATAAACATTTATCATGATATAAGGAAATAAATAATAACTTTATTATTGCCTCTAGGGCATATTTCCTTCAGTCTCCCACTTGCACTAGAGTCAATAATCTAGATTACACAATAATGATTCTAACACCCATGGAGTTTTGGTGCTGATCATGTTTTGCTCGTGGACGAGGCTTAGTCAACGGGTCTGCAACATTCAGATCCATATGTATCTTGCAAATCTCTATGTCTCCCACTTGGACTTGATCCCGGATGGGATTGAAGCGTCTCTTGATGTGCTTGGTTTTCTTGTGAAATTTGGATTCCTTTGCCAAGGCAATTGCACCAGTATTGTCACAAAAGATTTGCATCGGCCCCGATGCACTAGGTATGACACCTAGATTGGATATGGACTCCTTCATTTGCTGCTTCCAAAGCAGCTATGTACTTCGCTTCACATGTAGATCCCGCCACGACGCTTTGTTTAGAACTGCACCAACTGACAGCTCCACCGATCAATGTAAACACGTATCCGGTTTGCGATTTAGAAACATCCGGATCAGTATCAAAGCTTGCATCGACGTGACCATTTACGACTAGCTCTTTGTCACCTCCATAAACGAGAAACATATCCTTAGTCCTTTTTAGGTATTTCAGGATGTTCTTGACTGTTGTCCAGTGATCCACTCCTGGATTACTTTGGTACCTCCCTGCTAAGCGAATAGCAAGGCACACATTAGGTCTAGTACACAACATTGCATACATGATAGAGCCTATGGCTGAAGCATAGGGAACATCTTTCATTTTCTCTCTATCTTCTGCAGTTGTCGGGCATTGAGTTTGACTCAATTTCACACCTTGTAACACAGGCAAGAACCCTTTCTTTGCTTGATCCATTTTGAACTTTTTCAAAACTTTGTCAAGGTATGTGCTTTGTGAAAGTCCTATCAAGCGTCTTGATCTATCTCTATAGATCTTGATGCGTAATATGTAAGCAGCTTCACCGAGGTCTTTCATTGAAAAACTCTTATTCAAGTATCCTTTTATGCTATTCAGAAATTCTGTATCATTTCCAATCAGCAATATGTCATCCACATATAATATCAGAAATGCTACAGAGCTCCCACTCACTTTCTTGTAAATACATGCTTCTCCAAAAGTCTGTATAAATCCATATGCTTTGATCACACTATCAAAACGTTTATTCCAACTACGAGAGGCTTGCACCAGTCCATAAATGGATCGCTGGAGCTTGCACACTTTGTTAGCTCCCTTTGGATCTACAAAACCTTCCGGTTGCATCATATCCAACTCTTCTTCTAGAAATCCATTCAGGAATGCAGTTTTGACATCCATTTGCCAAATTTCATAATCATAAAATGCGGCAATTGCTAACATGATTCGGACAGACTTAAGCATCGCTACGGGTGAGAAAGTCTCATCATAGTCAACTCCTTGAACTTGTCGAAAACCTTTCGCAACAAGTCGAGCTTTGTAGACAGTAACATTACCGTCAGCGTCAGTCTTCTTCTTGAAGATCCATTTATTCTCTATGGCTTGCTGATCATCGAGCAAGTCAACCAAAGTCCATACTTTGTTCTCATACTGTTGGGGAACACAGTAATTTCAAAAAAAAAAATCCTACGCACACGCAAGATCATGGTGATGTCATAGCAACGAGAGGGGAGAGTGTTCGTCCACGTACCCTCGTAGACCATAAGCGGAAGCGTTATGACAACGCGGCTGATGTAGTCGTACGTCTTCACGAATCGACCGATCCAAGCACCGAACGTACGGCACCTCCGTGTTCAGCACACGTTCAGCTCGATGATGTCCCCCGGGCTCCAATCCAGCGAAGCGTCGGGGATGAGTTTCGTCAGCACGACGGCGTGGTGACGATGATGATGTTCTACCGGCGCAGGGCTTCTCCTAAACTCCGCGACGATATGACCGAGGTGGATTATGGGGGAGGGGGCACCGCACACGGCTAAGGAACGATCCGTAGATCAACTTGTGTGTCTATGGGGTGCCCCCCGCCCCCGTATATAAAGGGGGAGAGGAGGAGGGGGCCGGCCTAAGGGGAGGCGCGCCCTAGGAGGGGGAAACCTACTCCAAGTAGGTTTCCCCCCTCCCTTTCCTATTCCAAGAAGGAGGGGGAAGGAAGGAGTGGGAGAGGGGGAAGGCAAGGGGGCGCCCCCCCTTCCTTGTCCTATTCGGACTCAAGGGGAGGGGGCGCGCCACTTGCCCTGGCCGGCCCCTCTCTCTCTCCTATAGGGCCCATCAAGGCCCATTACTTCTCGGGGGGGGGGGGGGGTTCCGGTAACCCTCCGGTATTCCGGTTTTTCTCCGAAAACACCCGGAACACTTCCGGTGTCCGAATATAGTCATTCGATATATCAATCTTTATGTCTCGACCATTTCGAGACGTCTCGTCATGTCCGTGATCACATCTGGGACTCCGAACAACCTTCGGTACATCAAAACTTATAGACTCATAATAAAACTGTCATCGTAACATTAAGCGTGCGGACCCTACGGGTTCGAGAACTATGTAGACATGACCTAGAACTATTCTCGGTCAATAACCAATAGCGGAACCTGGATGTTCATATTGGTTCCCACATATTCTACGAAGATCTTTATCGGTCAAACCGCATAACAACATACGTTGTTCCCTTTGTCACCGGTATGTTACTTGCCCGAGATTCGATCGTCGGTATCCAATAACTAGTTCAATCTCGTTACTGCCAAGTCTCTTTACTCGTTCCGTAATACATCATCTCATAACTAACTCATTAGTTACAATGCTTGCAAGGCTTAGGTGATGAGTATTACCGAGAGGGCCCAGAGATACCTCTCCGACAATCGGAGTGACAAAACCTAATCTCGAATTATGCCAACTCAACATGTACCTTCGGAGACACCTATAGAGCACCTTTATAATCACCCAGTTACGTTGTGACGTTTGGTAGCACACAAAGTGTTCCTCCGGTAAATGGGAGTTGCACAATCTCATAGTTGTAGGAACTTTGTATAAGTCATGAAGAAAGCAATAGCAACATACTAAATGATCAAGTGCTAAGCTAACATAATGGGTCAAGTAAATCACATCATTCTCCTAATGATGTGATCCCATTAGTCAAATGACAACACATGCCTATGGTTAGGAAACATAACCATCTTTGATCAATGAGCTAGTTCAAGTAGAGGCATACTAGTGACACTATGTTTGTCTATGTATTCACACATGTATCATGTTTCTGGTTAATACAATTCTAGCATGAATAATAAACTTTTATCATGATATGAGGAAATAAATAATAACTTTATTATTGCCTCTAGGGCATATTTCCTTCAGTCTCCCACTTGCACTAGAGTCAATAATCTAGATTACACAATAATGATTCTAACACCCATGGAGTCTTGGTGTTGATCATGTTTTGCTCGTGAGAGAGGCTTAGTCAACGGGTCTGCAACATTTAGATCCGTATGTATCTTGCAAATTTCTATGTCTCCCACTTGGACTTGGTCCCGAATGGAATTGAAGCGTCTCTTGATGTGCTTGGTTCTCTTGTGAAATCTGGATTCCTTTGCCAAGGCAATTGCACCAGTATTGTCACAAAAGATCTTCATTGGTCTCGATGCACTAGGTATAACACCTAGATCGGAAATGAATTCCTTCATCCAGACTCCTTCATTCGCTGCTTCCGAAGCAGCTATGTACTCCGCTTCACATGTAGATCCCGCCACGACGCTTTGTTTAGAACTGCACCAACTTACAGCTCCACCGTTTAATAAAAATACGTATCCGGTTTGCGATTTAGAATCGTCCGGATCAGTGTCAAAGCTTGCATCGACGTAACCATTTACGACTAGCTCTTTGTCACCTCCATATCCGAGAAACATATCCTTAGTCCTTTTCAGGTATTTCAGGATGTTCTTGACCGCTGTCCAGTAACCCACTCCTGGATTACTTTGGTACCTCCCTGCTAAACTAATAGCAAGGCACACATCAGGTCTGGTACACAGCAATGCATACATGATAGAGCCTGTGGCTGAAGCATACGGAACTCCTTTCATTTTCTCTCTATCTTCTGCAGTGGTCGGGCATTGAGTCGGACTCAACTTTATACCTTGTAATACAGGCAAGAACCCTTTCTTCGCCTGATCCATATTGAACCTTTTCAATATTTTATCAAGGTACGTGCTTTGTGAAAGTCCAATCAAGCGTCTTGATCTATCTCTATAGATCTTAATGCCCAATATGTAAGCAGCTTCACCGAGGTCTTTCATTGAAAAACTTTTATTCAAGTATCCTTTTATGCTATCCAGAAATTCTATATCATTTCCAATCAACAATATGTCATCCACATATAATATTAGAAATGCTACAGAGCTCCCACTCACTTTCTTGTAAATACAGGCTTCTCCAAAAGTCTGTATAAAACCATATGCTTTGATCACACTATCAAAGCGTTTATTCCAACTTCGAGAGGCTTGCACCAGACCATAGATTGATCGCTGGAGCTTGCACACTTTGTTAGCTCCCTTAGGATCGATAAAACCTTCCGGTTGCATCATATACAACTCTTATTCCAGAAATCCATTTAGGAATGCAGTTTTTACATCCATCTGCCAAATTTCATAATCATAAAATGCGGCAATTGCTAACATAATTCAGACAGACTTAAGCATCGCTACGGGTGAGAAAGTCTCATCGTAGTCAACCCCTTGAACTTGTGGAAAACCTTTCGCAACAAGTCGAGCTTTATAGACAGTTACGTTACCGTCAGCGTCAGTCTTCTTCTTAAAGATCCATTTATTCTCAATGGCTTGCTGATCATCGGGCAAGTCAACCAAAGTCCATACTTTGTTCTCATACATGGATCCCATCTCAGATTTCATGGCCTCTAGCCATTTTGCAGAATCTGGGCTCATCATCGCTTCCTCATAGTTCGTAGGTTCATCATGGTCAAGTAACATGACTTCCAGAACAGGATTACCATACCACTCTGGTGCGGATCTTACTCTCGTAGACCTACGAGGTTCAGTAGACACTTGATCTGAAGTTTCATGATCAATATCATTAGCTTCCTCACTAATTGGTGTATTTGTCACAAGAACTAATTTCTGTGATGAACTACTTTCCAATAAGGGAGCAGGTACCGTTACCTCATCAAGTTCTACTTTCCTCCCACTCACTTCTTTCGAGAGAAACTCCTTCTCTAGAAAGGATCCATTCTTAGCAACGAATGTCTTGCCTTCGGATCTGTGATAGAAGGTGTACCCAGCAGTCTCTTTCGGGTATCCTATGAAGAGACATTTCTCTGATTTGGGTTCGAGCTTATCTGGTTGAAGTTTCTTCACATAAGCATCGCAGCCCCAAACTTTAAGAAACGATAACTTTGGTTTCTTGCCAAACCACAGTTCATAAGGCGTCGTTTCAACGGATTTAGATGGTGCCCTATTTAATGTGAATGCAGCCGTCTCTAAAGCATAACTCCAAAACGATAGCGGTAAATCAGTAAGAGACATCATAGATCGCACCATATCTAGTAAAGTACGATTACGACGTTCGGACACACCATTTCTTTGTGGTGTTCCAGGTGGTGTGAGTTGCGAAACTATTCCGCATTGTTTCAAATGTAAATCAAACTTGTAACTCAAATATTCTCCTCCACGATCAGATCGTAGAAACTTTATTTTCTTGTTACGATGATTTTCCACTTCACTCTGAAATTCTTTGAACTTTTCAAATGTTTCAGACTTGTGCTTCATTAAGTAGATATACCCATATCTGCTCAAATCATCTCTGAAGGTGAGAAAATAACGATATCCACCATGAGCCTCAACATTCATCGGACCACATACATCTGTATGTATGATTTCCAACAAATTTGTTGCTCTCTCCATAGTACCGGAGAACGGTGTTTTAGTCATCTTGCCCATGAGGCACGGTTCGCAAGTACCAAGTGATTCATAATCAAGTGATTCCAAAAGTCCATCAGTATGGAGTTTCTTCATGCGCTTTCACCGATATGACCTAAACGGCAGTGCCACAAATAAGTTGCACTATCATTATCAACTCTGCATCTTTTGGCTTCAACATTATGAATATGTGTATCACTACTATCGAGATTCAATAAAAATAGACCACTCTTCAAGGGTGCATGACCATAAAAGATATTACTCATATAAATAGAACAATCATTATTCTCTGATTTAAATGAATAACCGTCTCGCATCAAACAAGATCCAGATATAATGTTCATGCTCAACGCTGGCACCAAATAACAATTATTCAGGTCTAAAACTAATCCTGAAGATAGATGTAGAGGTAGCGGGCCGACCGCGATCACATCGACTTTGGAACCGTTTCCCACGCGCATCGTCACCTCGTCCTTGGCCAGTGCTCGCTTATTCCGTAGTCCCTATTTCGAGTTGCAAATATTAGCAACAGAACCAGTATCAAATACCCACGTGCTACTACGAGCTCTAGTTAGGTACACATCAATAACATGTATATCCCATATACCTTTGTTCACTTTGCCATCCTTCTTATCCGCCAAATACTTGGGGCAGTTCCGCCTCCAGTGACCAGTCTGCTTGCAGTAGAAGCACTCAGTTTTAGGCTTAGGTCCAGACTTGGGTTTCTTCTCTTGAGCAGCAACTTGCTTGCTGTTCTTGAAGTTCCCCTTCTTCTTCCTTTGCCCTTTTTCTTGAAACTAGTGGTCTTGTTGACCATCAACACTGGATGCTCCTTCTTGATTTCTACCTCCACAGCTTTTAGCATTGCGAAGAGCTCGGGAATAGTCTTGTTCATCCCTTGCATATTGTAGTTCATCACAAAGCTCTTGTAGCTTGGTGGCAGTGATTGGAGAATTCTGTCAATGACGCTATCATCCGGAAGATTAACTCCCAGTTGAATCAAGTGATTATTATACCCAGACATTTTGAGTATATGCTCACTGGTAGAACTATTCTCTTCCATCTTGCAGCTGTAGAACTTATTGGAGACTTCATATCTCTCAGTCCGGGCATTTGCTTGAGATATTAACTTCAACTCCTGGAACATCTCATATGCTCCATGACGTTCAAAACGTCGTTGAAGACCCGGTTCTAAGCCGTAAAGCATGGCACACTGAACTATAGAGTAGTCATCAGCTTTCCTCTGCCAGACGTTCTTAACGTCGTCAGTTGCATCAGCAGCAGGCCTGGCACCCAGTGGTGCTTCCAGGACGTAACTTTTCTGTGCAGCAATGAGGATAATCCTCAGGTTACGGACCCAGTCCGTGTAATTGCTACCATCATCTTTCAACTTTGCTTTCTCAAGGAACGCATTAAAATTCAACGGAACAACAGCACGAGCCATCTATCTACAAACAAACATAGACAAGCAAAATACTATCAGGTACTAAGTTCATGATAAATTTAAGTTCAATTAATCATATTACTTAAGAACGCCCACTTAGAAAGACATCTCTCTAGTCATCTAAGTGATTACGTGATCCAAATCAACTAAACCATAACCGATCATCACGTGAGATGGATTAGTTTTCAATGGTGAACATCACTATGTTGATCATATCTACTATATGATTCACGCTCGACCTTTCGGTCTTCGTGTTCCGAGGCCATATCAGCATATGCTAGGCTCGTCAAGTTTAACCTGAGTATTCCACGTGTGCAAAACTGGCTTGCACCCGTTGTAGATGGACGTAGAGCTTATCACACCCGATCATCACGTGGTGTCTGGGCACGACGAACTTTGGCAACGGTGCATACTCAGGGAGAACACTTCTTGATAATTTTAGTGAGAGATCATCTTAAAATGCTACCGTCAATCAAAGCAAGATAAGATGCATAAAGGATAGACATCACATGCAATCAATATAAGTGATATGATATGGCCATCATCATCTTGTGCTTGTCATCTCCATCTCCAAAGCACCATCGTGATCACCATCGTCACCGGCGCGACATCTTGATCTCCATCGTAGCATCATTGTCGTTTACGCCATCTATTGCTTCTACGACTATCGCTACCGCTTAGTGATAAAGTAAAGCAATTACAGGGCGTTTGCATTTCATACAATAAAGCGACAACCATATGGCTCCTGCCAGTTGCCGATAACTTCGGTTACAAAACATGATCATCTCATACAATAAAATATAGCATCACGTCTTGGCCATATCACATCACAACATGCCCTACAAAAACAAGTTAGACGTCCTCTACTTTGTTGTTGCAAGTTTTACGTGGCTGCTACGGGCTTAAGCAAGAACCAATCTCACCTACGCATCAAAACCACAACGATAGTTTGTCAAGTTGATGTTGTTTTAACCTTCGCAAGGACCGGGCGTAGCCACACTCGGTTCAACTAAAGTTGGAGAAACTGACACCCGCTAGTCACCTATGTGCAAAGCACGGCGGTAAAACCAGTCTCACGTAAGCGTACGCGTAATGTCGGTCCGGGCCGCTTCATCCAACAATACCGCTGAACCAAAGTATGACATGCTGGTAAGCAGTATGACTTATATCGCCCACAACTCACTTGTGTTCTACTTGTGCATATAACATCAAACCATAAAACCTAGGCTCGGATGCCACTGTTGGGGAATGCAGTAATTTCAAAAAAAATCCTACGCACACGCAAGATCATGGTGATGTCATAGCAACGAGAGGGGAGAGTGTTCGTCCACGTACCCACGTAGACCGTAAGTGGAAGCGTTATGACAACGCGGTTGATGTAGTCGTACGTCTTCATGAATCGACCGATCCAAGCACCGAACGTACGGCACCTCCGTGTTCAGCACACGTTCAGCTCGATGACGTCCCCCGGGCTCCAATCCAGCGAAGCGTCGGGGATGAGTTTCATCAGCACGACGGCGTGGTGACGATGATGATGTTCTAACGGCGTAGGGCTTCTCCTAAACTCCGCGACGATATGACCGAGGTGGATTATGGGGGAGGGGGCACCGCACACGGCTAAGGAACGATCCGTAGATCAACTTGTGTGTCTATGGGGTGCCCCCCGCCCCCGAATATAAAGGGGGAGAGGAGGAGGGGGCCGGCCTAAGGGGAGGCGCGCCCTAGGAGGGGGAAACCTACTACAAGTAGGTTTCCCCCCTCCCTTTCCTATTCCAAGAAGGAGGGGGAAGGAAGGAGTCGGAGAGGGGGAAGGCAAGGGGGGCGCCGCCCCCCCCCCTTCCTTGTCCTATTCGGACTCAAGGGGAGGGGGCGCGCCACTTGCCCTGGTCGGCCCCTCTCTCTCCTATAGGGCCCATCAAGGCCCATTACTTCTCGGGGGGGTTCCGGTAACCCTCCAGTACTCCGATTTTTCTCCGAAAACACCCGGAACACTTCCGGTGTCCGAATATAGTCATCCAATATATCAATCTTTATGTCTCGACCATTTCGAGACTTCTCGTCATGTCCGTGATCACATCCAGGACTCCGAACAACCTTCGGTACATCAAAACTTATAAACTCATAATAAAACTATCATCGTAACGTTAAGCGTGCGGACCCTACGGGTTCGAGAACTATGTAGACATGACCTAGAACTATTCTCGGTCAATAACCAATAGCTGAACCTGGATGTTCATATTGGTTCCCACATATTCTACGAAGATCTTTATTGGTCAAACCGCATAACAACATACGTTGTTCCCTTTGTCACCGGTATGTTACTTGCCCGAGATTCGATCGTCGGTATCCAATACCTAGTTCAATCTCGTTACTGCCAAGTCTCTTTACTCGTTCCGTAATACATCATCTCATAACTAACTCATTAGTTACAATGCTTGCAAGGCTTAGGTGATGAGTATTACCGAGAGGGCCCAGAGATACCTCTCCGACAATCGGAGTGACAAAACCTAATCTCGAATTATGCCAACTCAACATGTACCTTCGGAGACACCTGTAGAGCACCTTTATAATCACCCAGTTAAGTTGTGACGTTTGGTAGCACACAAAGTGTTCCTCCGGTAAACGGGAGTTGCAGAATCTCATAGTTGTAGGAACTTTGTATAAGTCATGAAGAAAGCAATAGCAACATACTAAACGATCAAGTGCTAAGCTAACATAATGGGTCAAGTCAATCACATCACTCTCCTAATGATGTGATCCGATTAATCAAATGACAACACATGCCTATGGTTAGGAAATATAACCATCTTTGATCAATGAGCTAGTTCAAGTAGAGGCATACTAGTGACACTATGTTTGTCTATGTATTCACACATGTATCATGTTTCCGGTTAATACAATTCTAGCATGAATAATAAACATTTATCATGATATGAGGAAATAAATAATAACTTTATTATTGCCTCTAGGGCATATTTCCTTCACATACATGGATCCCAAATAATATTTCATGTCCTCAAGCCATTTTACGGAATCTGGGCTCACCATCGCTTCTTCGTAGTTCGTAGGTTCGCCTTGGTCAAGTAACATGACCTCCAGAATAGGATTACCATACCACTCTGGTGCGGATCTTACTCTGGTTGACCTACGAGGTTCGGTAGGAACTTGGTCTGAAGTTACATGATCATCATCATTAGCTTCCTCACTAATTGGTGTCGGAGTCACAGGAACAGATTTCTGTGATGAACTACTTTCCAATACGGGAGCAGGTATAGTTACCTCATCAAGTTCAAATTTCCTCCCACTCACTTCTTTCGAGAGAAACTCCTTCTCTAGAAAGGATCCATTCTTAGCAACAAATGTCTTGCCTTAGGATCTGTGATAGAAGGTGTACCCAACAGTTTCCTTTGGGTGTCCTATGAAGACACATTTCTCCGATTTGGGTTCGAGCTTATCAGGTTGAAGCTTTTTCACATAAGCATCGCATCCCCAAACTTTAAGAAACGACAACTTTGGTTTCTTTCCAAACCACAGTTCATAAGGCGTCGTCTCAATGGATTTTGATGGTGCCCTATTTAATGTGAATGCAGCCGTCTCTAAATCATAACCCCAAAACGATAGCGGTAAATCAGTAAGAGACATCATAGATCACACCATCTCTAGTAAAGTGCGAACACGACGTTCGGACACACCATTACGTTGTGGTGTTCCGGGTGGCGTGAGTTGTGAAACTATTCCGCATTGTTTCAAATGTAGACCAAACTCGTAACTCAAATATTCTCCTCCACGATCAGATCGTACAAATTGTATTTTCTTGTTACGATGATTTTCCACTTCACTCTGAAATTCTTTAAAGTTTTTAAATGTTTCAGACTTATGTTTCATTAAGTAGATATACCCATATATGCTTAAATCATCTGTGAATGTGAGAAAATAACGATACTCGCCGTGAGCCTCAATATTCGTTGGACCACATACATTAGTATGTATGATTTCCAACAAATCTATTGCTCACTTCATTGTTCCGGAGAACGGCGTTTTAGTCATCTTGCCCATGAGGCATTGTTCGCAAGTACCATGTGATTCATAATCAACTGATTCCAAAAGTCCATCAGTATGGAGTTTCTTTATGCGCTTTACACCAATATGACCCAAACTGTAGTGCCACAAATAAGTTGCACTATCATTATCAACTCTGCATCTTTTGGCTTCAACATTATGAATATGTGTATCACTACTATTGATATTCATCACAAATAGACCACTCTTTAAGGGTGCATGACCATAAAAGTTATTACTCATATAAATAGAACAACCATTATTCTCAGATTTAAATGAATAATCGTCTCGCATCAAACAAGACCCAGATATAATGTTCATGCTTAACGCTGGCACCAAATAACAATTATTTAGGTCTAAAACTAATCCCGAAGGTAGATGTAGAGGTAGAGTGCCGACGGCGATCACATCGACTTTGGAACCATTTCCCACGCGCATCGTCACCTCGTCCTTAGCCAGTCTTCTCTTAATCCATAGTCCCAGTTTCGAGTTGCAAATATTAGCAACAGAACCAGTATCAGAAACCCAGGTGCTACTGCGAGCTCTAGTAAGGTACACAACAATAACATGTATATAACATATACCTTTGTTCATCTTGCCATCCTTCTTATCTGCCAAATACTTGGGGCAGTTCTGCCTTCCAGTGACGAGTCTGTTTGTAGTAGAAGCACTCAGTCTCAGGCTTAGGTCCAGACTTGGGTTTCTTCTCTTGAGCAGCAACTTGCTTGCTGTTCTTCTTGAAGTTCCCCTTCTTCTTCCCTTTACCCTTTTTCTTGAAACTGGTGGTCTTGTTGACCATCAACACTTGATGCTCCTTCTTGATTTCTACCTCCACAGCTTTTAGCATTGCGAAGAGCTCAGGAATTGTCTTATCCATCCCTTGCATATTATAGTTCATCACGAAGCTCTTGTAGCTTGGTGGCAGTGATTAAAGAATTCTGTCAATCACACTATCATCCGGAAGATTAACTCCCAATTGAATCAAGTGATTGTTATACCCAGACATTTTGAGTATATGTTCACTGACAAAACTATTCTCCTCCATTTTGCAGCTGTAGAACTTATTAGAGACTTCATATCTCTCAATCCGGGCATTTGCTTGAAATATTAGGTTCAACTCCTAGAACATCTCATATGCTCCACGACATTCAAAATGTTGTTGAAGCCCCGGTTCTAAGCCGTAAAGCATGGCACACTGAACTATCAAGTAGTCATCAGCTTTGCTCTGCCAGACATTCTTAACATCGTCAGTTGCATCTGCAGCAGGCCTGGGACCTAGCGGTGCTTCCAGGACGTAATTCTTCTGTGCAGCAATGAGGATAATCCTCAAGTTACGGACCCAGTCCGTGTAATTGCTACCATCATCTGTCAACTTTGCTTTCTCAAGGAACACATTAAAATTCAACGGAACAACAGCACGGGCCATCTATCTACAACAACATAGACAAGCAAAATACTATCATGTACTAAGTTCATGACAAATTTAAGTTCAATTAATCATATTACTTAAGAACTCCCACTTAGATAGACATCCCTCTGATCATCTAAGTGATCACGTGATCCATATCAACTAAACCATAACTGATCATCACGTGAAATGGAGTAGTTTTCAATGGTGAACATCACTATGTCGGTCATATCTACTATATGATTCACGCTCGACCTTTCGGTCTCAGTGTTCCGACGCCATATCTGCATATGCTAGGCTCGTCAAGTTTAACCCGAGTATTCTGCGTGTGTAAAACTGTCTTACACCCGTTGTAGATGAACGTTGAGCTTATCACATCCGATCATCACGTGGTGTCTCGACACGACGAACTTTGGCAACGGTGCATACTCAGGGAGAACACTTTACCTTGAAATTTAGTGAGAGATCATCTTATAATGCTACCGTGAAACAAAGCAGAATAAGATGCATAAAGGATAAACATCACATGCAATCAATATAAGTGATATGATATGGCCATCATCATCTTGTGCCTTTGATCTCCATCTCCAAAGCACCGTCATGATCACCATCTTCACCGGCGCGACACCTTGATCACCATCGTAGCATCGTTGTCGTCTCGCCAACTATTGCTTCGACGACTATCGCCACCGCTTAGTGATAAAGTAAAGCAATTACAGGGCGATTGCATTGCATACAATAAAGCGACAACCATATGGCTCCTTCCAGTTGCCGATAACTCCGTTAGAAAACATGATCATCTCATACAATAAATATAGCATCATGTCTTGACCATAGCACATCACAACATGCCCTGCAAAAACAAGTTAGACGTCCTCTACTTTGTTGTTGCAAGTTTTACGTGGCTGCTATGGGCTGAGAAAGAACCGTTCTTACCTACGCATCAAAAACACAATGATAGTTTATCAAGTTAGTGTTGTTTTAACCTTCTCAAGGACCAGGCGTAGCCACACTCGGTTCAACTAAAGTTGGAGAAACTGACACCCGCTAGCCACCTATGTGCCACTACTAGAAAAACCCCTACTAATGGCGCACCTGAAATGGCCATTAATGGCGCATCTGTGGTGCGCCATTGATAGCACGCCATTAGTAATTTTTACTAATGGCGCACCACCTGGTGCGCCATTAGTATCTGGTATACTAATGGCGCACCGCTGGTGCGCCATTAGTATAGGCCAGGGTGCGCCATTAGTATGCCTCCCAGGGGCCATGTATACCCAGGTGCATTGGCATACTAATGGCGCACCACCACTGGATGCACCATTAGTAACCGCGGCATACTAATGGCGCACTGCCCAGTGATGCGCCATTAGTATGCACTGTCATACTAATGGCGCACTGTCTTGTGATGCGCCATTAGTATGAATATTAGGTTTTTTTTATTTTTTATTTTCTGTTTTTTGCACAGGTTACAAAATGTATAATTTGACAAAATATAGACAGCACACATCAACAACAGATTCATCGAATACAATAGAAGATTAGTCTTTGAATACAATTCATCATATTAGTCTCCGAATACAATTCATCATATTAGTCTCCGAATTGAAAAGACCGAACAAAGATAGAACATTATATTACAAGTCTCGAGACCGCGAGTAGCGAGTTTGTCTTCACATTACAAGTCGATATCGATCATCTAAACTACCATCACATAGAAGAGAGCTGCGGTCATCACGATGAGCATCATCATGATGAAACTCGTCTTCATCCGGTTCCTCCAACGCTCCCTCCCCTCTCCCGCTAGATAGCGGGCGTATCTAGATTCGGCCTGGGCCCTAGTGGTGTACCCTTTGTAACTGTTACCGCTGAATCGGTGAACCTGTCTCCGACACTCCTCCCAGTCATCGTAGACTCCGGGAACCTTACACTTGTACACGACATACGTCGGCATCGCTATGCACTAGCCAAACGAAACGTTAGTACCAATTCACAGACAATACGTAAGCAATATATAAGTATGCAACAGAACGATCGGAAGAGAAAAGCAAGACATTAATAGCATCGATTACATCTAAGTTGAATGCCTCTCAAAACCAAAGAGACATACTACAAGTTCATTAAAGTTTAATTACAACATGAGCCAATCGATGTTTCAGAACTAGACACAGCATCACTGCTTTCGACTCGACTCAAGGGACCGGAGCGTGGATGAAGCCGCCGTCTATCGTGGGAGTCATGAAATAACGGTCGTTGTCAGCCTGCATTTGTAGCATTGCGTCGATGTCACTGTTGGACGGTTGATTGTTGAGGTAGAACTGCCCCGAGGTACGAAGGACATCTTGATGGATGATTTCCGCAAACTCCGACTGGATGCGAAAGAATTCTTGTCAGAGGTCCGCGTCCTGGATTGCCGACACGCTCTTTGCCCAATCTTTGAGTTTACTCAGTAGCAGAAGTTGATGATGGTCCCGTACGATCGCCCGCATGTGATGGATGGCGTAGTAGGCACCCTTCTGACCGCCAGGCGGCTGCTTGACGCAGCAGAACGTCGTATTGTGGGAGAACACATGCTTGTCGTACTTACGATTAGGCCTGGTGAAGGTGCCTCCAGATTTGGCGTAGCCGGGGAGAACATCATCAAGAACCTTCTTGACATTTGTGTAGTCTACGTTCGACTGACGGTTCGGGTCGAAATACGTGGCCATGGAATATTTGGGGCTTAGGAGGATGAGCGTGCAACGTGTGTCACTGCAGAAAACACCGAATGTTAAAAGAAAAATGATCGAAATGTAAGTATTCATATGTTACGTGCCGGTTGAGGGGAGGACTTACTCGGGAAAGTAAGGCACGAGGAAGTTATCCTTATCTTGGTTTGCCAGAATGACGCCTTCGAGGTAAGAACTCGCGACTTGCCGGTCCCCAGTGCTGCCCAAGATCTTGGCACGCATGTAGAAGGGGTCGACTATCACGATGTCCGGGGTCTTGTCGCGAATGATCCGCATCTCCATACTCAGCGAAAATAGCCGAACGAAGGTGTAGTGCAGCGGATGAAGGTTCAACATAGCGTGGATGTCATCAAACGCAGGACGATCGTACGCCCGATGGAGTTATCCACAAAGCCCTTGCCCTCTGGCACCTTGGCCGCGAAAACCGGGTATGCCACATCCTTCTCTCTGAGACGCCGCTTCTCCAAAGCAAGAACACTGTCATGCAGACTCCGCATAGCACCGGTTGCAGCATTGAGCATATTTGTCGGTAGCATCGCCCTACCCGCCACATGCACCCTCCTCGAGATATCCTGCGGTGAAGGTGGCCCGTCCTGAGCACAGATCATACTCGGTGCCGGCTGGCTCGCACCCTTCTTAGTCTTTCTTTTGCGTGCCTTCTTCTTCTCCTGTAATGGGACCGAGTTCTGCTCACAGACCGCCTTCTTGAGTGTGTTGGGGCTGATAATATTTCGCACCTCGCCTATCTGAGGCTCGGTGAAGTCGGCAGCTGGAGGCGTCTCCTGAGAGCTGAACGCCAGACGGCGCCTGTTGCAACTTGGCTTCTCCGCGGTACCAGCTAGATCGCACACGTCTTTTGTTGGGTTTGGTTCTTGAGAAGGAGGCCCCATGAAGTCGCCATCGTACCCATGATCGGCAAAGTACTGATCAACGTTGCCAAATGTATCATCGTCGTCGTCGTCGTTCTGATCCTGTGCCATATGCATGTTTGGATCCAGTGGCATAGGGATGTCCGGCACCGTTACAGCGGTCTTGCCATGGGGCCGACTTGGCGCCGGCACGACTGGCGGTGTTGTCTTTGGGGTGGTGTCCCCCGCCCCCAAACGAATCTGGCTCTTCGGCCAAACCAGGGGCCAGCTCAGGCAGGCGCTGAGGGTCATCACGTCTTCATCGTCGGCCCCGACGGGTCGAATCGGAGGTAACAAGTCGTCGCAGCCTGGCAGCACCTGAACCAGTTGAACCCTAAACAAGTTGGGTGGCATCTGGGTACCGTGGAACAAGGGGTTGCCCGGTTGAACGATTTTGCCCTTGGCGACATCGACCAACTCGTTGTTCACGAAGTGGAGGAGAGTGCACGGAACGTCGGCGGCGCCCTGCGAAAACATGTAGGGCGTCAGGGATGCCCAGTCAAAGGCAAGGAGATGAAGTCCTCGGCCGAGAGAGGCTTAATTAGTTACCGTGATGATGGCGTCGAGCTCGGCTAATGTTGACGCACCGCCAACGGCGGGCGTGCAGTTGACGGAGGGGCCGCTTGCTGCAGAGGTGCCGGCCGGCGTGCACCCGGGTGCATTAAGCTCCCGTGCCGGCGTCGGAGACACCAATGCCGCCTCCGCCGGAGGCACCACTGGCCCCGCCATCGCATTATGCGAGTTGCTGGCCGTGAAGCTAGGAATCAGGGGCGGCCCCTGTTGGCCGCCCGCAATCCACGCACTCAACCCCGAGATCAAGGTAGGCACAATGGCGGTGATCGTCGCTCCGAGTCGTTGTTCCACTTGCTCTTGGACAATCTCCGGAATCCGCGCCACCTGTTCCTTGAGTTCTTGAACCTCTCGCGCCTGGCTTTCCGAGCTGGTCTTTTTCTCCTTCCGCACACCAGCGGTATAGTATGACCCCCATTTTGTCGACAAGCCTTTGCCGGCCACACGACCAGCTGACGTCGGCTTACTGAGCTTATCCTTCTTCTTCATTACATTCAACGCCCTATTTAGAGTGGTGTCCCAAGGGTTGCTCTTAGTCGACCCCGCACTACTGCTTTCAGTCGCCTGCGGAAGGAATGTGAACCATTTAGAAATTTGGCTTCATTAATTAGAATGCAACCATATGGAGCTAATTACGCGGGGGTGTATTCCTTACCAGAACAAGCTCAAGCTGCCTGGTCTTCGGATCCGTGGTAAGCTCCTTTGTTTTCGGGTCCTTCTTGTACCGGGCCCTGACAAAGTTCCTGGTCTGCTTGTTACCGCTGTATTTCTCGAAGAGGGGCGGTAGGCCTTGCTCGGCACGGTCCGCCTCCTCTTTGTCCCATATAGGCTCCGCCACTCTGTAACCGCCGGGACCGAGTGTGTGTTCCCCTATGTTCAGCTCCCGCATTTGTTTCCCCCACTCACTTGATTGGGAGCTTGCGGTGCTCGAGCAATTGATCTTGAAGTCGTTGTAGTCATCTTCGGTGATCGAAGGATTTTTCTCCTTGATCTTCTGATAACTCTCACCTTTATCGATCATTTTCTTCACATTGCTTTTCCAAGTAGACAGGGCCTTGCTCATCTTCGTGAGGGCAGCATTGTTCACTTTATTCCCTTTGAGGCTTGTGTTTGCAAATTCAGTGGGGAACTTGTATCATTCGTGCAGCTTAGTGAAGAGGAGGTGGCGCAAATTCCCTCGGTCAGGATGCCTAAGGTTCTCGGTGTTGATCGAGACGGTGCTCCGGACAATGCACCCGAGCTGAAGCGAGTACCCCTTGACTATTCGTTCGGGCGCCGTTGGATACCCGTTGGAGTCCACTTCAGTAACTTCCTCCTTGAGAGTGAGGAGCACGATCGGGCGTCGGTCCTTCCGTTGCCTCTTTGGTTGGCTGCCATCTGTGCGGGCGCCGCCATCATCAGTGGTGGCATCCTCGGCGGCACCATCAGTGGTTGCATCAGTGTGGTCATCCTCGGCGGCACCATCAGTGGTCTCAGGATCGGTGTGGAAGGCGGCGGCCTCATACAAGTGAGGTTGTTCCTCCATCTCCTGGGACAGCTCCCAGAATGCCTTGCCGCCCGAACCCCCGGCCTCATCGTTGTGGGCCATGTTTCTCTCTAAATAGAAACAAAGTTTGGTCAAAAAGTTGGTTATTGTCAAGGAACAAGATCATGGTCTCATCATTTAGGGTTTGTCGACACCGAGGCATCCTAAACTCTAAGCTTTTATCATTGAGGGTTTTTCGACACCGAGGCACCCTAAAAGCCTAAGCTTTCATCATTTCGGTTTTTATCGACACCGAGGCACCCTAAAAGCCATGCATTAGTCACAAGTACGCCAGGGCACTTGATCCTACTTAATTAACTACTACGATACCTCGGCCCATGCATTAGTCACAAGTACCCCATATGTCCTATTTTTAGCAAAGTCATGCTAAAATTCACGGAAAATTTCAGCATGACCTTTGCTGAAAATAGGACATATGGAGTACCCGAATTTGCCGGAACGGAAGTTAATCGACATTCCGGCAAACTCAAGGGCCTCTCGGGGTACCTGCAAAATCATTATCCCAGGAGCTCTGCTAACAAATGTGCTCTGCTTCAACACATTGGAAACTGAGTTCTGACTGCTACAAATTCAGTTTTCAGATACCAGCAATCAGGAGCCTACATGGTACCATTTTGTTATCCTAGCAAGAACAGCATGAGCCAAACAAGTAAATGGAAAACATGTTTCCTCAACAAGCAAAAAGGGAAAATGCAATTTATGGCACATAGATGTTGATCGACTGACATTCATAAATTTCAGAAGAGAAAACAGCAGGCATTGCCCATGCAGTATTTACTGCTAACCAGGGAGAACAGGTTCTTATTTTCACTCCCAACAACAAGCAGGAAAACATCTACATCGATGCACTCGGACGAAGAAAGTGCAGCATACATATAGTTCATAACAGAGTGCACTGTGTTATGCTATGAAAACATATTCAGTTATGCTATCCCTCAAGTTATGCTTCAAACTTCAGGTCAGACAACTATGCATATAGGACAACTTCAGGTCAGACAACTATGCATGAAACAAGTTATACATATAGTTCAATTGCAGAGCACTGAACATTCAAAAGTTCAGGTCAGACAACTATTTTCTCAGAAGGGCACCACATCCTCATATTTCAAACTTGGTTCAATTGGCTGAGCACAAGATGAAGTGATAACAGCCATGGAATTGAGAAAAGTTCCATCTAAGTTTTGAATTAGCTCATGGTTGGGCATTTCACAGCTGACGTAGAAATGCAGGTATGGTTCGAATCAACAGCATACTGACACCAACACGATCGAATTAACAAACTGTAAGATTTAACAAAGCGCACTGGTAAGATTTAACAATAGAGCAAGAGATTGCAGACGAATTCAGGGATAAAATGCTGAGATTTCCATTCCATGCTAGTAACAGTACACCAAAACAACAGACAACAGCGAGATGCGGCCGTTCCATTACACCGAAGAAGAACACTGAACTACCATGGCTGGCTAGTACTAATCTGTCGGCGCAAGAACACTGAACACCGAAGAAGAAGAACACCGAAGAAAAACACTGAACACTAAAAACATATCCAGAAAAGCCCCATATTTCATGCACTCTGCTTCTACACAAATATGCTCTGCTCCTAGCTAGTTTCAGTTCAGATCTGATTACTCTTTGCTCTTATCCTGGTTTAGATCTTGTGGTAATTAAATAAATGTCCGTATATGCAATTGTAGACCAAAACAAAACTACAATTAACAGCCCCTGTTTTATTGCAAGTAAATTTGCTATCTTATACTCCCTCCTCTCTGGATTAGAGATCCTGCGTGTAAATCTAGGTTGTCTATTTTACCAACATAACAATACATATCACAAAAGTTATACCGTTAGTAGAAAGTACAATAAATCTTCAATTAAAATGCTATCTGATCTAAAACCACGACACTTATTCTAGGTCGGCGGCGGCGGCCGGTGGACCGGATCTGGCGAGGTGGGATAGCGATCGAGATGGAGGGGGATCGAGATCGAGTGTCCATGAAATTAAAAAATATTCATGATAGTTCAAAAAGTGCCCATGAAATACAATCGAGAAATGAAGTCTACGATTTAAATACAATCGATCTTAGCTAGCTATCTGTTCACAATCTTCTTGCCCTTCTTTTTCGCAAATGGAGTTCTTCTATGGAACGGACGTCCTTTAGGTAGGGTGGTCTTGCTTCTTCTTGTGGTGTATGCTGCTACTTCATCATCGTCGTCATGTTCGATCCTTGGGTCGCCGTACTTGTCGAAGTCTTGCTCATTGGCTACTCCATCCATTCCGATGATCTTCCTTTTGCCTATCCTCACGACAACACGACTAGGCTTTGGCGGGTCGGTAATGAAGAAGCATTGGTCCACTTGGGAAGCCAGTACCCATGGCTCATTTTTCGCAGTGACGTTTGCGCCCGCGGTCTTGGATTTGGCTTCGGGTATAACCATGGTGGTGAAATACCGGTCTTCTTTTATGACGTTCTTGGCCCATCTGACACGGAACATCGGGACCTTCTCTCCAGCTTAGCTCAGCTCCCAGATCTCCTCGATCCTTTCGTAGTATCTGTCCTTGTCGTTACCGGTGTAGGATTCCATCATTACCCCGGAGTTCTGATAACCATCGCTCTTCATGTCCTTGGCCTCGGTGTAGAATGTGTAGCCGTTGATATCGTACGCCTCATAGCTCATCAGGTTGTGCTCGGCGCCCTGTGACAAGGCGAATATGAGTTGTTCTTCCGCGGAAGAATCCTCATGTAAAGGGTACGACAGAAGCTTCTGCTTGAACCAACGTGTGAAACATGAGTTGTGCTCTTTGAGTATATCTCCGTCCGTCCTCTGTTGGCCTCGGTCATTGTACGTCTTCTTAATAAAGGTTTTGTGCTCTACCACCCAAGGATCGACCACGTCTATGTGTTGTAGCGTGACTAGGTTTGCTCTTTCAAAGTCGGCGAGTCGACCCTCGAAGTCGACATGCATTTCGCGGTGACCCTCACGGTGACCCCATCCAGCGAGCCTGCCGAGGTGCCTGTTGACGGGCAGACCAACGGGGTTCTCGATGCCTAGATAATTCATGCAGTAGGAGATGCACTCTTCGGTCAGAAAGCCCCTGGCTATGCTTCCTTCTGGACGTGACATGTTGCGAACGTATCCTTTGATGACACCATTCATCCTTTCGAACGGCATCATGCTGTGCAGGAACGTCGGCCCGAGTTGGATGATATCCTCCACTATATGGACCAGCAGATGCACCATAACGTCGAAGAATGCGGGCGGGAAGTACATCTCAAGCTCGCATAGTATCACCACGATCTCTTCCTGTAGCCTTCTGAGTTGCCTCACGCCAATCGACTTCTGAGAGATGACGTCGAAGAAGTTGCATAGGCCAAATAGTGTTTCACGGACGTGCGCGTCCATGATCCCACAGATTGCAACTGGAAGTATCTGCGTCATCAGCACGTGACAGTCGTGAGACTTCATCCCGCTGAACTTCTGCTTCGCTGGGTCTAGGTATCTGCTTATCTTCCCCGCGTAACCGTAAGGAAGTTTTACTCCTAGGAGGCAGGTGAAAAACTGCTCGATCTCCTCCTGACTTAGAGTGAAGCACGCGGGAGGGTAGTCATTTCCGGTCTTCTTGGCCTTTTTGCCTTTGCGACGACTTTCTGTGTCCTGCTTCACCTCATCATCATCATCATCATCATCATCATCATCATCATCATCATCATCATCATATATAGCGTGAAGCTCCTGCCTGATGCCCATTGATTTCAAGTCTGCCCTTGCTTTCGGCCCATCTTTGGTCCTCTCTAGCATGTTGAGCAGGGTACCAAGCAGACTCTCGCACACGTTCTTCGTGATATGCATGACATCAAGGCTGTGAGGCACACGGTGGATCTTCCAGTACGGCAAGTCCCAGAAAATAGACCTCATTTACCATACCTTCAGCAGCGGCTCTGGCGCCTTTCACTTCTTTCCCGGCTCTGGCGCCTTTTGCTTCTTTCCCGGCAGTGGGCAGTCTTTCCAATTTTTCAACAGCTTGTCTATTTCCTCGCCGCTCCTCGTACAAGGGCGTTTTCGGGGTTCGGTTTCACCATCGAACAGATCCTTGCGTTTCCTCCACGGGTCATCGTCGCGAAGCCACCTTCGATGTCCCATGAACACGGTTTTCGAAGACCCGGGATCTCTATCTAGCTGGCTATACGTTGTGTCATCCATGCACCTTACGCATCCAGAAAATCCGTGGACTACCTGCCCCGCAAGATATCCGTAACCGAGATAGTCATGCACCGTCGTGAGCAGTGCGGCTCTCATAGGGAAATATTCTTTCTCTGCAGCGTCCCACGTATTGGCTGGCGTTTTCCACAGCGTGTCAAGCTCCTCTTTCAGTAGCTCCAGATACAGATTGATGTCGTTCCCTGGTTGTTTCGGCCCTTCAATTATCATACTCATGTGAATGTACTTCCTCTTCATGCACAACCAGGGGGAAGGTTGTACATCCACACAAACACAGGCCAGGTGCTATGTGTGCTTCTCTGGCTGCCAAACGGATTGACTCCATCGGTGCTCGCGCCCAGCACGATGTTCCTTGGATCGTTCCCAAATTCTGGGTATTCGAAGTTCAACGCTTGCCACTGGCTCGCATCCTTAGGGTGACTCGGCATCTTGTCCTTTTTATCTATCTCTGGATCATTTGCGTCATCTTCTCGCTTCTTCTCCTCCCTATCCGCGTGCCAACGCACGAGCTTTGCTACCTTAGGGTCCGCGAAATACCGCTGCAGACGAGGAGTGATCGGAAAGTACCACACCACTTTTCGAGGAGCTTTCTTCCTCTTCTTGTATCGAGTGACACCGCACACCGGACATATGGTAGACTCCGCGTGCTCGTCCCGATAAATGATGCAATTGTTCATGCACACATGGTATTTCACATGCGGTAAATCCAGAGGACACACGATTTTCTTCGCCTCCTCCAAACTGGTCGGGCACTTGTTCCCCTTGGGAAGACGTTCGTGCCAGAATGACATGTTCTCATCAAAGCATGCGTCGGTCATTTTGTGTTTTACCTTCATCTCCAGAGCCATGAGCGTTACTTTCAGGCGGGTATCCTCGGGCCTGCATCCTTCATACAATGGAGTAACCGCGTCTAACTCAAGTTGATCCATCTTGGCTTTCTCTCGGGCGGCAGCTCTTGCGTTATCCGTCTGCTTGAGAAGCAGCTCTTGAATATGAGGGTCCTGCACCCAGCCCATCGATGGTCCAGCGTCGTCTGCTCCGCCGGCATCATCATCATGTCCTGCATCTTCTACATGATGACTGTGTACAGCATCACCGTCGTGATCATCTCCTAGGGATTCTTCGTCTTCTCGCCCCCCCGAGCCGCGGTGGTTGTCTTGCTGCCCTTCCTCATTTCTTGCCCGGCCCCCATGGACGACTTCATAGTCATCTTCATCACCTTGCCACCGATAGCCATCCATGAAACCACGCAAGAGCAGGTGGTCCCGCACCTGCCCGGAATCCGGGTCCGCAATAAGGCTATTCAGCTTGCATCTTCGACACGGACATCTTATCTCCGTCTCGTTCTTTTGAAGCATCTCGGCCTTTGCGGACCTCAAAAACCTATTCACGATGCCTTCGGTCATCGTGCGGACCATGGTCGCCTGCGGGGTAGAGCAAAACGATATTTTAGAACCAAGAAAAAATTTGGCATGACTTTCCCTAAAAATAGGACCAAAAAGAATGCTTAATGCCAAAATTCTCGCCGAAACGGAAATGAATCAACATTCCGGCAAAATATTGGCAACTATCGCATTTCAAATACCGGTACACCTCCAAACACAAACACATATGCAACACCACAAACATATGCAACACCACGAACATACATAGATCTAGCTAGGCCATAAAAAGTGCATGTGCACATTGTTGTAGGGAGAACAACATAAATATAGCTTCCCCCCTTACTTACCTAGCAAAACAAGGTAACTAAACCACTTAATTTGAATGAATCTATGGTGGAAATGAGGTGAAAAAGAGGAGGCACCCGAGACAAGGAGGAGGCGGTGGAGAGAATGAAGTGGGGAGAAAGTGAGTGTGGGAGGAGAGGCTGCACAAAATATCTTGTTGCTGCCCACTGACTAATGGCGCACCAGCAACAAATGCGCCATTAGTAATCCAGGTTACTAATGGCGCATTTGTTGCTGGTGCGCCATTAGTAGTTTTGCAAAAAAAAACATACTAATGGCGCACTCTGCCACGGTGCGCCATTACTAGTTTGAACTAGTAATGGCGCACCGCGTGTGAGTGCGCCATTAGTACTTTTGCAAAAAAAGGAATAAAAACAATAATAAAAAAATAACTTTAGTGGTGCACCCTCTGGCAGGTGCGCCATTACTAGTTACAAGTAGTAATGGCGCACCACCAGCGGATGCGCCATTAGTATGTTTGGACAGGCGCACTAGTTCAAAAAAAAATTGGTACTAATGGCGCACCGTGGGCAGGGTGCGCCATTAGTAATTTCAACACTAATGGCGCATCAGAAGGTGTTGCGCCATTAGTATATACTAATGGCACAGCACATGTCTGCTGCGCCATTAGTGTCAATTCCATCTATAGCCCTTTTCCTAGTAGTGTGCAAAGCAAGTCAGTAGAACCAGTCTGGCGTAAGCGTACGCGTAATGTCGGTCCAGGCCGCTTCATCCAACAATACCGCCGAACCAAAGTATGACATGCTGGTAAGCAGTATGACTTGTATCGCCCACAACTCACTTGCGTTCTACTCGTGCATATAACATCTACGCATAAACCAGGCTCGGATGCCACTGTTGGGAAACGTAGTAATTTCAAAAAAAATCTGACGCACACGCAAGATCATGCTGATTCATAGCAACGAGAGGGGAGAGTGTGTCCACGTACCCTCGTAGACCGAAAGCGGAAGCGTTAGCACAACGCGGTTGATGTAGTCGTACGTCTTCATGATCCGACCGATCCAAGTACCGAACGCACGACACCTCCGAGTTCAGCACATGTTCAGCTCGATGACGTCCCGCGAGCTCCCATCCAGCAAAGCTTCGCTTGAGAGTTTCGTCAGCACGACGGCGTGATGACGGTGATGATGATGCTACCGACGCAGGGCTTCGCCTGAGCACCGCCACGATATGCACATGGCTGGGAGAGATCAACAGATCAACTTGTGTGTCTAGAGGTGCCCCCTGCCCCATATATAAAGGAGCAAGGGGGGAGGCCGGCCGGCCCATATAGGGCGCTCCAGGAGGAGGAGTCCTCCTCCTAGTAGGAGTAGGACTCTCCTCTTTCCTACTCCTACTAGGAGGGGGAAAGGAAGGGGGAGAGGGAGAAGGAAAGGGGGGCGCCGCCCCCCTCTCCTAGTCCAATTCGGACCAGAGGGGGAGGGGCACGCGGCGTGCCCTAGGCCAGCCCTCTCTCTCCACTAAGGCCCATAAGGCCCACAATTTCTCCCGGGGGGTTTCGGTAACCCTACGGCACTCCGGTTTTCTCCGAAACCACCCGAAACACTTCCGTTGTTCGAATATAGTCGTCCAATATATCGATATTTACGTCTTGACCATTTTGGGACTCCTCGTCATGTCCGTGATCATATCCGGGACTCGGAACTACCTTCGGTGCATCAAAACACAAAAACTCATAATACCGATTGTCACCGAACTTTAAGCGTGCGGACCCTACGGGTTCGAGAACTATGTAGACATGACCGAGACACGTCTCTGGCCAATAACCAATAGCGGAACCTGGATGCTCATATTGGCTCCCACATATTCTACGAAGATCTTTATCGATCAAACCGCATAACAACGTACTTTGTTCCCTTTGTCATCGGTATGTTACTTGCCCGAGATTCGATCATCGGTATCTCAATACCTAGCTCTATCTCGTTACCAGCAAGCCTCTTTACTCGTTACGTAATGCATCATCCTGCAACTAACTCATTAGTCACATTGCTTGCAAGGCTTATTGTGATGTGCATTACCGAGAGGGCCCAGAGATACCTCTCCGACAATCGGAGTGACAAATCCTAATCTTGATTTATGCCAACTCAATAAGTACCATCGGAGACACCTATAGAGCACCTTTATAATCACCCAGTTACGTTGTGACATTTGGGAGCACACAAAGTGTTCCTTCGGTAATCGGGAGTTTCATAATCTCATAGTCATAGGAACATGTATAAGTCATGAAGAAAGCAATAGCAGTAAACTAAACGATCATGTGCTAAGCTAACAGAATGGGTCAAGTCAATCACATCATTCTCCTATTGATGCGATCCCGTTAATCAAATGAAAACTCATGTCTATGGTTTAGGAAACTCAAGCATCTTTGATTAACGAGCTAGTCAAGTAGAGGCATACTAGTGACACTATGTTTGTCTATGTATTCACACATGTATTATGTTTCCCGGTTAATACAATTCTAGCATAAATAATAAACATTTATCGTGATATGAGGAAATAAATAATAACTTTATTATTGCCTCTAGGGCATATTTCATTCATGTGCCCACCTCGGTGGCCTCCCGTACCCCTTCTTTACACTATAAATTCCCAAAAATAGCGAAACCCCTCGAGGTTAACCTAGATTAGAAGTTCTGCCGCCGCAGGCTTCTGTAGCCACCGAAAACCAATGTCGACCCTTTCTAGCACCCTGCCGGAGGGGGACTCATCTCCGGTGGCCATCTTCATCATACCGACGGCCACCATAATGAGGAGGGAGTAGTCCACCCTCGGGGCTAAGGCTTTGTACAAGTAGCTATGTGTTTAATCTCTCTCTCTCTCTCGTGATCTACATCATGGGCTTTGTTAATATAGTCGGATCATATGACATTTCTCCCCTCTATACTCTTGTTGTGATGAATTGAATCTTTACCCTTTGAAGTTTTGTCATGTCGGATTGAATATTCAGAGATGAGAAGACATGATGTATGCCTTGCGGTACGAATACTTGAGGTGACATTGGGGTATCTACTTGATTCACTTGATATACGTTATGGCACTCAACTTGTGGATTCCCGCGGTGATATTGGGGTAATCTTTGCATAGGGATTGATGCACGTTTTTATTATCTTTTCTCCGATAGAAACTTTGGGGTCCCCTTGTAGTTCTTTGTGTGGATTGAGTATTATGAATATGAATATGCTTTGGTGTTATTCTAGTACGAACTCTAGGATAGATCGATTAGAAAAAACAGCTTTGCGTTATTTTAGTACGAACTCTTGAATAGATCGAGCGGAAAGAATAGCTTTGAGGTGGTCTCGTACCCTACAAAGAATTTCTATCTTTTGTTCTCCGCTAATAGGAACTCAGGAGTGATTCTTTTTTGCACTTTGAGGGATAATTATATGATCCAACTATCTTAGCATTGTTGAGAGGTTGCGCTAGTGAAAGTATGGACCCTAGGCCTCATTTTTAAGCATTGCAACACCGTTTTTGTGCCCATTTACTATTTGCTAACTTGCTGTTATTATTTATCCAGATTATAAAAATATATTTCTACCATCAATATTGCACTCTTATCATCATCTCTTCGCCGAACTAGTGCACCTATACAATTTGCCATTGTTTTGGGTGTGTTGGGGACACAAGAGATTTCTTGTATTTGGTTGCAGGGTCGTTTCAGAGAGACCATCTTCATCCTACACCTGTCATGGATTGATAAACCTTAGGTCATCCACTTGAGGGAAAATTGCTACTGTCCTACAAAACTCTGCGCTTGGCGGCCCAACACATGTCTACAAGAATAAAGTTGCATAGTAGACATCATACACCATCGTCCTATGATGATCTCCGCATCTTTGGATGTCTCTGTTATGCTAGCACCGTGTCCACCACGCTACACAAGTTCGCACCCCGATCGGGCCCATGCGTCTTCCTTGGCAACCCTCCCAACACCAATGGTTACGGTGTTATGATCCTGTCACTCATGGTGTGTACACCTTGAGGCACGTGTACTTTGTCGAGACGGTGTTCCCTTTTTTTCAGGTCCCTCCGGCATCGGCTTCTTCGGCGTTGGCCCCCGTGCCCCCTATCTGGAGCGATGTGCGGCGACACTTTCGGTGTCAAAACCGGCAGATCTCGAGTAGGGGGTCCCAAACTGTGCGTCTAAGGATCGAAGGTAATAGGAGGCTGATACGTCTCCAACGTATCTATAATTTATGAAGCAATCATGCTATATTACTATGTGTTTTGAATGATTATGGGCTTTATTATACACTTCTATATTATTTTTGGGACTAACCTATTAACCAGAGGCCCAGCCCAGATTTGTTGTTTTATGCCTATTTCAGTATTTCGAGGAAAATGAATATCAGACAGAGTCAAAACGGAACGAAATCAACTGGAGAAGTTATTTTTGGAAGGAAACCCACCTGATGGACTTGGACCCCACGTTAGAAGAGCCACGAGGCGGTCACGAGGGTGGAGGGCGCGCCCCTCCCCCCTGGGCGCGCACCCTACCTCGTGAGCCCCCTGGAGGTCGACCGACGTACCCCTTTCACCCATATATACCTACGTACCCTAAAATTTCCAGAACAGAAGATAGATCGGGAGTTCCGCCGCCGCAAGCCTCTGTAGCCACCAAAAACCAATCGGGACCCTATTCCAGCACCCTGCCGGAGGGGGATCCCATCATAGGAGGCCATCTTCATCATCCCGGCGCTATCCATGACGAGGAGGGAGTAGTTCACCCTCGGGGCTGAGGGTATGTACCAGTAGCTATGTGTTTTGATCTCTCTCTCTCGTGTTCTCTCTCGTGTTCCATCTATGGCACGATCTTGAGGTATCCCAAGCTTTGCTATTGTAGTTGGATCTTATGATGTTTCTCCCCCTCTACTCTCTTGTGATGAATTGAGTTTCCCCTTTGAAGTTATCTTATCGGATTGAGTCTTTTATGAACACTTGATGTATGTCTTGCATGGGTTAACCATGGTGACAATGGTTATTCTATTGATCCACTTGATGTATGTTTTGGTGATCAACTTGCAGGTTTCGTGACACTTGGGAACCTATGCATAGGGGTTGGCACACGTTCTTGACTCTCCGGTAGTAGCTTTGGGGCACTCTTTGAAGTACTTTTATGTTGGTTGGATGAATCTGAGATTGTGTGATGCATATCTTATAATCATGCCCACGGATACTTGAGGTGACAATGGAGTATCTATGTGACATTAGGGTTTTGGTTCATTTGTATCTTAAGGTGTTATTCTAGTACGAACTCTTTTATAGATCGATCCGAAAGAATAGCTTTGTGGTGGTTTCGTACCCGACCATAATCTCTACGTTTGTTCTCCGCTATTAGTGGCTTTGGAGTGACTCTTTGTTGCATGTTGAGGGCTTGTCATATGTTCTATCTGTGTTATTATTGTTGAGAGAACTTGCACTAGTGAAAGTATGAACCCTAGGCCTTGTTTCCTATCATTGCAATACCATTTATGCTCACTTTTACCGCTTGTCACCTTGCTGTTTTTATTATTTCAGATTACAAAAACCATTATCTACTATCTATTTTGCACTTGTATCACCATCTCTTCGCCGAACTAGTGCACCTATACAATTTACCATTGTATTGGGTGTGTTGGGGACACAAGAGACTTTTTGTTATTTGGTTGCAGGGTTGTTTGAGAGAGACCATCTTCATCCTATGCCTCCTACGGATTGATAAACCTTAGGTCATCCACTTGAGGGAAATTTGCTACTGTCCTACAAACCTATGCACTTGCAGGCCCAACAACGTCTACAAGAAGAAGGTTGTGTAGTAGACATCAGAGGCAGGGACGCGATGTTTACCCAGGTTCGGGCCCTCTTGATGGAGGTAATACCCTACTTCCTGCTTGATTGACTTTGATGAGTATAGGGGTTACAAGAGTGGATCTACCTCGAGATCGTAATGGCTAAACCCTAGATGTCTAGCATGTTTGATTATGATTGTGTCTACAGACTAAACCCTTCGGTTTATATAGACATCGGAGGGGGCTAGGTTTGTATAGAGTCGGTTTACAGAGAAAGGAATCTTCATATCGGCACGCTAAGCTTGCCTTCTACACCAAGGAGAGTCCCATCCGGACACGGGGGAATGCCTTCCGTCTTGTATCTTCACGGCCCATCAGTCCGGCCCACGTCACATAGACCGGACGCCCGAGGACCCCGTAATCCAGGACTCCCTCAGTAGCCCCCGAACCAGTCTTCAATGGCGACGTGTCCGGCGTGCAAATTGTCTTCCACATTGCAAGATGGGTTCCTCCACCGAATACTTCAAAATATCTGAACCGAAGAGTCACACGCGGCCCTTACATCTTCGGTCTTGGTAAAGTGAATTCATCGAACAGCTCGGTTTTATATTAAATGTCATACCCTTCGGCTTCTGGGCTTCCGTCCCCTTAGGTTCCATGTGGCAAACGAATACGAAGGGTCCAAGCGTTTTTTAGATAACCCCTCGACAATGTATGGAAGGTGTCTATCTAAGGAGATTAGATCTCAGATGCCATTCCATACCGGGCGAAAATCCTTCGAACTTGCCTCAAGAAACCATGCAATCATGGCCAGTGCTCCTAGTTCTTCCTCCCGCCCCCATGGCCCTCAAAAAGGCGATTGGGAGAGCTGCTCTGTATCCCATGCCCAGCTGACCAAGCTATAGGTGCTGGGCCATCTCCCCCCCCCCCCCAATGGATCTAGTCCCCATTCGGGCGGGATTAACTTCTTTTACTGGCGAAGCCCTGGCAGAAATTTGCCCGAATCCTTCAGAAGGGGAGCGGGTGTGCTTCGTTTCCTTTCTCTTAAGAGGCGTTGGATTTCCAATCCATCCTTTCCTCCGAGGTCTCCTAGAGTACTATGGCCTCCAACTGCACAATTTCACGCCGGGCTCCATCCTGCACATCGCTGGTTTTGTCGCTCTTTGTGAGTTGTTCCTAGGCTGCGAGGCCCATTTCGATCTATGGAAGAAGCTCTTCTGCCTCGTCCCTCGCTCCCAAAAGGGATCCATATTCGAGGTGGGCGGCGCCGAAGTATGGCGCATAGCCGGGATAGGATATCTATACAGCACTCCGAAGAAGGCATCCGAGGAGTGGCCCTCAGAGTGGTTTTATATTGAAGACTTCATTCTCTCGGACCCAATCCGGCGTGGCCTACCTGAATTTTCCAATGCCCCATTAAAAAAGTGCCACAGCTGGCGCCCCCGGAGCCTCGAGGAGGAAGATAGTGCGGAAGTTAAGAAGTTAATGGACAAGATAAAAATACTCGCCCAATCCGTACTATCCATAATTGAGGTCATGGCGATTTCCATAACGCGCGGTGTTCAGCCACTTCAATACAGAGGACTCCCCATGTGGAACTACAACGGGGAGGATGATACATCTCGCTACGGGTGCAAGGGTCCACACACCTTCGCCGCCCCTGGCCGCCATGTTGGCTGATCTGTATAAAGGGGAGAAAGAAGAATTCACTCGCCTTAAGTGCCGAGAGGGATTTTCTATGTACGACCCCCCTAGTTGGGTGAGCTTTCAATCTAGAACCTCACTCAATCTACTTCCTGAGTCGCAAGTAGTCAAACTTAACCCGTCCACTCTTAACAAGAATGTAGGAAGGCCACCACAGGGATCTATAGCCCCGCTCCGCAGCCAAAGGACCATATTCGGGACCTGGATCCCGGATTCGAGGAGGATCCCGATATATTTGTGGAGCTCAAGGAGGGGGTCTTCATCAGGCAAGCTATGACAGCACAGGAGTGCCCATTGAAGCCAATTACCCCGGCATTGTTCCTTCTTCCCAAGTAAGTACCCGGGGAGCGTCCCCTGCACAAGAGTTTTCTCATCGCGCCTCACCCACCGCACTATCTCGTGCTTCAAAGGGGTGGCGCTCACCTCGCCACGTTGCATCGGGATCGTTCCCTAAGAAGGGAACACCTACACCAGGCGGGTCTTTGAAAAGAAAGGCGGACGGTGATATCTCCGAGCCCCTACCTTCATAAAAAAGTTACGGTTTTTAATACGCCCCGTGGCAAACATACCGAGCTGTGACGCTTTCTGTCATGCCATGTTTCATGAAGAGCATTCACCAGACTGTATCCGGAGACCCCGCCGGACATATGTCCACCAATCCGGCCCCAGACCCCACCTTTAGGGCTAGAGTTGACACGGGTGCAATGCCAGATTGTCCTTCCTCTGATGATTCGGATAATGTATCTATCACCAACTTCGAAGTGGAGAGCACAATGAACCATCGGTGTCGGAGGGCAGCTATGCGCGACCCTAACTTTACTGAAGAGGCGTTCAATGCCTTCAGCTCAGCGGATGCATACATCTGAGCTGCTTGGGATGGGCTTGCGGGAGCCACTTACCAGCTTTCAAAGGATATGCAGATAAGATCATTTTGTGTGGATTAAATAGTCATATACCAGTAGCCCCCGAGACTTGAAAACAGTTGAAGCAACTGATTTTAAGGATCGATGTATAATCAGATACTTACTGAGAAAAACAACATGCTATCTCGGGAGCTGGGACAGTGCCGGACCCATCTAACTGCTGTTACTGCCGAACTGGAGAAGTCCAAGGAGGCACCGACTGGTAATGTCCCCTTCTGTCCGAAAAATATAATCATGTGCCAATCATGTTTATGCAAATAAATACTGTTGCATTTTATGATGGCAGGATCGTTGGATCAGCTGGAAGAGAAACTAAAGGCCGTGCAGGCGGACAAAGAACATGCCGAAAGGCAAGAGGCCGCTGGTCAACGTGTACTGACACGGACAAGGGACGAGAAGAACAAGCTGCAAGATGCCAACACCCAGCTCAGTGAAGAGCTGAAGGACGTGCGAGCCCAACTGGCGGACGCCTTGAAGGAGAACAAAAAGCTGAGAGCCGGCATATTCAGTATTCCATTTAACTTACTGTCGTACAGTTCGCTGACGCGAATCCTAACAAGTTTATGTCCGTAGGTGTGTTGACTGGGTGGCCCGAAGAAGAGGTGTCCGGATTTCAAGGCGACCTGCTACAAGAGTTGTCCAAGGTGCATGAGCGAGCACGAAAGGCGATGAGAAACCTCGCTAAGGCTTTATGGCCAGCCAATTCTCCTCCAGGGAGTATGGAGGAACTCGTGAATTTATTCAAGGGAGCTCAGTGCTGTTTTGGGCTGTGGAAGATATCAGCATGTCGGGAGGTACCCGGGAAGCATGGGCCATGATAAAAACATGGTACACCGGACTTGATCCAAATCATATGGTGCGGGTCGGACCTCGAGGATCCGATGGACAAGAAATTCTGGTCAGCCTGGTGTATGATCAAGTGAAGGTGGCCGCCAAGTTTTCCCAACAAGATTGTAAACTAGACAACCTGTTAGAGGGTCTATAGGAAGAAGATGTTTTTGAATCCAAGTAGTAATGTACTTTTATTGGCAAACTTGTCTCCAACTGAACTTGTAAAACGATTGTCATGGCAGACTTTCTGCTTTGACCTCCGAAAACCCAAGGTTTGGAGTGTTTCCGAATACTATACCGTAGGTAAACACCAAAGTATGTTTGAACCCACGCAGTCCGGTCATGGTTGCCTGAACAGACAAGTTGTATTCGGAGAGTTATGTTATATTACATTTGATTTGTAAGAGACATCTTCCAGAGAGAATAGTTCCATTAAGGGTTCCTTACCCTGGGCCAGTATGCGGTTTTTTGTGCATATCGAAGCTGTGATGCTAAAAGACCACAACACGCGTTATAATCTGGGGGTTTTGTATTGCAACGAGGGCAGTTCGTATTTTGCTCACCGACCAATCATTCCCTTAAGAATGCTAGCTTTCGGCTTCACCCGTGTGAGGTACACATCCGGATAACCTGGCTGTAACAATCGCAGAGGTGCTCCCTTTATGCCCTAGCCGAACAAGCGGAAACATAGGGCATAAGCACAGGAGCCAGACAACCCAGCTTGGCAAAAACTTAAGTCATAAAGGTGCATATAATGGCGAGGAAAAGACATATATGAGTAGATGACACATATATTCAGTGAGCTTGATGCTCGGAAAATAATAATAAGCTTCTTGTGAAAAGAAGCCCCCAGTTATTGTGGGGTATGTACATTTAAAGATGTATACCCCTCAAGTGTGCGGTTTAACCGAACACAAGTTGGAAGTCGTATAGAAACGAAATAAAAGAAAATGGTGTAAAGGGAGAAAAGAAGGAACGAAAAAAGGAATAAGTGCGGATTTAGGCGTAGAATCTTCGGAGCCGTGCAGCATTCCATGGGTTTGGCTCCAAGCAATTATCCGAAGCATTGCGAAGGAGATAGACTCCTCCAGTAAGAACTTCATATATAATGAGGGACCCTCCCATTTGGGCTTGAGCTTGTCCTTTTTCTTCTCTGGTAGGCGTAGAATGAGTTCACCGACATTGTAAGTCTTTGCCCGTACTTCTCTGCTTTGATATCATCGAGCCTGCTATTGATAGAATGCAGAACGGGCCTTCGTGACATCGCGCTCCTCCTCCAGCCCGTCCAAGTCATCCTGCCGATCGAGCTCCGCTTCTCTCTCTTCGTACATGCGCACCAGAGGTGAGTCGTGAATAATGTCACAAGGCAAGACCGCGTCCGCATCGTACACCATGAAAAAAGGTGTGTATCTGGTCGTGCGATCGGGCGTGGTCCGCAGCCCCCAGAGTACGAAATCGAGTTCCTCAACCAAGTGTTTGTCTGATTCTTGCAGAGATCGCACTAGTTTGTGTTTGATGCCGCTCATTATCACGCCGTTAGCCTGTTCGACCTGACCGTTTGTCTGAGGGTGATATACGGAGGCGTAATCGAGCTTGATACCCAAATTGGCGCACCAAGTTTTCACCTCATCGGATGTAAAGTTAGAGCCACTGTCAGTAATAATACTATGCAGGACACCGTAATGTTGTACTACACCGGATATAAAGTCTATCATCGGTCGATCTTCAGCTATTTTAACTGGCTTGGCTTTTATCCACTTAGTGAACTTATCGACCATAATCAATAAGTATTTCTTCTTATGGCTCCCCCCTTTAAGGGGTCCAACCATGTCCAGCCCCTAGACCGCAAAAGGCCAAGTAATGGGGATTGTTTGTAGGGAGGTAGGCGCCATATGGCTTTGATCAGTGAAAAGCTGCCATGGCGATGTGACCTGTGAGTGTTAATCACATGGCGATGTGAACTAGATTATTGACTCTAGTGCAAGTGGGAGACTGTTGGAAATATGCCCTAGAGGCAATAATAAATTAGTTATTATTATATTTCCTTGTTCATGATAATCGTTTATTATCCATGCTATAATTGTATTGATAGGAAACTCAGATACATGTGTGGATACATAGACAACACCATGTCCCTAGTAAGCCTCTAGTTGACTAGCTCGTTGATCAATAGATGGTTACGGTTTCCTGACCATGGACATTGGATGTCGTTGATAATGGGATCACATCATTAGGAGAATGATGTGATGGACAAGACCCAATCCTAAGCCTAGCACAAAGACCGTGTAGTTCGTATGCTAAAGCTTTTCTAATGTCAAGTATCTTTTCCTTAGACCATGAGATTGTGCAACTCCCGGATACCGTAGGAATGCTTTGGGTGTATCAAACGTCACAACGTAACTGGGTGGCTATAAAGGTGCACTACAGGTATCTCCGAAAGTGTCTGTTGGGTTGGCACGAATCAAGACTGGGATTTGTCACTCCATGTAAACGGAGAGGTATCTCTGGGCCCACTCGGTAGGACATCATCATAATGTGCACAATGTGACCAAGGGGTTGATCACGGGATGATGTGTTACGGAACGAGTAAAGAGACTTGCCGGTAACGAGATTGAACAAGGTATCGGTATACCGACGATCGAATCTCGGGCAAGTACAATACCGTTAGACAAAGGGAATTGTATACGGGATCGATTGAGTCCTTGACATCGTGGTTCATCCGATGAGATCATCATGGAACATGTGGGAGCCAACATGGGTATCCAGATCCCGCTGTTGGTTATTGACCGGAGAACATCTCGGTCATGTCTACATGTCTCCCTAACCCGTAGGGTCTACACACTTAAGGTTCGATGACGCTAGGGTTATAAAGGAAGTTTGTATGTGGTTACCGAATGTTGTTCGGAGTCCCGGATGAGATCCCGGACGTCACGAGGAGTTCCAGAATGGTCCGGAGGTAAAGATTTATATATGGGAAGTCCTGTTTTGGTCACCGGAAAAGTTTCGGGTTTTTCCGGTAACGTACCGGGACCACCGGGAGGGTCCCGGGGGTCCACCAAGTGGGGCCACCAACCCTGGAGGGCTGCATGGGCCATGTGTGGGAGGGGCCCAGCCCCAGGTGTGCTGGTGCGCCCCCCCACAGGGCCCAAGGCGCAGGGAAGTGGGGAAGGGGGGCAAACCCTAGGGCAGATGGGCCCTAAGGCCCACCCTAGGTGCGCCTCCCCCCCCCCTCTCCCCTTCTAGCCGCCACCCAGATGGGATCTGGGGGCTGCCGCCACCCCTGGGGAGGGAACCCTAGAGGGGGCGCAGCCCCCTCCCCTCCCCCTATAAATACTTGAGTTCTGGGGGCTGCCCAACACACGAGAATCTCTCCCTCTTGGTGCAGCCCTACCTCTCTTACTCCTCCTCTCCCGTGGTGCTTGGCGAAGCCCTGCAGGATAGCCACGCTCCTCCATCACCACCACGCCATTGTGCTGCTGCTGGATGGAGTCTTCCTCAACCTCTCCCTCTCTCCTTGCTGGATCAAGGCGTGGGAGACGTCACCGGGCTGTACGTGTGTTGAACGCGGAGGTGTCGTCCGTTCGGCACTAGGATCTCCGGTGATTTGGATCACGACGAGTACGACTCCTTCAACCCCGTTCTCTTGAACGCTTCCGCTTAGCGATCTACAAGGGTATGTAGATGCACTCTCCTTCCCCTTGTTGCTGGTTTCTCCATAGATAGATCTTGGTGACACGTAGGAAAATTTTGAATTTCTGCTATGTTCTCCAACAGTGGCACCATGAGCTAGGTCTATTGCGTAGATTCTTTGCATGAGTAGAACACAAAGTAGTTGTGGGTGTTGATTTTGTTCAATATGCTTACCGTTACTAGTCCAATCTTGTTTCGACGGTATTGTGGGATGAAGCGGCCCGGACCGACCTTACACGTACTCTTACGTGAGACAGGTTCCACCGATTGACATGCACTTGGTGCATAAGGTGGCTAGCGGGTGCCAGTCTCTCCCACTTTAGTCAGAACGGATTCGATGAAAAGGGTCCTTATGAAGGGTAAATAGCAATTGACATATCACGTTGTGGTTTTTGCGTAGGTAAGAAACGTTCTTGCTAGAAACCCATAGCAGCCACGTAAAACATGCAAACAACAATTAGAGGACATCTAACTTGTTTTTGCAGGGAATACTATGTGATGTGATATGGCCAAGAAGAATGTGATGAATGATATGTGATGTATGAGATTGATCATGTTCTTGTAATAGGAATCACGACTTGCATGTCGATGAGTATGACAACCGGCAGGAGCCATAGGAGTTGTCTTAATTTATTGTATGACTTGCGTGTCATTGAACAACGCCATGTAATTACTTTACTTTATTGCTAACCGGTAGCCATAGTAGTAGAAGTAATAAGTTGGCAAGACAACTTCATGGAGACACGATGATGGAGATCATGGTGTCATGCCGGTGACGATGATGATCATGGAGCCCCGAAGATGGAGATCAAAAGGAGCAAAATGATATTGGCCATATCATGTCACTATTTGATTGCATGTGATGTTTATCATGTTTATGCATCTTGTTTACTTAGAACGACGGTAGTAAATAAGATGATCCCTTACAAAAAATTTCAAGAAGTGTTCTCCCCTAACTGTGCACCGTTGCTAAAGTTCGTCGCTTCTAAGCACCACGTGATGATCGGGTGTGATGGATTCTTACGTTCACATACAACGGGTGTAAGACAGATTTACACACGCGAAACACTTAGGGTTAACTTGACAAGCCTAGCATGTACAGACATGGCCTCGGAACACAGAGACCGAAAGGTCGAGCATGAGTCGTATAGTAGATACGATCAACATGAAGATGTTCACCGATGATGACTAGTCCGTCTCACGTGATGATCGGACACGGCCTAGTTGACTCGGATCATGTAATCACTTAGATGACCAGAGGGATGTCTATCTGAGTGGGAGTTCATAAGATGAACTTAATTATCCTGAACATAGTCAAAAGATCTTTGCAAATTATGTCGTAAGCTCGCGCTTTAGTTCCACTGTTTAGATATGTTCCTAGAGAAAATATAGTTGAAAGTTGACAGTAGCGATTATGCGGACAGTAGAAAGCTTGTGTCCTTAATGCACCGCTCAGTGTGCTGAACCCCAAACGTCGTTTGTGGATGTTGCGAACATCGGACATACACGGTTTGATAACTATGTGATAGTTCAGTTAAAAGGTTTAGAGTTGAGGCACCAAATACATTTTCGAAACATCGCGGAACATATGAGATGTTTTCGAGGGCTGAAATTGGGATTTCAGGCTCGTGCCCACGTCAAGAGGTATAAGACCTCTGAAAATTTTCTTAGCCTGCAAACTAAGGGAGAAAAGCTCAACCGTTGAGCTTGTGCTCAGATTGTCTGAGCGCAACAATCACTAGAATCGAGTGGGAGTTGATCTTCCAGATGAGATAGTGATGTTTCTCCAAAGTCATTGCCACCAAGCTGCTAGAGCTTCGTGATGAACTATAACATATCAGGGATAGATATGATGATCCTTGAGGTATTCGCGATGTTTGACACCGCAAAAGTAGAAATCAAGAAGGAGCATCAATTGTTGATGGTTGGTAAAACCACTAGTTTCAAGAAGGGCAAGGGCAAGAAGGGATACTTTATGAAACGGCAAATCAGCTGCTGCTCTAATGAAGAAACCCAAGGTTGAACCCAAACCCGAGACTAAGTGCTTCTGTAATAAGGGGAACAACCACTGGAGCAGAATTACCCTAGATACTTGGTAGATGAGAAGGCTGGCAAGGTCGATAGAAGTATATTGGATATACATTATGTTAATGTGTACTTTACTAGTACTCCTAGTAGCACCAGGGTATTAGATACCGGTTCGGTTGCTAAGTGTTAGTAACTCGAAATAAAAGCTACGGAATATACGGAGACTAGCTAAAGGTGAGCTGACGATATATGTTGGAAGTGTTTCCAAGGTTGATGTGATCAAGCATCGCACGCTCCCTCTACCATCGAGATTTGGTGTTTGCGTTGAGCATAGACATGATTGGATTATGTCTATCGCAATACAGTTATTCATTTAAGGAGAATAATGGTTACTCTATTTATTTGAATAATACCTTCAATGGTCTTGCACCTAAAGGAATGGTTTATTGAATCTCGATCGTAGTGATACACATTTTCATGCCAAAAGGTATAAGATAGTAATGATAGTACCACTTACTTGTGGCACTGCCATGTAAGTCATATTGGTGTAAAACGCATGAAGAAGCTCCATGTTGATGGATCTATGGACTCACTCGTTTTTGAAAAGTTTATGACATGCGAACCATGTCTATTGGTGTATATGCATGAAGAAACTCCATGCAGATGGATCATTTGGACTCACTTGATTTTGAATCACTTGAGATATGCAAATCATACCACATTGGCAAGATGACTAAAATTTTTTCAGTAAAATGGAACAAGATAGCAACTTGTTGGAAGTAACACATTTTGATGTGTGCAGTCCAATGAGTGCTGAGGCATGCAGTGAATATCGTTATGTTCTTACTTCACAGATTATTCAAGTAGATGTAGAGTATATTTACTTGATGAAACACAAGTCTGAATTATTGAATGGTTCAAGTAATTTCAGAGTGAAGTTGAAGATCATCGTGACAAGAGGATGAAATGTCTATGATATGATCGTAGAGATGAGTATCTGAGTTACGAGCTTTGGCACGCAATTAAGACATTGTGGAAATTGTTTCACAATTAATACCGCCTGGAACACCATAGTTTGATGGTGTGTCTGAACATCATAGTTGCACCCTATTGGATATGGTGTGTACCATGATGTCTCTTATCGAATTACGACTATCGTTCATGGGTTAGGCATTAGAGACAACCGCACTCACTTTAATGGGGCACCACGTAATTCTGTTGAGACGACACCGTTTGAACTGTGGTTTGGAGAAATCTAAGTTGTCGTTTCTTAAAAGTTTGGGGTTGCGAGGCTTATGTGAAAAAGTTTCAGGTTGATAAGCTCGAACCCAAAGCGGATAAAATGCATCTTCATAGGACACCCAAAACAGTTGGGTATACCTCCTAATTCAGATCCGAAAGCAATAGGGATTGTTTCTTGAATCGGGTCCTTTCTCGAGGAAAAGTTTGTCTCGGAAAGTTGAGTGGGAGGATGGTGGAGACTTGATATGGTTATTGAACCGTCACTACAACTAGTGTGTAGCAGGGCACAGGAAGTTGTTCCTGTGGCACCTACACCAATTGAAGTAGAAGCTTATGATAGTGATCATGAAACTTCAGATCAAGTCACTACCGTACCTCGTAGGGTGACAAGGATGCGTACTACTTTAGAGTGGTACAGTAATCCTGTCTTGAAGGTCATGTTGCTAGACAACAATGAACCTACGAGCTATGGAGAAGCGATGCTGGGGCCAAATTCCGACAAATGGTTAGAAGCCATGAAATCCGAGATAGGATCCATGTATCAGAACAAAGCATGGACTTTGGTGGACTTGCCCAATGATCGGCAAGCCATTGAGATAAATGGATCTTTAAGAAGAAGACGGACGTGGATGGTAATGTCACCATCTATGAAGCTCGACTTGTGGCAAAGAGTTTTTCACAAGTTCAAAGAGTTGACTACGATGAGATTTTCTCATCCGTAGCGATGCTTAAGTCCGTCGGAATCATGTTAGCATTAGCTGCATTTATGAAATCTGGCAGATGGATGTCAAAACGAGTTTCCTTACCAGTCTTCGTAAGGAAAGGTTGTATGTGATACAATCCGAAAGTTTTTGTCGATCCTAAGGATGCTAAAAGGTATGCTGGCTCCAGCGATCCTTCTAAAGACTGGAGTAAGCATCTCGGAGTTGGAATGTACGTTTTGATGAGATGATCAAAGATTTTGGGTTTATACAAAAGTTTATGAGAAACTTGTATTTCCAAAGAAGTGAGTGGGAGCACTATAGAATTTCTGATGAGTATATGTTATTGACATATTGTTGATCAGAAATGATGTAGAATTTCTGGAAAGCATAAAGGGTTATTTGAAAAGTGTTTTTCAATGGAAAACCTGGATTAGGCTACTTGAACAATAAGCATCAAGATCTATAAGATAGATCAAAATGCTTAATAGTACTTTCAAATGAGCACGTACCTTGACATGATCTTGAAAGTGTTCAAGATGGATCAGTCAAAGAAGGAGTTCTTGCCTAAGATGTAAGGTATGAAGTTAAGACTTAAAAGCTCGACCACGGCAGAAAAGAGAGAAAGGACGAAGGTCGTTCCCTATACTTCAGACCTAGGCTCTATAGTATGCTATGCTGTGTACCGCACCGGAAGTGTGCCTTGCCATGAGTCAGTCAAGGGGTACAAGAATGATCCAGGAATGGATCATTGGACGGCAGTCAAAATTGTCCTTGGAGTAAATAAGGACATGTTTCTCGATTATGGAGGTGATAAAGAGTTCGGCATAAAGGGTTACGTCGATGCAAGCTTTAACACCTATCCGAATGACTCTGAGTAGCAAACCGGATACGTATAGTGGAGCAACCATTTGGAATAGCTCCAAGTGGAGCGTGGAAGCAGCGTTTACAATATGACCTAGAGATTTGTGAAGTACATACGGATCTGAATGTTGCAGACCCGTTGACTAAAACCTCTCTCACAAGCAAAACATGATCAAAACCCCAGAACTCATTGAGTCTTAATCACATGATGATGTGAACTAGTTTAATGACACTAGTAAACTCTTTGGATGTTGGTCACATGGTGATGTGACCTGTGAGTGTTAATCACATGGCGATGTGAACTAGATTATTGACTCTAGTGCAAGTGGGAGACTGTTGGAAATATGCCCTAGAGGCAATAATAAATTAGTTATTATTATATTTCCTTGTTCATGATAATCGTTTATTATCCATGCTATAATTGTATTGATAGGAAACTCAGATACATGTGTGGATACATAGACAACACCATGTCCCTAGTAAGCCTCTAGTTGACTAGCTCGTTGATCAATAGATGGTTACGGTTTCCTGACCATGGACATTGGATGTCGTTGATAATGGGATCACATCATTAGGAGAATGATGTGATGGGCAAGACCCAATCCTAATCCTAGCACAAAGATCGTGTAGTTCGTATGCTAAAGCTTTTCTAATGTCAAGTATCTTTTTCTTAGACCATGAGATTGTGCAACTCCCGGATACCGTAGGAATGCTTTGGGTGTATCAAACGTCACAACGTAACTGGGTGGCTATAAAGGTGCACTATAGGTATCTCCGAAAGTGTCTGTTGGGTTGGCACGAATCGAGACTGGGATTTGTCACTCCGTGTAAACGGAGAGGTATCTCTGGGCCCACTCAGTAGGACATCATCATAATGTGCACAATGTGACCAAGGGGTTGATCACGGGATGATGTGTTATGGAACGAGTAAAGAGACTTGCCGGTAACGAGATTGAACAAGGTATCGGTATACCGACGATCGAATCTCGGGCAAGTACAATACCATTAGACAAAGGGAATTGCATACGGGATCGATTGAGTCCTTGACATCGTGGTTCATCCGATGAGATCATCATGGAACATGTGGGAGCCAACATGGGTATCCAGATCCCGCTGTTGGTTATTGATCGGAGAACGTCTCGGTCATGTCTACATGTCTCCCGAACCCGTAGGGTCTACACACTTAAGGTTCGATGACGCTAGGGTTATAAAGGAAGTTTGTATGTGGTTACCGAATGTTGTTCGGAGTCCCGGATGAGATCCCGGACGTCACGAGGAGTTCCGGAATGGTCTGAAGGTAAAGATTTATATATGGGAAGTCCTGTTTTGGTCACCGGAAAAGTTTCGGGTTTTTCCGGTAACGTACCGGGACCACCTGGAGGGTCCCGGGAGTCCACCAAGTGGGGCCACCAACCCTGGAGGGCTGCATGGGCCATGTGTGGGAGGGGACCAGCCCCAGGTGTGCTGGTGCACCCCCCCACAGGTCCCAAGGCGCAGGGAAGTGGGGAAGGGGGGCAAACCCTAGGGCAGATGGGCCCTAAGGCCCACCCTAGGTCCGCCTCCCCCCCCTCTCCCCTTCTGGCCGCCACCCAGATGGGATCTGGGGGCTGCCGCCACCCCTGGGGAGGGAACCCCAGCGGGGGCGCAGCCCCCTCCCCTCCCCCTATAAATACTTGAGGTCTAGGGGCTGCCCAACACACGAGAATCTCTCCCTCTTGGTGCAGCCCTGCCTCTCTTACTCCTCCTCTCCCGTGGTGCTTGGCGAAGCCCTGCAGGATAGCCACGCTCCTCCATCACCACCACGCCGTTGTGCTGCTGCTGGATGGAGTCTTCCTCAACCTCTCCCCTCTCCTTGCTGGATCAAGGCGTGGGAGACGTCACCGGGCTGTACGTGTGTTGAACGCGGAGGTGTCGTCCGTTCGGCACTAGGATCTCCGGTGATTTGGATCACGACGAGTACGACTCCTTCAACCCCGTTCTCTTGAAAGCTTCCTCTTAGCGATCTACAAGGGTATGTAGATGCACTCTCCTTCCCCTCGTTGCTGGTTTCTCCATAGATAGATCTTGGTGACACGTAGGAAAATTTTGAATTTCTGCTACGTTCTCCAACAGTGGCATCATGAGCTAGGTCTATTGTGTAGATTCTTTGCACGAGTAGAACACAAAGTAGTTGTGGGCGTTGATTTTGTTCAATATGCTTACCGTTACTAGTCCAATCTTGTTTCGACGGTATTGTGGGATGAAGCGGCCCGGACCGACCATACACGTACTCTTACGTGAGACAGGTTCCACCGATTGACATGCACTTGGTGCATAAGGTGGCTAGCGGGTGCCAGTCTCTCCCACTTTAGTCAGAACGGATTCGATGAAAAGGGTCCTTATGAAGGGTAAATAGCAATTGACATATCACGTTGTGGTTTTTGCGTAGGTAAGAAACGTTCTTGCTAGAAACCCATAGCAGCCACGTAAAACATGCAAACAACAATTAGAGGACGTCTAACTTGTTTTTGCAGGGAATGCTATGTGATGTGATATGGCCAAGAAGAATGTGATGAATGATATGTGATGTATGAGATTGATCATGTTCTTGTAATAGGAATCACGACTTGCATGTCGATGAGTATGACAATCGGCAGGAGCCACAGGAGTTGTCTTAATTTATTGTATGACTTGCGTGTCATTGAACAACGCCACGTAATTACTTTACTTTATTGCTAACCGGTAGCCATAGTAGTAGAAGTAATAAGTTGGCAAGACAACTTCATGGAGACACGATGATGGAGATCATGATGATGGAGATCATGGTGTCATGCCGGTGATGATGATGATCATGGAGCCCCGAATATGGAGATCAAAAGGAGCAAAATGATATTGGCCATATCATGTCACTATTTGATTGCATGTGATGTTTATCATGTTTATGCATCTTGTTTACTTAGAACGACGGTAGTAATTAAGATGATCCCATACAAAAAATTTCAAGAAGTGTTCTCCCCTAACTGTGCACCGTTGCTAAAGTTCGTCGCTTCTAAGCACCACGTGATGATCGGGTGTGATGGATTCTTACGTTCACATACAATGGGTGTAAGACAGATTTACACACGCGAAACACTTAGGGTTAACTTGACGAGCCTAGCATGTACAGACATGGCCTCGAAACACAGAGACCGAAAGGTCGAGCATGAGTCGTATAGTAGATACGATCAACATGAAGATGTTCACCGATGATGACTAGTCCGTCTCACGTGATGATCGGACACGGCCTAGTTGACTCGGATCATGTAATCACTTAGATGACCAGAGGGATGTCTATCTGAGTGGGAGTTCATAAGATGAACTTAATTATCCTGAACATAGTCAAAAGATCTTTGCAAATTATGTCGTAAGCTAGCGCTTTAGTTCCACTGTTTAGATATGTTCCTAGAGAAAATATAGTTCAAAATTGACAGTAGCGATTATGCGGACAGTAGAAATCTTGTGTCCTTAATGCACCGCTCAGTATGCTGAACCCCAAACGTCGTTTGTGGATGTTGCGAACATCGGACATACACGGTTTGATAACTACGTGATAGTTCAGTTAAAAGGTTTAGAGTTGAGGCACCAAAGACGTTTTCGAAACGTCGCGGAACATATGAGATGTTTTCGAGGGCTGAAATTGGGATTTCAGGCTCGTGCCCACGTCAAGAGGTATAAGACCTCCAAAAATTTTCTTAGCCTGCAAACTAAGGGAGAAAAGCTCAACCGTTGAGCTTGTGCTCAGATTGTCTGAGTGCAACAATCACTAGAATCGAGTGGGAGTTGATCTTCCAGATGAGATAGTGATGTTTCTCCAAAGTCATTGCCACCAAGCTGCTAGAGCTTCGTGATGAACTATAACATATCAGGGATAGATATGATGATCCTTGAGGTATACGCGATGTTTGACACCGCAAAAGTAGAAATCGAGAAGGAGCATCAATTGTTGATGGTTGGTAAAACCACTAGTTTCAAGAAGGGCAAGGGCAAGAAGGGATACTTCATGAAACGGCTAATCAGCTACTGCTCTAATGAAGAAACCCAAGGTTGAACCCATACCCGAGACTAAGTGCTTCTGTAATAAGGGGAACAACCACTGGAGCAGAATTACCCTAGATACTTGGTAGATGAGAAGGCTGACAAGGTCAATAGAAGTATATTGGATATACATTATGTTAATGTGTACTTTACTAGTACTCCTAGTAGCACCAGGGTATTAGATACCGGTTCGGTTGCTAAGTGTTAGTAACTCGAAATAAAAGCTGCGGAATATACGGAGACTAGCTAAAGGTGAGCTGACGATATATGTTGGAAGTGTTTCCAAGGTTGATGTGATCAAGCATCGCACGCTCCCTCTACCATCGAGATTTGGTGTTTGCGTTGAGCATAGACATGATTGGATTATGTCTATCGCAATATGGTTATTCATTTAAGGAGAATAATGGTTACTCTATTTATTTGAATAATACCTTCAATGGTCTTGCACCTAAAGGAATGGTTTATTGAATCTCGATCGTAGTGATACACATTTTCATGCCAAAAGGTATAAGATAGTAATGATAGTACCACTTACTTGTGGCACTGCCATGTAAGTCATATTGGTGTAAAACGCATGAAGAAGCTCCATGTTGATGGATCTTTGGACTCACTCGTTTTTGAAAAGTTTATGACATGCGAACCATGTCTATTGGTGTATACGCATGAAGAAACTCCATGCAGATGGATCGTTTGGACTCACTTGATTTTGAATCACTTGAGATATGCAAATCATACCACATGGGCAAGATGACTAAAAAGCCTCGTTTTTCAGTAAAATGGAACAAGATAGCAACTTGTTGGAAGTAACACATTTTGATGTGTGCAGTCCAATGAGTGCTGAGGCATGCAGTGAATATCGTTATGTTCTTACTTCACAGATGATTCAAGTAGATGTAGAGTATATTTACTTGATGAAACACAAGTCTGAATTATTGAATGGTTCAAGTAGTTTCAGAGTGAAGTTGAAGATCATCGTGACAAGAGGATGAAATGTCTATGATATGACCTTAGAGATGAGTATCTGAGTTACGAGCTTTGGCACGCAATTAAGACATTGTGGAAATTGTTTCACAATTAATACCGCCTGGAACACCATAGTTTGATGGTGTGTCCGAACATCGTAGTTGCACCCTATTGGATATGGTGCGTACCATGATGTCTCTTATCGAATTACGACTATCGTTCATGGGTTAGGCATTAGAGACAACCGCACTCACTTTAATGGGGCACCACGTAATTCCGTTGAGACGACACCGTTTGAACTGTGGTTTGGAGAAACCTAAGTTGTCGTTTCTTAAAAGTTTGGGGTTGCGAGGCTTATGTGAAAAAGTTTCAGGTTGATAAGCTCGAACCCAAAGCGGATAAAATGCATCTTCATAGGACACCCAAAACAGTTGGGTATACCTCCTAATTCAGATCCGAAAGCAATAGGGATTGTTTCTTGAATCGGGTCCTTTCTCGAGGAAAAGTTTGTCTCGGAAAGTTGAGTGGGAGGATGGTGGAGACTTGATATGGTTATTGAACCGTCACTACAACTAGTGTGTAGCAGGGCACAGGAAGTTGTTCCTGTGGCACCTACACCAATTGAAGTAGAAGCTTATGATAGTGATCATGAAACTTCAGATCAAGTCACTACCGTACCTCGTAGGGTGACAAGGATGCGTACTACTTTAGAGTGGTACAGTAATCCTGTCTTGAAGGTCATGTTGCTAGACAACAATGAACCTACGAGCTATGGAGAAGCGATGCTGGGGCCAAATTCCGACAAATGGTTAGAAGCCATGAAATCCGAGATAGGATCCATGTATCAGAACAAAGCATGGACTTTGGTGGACTTGCCCAATGATCGGCAAGCCATTGAGATAAATGGATCTTTAAGAAGAAGACGGACGTGGATGGTAATGTCACCATCTATGAAGCTCGACTTGTGGCAAAGAGTTTTTCACAAGTTCAAAGAGTTGACTACGATGAGATTTTCTCATCCGTAGCGATGCTTAAGTCCGTCGGAATCATGTTAGCATTAGCTGCATTTATGAAATCTGGCAGATGGATGTCAAAACGAGTTTCCTTACCAGTCTTCGTAAGGAAAGGTTGTATGTGATACAATCCGAAAGTTTTTGTCGATCCTAAGGATGCTAAAAGGTATGCTGGCTCCAGCGATCCTTCTAAAGACTGGAGTAAGCATCTCGGAGTTGGAATGTACGTTTTGATGAGATGATCAAAGATTTTGGGTTTATACAAAAGTTTATGAGAAACTTGTATTTCCAAAGAAGTGAGTGGGAGCACTATAGAATTTCTGATGAGTATATGTTATTGACATATTGTTGATCAGAAATGATGTAGAATTTCTGGAAAGCATAAAGGGTTATTTGAAAAGTGTTTTTCAATGGAAAACCTGGATTAGGCTACTTGAACAATAAGCATCAAGATCTATAAGATAGATCAAAATGCTTAATAGTACTTTCAAATGAGCACGTACCTTGACATGATCTTGAAAGTGTTCAAGATGGATCAGTCAAAGAAGGAGTTCTTGCCTAAGATGTAAGGTATGAAGTTAAGACTTAAAAGCTCGACCACGGCAGAATAGAGAGAAAGGACGAAGGTCGTTCCCTATACTTCAGACCTAAGCTCTATAGTATGCTATGCTGTGTACCGCACCGGAAGTGTGCCTTGCCATGAGTCAGTCAAGGGGTACAAGAATGATCCAGGAATGGATCATTGGACGGCGGTCAAAATTGTCCTTGGAGTAAATAAGGACATGTTTCTCGATTATGGAGGTGATAAAGAGTTCGGCATAAAGGGTTACGTCGATGCAAGCTTTAACACCTATCCGAATGACTCTGAGTAGCAAACCGGATACGTATAATGGAGCAACCATTTGGAATAGCTCCAAGTGGAGCGTGGAAGCAGCGTTTACAATATGACCTAGAGATTTGTGAAGTACATACGGATCTGAATGTTGCAGACCCGTTGATTAAAACCTCTCTCACAAGCAAAACATGATCAAAACCCCAGAACTCATTGAGTCTTAATCACATGATGATGTGAACTAGTTTAATGACACTAGTAAACTCTTTGGATGTTGGTCACATGGTGATGTGACCTATGAGTGTTAATCACATGGCGATGTGAACTAGATTATTGACTCTAGTGCAAGTGGGAGACTGTTGGAAATATGCCCTAGAGGCAATAATAAATTAGTTATTATTATATTTCCTTGTTCATGATAATCGTTTATTATCCATGCTATAATTGTATTGATAGGAAACTCAGATACATGTGTGGATACATAGACAAGACCATGTCCCTAGTAAGCCTCTAGTTGACTAGCTCGTTGATCAATAGATGGTTACGGTTTCCTGACCATGGACATTGGATGTCGTTGATAATGGGATCACATCATTAGGAGAATGATGTGATGGACAAGACCCAATCCTAAGCCTAGCACAAAGATCGTGTAGTTCGTATGCTAAAGCTTTTCTAATGTCAAGTATCTTTTCCTTAGACCATGAGATTGTGCAACTCCCGAATACCGTAGGAATGCTTTGGGTGTATCAAACGTCACAACGTATCTGGGTGGCTATAAAGGTGCACTACAGGTATCTCCGAAAGTGTCTGTTGGGTTGGCACGAATCGAGACTGGGATTTGTCACTCCGTGTAAACGGAGAGGTATCTCTGGGCCCACTCGGTAGGACATCATCATAATGTGCACAATGTGACCAAGGGGTTGATCACGGGATGATGTGTTATGGAATGAGTAAAGAGACTTGCCGGTAACGAGATTGAACAAGTTATCGGTATACCGACGATCGAATCTCGGGCAAGTACAATACCGTTAGACAAAGGGAATTGCATACGGGATCGATTGAGTCCTTGACATCGTGGTTCATCCCATGAGATCATCATGGAACATGTGGGAGCCAACATGGGTATCCAGATCCCGCTGTTGGTTATTGACCGGAGAACGTCTCGGTCATGTCTACATGTCTCCCGAACCCGTAGGGTCTACACACTTAAGGTTCGATGACGCTAGGGTTATAAAGGAAGTTTGTATGTGGTTACCGAATGTTGTTCGGAGTCCCGGATGAGATCCCGGACATCACGAGGAGTTCCGGAATGGTCCGAAGGTAAAGATTTATATATGGGAAGTCCTGTTTTGGTCACCGGAAAAGTTTCGGGTTTTTCCGGTAACGTACCGGGACCACCGGGAGGGTCCCGGGGGTCCACCAAGTGGGGCCACCAACCCTGGAGGGCTGCATGGGCCAAGTTTGGTAGGGGACCAGCCTAGGCGGGCTGGTGCGCCCCCCCACAGGGCCCAATGCGCAGGGATGTGGGGAAGGGGGCAAACCCTAGGGCAGATGGGCCCTAAGGCCCACCCTAGGTGCGCCTCCCCCCCTCTCCCCTTCTGGCCGCCACCCAGATGGGATCTAGGGGCTGCCGCCACCCCTGGGGAGGGAACCCTAGAGGGGGCGCAGCCCCCTCCCCTACCCCTATAAATACTTGAGGTCTGGGGGCTGCCCAACACACGAGAATCTCTCCCTCTTGGTGCAGCCCTACCTCTCTTACTCCTCCTCTCTCGTGGTGCTTGGCGAAGCCCTGCAGGATAGCCACGCTCCTCCATCACCACCACGCCGTTGTGCTGCTGCTGGATGGAGTCTTCCTCAACCTCTCCCTCTCTCCTTGCTGTGTCAAGGCGTGGGAGACGTCACCGGGCTGTACGTGTGTTGAACGCGGAGGTGCTGTCCGTTCGGCACTAGGATCTCCGGTGATTTGGATCACGACAAGTACGACTCCTTCAACCCCGTTCTCTTGAACGCTTCCGCTTAGCGATCTACAAGGGTATGTAGATGCACTCTCCTTCCCCTCGTTGCTGGTTTCTCCATAGATAGATCTTGGTGACACGTAGGAAAATTTTGAATTTCTGCTACGTTCTCCAACATGATTACCACCAAGACCGGCATGGATTTCGGCCAAGAGTTGCCGCCCCTCTTCTTTGGAGATACACCGTTGAAGGACTCCGGTAGTACTTTTTTTGTAGAGCTCTCATTCATGGACCTTATAGGCTTTCGAGCGTCAAACGATGCATCGAGTCTCATTCTTGTCCTCGGGGAGCTCTCGCCTATTGAGGTAGGCCAGGAAGGGTTCAGTCCATGGGGTGATTACCGCCATGATTGTATGAGACGATGGTGTTATTTCAGTGGCCGAGCCCCCGACGATATCTGGATTGTGTTCGGAATCTGGGGGTATGATCGGATCCAGACTAGCATTGCCACCCTCGTCCTGCCGTACTACGGATGGCTTGAAGAGCCTTTCCACGAAGGTGTTGGGTGGGACGGGGTTGCGCTTAGCGCCCATGCGAGCAAGGATGTCCGTTGCCTGATTGCTTTCTCGGGCCACGTGATGAAACTCAAGCCCTTCGAACCGAGCTGATATTTGGAGTACAGCGTTGTGGTACGCCTCCATTTTCGGATCCTTGGCGTCAAAATCTCCATTTATTTGGGATATTGCAAGGTTTGAATCCCCGCGCACCTCGAGGCGTTGTATGCCCATAGAGACAACCATCCGAAGACCATGCAATAGGGCCTCGTATTCGGCTGCGTTATTAGAGTCTGTATATAGTATCTGGAGCACATAATGGACTGTATCTCCTGTGGGGGATGTCAGGACGACGCCAGCCCCAAGTCCGGCTAGCACTTTAGAGCCGTCAAAGTGCATCACCCAATTGGAATACGTGCCATACTCTTTAGGGAGTTCGGCTTCCGTCCATTCGGCGACGAAGTCAGCCAACACCTGAGATTTAGTGGCTCGGCGTGGCTTATATATTGTTTCAAATGGTAAGAGCTCAATAGCCCATTTGGCAATCTGGCCGGTGGCGTCCCAGTTGTTTACAATATCATTGAGTGGTACTTCTGAAACCACCGTGATCGAGCACTCTTGAAAGTAGTGTCGCAGCTTGCGGGATGCCATAAAGACCACATATGCTATCTTCTGATAATGCGGGTATCAGGATTTGCATGGTGTAAGGACCGTCAATACGTAGTATACTAGTTTTTGGAGTGGGAGTTTATGCCCCTCCTCTTCTTGTTCGACGACGAGCACCGCACTCACCACCTGGTGAGTTGCAGATATGTAGAGCAACATTGGTTCGCCGATGTTTGGTGCGGCCAGGATGGGATTGCTTGCTAGCAAAGTTTTTATTTCCTCTAGTCTGGCTGTTGCTACGTCCGTCCACGCAAAGTGGCCAGTGCGTCGGAGCAGGTGATACAATGGCAATGCCTTTTCTCCTAATCTGGAGATAAAACGGCTCAAAGCTGCCACGCACCCGGCTAGTTTTTTGACCTGCTTGAGGTTAGTTGGTGTTGCCAATTGTGACAGGGCTCGAATTTTGGCTGGGTTTGCTTCAATTCCTTTATTGGAGACAATAAACCCGATCGAGCAGTTTGCCAGCGGGGACGCCGAGAACACATTTTTCCGGATTGAGCCATATGTCATATCTTCGGAGGTTGTCGAATGTAAGGCGTAAATCGTCAACGAATGATTCGACATGTTTGGTTTTGATGACTACTTCATCCAGATATGCCTCGGCTGTCTTGTCAATTTGTTTTTCCAAGCATGTTTGAATCATGCGTTGGTATGTGGCGCCGGCGTTTTTGAATCCAAAGGGCATGGTGTTGAAGCAGAAGGGCCCATATGGAGTAATTAAAGCCGTTGCAGCCTGATCGGATTCCTTCATTTTAGTTTGATGGTATCCGGAGTATGCGTCGAGGAAACACAGTGAGTCGTGTCCTGCGGTTGCATCAATGATTTGGTCTATGCGAGGAAGTGGGAAGGGGTCCTTAGGGCAGGCCTTGTTAAGGTCTTTAAAATCGACACAAAGGCGCCAGGATTTGTCCTTCTTTCGCACCATGACTAGGTGTGCTAGCCAATCTGGATGTTTCATCTCTCTGATAAACCCGGCTTCGAGTAGCTTGGCTAGTTCCTCACCCATAGCTTGTCGTTTGGGTTCAGAAAATCACGCAGCGCTTGTTTAACTGGCTTGTATCCCTTCAGTATGTTAAGACTATATTCGGCCAGTGCGCGTGGGATTCCCGGCATATCCGAGGGATGCCAGGTGAAGATGTCCCAATTTTCGCGCAAGAACACGTGCAGTGCAGCACCGACCGTCGGATCCAGCTGTGCTCCAATGGAAGTTGTTTTCTTAGGGTCCGTCGGATGAACTTGAAATTTGACTATCTCGTCTGTGCTGGCTTGAAAGAAGTGGATTTAGGTCTTTTGTCGAGAATTACGTCGTCTCTATCCACTGTGGAACGCAGGGTGGTGAGTTCCTGGGCCGCCAGGGCTTCGGATAGTGCCTCGAGGGCCAGGGATGTGGTTTTGTTTTCGGCATGGAGAGCTATGTCCGGATTACTTGAGATAGTGATAACACCGTTGGGCCCGAGCATTTTGAGTTTCATGTACCCGTAATGAGGTATGGCTTGAAAGCGAGCTCGCCCTAACAAGGCATGATATCCACTATTGAAAGGGGCCACCTGGAAGATTATTTCTTTGGACCTATAGTTCTCTGGAATGCCGAATACCACGTCCAGTTTAATTTTCCCCAAGCATCTTGCTTCTCGACTAGGGATGATTCCTCGAAAGGTTGTGTTGCTTTGTGCAACGCGGCTCCTGCCTATTTGCATTTTGTTTAGCGTGTCCTAGTAGATGAGGTTCAATCCGCTTCCCCCGTCCATGAGCACTTTAGTGAGCCGGAATCCATCCAAAATTGGATTTAGCACTAAGGCGGCTGGTGCTTGGACCGATCCGGTCCGTGGTTCGTCATTGGCCTTGAAAGTTATTGCCACGTCGTTCCAAGGGTTTATCACAGCTACTTGGCTGACTTCGGCGAGGTCGCGAAGCGCCCTTTTGTGCCGGTTGTTTGAAGAGAAGGTTGTCAGTGTCAAAACCAGCGGATCTCGGGTAGGGGGTCCCGAACTGTGCGTCTAAGGCTAATGGTAATAGGAGGTGGGGGACACAATGTTTACCCAGGTTCGGGCCCTCTCGATGGAGGTAATACCCTCTTCCTACTTGATTGATCTTGATGATATGAGTATTACAAGAGTTGATCTACCACGAGATCGTAGAGGCTAAACCCTAGAAGCTAGCCTATGATTATGATTGTTTTCTTGGTCCTACGGACTAAACCCTCCGGTTCATATAGACACCGGAGGGGGCTAGGGTTACATAGAGTCGGTTACAAAGAAGGAGATCTACATATCCGAATCACCAAGCTTGCCTTCCACGCAAAGGAGAGTCCCATCCGGACACGGGACGAAGTCTTCAATCTTGTATCTTCATAGTCCAACAGTACGGCCAAAGCAAATAGTCCGGCTGTCCGGATACCCCCTTATCCAGGACTCCCTCAGTAGCCCCTAAACCAGGCTTCAATGACGATGAGTCCGGCGCGCAGATTGTCTTCGGCATTGCAAGGCTGGTTCCTTCCCCTAATACTCCATAGAAGATTGTGAACACGAGGATCGTGTCCGGCTCTGCAAAACAGATTCCACATAACACTGTAGAGAGAACATATTTCACAAATCTAATCTACCGATAACTTTTCATAGCGTGACATCACGCCGCGGCCCAGTCATTATTCGAACCGTTTTCTCCCTGCCTGCCATAATGCGTATTGCGAGTTGGTTTTATTGGCACGTCTTGTCGAAGAAGAGATCGTGTCCCCTTATCACGGGATTCTCATCAATACGGGCATGGGTAACCCAACCGCGCCGTTAACACAACACATGGGGAATGAGCGAGTTTGACGGGGCAAGTGGGGAGGCGCATGGTTTCTACTGCCTTTATAAAGAGATAAGGATTAATTCATCTCTTCTCCACCCACGCCTTCTTCCTCCTCTGCTCATCCATTTTCCCTCTCGCTCGAGCCCCAGCGCCCAAGCGTTCATCTTCTCAGCCTACAAAGGCTCTCCGAAAATGTCCGGATCCGGAGCAGGAGGCAAGTGGATGGCCTCTACCGTCCAGGAGAAGGATATCAAAAAGCTTCGGAAGGTCGGGTACCTTCCGATGGCGGGACAGATCGTCCCCACTCCAAAACCCCACGAGAGGGTGGTATTCCTGCCTCATTTCGTCCGCGGGCTAGGGTTTCCCCTCCACCCATTCGTTCGCAGCATCATGTATTATTACGGGATCGATTTTCATGATCTGTCTCCCAATTCCTTCCTCAATATCTCGACATTCATTGTCGTGTGCACTAGTAGAAAACTAAGCTTTCGTTCAGGCCTGGCCAGCCCATTAGTCCCGGTTCACTCACGAACCGGGACCCATGGGGGAATTTGTCCCGGTTCGTGAGCCTAGGGGGCCGGCCGGGGCCTCGTGGGCGTTGGTCCCAGTTCATTTCGACCCCTTTGTCCCAGTTATAGGCACGAACCGGGACCAATGGTCCTTGCTCCTGGCCCACAAAAATTACCGGTTCTTGGCTCGAACCGGGACAGAAAGCTGGGCTTTAGTCCCGGTTTATACCACGAACCAGGACAAATGAGTTGCCTATATATACCCCATCGCCGTAGCAGAGCACTCCATAGTGCTTTGTTTTTTGCTGGCCGGCGAGGGGGGGCATTGGGTGCTCTAGCTCACCTCCCATGCACATGAGGTGTTCCATGAAATGCCCGAGCCACGCTAGTTAAGCTTTCTCCTCTCGAAGCTCGACCTCCGAGCTCCATTTTTCCCAAGATTTGTCTAGGTTCATATTAGCGGTCCGTCACGCCCCGTCCCCGTCTTCACCGCTGTCGATCGCCCGCGCCGATCTCGTCGCCGGCACCACCGTGGTGAGCCTCTTGGTCTTATCTTCTTTCTGAAAGAAAAAAATTCTTACTTTACATAGATACTTGTCTAATTTTCTTACTTTTGACACACATAATTATATATAATGCACGCAGATGAACCGGCAATGGATGTACGGTGATAGACACACCTCCGAGTACATTAAGGGCGTGCATGATTTTCTCGAAGTGGTTGAGGCAAACAAGCAGAATGGTTTTATGGGTTGTCCATGCCCTAAATGTGGGAATACGAAGTCTTACTCTGACCGGAAAATCCTTCACACCCACCTGCTTTACAAGGGTTTCATGCCACACTATAATGTTTGGTCGAGGCACGGAGAAATAGGGGTTATGATGGAAGACGGCGAAGAAGAAGAGTACGATGACAACTATGTGCCCCCTGAATACGGTGATGCTGCTGAAGATCAAGGGGAACCAGATGATGTGCACAATGATGCTGCAACGGGTGAAGCTGCTGAAGATCAAGAGGAACCAGATGATGTGCTCGATGATGATGATCTCCGTCGGGTCATTGTCGATGCAAGGACGCAATGCAAAAGTCAAAAGGAGAAGCTGAAGTTCGATTGCATGTTAGAGGATCACAAAAAAGGGTTGTACCCCAATTGCGAAGATGGCAACACAAAGCTCGGTACCGTACTGGAATTGCTGCAGTGGAAGGCAGAGAATGCTGTGCCTGACAAAGGATTTGAGAAGCTACTGAAAATATTGACGAAGACGCTTCCAAAGGATAACGAATTGCCCGACAGTACATACGCATCAAAGAAGGTCGTATGCCCTCTAGGATTGGAGGTGCAGAAGATACACGCATGCCCTAATGACTGCATCCTCTACCGCGGTGCGTACAAGGATTTGAACGCATGCCCGGTATGCGGTGCATTGCGGTATAAGATCAGATGAGATGACCCTCGTGATGTTGATAGCGAGCCCCGCAGGAAGAGGGTTCCTGCGAAGGTGATGCGGTGTGCTCCTATAATACCACGGTTGAAACGACTGTTCAGAAACAAAGAGTATGCCAAGTTGATGCGATGGCACAGTGAGTACCGTAAGAAAGACGGGAAGTTGAGAGCACCCGCTGGCGGGTCGCAGTGGAGAAAAATCGAGAGAAAGTACTGGGCTGATTTTGTAGGTAATCCAAGGAACGTATGGTTTGCTTTAAGCGCGGATGGCAGTAATCCTTTTGGGGAGCAGAGCAGCAATCACAGCACCTGGCCCGTGACTCTATGTATGTATAACCTTCCTCCTTGGATGTGCATGAAGCGGAAGTTCATTATGATGCCAATTCTCATCGAAGGCCCTAAGCAACCCGGCAACGACATTGATGTGTACCTAAGGCCATTAGTTGAAGAACTTTTACAGCCGTGGAATGGAAATGGTGTACGTGTGTGGGATGAGCACAAACAGGAGGAATTTAACCTACACGCATTGCTGTTTGTAACCATCAACGATTGGCCCGCTCTCAGTAACCTTTCAGGACAGACAAACAAGGGATACCACGCATGCACGCACTGTTTACTTGACACCGATAGTATATACCTGGACAAATGCAGGAAGAATGTGTACCTGGGCCATCGTTGATTTCTTCTGACCAACCGTCAATGTCAAAAGAAGCCCGCCATGCGTACCAGTGATCACGTACTTGCTAGGGTCCCGGCAGACTAGATGTTCCGAGTGACGCTGAGGGACACGCACCCATGTGGAAGAAGAAATCTATATTTTGGGACCTACCCTACTAGAAAGACCTAGAGGTCCGCTCTTCGATCGACGTGATGCACGTGACGAAGAACCTTTGCGTGAACCTGCTATGCTTCTTGGGCGTGTATGGGAAGACAAAAGATACAGCTGAGGCACGGGAGGACCTGCAATGTTTGCACGAAAAAGACGGCATGCCTCCAAAGCAGTATGAAGGTCCTGCCAGCTACGCTCTTACCAAAGAAGAGAAGGAAATCTTCTTTGAATGCATGCTTAGTATGAAGGTCCCGACTGGCTTCTGGTCGAATATAAAGGGAATAATAAATATGCCAGAGAAAAAGTTCATCAACCTAAAGTCTCATGACTGCCACGTGATTATGGCACAACTGCTTCCAGTTGCATTGAGGGGGCTTCTATCGGAAATGTCCGATTATCCATTGTGAAGCTATGTGCATTCCTCAATGCAATCTCTCAGAAGGTGATCGATCCAGAAATCATACCAACGCTAAGGAGTGATGTGGTGCAAGGTCTTGTCAGTTTCAAGCTGGTGTTCCCACCATCCTTCTTCAATATCATGACGCACGTCCTAGTTCATCTAGTTGACGAGATTGTCATTCTGGGCCCCGTATTTCTACACAATATGTACCCCTTTGAGAGGTTCATAGGAGTCCTAGCGAAATATGTCCGTAGCCGCGCTAGGCCAGAAGGAAGCATCTCCATGGGCCATCAAACAGAGGATGTCATTGGGTTTTGTGTTGACTTCATTCCTGGCCTTAAGAAGATAGGTCTCCCTAAATCGCAGTATGAGGGGAGACTAACTGGAAAAGGCACGATTGGACCCAATAATATGCAGGGACGGATATTCTTGGTCTCAAGCACACTACACAGTTCTACAGAACTCTACCTTGGTGACCCCGTATGTCGATGAACACAAGAACAGTCCGCGCTCCAAACACCCGGAGCAGTGCGACGACTGGATTACATGTGAACACATCAGGACTTTCAGCAGTTGGTTTGGAAACACGTCTTAGAGGTGACAACACCGTTTGTGATGAGTTGTACTCGTTGTCCAGGGGACCATCTTCGATTGTAATAACTTACAAAGGATACGAGATAAATGGGAATACATTTTACATGATCGCCCAAGATCAAAAGAGCAACAACCAAAACAGCGGTGTCCGCTGTGATGCAGCCACCGAGAGGGGAAAGGACACATATTATGGTTACATAGTGGACATATGGGAACTTGACTACGGAGTAGATTTTAAGGTCCCTTTGTTTAAATGCAAATGGGTCAATCTGTCAGGAGGCGGGGTACAGGTAGACCCACAGTACGGAATGACAACAGTGGATCTGAACAATCTTGGGTACACCGACGAACCGTTCGTCCTAGCCAATGATTTGGCACAGGTTATCTATGTGAAGGACATGTCTACCAAACCGAGAAAAAGAAAAAATAAGGAAGCGAATACATCATACGATGAGCCAAAACACCACATAGTTCTTTGAGGAAAAAGGGACATCGTGGGAGTGGAGGGCAAGACAGACATGTCTGAAGATTATGAAAAGTTTCATGAAATTCCTCCCTTCAAAGTCAAGGCTGACCCAAGCATCCTGATAAATGATGAAGATTATCCATGGTTACAGCGCAATAAGGAAAGGACACAAGCGAAGAAAAAGTGAAGACTTTTTCTCCACAACTATTATGATGATACAATGCCAACTTCCAACCTTTTCGTAGTTCATTTGAAATGCCTGTTGTAACAGACAAGTTTCTGTATGAATCCTGATACTTCGAAAGAGATTTTCCGTTTTGTACATGAAATGTATCCAGTTTGAAATGTTTTTATAAACTCTAATAGCAAAAGGAATCAACTAAAAAGCTTTTATAAACCTCTAGTATTTTTTAAACTAAAATTATATAAAATTTATGCAACTAAAATTATCAAAGTATTTTCTGATCAAAACATGAAAAGCAGAAAGAATATAATGATAAAACGCAGTAATATTAAATAGCAGGAAAAAGAATCACTCAAAAAATATTTTTATAGTGAAGTTATTCACAAACTAGTAATTCACACAAATTTCAAAGAATTAAAATTTAAACTATTCAAATTTGGAAACTAATGGAGTAACAGAAAGTTTATAATTATTCTGAGCTAAAAGCAAAAAATAAAATAAAAAATAAGGCAAAATAAAATAAAATAAAATAAAATAAAATAAACTATAATAAATAAAATAAATAAACCTTAATAAAATAAAAAATAGTAGCAGTAAAATAAATAAAAATAAAATATATAAGTAATTAGAAACAAAATGGAATAAAATAAATAAGTTTTTTATTGTAAGTAGAAACAAAACAAAATAAATAAAGCAAAAGAGAAAACAAAAAAACAGGGAAAAAATAAAAATTATGCCATCCACTGGGCCACCACGGTCTGAATACGACTAGAAATCCATCCATGGGCCAGAATTCAGACCCGTAGAAGGCCCAGTAGTCCCACAGGCACATAGTGACAGATTAGGCCCGAAAGCCTGCAGTTGAGAGGAGCTCGAGAGGGTGGGCGCAGCAGCGCTTATAAACCACTCTTGAGCCCTCTCAACTAGCGAGGTGGCACTAAACTTTTGGTCGCAACGTGGACAGCAAGAGGCCTTTGATCCCGGTTTGTGCCACCAACCGGGACTAAAGGGGTGCATTCGTACCGGTTCGTGGCACGAACCGGAACCAATGCCCCCCTTTAGTCCCGGTTGGTGCCACCAACCGGGACCAAAGGCCTCTGCTTCCCGCCCTTTGGGCTGCTGAAAATAGGCCTTTGGTCCCGGTTGGTGGTACCAACCGGGACCAAAGAGGGGCATTTGTCCCAGTCCGTCACAAGAACCGGGACTAAAGCTTCGTGTATATAAGGCACACTTATGAAAATTTTGGTTTGCATCTTGCAATTCGCCCCCGACGACGCGCACGGAGAGGACGCCGCCAGGCTGCCGGACGTCGTCGCCGTCGCCCCCGCCCCAGAGCCCACGCCGACGCCGTCGCCGTCCGCCGCCCCCGCCGTCGCCGTCGCCCCCTCCCCGCAGCCCACGCCGACGCCGTCCGCCGCCCACGCCGTCGCCGTCGCACGTGCCCTGCTCCGCACGCCTGCCCGGATCCTCTGCACGCCGACGCCGTCCACCGCCCCCACCGTCGCCGTCGTCGACGCCGTGGCCGCCCCCGCCGTCGCCCTAGCCGGCCGGCCCCACTATGAGAGCCGCCGCCGCCCCGAATCCTTTGTTTCTCATTTTTTTCGTATATCTATTTTTTCCATGTATATATACTAGTAAGTGTTTAATAAAATTAGTTAGATTAGTTGAATTAGATGTTTTTTTGTCAATTTATGTATATATATGGGTCGCGCTATTCGTCACCCTGGGTGAGGAATAGTTATTCTTCACCCTCCTCTATTTTAACATCAATGCACCGTAATTCTACATTCTTTAAATTTTGTCTTATTCCAGACATAAAAAAGAGAACATAAGAAAATATATAATCGCCGTAAAAATATTTTATGTTACGTAAATTACAGATGTAAAAACATAGTGTAAAATGTACATAAAATGTATTTTTTCTGGTCTTCTGACCTTTTTTATGCCAAATTTTACGCAGTAAATCAATATGACCGTAACTATTAGTATTTGAAACATAATTTATTTATGAAATGATCGTAATATTACCTCGGGTGAAGAATAGTTTATTCTGCACCCTGGGTGATGAATAGTAACACTATATATATATAGGGAAAAGCAAACTTATGAAACTTCGCTGCAGCAGTTGCAATCACGAGCACTCATTCATGTTGGGATCTGGTCCCTCCACTTTCCTTCTTTGCATTTTCGTGTTATTAAGCTTTAGGTGGTTATTTCCTCTTATAGCGACGGCAGGACCACGCTGTCTGCGAGAGCCCAGTAGTGCGCACGCACTAGGCTGGCTCGATGGCAGACTGGCAGACAGGGCCCGTCCGCGTTCGGTTTCAGCCGTTCTGGAGAACCGTTGGCCTAAGGTGGGAACTTTCCAGCCCCAAGTTTATTTTTCTCACGCGTGTTTTTCCTTAGTGGCACTGTCTCGCTTTAGGAGGCCTATTTCATGGTCGCGTTTGTATGTCCAGTTAGTTGTCCACCCTCCCTGTTACTCAAAAAAAAAAAGTTGTCCACCCTCCCTCCTTCCTCCACCACCGCCTTCTCTACCTTCACCTCCTCCTACAACCTGTGCTACAACAGCAACCTCCCACCGTCCCCCAACCATCACAGGCCACACTCTTCTCCGATCTGAACCTGCCGCTCTCCGTGGAGGACCAGAATCACCATGACCCCCACCGGTGCTAGATCCAACTGCCTCCACCCTCATCCTCCTGATTTGAGATCCGTAGAGGGGTTGAGATCCTGGCTGCCGCCCACCACTCCCTCTCAAATCTCTACAGGACGGTGGCAAGCCCGCTGGTCTACGGGGAGGGTCGGCCTTGAGCTGCAGTAGGAGGAGGAGCTCCCAGACCCCCTTTCACCCCCCCTTGCCCCATCGTCACCACCACCAGAAGGAGCCCGACCACCATGGACTTCTGTGTAAATTTGGTCGAAATTTAAGCATGTCCTCTACTTAGTTTGAGCTTATGTATTCCTCTGATTTTTCTGTAAGTTTAGAGTTTTAAAAGTTAAAAGTTACAGTCATGGTTTACTGTAATTACAGTTGTGCTCTGAACTTTTCTATGTGTTTACAGATTCAGAAAATTTAGCATTCGTGACTTGGTTGCTAGCTTCATAGGCCAGTGTAGTTGGTTACTTTATGCATGTCCATCGCTTGTAGCATCTAATACTGTTTTTTTACAGTGCTAATGTTTATGATTTACATTGTGTACCATGTAAATTTGGTCAAAATTTTAGTATGTTCTTTGTAAAGTTTCAGTCTTTGATCTTTTCTCTTTTTCTTACTGGCTTGTTCTCTATTTATTTTGGGTGATACGCCAAGATAAATTCTCCATCAACTGCATATTTCATTGGGAGGGCGTATGATAGGCTGTGAAGAAATAATAACAAGGAGTTGTATGGCGTGGATCTACTGTTTTCAGGTTAACTTTATTTGTAGCAGGCCGTTCCATTCTCTCCTAGAATTTTATGTTGTTAGAAGTGGGTACACTATACCTACTGTGATTCTATAATTTGGTACTTACTACAATCTTTATCGCCTTGTTTTCTGGCTCAGTTAGTGTGTTCAGAATACCATTTCTTTACAGAATGTTGTGATTATAGGAAATTTTATGGAAGTCCCACAGTTTTGTTTCTTACTGCAGTTACCCGTGTTCTGATTTCTTGTTTGAAACTGTTGGGTGTCCTTATTAGTAAACCTTCACCATCCAGTGAAGAATGTATGCATCAACTCTCATGTCATTCACCAAATGAGGAACGGTCCTGTCTCTATTTTAAATTTCCCTTTTAGGTACTATTCATATGTTTCACCATCCAGTGAAGAATGGCTGCCCTCCGGATGTCGTCGAACTCAGCGAGGATTGCTTCCTTCACCGCCCCTGGGTCGACGCATGCCGCGGTGATCACGAGTGCGGCGGCTTGGAGACGTTTCTCTTCTTCCACCATAGCGGGTGTGCGCTCAATCATGCAATGAGACATGAACGGACAGTTGTTTGAGTCGGAGCAAACGACATCAGCGAGCTCACGTTCTCCATTGCTGGTGTTGTTTTGGGTTGGTGTCTACCACTGAAGCGTAACGCAAAGGTTGTTTTATGGTTTTGGCACGACCTGCGGTCTATCTTATATAAACATGCACGCCTTCAAATGAATGTGTCACACACTGAGCCTGCTGACAGCTGCCAGGCTACGGTCTGAAACGAGAGCCATCAAACCAGGACACGCATCTGAACGCCACGTACAGAAGACAATAGTCACCAGGCGCGCTCGAATTAGGTACTATGTGCATATCAATGACACACGGATGTGTGTTCTGAACATTACCATTGACGATTGAAGACATTTTGACCAAAAATGAAGCATCACACATGGCCAGGGAGAGATCTCGAGTAGCGCGCTCTGGCGTTTTGGTTGCATTAGCCGATAGCGAACCGCATCTGCTTGTCATCGGCATATACAAGAGAAAAAGTTTGTCATCAGCATCTTCTTGTAATGGATGCGGGTTTATCATCGGCTTCTGGTGTTTTGGTTGCACTAGCCGATAGGGAACCACATCTGTTTAGACACATCGTCGCCCATGAACCAAGGCCTGCAAGAGAAAAAGTTGAATTGCGCCTTACCGTTGGCAATAAAACAACCTTTGCAAATGGATATTGAACAATCTGCTGCCGGGATTGGCACCGCAGCTGCAAATAACAGTTGACTCATAGTCCAGCGGGTTCTCAGCGTAGGGCAGTCACCGTGCTGAGACGCGACGGAGCTACTGCTGGACATGTCTGGCAAGAAACCGGATCCTCTAACATTCACAAGAAAAGTCACCGTGCCACAGTACTAGTCTAGTGTAAATTAAAGAAGGAAAGTTAGGAACCGTTAGCAGGTTGTTTACTGTTGATATTTACTGTAAATATAAATAATTCAAAATTAATTTTATTTCACCATCAATTTGTTTGTATGTGATTACTATAAATGTACATAGTAGATCATCAATTTACAAGTTAATTTAAGTCATTTAAACCTTGATCATATGGATAGAAAGAAGAAAAGTTTGATATTATAACTTCGTTAACATTCCTTATCAATGTTAGAGGATCCGGTTTCGGCTGGCAGTTGAGAAACTGGGGAAGACAGGGGTGAGGGGCGGTGTGGAGGGGGATGTGCGTGGGTGGGGGCGTGGCATTTGGACCAATGGATATTGAACAAGTTCAATGCCTGTTCTTGCTTTCTTTTGTAGATTTTTTGTTGAAAAGGACGCCCTGGCAAACACAATTGGCAGAAAAGATCCCCTTCAAATGAAAGTGACAAAAAAGACCTCTGGGCCGTGGCGGCAGGCGCGCCAGGCAACACGTGACACCTGCCGCCACGGCGTGAGGCGGCCAACCCTGTCACCACTGGGCCAGGCGGCAGGATGTGTGCAACGGCTTTTGGCGCTGCAAACGGAACGGAGACGTGATGTGGGCCATGCCGCCACGGGCCAGGCGTACTGTCTCATCAGTCGTAGCAACAACAACACGGTTGTTGTTCCCTCGAAAAAAACAGCATGGCTGTTGGGCGTGCGGTAGCAACAGCGCTTGCGGAACATGAACAAATTACGCATCGAAGAGGGAATCAAGTCTGTAGCAATCAGTGAGTGTCACGGAAAAATACGAAACACACGGAAATTAGCGCCAGAGAAAAAACACGAGATGAAACGCGTAGGAATCAGACAAATTGACTGTGGAGATCACGCGCGAGGCTGTCGGGTGGCCAGCGGCAGCAACAGTGTTGCCGCCTCACCCGGTGGCGGCAGGGCACAGTGGTGCCGTCCCACCCGATGGCGGCATGGCCCATATCGACTTCTCATTCCGTCGCCTAGCGCCAGAAGCTATTGCACATGGCCTGCCGCCTGGCCCGGTGGCGGCAGGGCTGGCCGCCTCATGTTGTGGCGGCAGGTGCCACGTGTCGCCCGGCGCGCCTGCCACCACGGTCCAGGGGGTCTTTTTTGTCAATTTTGTTCGGAGGAAGTCTTTTCTGTCAATTGTGCTCGCCAGGGGGTCCTTTTCAAGAGAAAATCTCTTTTGTAGGGACGCCGAGCTGGTTGTATTCCGTACATTTTGCAGGCTGCCAGTGTAAAAAGGAGCACGCACCCACGGTCTCCCGTGAGGCATACAGATCATGATCAAAAGGATGAACAGTAAAAATGAGAGGCAATGTGCACAAGGATACATGTGGGCGGATCGTAGAAAGACAAAACCATTTTATCTCGCTTTTTTACAGGGGGAGGCCGTGCTCTCGTGGCACTCCTCTTACGGGTGAAGTGAGGTGACATTTTTATCAAAAAAAAAAAACATAATGCACACGGGCATTCGCCGCCCGGGGGGGGGGGGGGGGTCTTATGGGGACTCTTAATCATCGTTGGTGGGAAAGAGGTAGAGAGCAATTGACCCTCATTTTAAATTTACCGAAAAAGGGTTTCCCCCCGCTTTGTATTCCAAAGCACCAACCAACAGTACAAATGCGATGTTGGGGCGAGCAGCACACCAAGCCCAAAGAAGAAAGGAAGAAGAAACAAATGCCAACAACGGCAGCTCGACTAAGCGCGGACGGCCCGCCACCACTACGCCCTCCAGAGACACACACCACAGCCCGAGGTTCCGAGTGTCGCGTACCAAGCAGCACCTCCAAGAAGGTATGCGACGTCGACGACGCTGCTGCCCGGACGAGTCCTAGGGTTTCCCCCGGTACGCGGAGGGAAATGGAGAATGGCTACCACCGACACCCTTCAAGAAGGAATGGTGGCACCCGCCGGTGTCACCGCATCGGAGCCGGACGAGCCGGCAAGGATTTCTCCTGCATGCCAAACACCACCGCCCATCCGGAGCCTACCAACCAAACCACCGCCCAGTGCGCCATCGAGGTTGCGTCGCCACCCACGCCGTCTCACTACGAGCACCAACACGAGGCCGAGAAGACCGGAGAGAAGCGCCACACGACGAGAGCAGCAGCACCTAGGCCAAGCGGGAGGGAACCACCTCCACCGCCGTCGTGCGAGAAGCCCACGCCTCCGGCATCATCGTGGTAGCCGACCGGACACGGCAGCGGGGCAAACCAGGCCACCCCTGGCCCGGCCGGGCCCGTAACGAGCCCGCTAAGCCCCGCCCGCAGTGCTGCAGCAGGCTGGCTTCGGCACCGCCAGCCCCCGTCGCGCAACGCCGCTCCCCCGCCGCTCGGGAATCACGCCGCCGACCCGCCCCGCCGCCGGCCCGGCCAAGACCAGATGGGCCCTGTAGGGCCTAGATCTGGGCCGAACTCTGCCGCCAGGACGTGCTGCAGCGCCACCCCGCCGCCAACGATGCCGCCGCCGTCCAGCCGCTCGCCCACCCTGCGACGAGGCACCCCGCCGCCAGCAAGACCGTCGCCGCCGAGGAGCACCCCCCGGTGCAGCTCCGTCCCGCGCCAGAGAGCCACCGGGAGGGGAAAGGCAGGGGGCCGCCGCCACCAGCGACCCCGGGGCCAGGCCGGCCACGGGCGCCAGCGACGGCGGCCGGGAGAAGGGGAGAGGGGGGGCTGGAGGGGGGAGAGATCGGGGCGCGGCCGGCCGCCCGCGGGGGCGGCGCGGTCGCGAGAGGGAGAGGGGGTTTCGCGAGAGGGGGGGTCAGCAGCAAGTGATTTGATCGCTACTCCTCATTTTAAATTTTGACAGAATGTCGTATAGTTCAGATGCGAGCGGGCGAGTGAGGAGGCCGTAGCTGCCATGACCGCGGCGAACCCCAACTTCGTCGCAGAGCAGCGTGCCATCTACCATGTTGTTCGCACTCAAGCCTCTGCTCACCAGGAAGCGCCGCCGCGGAGGCGCAGCTGCAGGTGACCGCGGAGGAGAACAACGCCAATTGCGCCTCCTACGCGCCGCTGACAAACCATCAGCCGACCTAGTGGGACAACGACAGCTCCGGCGCCACCTCCATCGTGGACTTTACATCTGCCGGCAACGGACAGGTCGCGGACTCTCTGAGGATGAGTAGGCAACAGGAGGCGGTGGTGCTTTATGTCCCATGTGGGTTGGTCCGCCTCCCGTGTTCTACTCTTCCTCGCCGGAGACCGCACACACATCATCGGTCTCTATCGCCGGTGCTTTTGGAGACGGCGGATGGAGAACGACACCTGCAGATGGGAAAGAGGTAGAGAGCAATTGACCCTCATTTTAAATTTTGACAGAATGTCGTATAGTTCAAAGGGGGGGCACTCGTCTTACACGTAAACGGGAATCGACCATCCGTTTTTAATGGATGTCTATGTTGCAATCAAGTGGGACATCCATTTTACACTTTGAGAACTTTAAGCAATTGCACCTTTACCAACTTTCCGGGTGTATAAGAACCTTTCTTTCTAGGTGCATGTTTGGCTACCTAATGGAGTGTTTGAGAGACGTTGGGTAGGCATAGAAAGAGAGATGATTGATGTAGGATGTGAGATCAATATACAATACAATTGCATAATTAGGGCGTTTGGATGGGGGCCACGTCATATGGGTGAATGAGACACCCCCTTCGACCACATTGACATACTCCCTCCATTTCTTTTTTCTCTGCGCATAACTTTTGTCCGTTTTTTCCTAATTAGTCTGCGCGTTACCTTTCGCTTTGGGTTGTTTCCAACTGTGCCCCGCATCCACCACGCATGCATGCGTTGTTTTATCAGAGGCAGCAGCGCTCCAGCCAATGGAAACGCCATGCAAATGGGCCCATGGCCTGCGCGTGGGTGAGAGAAAACAACACTGATGCGGCCACCCAATCCGTTGCATGCAGGAGTTAAATAACTTCGACTTTCTCAGTGCATGCATAGGGGTAAACTTGTCCAAAATAGATGCACGAAGGCTTTCCTTGGTATCCGTGTTCGTAGTTATGCGCAGAGAAAATAGGATCGGAGGGAGTACCACTCGGCACCTCCGTCATGCATTGCAAGAACCATCAATGCACCTACAGTAGGAACCCCTTTTTTAAGGAACGAGAACCCTTGCACATAACGTAGACCGTGAGCATATCGACAACTCTTACTCGTCGTTGATGGGAAAGAGGGCGAGAGAGATCAACCCTCATTTTTCAATTTGGTCGGAATGTCACATAGTGCACACATGGTGGCACTCCCCTTACAGGTGTATGAGACACCGAGGTGACATTTTTATCTAAAATAAAAGCCATAGTGCACATGGGCTTTCGGGGGGGGGGCATTTTATGGGTACAACACCCCTCCCCCCGGTCGACCGCATCAACATATCACGCGAAACCTCCGTCATGCACTTTGAGAACCATCAATACACCTACAGTAGGAACCCTTTTTTTAAGGAACAAGAACCCTTCCACATAACGTAGATTGTGGACATTTCGATAGCTCTTACTCGTCGTTGATGAGAAAAATGGCGAGAGCGATCGGCCCTCATTTTTCAATTTGGTCGGAACGTCGCATAATACACATAGGGTGGCACTCCTCTTACGGGTGAAACAGAAACCGAGGTGACATTTTTATCAAAAGATGCATAGAGATCATGGGCTTTGGGGGGGGCGCATCTTATGGGTGAACTACACCCCCCTTCGACCGCATCGACATATCACACGTCACCTCCGTTATGCACTGCGGGAACCACCAACACACATACAATAGGAACCCTTTCTTAAATGACGCGAACCCTTTCATATAACTTAGAGTGGGAGCATATCGACGGTGCTTACTCGTCGTTGATGGGAAAGAAGTAGAGAGCAATCGACCCTCATTTTCAATTTTTACAGCACGTCGCATAGTTCAACGGCGGAGGGTGCACTCATCTTATGGGTGAATGAGAATTGACCATGCATCTGTATAAGAGGTTGAGAACTATAAGCAACTGCACGTTTACCAAATTTCTTGGTGTATGAGAACCTTTCTTTCTATGTGCACGTTTGGCTAACTAATGCAGAGTATTTGAGAGATGATGGGTAGGAAGAGAAAGAGAGATGATTGATGTAGGATGTGAGATTGATATACAATACAATTGCATCATTAGGGCATTCGGATGGAGCCCACATCTTATGGGAGAACGAGAGGCCCCCCTTCGACCGCATCGACATATCACGCGGAACCTCCGCCATGCACTGCAAGAACACTACTAGGGAAAAGCCTATACACAGAATCTTATCAGCAGCGCGTCCCAAAATAACTCGCTGCTGCTAACTAGCAGTAGCGCTGGCTGCGGAAACTCGCTGCTGATACAAACATAGCAGTAGCGCGTCCACCCAAAGACGCGCTGTTGCTATAATTCCTACGAGGCCGCCGCGAGGCTAGTTATAGCAGCAACGCGTTAACACGACGCGCGCTACTGCTACGTAGCGTAGTAGCAGAGCATTTCCCATACAAGCGCTACTGCTAAGTTTCCTACAAAAATTTAGTCCCACCTCGCTCCGTGAAGAGAGTTTATACCACCTTAAATATGTTACTTCTCACACTTTGACAAGCACTTGATCTTCATTGAACTCTATGTGTAGAATTTGTGGCTGCAATATGAGTCTTCACCTGTTCCTAAACCGGTGAGGACTCATATTGTCGAATCAGATTGTACACAAAAAGATCGTTGATGATCAATGTGTATTTTTGCATGCTGACATATAACAGTAGTGCTTTATCGCGAAAAGCGTTGCTGCTAGATAGCTTAGCAGTAGCGTGTTTTGCGGAAGAGCGCTACTGCTAAGCCATCCATCTCCCTGATCTCCTCCCTTCGGATCCACTTACACACACAGCCACAAATTCTGCGCCGCGCGCCCCCGGCCGTCGCCCCTCTCCGGCCTCCGCGCGTCTGCGCCGCGCGCCCCCGTCGCCGCTCCTCCGTCTGCGCCGCGCGCCGTCGCCCCTCTCCTCCTTGCTGGACTCGGTACCGGCCTCCTCCTCCGTCCTCCCTCTCCACTCGCCGCTGGCTGGCCCCTCCTCGCTCCGCCTTCCTCCTCCGTCCTCCCTTAACTGGCCGCGCCGGTCGGCCCCTCCGCGCTCCGCCTTCCTCCTCCATCCTACTCTCTTCTCCCTCCTCGAGTTGCCCTCCTTCTCCCTCCTGCTCATATGCAACATTTTGATTTAGTTGATATAATTTAGTTGACTTAGTAGGCTAGTTGATTTAGTTGACTTAGAACATTTTGATTTAGTTGATTTAGTAGGCTAGTTGATTTAGTTGCCTTAGAATATTTTGATTTAGTTGACTTAGTAGGTTAGTTGATTTAGTTGACTTAGAACATTTTGATTTAGTTGATTTAGTAGGCTAATTCATTTAGTTAATTTAGTTGACTTAGAACATTTTGATTTAGTTGATTTAGTTGACTTAGAACATTTTGATTTTGTTGATTTAGTAGGCTAATTCATTTAGTTAATTTAGTTGACTTAGAACATTTTGATTTAGTTGATTTAGTAGGCTAGCTAGTTGATTTAGTTGCCTTAGAATATTTTGATTTAGTTGACTTAGTAGGTTAGTTGATTTAGTTGACTTAGAACATTTTGATTTAGTTGATTTAGTAGGCTAATTCATTTAGTTGACTTAGGAACATTTTGATTTAGTTGATTTAGTAATCCTTTGCTCATATTGCTTTAGGAAGAATGGCGCCACCACCACCACCACTATGTCAACTGTGCAAGTCAAGATGCGCCAGCAGCCTTGCAACTGGCAAGCTATTCGGCATCTACTTCCAGCCGAGTTTTCGTCATGCGGCGGTAAGAAATTAGATGAAATTACTGCAGTGTGTCATTTTGCTTAGTTTACTGCATTGTGTCATTTTGCTTAGTTTACATAGATCGTCCCATGCAATGTGAGGTTGAAATTCAACAAGCTGACAGGAGACACTGTGACATTTGAGGCTCCTGGGGGGCCGTACACTATGGAGGTCGAGAAAGGACGCAATATGTCGCAGATTGGAGGAGATGGATGGGCCCGTTTCGTCGCTCGCATGCATCTTACTGGTGGTGAGTTGATCAGCTTCAACTTCCGAGCAGAAAGACCCAAGCTAGCTGTCATTTATCTCAACCTGGTGGAAGATGATGAAGATGACGAAGATGATGAAGATGATGAAGATAATGAGGACCCACTCGATGAATATGATGAGGACCCACTTCATGAAGCCATCGTAGCTCAAAGAACAAGGCTGAGTGAGGAGGAGGTGTCCAACCTGTGGGACATAATTCCGCCACGTGCTAACTTTGTCGGGGTGCCATTCGTGACCCGCTTGACAAATACCATGGTTGATCGACATGATATGGTATGTTATACTTACAAATGCAAATTAATAGTGTGAATTACTTAGTGTACAGTCCAATGATATGGTATATGTTGTGTGGAATCTAGTCGATGATATATATGTTTTAGTGTAGAGTTCGATCACATGCTTATTAATTGATATGTTTTTCTTATTCAGAAATTGGCAAAGAGCATATCTGTGAGTTATGGTATCGAGCCTGATGAAGAAGGCTCAGCTGGACTACGCCTTACTGCAAGGGGCTGCGTCACAACCTGTACTTACCGCGTGGACACGGACGGTCGCACACACTTAAGCTCGGTTGGGTGGAAGAAATTCCTCGATGGCAAGAATCTTCGTGTTGGACAGGCCATCCTAATTACTATCAGGAACACCAACCGCCCAGGCTTGAGGATGATGATTGTCTTCGATATCATCTAGAACTATATGTGTGTGTGGCTATATCATCTAGAACTACATATGTGTGTGTGGCTATATCATCTAGAACTACATATGATGATCATCGTCGATATCATCTAGAACTACATGTGATGATGGCCGTTGATATGACCATGTACTGCTTGAGGATGCATGTTGGCTATGCATGAAATTGTTATCTTAGTACTCCCTTCGTTCCAAATTACTCGTCGTGGTTTGAACTAAAACCATGACGAGTAATTTGGAACGAAGGAGTACTGCCGTACCTAGTAATGGTTTATGAATTTGATGAAAGATAGTACCTAGTTTCTAGCATCTGAAAGGAGAACTGAAAGGGAAAATGATGAAAGGTATAGCAGTAGCGTGGGATGAAGAAATCGCTACAGCTAGTTAATAGTAGCGCGTTCCTAAAAAGCGCTGCTGATATCGTTCAACAGTAGTAGCGCTGGTCGGGGCCGCGCTACTACTATGAGTTAGCTGTAGCGCCTTATTAGTAGCGCGGCCGCCCGCGCTGCTGCTAGCCTGAAAACCCGCGCTGCTGCTAGCCTTTTCCCTAGTAGTGCGAACCATCAATAGACCTACAGTAGGAACCCTTTTTACGGAATGAGAAACCTTCTAAATAACGTAGATCATGAGCATATCATCGACTCTTACTCGTCATTGATGGGATACAGGGAGAGAGCAATCAAACCTCATTTTTCAATTTGGTCGGAACACCTCATATTGCACACGGCCTTGTGAGAGACGGGGAGAGAGGGAGAGGTAGCAAGAGTGGGCAAGATATTGAGAAAGAGGTTGAAAGATATGTATGGGGATGGAAACAGAAAAATGGAAAGGGGATTACACAGTCTCTCCGTCACATGATGCACGCATCCATTTTATTAAACATAGATGAAGTTTAAGTCACCGAGTACCATAGAATAGTATAAATACAAAGGAAACATGGTCACAATCGGTCGGATCCAGGATTATATAGGCCATTCGTCATGGGGTAACATGTGTAAAGAGTGTGGAGGATTTATAGATGGTGGCGGCACTTTCTGGCATGACGTCGAGCACTTTCAACCATGGTGTAGGCACCCTCCATATGTACATTGCGCGCTTTCCCTTGTTTGGTCAAACACTGCCCTCGTTTGGTTTTTTTTCCTATTGGACATGCACTCACACTACCATATAAGGTCTGCTATGTGTACTAAAGCCAAGAAAGAACTAGCATTCTAACTTCTTGATGGTTAGAAACACTGATAGAGAGGGAAGAAACATAAATAATGTGTGTGTGAGAGTGAGTGGGCAAGAAATTGAGAGAGATTGAAAAACATGTATAGGGATGAAAAAAAGGAAAAAGGGATTATCCGGTCTCCGGTCAGCGCTGCCCTTCGGTCACATCATGGATTTCAATGTCGGCCGCTATAGGCCAACATGAAAGCGGCGTGGGAATCGGCGCATCCGTCGGAGAGAAAAGCACAGAGAGAGTTTTGAGTGGGGTCAGGTTGTCAAACGCATGCAGGGTAGTGGTCCAGACGCCCGCAGTACCCCCAACCTGGTTTGCTTCCCGTTTGCGGGGAAAGAGACGTTGAGACAGGCTTGCGGACATATACATGACCGCGTTAGGGCGGTCCAGACGTGATTTCTCCTGCAAATCAGAGACTAATGTGTGTGTGTGTGGGGGGGGGGGGGGGCTTTGCGGGAGTCTGGACCTCAAGGCAAGTTTAAATGAGGCCGGGAACAACATATAACAATTCCGGAAAGTCCTCATATGCAAATTTCGAAATTGGTCCAGAACTGAATAAACCTTATGTTCAAGTTGTTAAACAGCAAGTTAAGATGCACCAAGATGATCTACACGAAATTCTAGTCAAGTTACATATAAAGTTCATTAGATTCGGAGCTACGGCCTAGAAGATATGAGCAAAACAAGTTAAGCATGGCATTGATGCAAAATGCACCCAAACATCAAGCAAACACACCAAAACAAGGATGCAACATGATAATATGAAGCTACATGCAAAATCAAGCAAGTTTCATATAGAACACACTCAAAACGGAGCAACGGTTCAACACACACACACCATACAAGTCATAACAACAATCTGTCCATAACAGCAACTAGGCATCTTGCAAGCATCAAAACAATATGCTACAGCACCCCAACATAAAAACAAAAGGCATGAGCATGAAGTACAGGTAAAGCACAACAAAACATGAACACTGAGCTATCTCCATAAATCACTAGAACATGCTCCAAAACACATGGTAAGATTGCAAATAATAACAGTTTCAAACTTTGCAGAAATAACATCAGGTTGCAATGTTTAGAGCTATCAAACAACATGTTACAGGAACTTATCATGGCAAACAAAGGCATGGCATGAATCTACTAATTGCATATATCAAAAGTCCCTTACTGACCATGAGCCAAAAAGGCATAGAAAATATGATGGCACCCATGTAAACATGGCAAGTTATATTACAGATTCATACATTGCAGGAACAACAATAAGTAGGCATGTTGGTGAGCTTGAACCACTCACTGCAGAGCAATACATGGCATGGCAAGGCACCCAATAGTAAGAAAACATGTTTGTGAAGCTATACATGGCAAGAGCAAGGTCATAGGGTGCATGGATCACTAGCAAACAATCATGGAAACATGGAACTTAATGTTAACAGGCTGACGGCAACATCATCAAGCGACTTTGGAGCAAGATATGAACAATCTACAGCAAGCTATAAATGCAACCAGGGGCACGGATGGATAGGGCATAACATGTAGATCAAAACATTTTTATAGAACATCTCCAGCTTATGCATAGAATGATTAGTAGAAACATGTTAACATAGCAACAAAATATAACCGAATCTGTCAGGAAAACAGCAACAGCAAGTACACTACTTAACAAGCTCGATTCACTCACCACAAGTCATTGCATGACAAGATAAGCATAGCATCATCAAGAAGACATGTTTGCGAAACAAACCAAGTCAAGAACAAGTCCATAGCATGCAAGGATCAACTATAGCAAGCTTGGCCATATTGAATAACATGTAAACAATCTGCCAGGAAACATTTTGAAGCAAAAGTAGAGCACTCAAATGACATGCTAGGCTACTCCATAATTGCAAACAAGGGCATAAATGGATAGATGGCATGGCATAGATCAAAACACATGTAGAGCTCAACCTCATAGGATGCACACATCAATCATGGCAAAAATGACAAATCAGCAAGTTATAACAGTTTCAGCAGATTAACATCAACATGCACTCTTCCAACAGCATTTCGGGCATCAAGATGAGCTCAAATGAAAATGATGCAATGGAATGAAATGAAGTACTCGTCGAGACGAACAATTTGACATATTACACGCACGAAACGGAGCTATGGATGCAGAGTTACAGCATGATGAATATGGCATGATTATGCAAAATGCTTCGGGGACTTGGTGGATTTTCGGAGGGGGGGAAAGTCAACCTGCGGGCACGGATTCCGAGGCAGGGCTGGATCTCGCCGGAGATCGGCCGGATCTCGCCGGAGATGCTCGGGGGGGGGGGGGTGGCGGATCTGGCCGGAGGGAGAGGCGGCGGGGCCGGCGCAGCTCCGGCGGAGGAGGCCGCGGGGCCGGGCGCAGGCGGGCGCCGGACGGCGGCCGGCGGCGTGGCTGGAGCCCGGCCGCGAGGCGGCACGGCGGCGGCTGAGGGGCGCCGGCAACCCTCCGGCGGGAGGCGCGCGGGAGGCTGCCCGCGGACGGCGGGGTCGCCGCGGCGGCGGGCAAGGCGGACGGCGGGGTCGCCGCGGCGGCGGCGAGGCGCCCGGCGGACGGCGGGGCTGCCGCGGGAGGCGGGCGCGGGCGGCGGCGCGGCCGGGCCTACGCGGGCCAGCCACGGGCTCGGGCGGGCCGGCGGCGCGGGGCGGCGGCGGCTGGCGGCGAGGAGGCCACGTGGCAAGCCACGATTGGCTGCAGGCGCGGGCGCGGACGTGTCCGGCATGGGGCGGACGCGTCCGGTGGCGGCGGAGGGCGATTTGCTAGGGTTAGGGGTAGAATGATCCGAAAATTTCGGGGGAGGTCTAGTTTTATAGGTAGAGGGAGCTAGGAGAGTCCAAATGAGGAGCGGTTTTCGGCCAGGCGATCGTAATCGAACGACCGAGAGCATGGAGGGGAGTTAGATGGGTTTTGGGCCACTTTGGAAGGGGTGTTGGGCTGCAACAAAAGAGGGCTTTACGGTTACTCGGTTAACCGTTGGAGTACCAAACGACCTCCAAATGGCACGAAACTTGACAGGCGGTCTACTGGTGCTATACCAAGGCCGCTTGGCAAACCTCGGTCCATTCCGAGAACGTTTAACACCCGGACACAAAAGAGATGCAAAAGGGGGCGCCGGGGAACATAGGAGTGCCGGATTGCAAAACGGACAACGGGGAAAATGCTCGGATGCATGAGACAAACATGTATGCAAAATGAAATGCACATGATGACACGATATGAAATGCATATGATGACATGGCAAAGTGCAACACGCAAGCAAAAGACATGGCAATGACGGCGAATAACTGGCGGACACCTGGCGCATCGGATCCGGGGCGTTACAACACTCCTCCACTAACAAGAGATCTTGTCCCGAGATCTTAGGACCGAGACGGAAGAGAAAAAGGGATGAGGTGAAACAAGAACTCAAGAGAAAAGATGAACACAGTCGAGAGCATTCGGTTAGAAAAGATGAACGGCGAATATGATGAGAATCGAATGCTCGTGGAAACAAGATAGACTATGAAACGACTCCGGTTAGAACGAGTTAGAAACGAATAAGACTGAAAGGATTTAGGTAGCACTCCGGCTCAAACATGGGGGAATAGAACACGAGCTCGAGAGGATGGAATGATACTTGATGAACTCTTGAAGAATGAATTAAATCATGAAGAACCACCATGAAGAACTCCGGTAACAAAAGGATGGCGAGATAAAATTGAAGGATGAAAGAATAAAGATTAAAGCTTGCGGTGATTTAGATGGAGGTTCCGACGAGATGGCCGAGGAAATTTGAACTCCGGAAAAGAAAAGATGGAGAACACTTGGAACTAGAATTTATACAACAAGAACAAACTCTGAAATAAGGGATTACTCGCTCGGATGAAATAAGAATAAGATTTATTGTATGCTTATCCTTCATCAAATTAAATTGATGACAAGCAATGGATTTTTCATACTACTTATTCTTCTTGAAAGAGAATTGAGAAGTGACATATCGCAAACTTGAGAAGGTCTTCATGAATCACCGGTAGGATTGAAAGAACGAATGGATTAAAAGATAATCAAGGAAAAAGAATCTTGAACGAACCACCGGAAAAAAATAGAGAACGATAACTGGCATGATGGCCTCCGGTGAAAAGAAATGGAAAACAACTCCTGACATACTCCGGATGGGTAAGCAAAGGAATATCTGACAAATGGAATAATATGAGAGGATAACATGAAGCTAGAACCACGAAACTTCGAGGGAACGGGCAAGATTTAAGAGAAAACACTTCTTCGGTCTTCAAAAGACGACGAGAAACACCACCAAAATTACTGAGATACTCCGGGAGAATGAAAAGCGAAGAGGTTGAGCCAACAATGAAATGATTTGAAATCAATCTTGGAAAAAGCATGTGACTGATGAAATTCATTCTTACGTCACGATTGACAAGAATTTGAAAATAACTCCGGGGGAATTAGAAGAGTCAGGTAAGATCCTGGAAAAAGACCTGTGGGTTAGGGCCCACTGAAGAAAAGAAACACTGTTGAAAGGATTGTTGAACAGATAGATGAAGCACCGGAACAATGAAATATTTGAATGAGGTGACAACCTCGAATTAATTCGAACACAGACGAATCTCCTGAGATGTCTTGGACTCCGGAATGATAAACTGGCGAGAGGCGAACGAGCAGGGAAAACACTTGAGCCGAGGGAAAGAATATAATCAACATCGAAAATTGGAATTGAATCCACCGAAGAAGAATAAGAGATGAAGAATGTCAAACGAGACGAGAAATCACCGGTTGAAATAATTGAGGGAAGACTAAAGAGACTCCGCATGAATGAAATTGATGCTCGAAACAGACTTAGGCTCCGGGAAGAAGAGGGTGGGAGGGCGGGAAAAACACAGGCAACTGGAAGGGGAAACCAACGAATTTCTTGAAGAGAAAACACCGGTTAAAAGAATGCAAAAGTTTCGCACGAGTAAGATGGATACTCGATTACGGACTCCGGATTGAAGAAGAAGACGGGAGGGCGGGTGGAAAAAAACAACAACTGAGGATTGAACTTGCAAAAACAAAGAGGGTCGAACCGCCTTGACGATAGGATGCACCGGATGAAAAGAGCTGAGGAACAACGACCAGAAAACCAACTACGTGAACCTAAAGAAAAATTTGAAGGGGAAGAGGAGTAGTTCAAAACACCTACGTCAAGATTCCTTACCAGAGCGACAAAGGGGCAGAGGAGTAAAAAGAATTTCTACTCTTCGATATAACTAGACTCAGAAATCAGTTTTCTTCTAGACTCAACAACGGCCAAACTACACGATCAATCAAGGGGGCTCCTAAGGTGGGCCGAGGCTCTGATACCAACTTGTCACGCCCAATATGCGACCCTATCCAAAAGGAACTCGAAGGTCCCACCAAGGATAGACCCGCATATTGGAACGCTTTTGCAAGGTGGATATCATTACATCAACATTACATAATAGATGGGGATACATACATAAGGCATACAATGCCACATGAATACAACAATACAACATACAAGAACAACATCCGACTACGGATGAATCATAAACAGAAACTCAAACAATATCCACCCTGCTAGCCCAGGCTGCCGACCTGGAACCTATCCCCTGATCGAAGAAGAAGCAGAAGATGAACTCAAGCAAGCAAGCATCGCTCTCGCGTCAAGATCATCGCATAACCTGTACCTGCAACTGTTGTTGTAGTAATCTGTGAGCCACGAGGACTCAGCAATCCCATTACCATGGGTATCAAGACTAGCAAAGCTTAATAGGAAAGGAAGGGGGTAAAGTGGTGAGGTTGCAGCAGCGACTAAGCATATATGGTGGCTAACATACGCAAATGAGAGCGAGAAGAGAAACAAAGGAACGGTCGTGAAGCTAGCAATGATCAAGAGGTGATCCTGAACACCTACTTACGTCAACCATAACCCAGAAACCGTGTTCACTTCCCGGACTCCGCCGAGAAGAGACCATCATGGCTACACACACGGTTGATGCGTTTTAATTCGGATCTGGTGTCAAGTTATCTACAACCGGACATTAACAAATTCCCATCTGCCACATAACCGCGGGCACGGCTCTCGAAAGTTTAAACCCTGCAGGGGTGTCCCAACTTAGCCCATGACAAGCTCTCGCGATCAACGAAGGAATAGACCTTCTCCCAGGAAGACCCGATCAGTCTCGGAATCCCGGTTTACAAGACATTTCGACAATGGTAAAACAAGACCAGCAAGACCGCCCGATGCGCCGACAATCCCGATAGGAACTGCACATACCTCGTTCTCAGGGCAACACCAGATAAGCTAAGCGTACAGGTACCGATGTAGCCCAAGTTGCCAAGGGATGGTCCCGCACGGTGCTCTAGTTTGGACCAACACTTAGACAAGCATTGGCCCGGGGGGGGGGGCTATAATAAAGATGACCCTCGAGAGAGCGACTCCCAAGGGAAAAGTAGGTGGTGGTGAGGCAAATGGTAAAACCAAGGTTGGGCCTTGCTGGACATGTTTTATTCAAAGCGAACTGTCAGGGGGGTCCCATAAATCACCCGACCGCGTTAGGAACGCAAAATCCGGGAACATAACATCGGTATGACGGAAACTAGGGCGGCAAGAGTGGAACAAAACACCAGGCATAAGGCCGAGCCTTCCACCCTTTACCAAATATATAGATGCATTAATAATATAAGAGATATTGTGATATCCCAACCAAAATCCTGTCCACCATGGAGAAATCTTCAACTTCACCTGCAACTAGCAACGCTATAAGAGGGGCTGAGCAAAGCGGTAACATAGCCAAACAACGGTTTGCATAGGAAAGGTGTCAAAGGTTAGAGGTTCATGGCAATATGGGATGGCTTGATAAACAGGTAATAGGTAGCGCAACATAGCGATAGAACGAAGCAACTAGCATAGCAATGATAGTAGTGAGATCCAGGGTAGCGGTCATCTTTCCTAAAATCCCGCAAGGAAGAAGAACGAGTCCATGAAGAAGACGAACGGATGAAGCCGAACCAATCGTAGACGAACGAATCCTCACGATCGCAACGAAACAGGAACTAACAAGAAGAAGCACACAACATGGTAAACACACCAGAACAAGGCATGATGCACAACAAGCATGATGCATGACCAAGCTACATGAAGCTACTCATGGCAAGAGATGATGCAAACAAGAACAACACATCAAGGCAAGTTTAAATGAGGCCGGGAACAACATATAACAATTCCGGAAAGTCCTCATATGCAAATTTCGAAATTGGTCCAGAACTGAATAAACCTTATGTTCAAGTTGTTAAACAGCAAGTTAAGATGCACCAAGATGATCTACACGAAATTCTAGTCAATTTACATATAAAGTTCATTAGATTCGGAGCTACGGCCTAGAAGATATGAGCAAAACAAGTTAAGCATGGCATTGATGCAAAATGCACCCAAACATCAAGCAAACACACCAAAACAAGGATGCAACATGATAATATGAAGCTACATGCAAAATCAAGCAAGTTTCATATAGAACACACTCAAAACGGAGCAACGGTTCAACACACACACACCATACAAGTCATAACAACAATCTGTCCATAACAGCAACTAGGCATCTTGCAAGCATCAAAACAATATGCTACAGCACCCCAACATAAAAACAAAAGGCATGAGCATGAAGTACAGGTAAAGCACAACAAAACATGAACACTGAGCTATCTCCATAAATCACTAGAACATGCTCCAAAACACATGGTAAGATTGCAAATAATAACAGTTTCAGACTTTGCAGAAATAACATCAGGTTGCAATGTTTAGAGCTATCAAACAACATGTTACAGGAACTTATCATGGCAAACAAAGGCATGGCATGAATCTACTAATTGCATATATCAAAAGTCCCTTACTGACCATGAGCCAAAAAGGCATAGAAAATATGATGGCACCCATGTAAACATGGCAAGTTATATTACAGATACATACATGGCAGGAACAACAATAAGTAGGCATGTTGGTGAGCTTGAACCACTCACTGCAGAGCAATACATGGCATGGCAAGGCACCCAATAGTAAGAAAACATGTTTGTGAAGCTATACATGGCAAGAGCAAGGTCATAGGGTGCATGGATCACTAGCAAACAATCATGGAAACATGGAACTTAATGTTAACAGGCTGACGGCAACATCATCAAGCGACTTTGGAGCAAGATATGAACAATCTACAGCAAGCTATAAATGCAACCAGGGGCACGGATGGATAGGGCATAACATGTAGATCAAAACATTTTTATAGAACATCTCCAGATTATGCATAGAATGATTAGTAGAAACATGTTAACATAGCAACAAAATATAACCGAATCTGTCAGGAAAACAGCAACAGCAAGTACACTACTTAACAAGCTCGATTCACTCACCACAAGTCATTGCATGACAAGATAAGCATAGCATCATCAAGAAGACATGTTTGCGAAATAAACCAAGTCAAGAACAAGTCCATAGCATGCAAGGATCAACCATAGCATGTAAACAATCTGTCAGAAAAGATTTTGAAGCAAACGTAGAGCACTCAAATGACATGCTAGGCTACTCCATAATTGCAAACAAGGGCATAAATGGATAGACAATAACCATATGTTCAAAACACCCTTACTGAAGTAACTCAAAATATTCATGGATCTCTCTGTAGCATCAAGTTTACATGGCATCAAAATAACAGCAGAACAGGGACTAGAATCAGCAATATCACGAAGCCTAGTTTGCATGCTTGTGCTAGTCACCACATTGATCACAAAAATACATGGCATACACCCCTGGAAATATGGCATGGCATAGATCAAAACACATGTAGAGCTCAACCTCATAGGATGCACACATCAATCATGGCAAAAATGACAAATCAGCAAGTTATAACAGTTTCAGCAGATTAACATCAACATGCACTCTTCCAATAGCATTTCGGGCATCAAGATGAGCTCAAATGAAAATGATGCAATGGAATGAAATGAAGTACTCGTCGAGGCGAACAATTTGACATATTACACGCATGAAATAGAGCTACGGATGCAGAGTTACAGCATGATGAATATGGCATGATTATGCAAAATGCTTCGGGGACTTTGTGGATTTTCGGAGGGGGGAAAGTCAACCTGCGGGCACGTATTCCGAGGCAGGGCCGGATCTCGCCGGAGATGCTCGGGGGGGGGGGGGGCGGATCTGGCCGGAGGGAGAGGCGGCGGGGCCGGCGCAGCTCCGGCGGAGGAGGACGCGGGGCCGGGCGCAGGCGGGCGCCGGACGGCGGCCGGCGGCGTGGCTGCAGGCCGGCCGCGAGGCGGCACGGCGGTGGCTGAGGGGCGCCGGCAACCCTCCGGCGGGAGGCGCGCGGGAGGCTGCCCGCGGACGGCGGGGTCGCCGCGGCGGCGGGCAAGGCGGACGGCGGGGTCGCCGCGGCGGCGGGCAAGGCGGCGGCGGCGGCGAGGCGCCCGGCGGACGGCGGGGCTGCCGCGGGAGGCGGGCACGGGCGGCGGCGGCTGGCGGCGGGGAGGCCACGTGGCAAGCCACGATTGGCTGCGGGCGCGGGCGCGGACGTGTCCGGCATGGGGCGGACGCGTCCGGTGGCGGCGGAGGGCGATTTGCTAGGGTTAGGGGTAGAATGATCCGAAAATTTCGGGGGAGGTCTAGTTTTATAGGTAGAGGGAGCTAGGAGAGTCCAAATGAGGAGCGGTTTTCGGCCACGCGATCGTGATCGAACGACCGAGAGCATGGAGGGGAGTTAGATGGGTTTTGGGCCACTTTGGAAGGGGTGTTGGGCTGCAACAAAAGAGGGCTTTACGGTTACCCGGTTAACCGTTGGAGTACCAAACGACCTCCAAATGGCACGAAACTTGACAGGCGGTCTACCGGTGCTATACCAAGGCCGCTTGGCAAACCTAGGTCTATTCCAAGAACGTTTAACACCTGCACACAAAAGAGAGGCAAAAGGGGGCGCCGCGGAACATAGGAGTGCCGGATTGCAAAACGGACAACGGGGAAAATGCTCGGATGCATGAGACGAACATGTATGCAAAATGAAATGCACATGATGACACGATATGAAATGCATATGATGACATGGCAAAGTGCAACACGCAAGCAAAAGACATGGCAACGACGGCGAATAACTGGCGGACACCTGGCGCATCGGATCCGGGGCGTTACATTAAATAAGTTTATTTTTAGTAAGTGCTTAGTAGTTGAACTAGTTGATTTAATAGAACTACTTTATTTTACTATATAAGTAGTTATTTTAGTAAGTACTACTTTATTTTATTTATAGTAAGTGCTTAATTAGTAGTTGAACTAGTTGATTTAATAAAACTACTTTATTTTACTATATATAGAATTAGTTTATTTTAATAAGAACTACTTTATTTTATTTATTTATAGTAAGTGCTTAGTAGTTGAACTAGTTGATTTAATAAAACTACTTTATTTTACTAGCTTTTAGCCATTGTTGGATCTTATTGAATGTCAAGCTGAAGTGGAACCAAGTTGTGGCCGACCTCAAGGGCGGCAAGAAGAGCAATGATGGCTCAAGCTCTCACCAATCAATTGGGTTGGACGATGTAGAGGATGATGTTGTCATCATCAATAGAAGAGGCACCGTTCCAAAGGATAACCGACAAGTCATGGGAAACAAATGGGAGAAGGCACAAACCTCTCGTGATGCCGCACTACAAAAATGTCGTCCACATAGACAGACATTTTTTCGGTAAGGAAGACAAAGAAAGAAGAGAGGTATAAGCTCATAATGGATGCACAAAAGGAGAGGATTGAGTGGGACCAGAAGAGGGCGGAGAAGAAGCTCGAAATTGAAGTCGAGAAGATAGAGTTGGAGAAGCAACAAGCGGCGATCAAATGGGAACTCGAGAAGGCCAAGACATTTAGCGATATTGAGCTTGAGAAGGAGAGCTTGCAACTTGCACGAGATGCGGAGGATGCGAGGATCATGTTGGCGGACGAAACCCGCTTGGATGAGCATGCAAAGAAGTGGCTTGCGGACAAGAGGAAGGAGATCAACGACCATAGGGAGTACGAGGCGGTGAGGGCGTCTGTGGCCAGGATGCAGGCGGAGGAGCCAGCCCGGATGCAGGCAGAGCAGGCAAGCCGGATGCAGTCAGAGCAGGACGCATTCCTCTCGGAGCAGGCGCCCGGCCAGAGATCCGAAGCCATCCGTCACGCTCGGACATTCATTTCATTTTGGCTTGTCCGGTTTGTTAAATTACGATTTGCTTTGTTTTGTTTCGAACTGTTGAATTCGAACAATTTGTATCGTACGATTGACGTGCATGGATTGCATGGATTTAAGGATTCGAATTTGAGTTATGTGGATGTGCGGTGTAACATATAAAGGCCCGAAAACGCTATCCTTGGGCATGCCCGGACGCGTCCACGGGCGTATAGGGGGCCAGATTTGTCGAGTCCGGCTAGATGCTCTTAACCAAGGTCAACTTGTACAAAAATGGCCTACGTTCTCAATGATTCCAATGGCTGCACACCTTGCATGGCCACTGCTTTACTTGTATTCATCCACTACTGTATTCATAGGTAGTCACATGCCGCGGCACCTGCTATTCCATAAGGGGAAATAACAAGGACAATAGCCGCAAAAAAATAAAAATAAAAAAATAACAAGGACAATGATTTGTTGTACCACACTATGATATTCTCCAACTTGAAAATTGTCAAATCTCAACCGCCTAGATCGGCCACAGCCAGTTCTCATCTCGTGTGATATTTTTATTTGAAGACAGTTGATTCATATTAGCTTGTTTTCTTTCGGACGTTTGATGAAATGTCTAAACATCAACTTATTCATAAACTTCCCTTTGATGTTAGGCTCAATTATTCGTAAATTAGGTATTCACTATCCCACGAGACAATTTCTCGACTCGGCCAACAATGATTCATAGAAACTGGGTTTATTCTCCAGTTGCAACACACGGTAGATGAACCCATTTAATACGTGTAGAGGTAAAGTTGTGGTATTCTTTCCCATAATGGCTCTTTTTTGGGTTTTCCCTATTGGTTTTTGCTACTTAATTAATGTATATATATTATAATACTAGCAAACATGCCCATAATGTACCAGGATTATCAAAGTAGTGTTTAATATTTTCCACACTACGAGCATCAAGAGTCTTAAGAGGTTCCCCATCTCCATGAGTTGCAAGTACAACTAATTTTTTTAGTATTTCGTGTTTCATATCCATAACTAAAGATAGGGAACAACTTGAACAGAAAATAAAAACTACTTAGTGATAAAGCAAACAAGCACACACGAGAATATTCACCCCACGCTATTGCTCCCGGCAACGGCACCAGAAAAAGGTCTTGATACCCACAAGCATAGGCATCAATTGTAGCTTTTTCGATAAATAAGAGTGTCGAACCCAGTGAGGATCTAAAGGTACAATTTATATTCTCTTCAAGTTCTATCGACCATCGATACAACTCTAAGCACACTTGATGGTCTCTTTACGTAGAACAAGTATGAAACTATTTTGTAGGTGTAATAGTATAGTTCGCAAGAATAAAACTAGAAGTACTTAGCAAGAATAAAACTAGGAGTAATTTGCAAGATAATAAATTTAGTTTTTTTAGTAGAGAGCTTTTTGTAACACAAGAGAAGGACTTGTCCATAGGCAATCGATAACTAGACCGGTAATCATTATTCCAATTTTATATGAGGGAGAGGCATGAGCTAACATACTTTTCACACTTGGATTATATGCACTTATGATTGGAACTCTAGCAAGCATCCACAACTACTAAATATCATTAAGGTAAAACCCAACCATAACATTAAGTAACAAGTCCTCTTTACTCCCATACGCAACAACCTCCTTACTCGGGTATGTGTTTCCGTCACTCATGCCACCCACTATAAGAGAATCATAAACGTATTGCAACACCCTACAGTGGTAATCCCACATGCTTGTGCGGCATGGAGGGCACCATAGGACATCACCAAAATAAAACATGCAACTCAAACAAATCACGATCATCAATCAACCCATAGGACAAAATGAATCTACTCAAACATCATAGGATACCCACACATCATTGGATAATAATATATAGCGTTGAGCACCATGTTTAAGTTGAGATTACAACAGGGAGAAGACGTGTTACACTGCTGCATAGATGAGGAGAGAGTTGGTGTTGACGGTGGCGAAGTTGTTGGTGTAGATCACCGTCATGATGGTTTCCCCGGCGGCACTCCGGCACCATCAGGAGATAGGGGGAGAGAGCTCCCCTCCTCCTCCTTCTTCTTATTCTTTGGCCTCTCCCATAGATGGGAGGAGGATTTCCCCTCTGGTCCATGGCCTCCATGGCGGCGGAGGGACTCGCCCCTCCGAGATGGGATCTCTCTCTCTCTCTCTCTCTCTCTCTCTCCTCTTCTATTTCGCGTCCTATTTTCTAGCCAAAAATAGTTTCTTAAATATCCGGAGATCCGTAACTCCGGTTGGGATGAAATTTTAAAACGATTTTTTCCAGATATAAGCTTTCTTGCAGCCGAAAAAGGACCCCAACCGACCTACCAGGTGCCCACTAGGCACCTTGGAGCGGCTACGGGGTATGGGCGCGCCCAGGTGCCCGGTGGAGGCATTGGGCCCCTGTTTGCACGGATTCCAACTCCCAAAAATCATATGTATTCCAAAGTAAATTTCCGTAAAAAATTCGTTTTTGGACTTCGTTTGATGTTGATTTTCTGCGAAACAAAAACATGCAAAAAGCAGGAACTGATACTGGGCACTGGATCAATATGTCAGTCACAAAACTAATATAAAATGTTTCCAAAAGTACATATAAATGTTGTAGAATGTTGGCATGAAACAGTAAAAAAATTAGATACGACGGAGATGTATCAACCCTTAGCCCAGAGGGTGAACTACCACCGGGATGATGAAGATGGCCTTCGGTAATGATTTCCTCCTCCGACAGGTTGCCAAAAAAGGGCTTTGGATGAGGTCACTTCGGAACGGAGCCTTGCGGTGGCGGAGCGGAAGTTCTAGGTTTATTTCTGGGTGTTTCTATATTTGTAGAAATTTTTGGCGTCGGTCTCACGTCAAGGGGGTCCACGAGGGAGCGACAAGCTTGGTCGCCTCTTCCCAGGGGGGAGGGCGCACGCCCTGAGCTTGTCGCGTCCTCGTGGGTCTTCTGGTCCTCCCACGAAGTTTCGGGGGTCTCTTTTAAGTACAAATTGTGGAGGATAGCTAGTTGTTCAATGTTCCAAAGATAGGTATTGGAAGTTAGGCTCAACCTGAACAGTAATATATCTAGCGTTAGTAAAAAAAGAAGACATAAATTTATTTGAAGACAGTTGATTCATATTAGCTTGTTTTCTTTCGGATGTTTGATGAAATGTCTAAACATCAACTTTATTCATAAACTTCCCTTTGATGTTAGGCTGAGTTATTCGTAAATTAAGTATTGACTATCCCACGAGACAATTTCTCGACTCGGCCAACAATGATTCATAGAAACTGGGTTTATTCTCCAGTTGCAACACACGGTAGATGAACCCATTTAATACGTGTAGAGGTAAAGTTGTGGTATTCTTTCCCATAATGGCTCTTTTTTGGGGTTTCCCTATTGGTTTTTGCTACTTAATTAATGTATATATATATATATATATATATATATATATATATATATATATATTATAATACTAGCAAACATGCCCGTGTGTTGCAATGGGAGAAAATAACCCTCACACGCCCTTACTCACTGAGCATGGCTAAAGACCTCACCCTCATACCCATAACATAATAAACATGACTAATACCTCATCCTTAGGCCGACATCCTCCATCGCAACATAACACCAGACATACGTTTCCGCTTGTGGTCTTTGCCGTCATCGTCGCCAGTGGTCGCAGTACCAGTTGTCACTAACCAAGGTTGGCCAGGTCCAATAGCTGGATTGTTGGGCGGCCTTTATGTCCGGCGAAGATCAAGAGCGTTGAATATTTTTTTAATCATCTAGCTCATATAATAGGGAAAAGCACCACCCATAATATATGTCGGTGTCGTCATGTAAATTGAATAGTTTGTGTCAGATAAACCATGAAACCTTAGCTGGACTCCTCATGCATTTTGATGGGAGTCATTGGACCGAGCGAGACCGGTCGTACGTGAAGACGCGGATGAGAAAAAGATTCCTTCCATATCCCTAGTTTAATAAATTGAACTAAAACAATGCATGAGGTGGGCATATTTCAAAATTTTGCCTAGTTTTATTAATAGGCATAGATTAAAACAATTTAGCTATAGTACCTGTCAGTGTTAAAAAAAATCATGTTTTAAGAAAATGTTAGCCTTTTCAAATTTAAAGTTCAATTTTTTATGTTTTTGAAATGTGTGCAAATTAGAAAAATAATCACAAGAGTACCTCGTAATTTTAAAAATAGTTTAAAAAAATACTCAGGTTTCAAAAGAGAGAGAAATATTGTTATTTTTTAAAGAAATGTTCGGGCTTAATTTTTTATTGACAACTATGCAGAATTTTCGTGTCCTAAAATATATTCACTTAAAAAAAAAATTCGTGTCAGTATCTGGCGCGACTCTGAGCTTAATTTAAAATTCCGTGCTGCCAATTAAACATCAAGTCTTGTTGATTCTAGTGGCTAGCATTCTGAGCCCTCTAGCGTGAGCGGCTGGGTTCGGTTCCTGGCCGCGCATTGTTTTTACTGGCACGGGCTGTTGGTATGCTAATGGGCCGGCCGATTGTGGCCCTGCGCGTCCTGTGATTTTTTTTTTGACCGAAATGAATCGGGAGAATGAGAAAACGCACCTGGGACGAACAAAAAATTACCGTAAACGAAAGAACCTAGAGAAACAGTCCTCTCTTTAATACTCCCTCCGTTCGGAATTACTTGTCGCAGAAATAGATGTATCTAGACGTATTTTAGTTCTAGATACATCCATATCCGAGACAAGTAATTCCGAACGGAGGGAGTATTAGGTAAGGATAAGGACTAATATAAATATGTTTTTTTACACTCCCTCCGTCCATCTATTTTTTCGACAAGTATTTCTGAACGGAGGGAAAAACCCTAAAACAAAGGAAAAAACAAAAAGAAGGAGCGGAATAGAGCTGTTTCCTGCTCTAATGGGCCAACCCAACCGAGGCCCAATATATTCGGGAGGCATCCAGCCTCATAAGTCAAGTTAGGCGTTCCCCTTGCCCTGATTCAGAACCCTAGATCCGAGCCGCCGCCGCCACCACACCGCCGGCAGGAGGCCAATCGGACAAGAAGGCCAACCGGAGAAGAAGGGCAACCGGAGAAGAAGGGCGCCCGAAGATCCGAAGAAGGAGATCCTCCAAGGTAGCTACCTCCGCCGCGCTCTACATCTCCCGGATCAAGACAAAGAGGCCGCCGGCGAGAACCCGCGCCCGCCTCCCGGGGCGCGCGTGGTGCTCGCCGGCGGCAAGGCCATCCGTTCCACGGGCGAGGCCCGTCCCACGCCCTCCTGGGGCGCGAGTGGATCCTCCATGAAGTCCGAGGCTGCCGCTCGCCGGCGGCGGCAATATGGATCAAGCGCACGGGAGAGGCATCGGCGGGAAGATTTCAACTCGGGGCGCGTCGATTGCCGGCCGCTCCAACATCTATCCACCCGCCAGACGGGAATTATCTTTCTCCTCTTTCCATTCTGCCCGGAGATCAATTTTCAAGCGCTACTAACCTGGGTGCCCTTTGTTGTGCAGGTAACTTCTTTTTTCTAATTTATTTACAGTTCTTACTTATTCTTTCTTCCACGAAAGAATCTTTAACTAATCAATCGCTGAAAACTTTAACACCCCTACCCTTCTAGAGGAGCAGTATCATAGATATAGATGAACTGATAGCCAGAATCACCAACCTTGAAGCTTTTATCTTAAGATTGCCTGCTAGTCTCCCTTGAATATACCAGCAGTGTCATGGATCAAACTTAGAACTTAATCACACCATTTATTTACACCTGTCAAGCATCAGAAGGTTTTAAATTTTACCAACATCAGTCATAGCTATTATCATTACTGCCGCTGTTTCTAAATGTAAGACCTTTTGTTTGTTCAAATTGAACTTCCAAAATGTCTTATACTCCTGGTATAAGCATAATTTTTACAAGTTATCCTCAAAGGATGTTGCCACGAACGGAAAAATAACGTTGATGCCGAGTAGTTTTGTTATCTTAGAGTTTCTTCCCTACAGTTGGAAGCCTAGTTGTTTTTACAAACAAGAAACTGGTTCCAATCTCATTACTGAATATAACATTCATATATGCAGGTACCCATCAAAGGGATGGAGCAAGGCGAATCCGTATCACTTCCGGTCTTCATCCAGGATATGTCCCCCATTCTTTTGAGAACCACCCCGCCTGGCCATACGGGGCAAAGGCAGCCAAGGCCCTTCCTATCGCCCCAGTCGCAACGGCTAATCTTCAGGCTTATCGAGCTCCTCTTCGAGGAGATCCCTGTCCGCTGTTTTAGGCAAATAAGGAGAGTGCACGTAATGGTACGCGTTCAGTCAGAGAGGCCATTCTTCTCTTCGCGCATTCAGGAGTCACCCAACAGGACTTATGCTCAGATGTGCCAGAACGTCAACTCCATGGGTCTCCTGATTCGGGACATGATAATGTATCAGCCGGATCAAGGGGAAAGGGATGGGAAACCTTCTGTACTGCCAAGGGAGGTCAGGCATTTGATCAATCTGATGTTATTGCCTGACCCAATACGAATGAAGGTCCCAATACAGTACCACAGCTGTTTGGTACCGATAGAGTACAGAGGTTTTGTGTTTACAATTGAATATCAGTTCATCATGGATGTGCTGAGGTACGCGGACAGGGAAGGGTTTCGCTATGTGCTGAGGGGTTTGGAACCAATCGGCGACTGGTCTGTGAATGTCCGGAATTCTAATAGATACCTCCAGCAGTTCTTCATTAAGTAAGTTATATGGAGCCTTGCATAGGTTAATGTGCTGGCCTTTCTTAAATTGTACAAGCTCTTTCCCGAATTACTTGTCTTAGATTTCTCTAGATAGAGATGTATCTAGATAACTTCTAGTGTTAGATGCAACCATATCTAGACAAAATCTAAGACAAGTAATTTGTACAACCTCTGTCCCAAATTACTTCTCTTAGATTTGGATGTATCTAGACACGTTTTAGTGTTAGATACATCCATATCTAGACAAATCTAAGACAAGTAATTTGGGACGGATGGAGTAAAACTAATGCTAATTACTGAAGTCCTAAGGTGCCCTGTTTTGTCAATGAAGAAATTTAGATTAAAGGGTTTGTTGCAACTCTACACAGCCCCAAATTGCAACTTGCTCAAGAGTAGAAGCAAGCCATCTTGAAGTATGTTGTTAAATTGAGAAAATAGGGGCTTTGAGACTTCTATTAAGTACTGTAGGAGCATGTGGTTGTTTCACAATGCCAGGTTTATTTTCGTCATGAGCTGAATAGTGTACAAATTAGATGTTGAGTGTGATGCTCTTTTGTGCACTCCTCTCTTTAAATGAATCATCACCAGCAATATGTTTATCCTTATTCTGACATTTGTCTATGGTTTCTGTTTTCATCAGAGGGAGGTACGATCCGTATGGTCTCAAGTTTCAGAGCAACCCGATTCTGGAGCCCTTGGACTACAATCGGAACGTGCCAAGCCACACCCTCGAGGGGTCGGTGTCAAGGCGAGATATCAATGGAATGCGGTTTACGCGGGCCACTATTAATAGGGCCTTGTACTTCGAGTTTGAGATGGTCCTGGCCAACATGTCGGTTGGTCTGCATAGACTTGGACATCTTAATCATCTTGGTTTGGCTGTTTTTTTTCCATATTAGGTGCATACTCATGGACCTATATAGCTTCTCTTAAACCGGCATGGATATTTGTGTATCTTTGTGTATATATCCTCTGAACCGTGCCTGTAGGATGGATTGGTTATTCTTGGGTACAATTGTGATGCTGATTTCACATTAAATAGTCTGTGCATTCTGCTGCTATGTAGTACATTGCTGTTTGTTTGGTGCCGTGTAGTTCTAGCTAGTGTGTGGTGCCTTGTTGCATTTCTTTTTCTATTTTCCAGTTTTTTACTTGTTGTTTTCTTCTATGAAAAATACATTTGGTAATACTTCAGGATTAAAATAACTTCCTCAAGAGTATAAGCAAGTGTGTCTTGAAGTATGTTGGTAAATTGAGAAAATAGAGGCTTTGTCTTGTAAGTAGGAGCTTTTGGTGGTTTCACAATACCAAGTTTCTTTTCATCATCTAAGAGCTGAATAGACATAAATAGTGTACGGATGAGATGTTGAGTGCATGTTTGACGTTTATCTGAAATTTGTCATTGTTTGTTGTTTCCATCAGAGGCTGGTATGGCCCATATGGCCGGAAGCCCCAAAGCATGCCTCTTCTAGAGGGAACGGAGAGCTCCTATGTGACGCTCTCTGCGTCAAGCAGTCGAGCTGTCGCATACGGGATCGATAGACTGGGCTGGCCCATCTCTCTCGCGAACAGTAGATCAGGCTAGACCCGCTGCTTCCGAGCATACGATTCGAACCAGTTGAGCTAGTTAGCTTTCTTGATCACAGAACATTGCAAAACCTTGAGAAAACTCAAACGCCAATCCAAACGTCTTTCAAAAATTCGAACACAAAACTGTTTTTTCAAAAACAAAACGTGAATGTTTTATCAAATGCGAACATTATTAGATTTTTTTTTACAAATTTTGAGAAAACTCATACATTTTTCCACACACAATCGAATTTTGGAGATGGGAAAATATTTTTTAGAATGGAAACATTTTTTAAACTACCCAAAAAACTGAATGGGAACAATTTTTCAAATTTCAAAACAAAATTTGAAAATACAAACAACTTTTGCACGCGAACATTTTATGAAACCCCAGAACAAAAGTTGAAAAAACGAACATTTTTTAAAATTTGCAAACAATTTTGGAAACGGAACATTTTTCAAAACTCCAAACAAAACTTGTAAATATGAACATTTTTTGAAATTTGCGAACAAATTTGGGAATGGGAACATTTTTCAAATGGAAACAAAATTCGAAAACATGGAAAATTTTGAAAAATAGGAACATTTATATTGAAACTCACGAATAAAAATTGAAAAAAGGAACATTTTTCTTAAATTTGCGCACAAATTTGCAAAGTTGTGAAATTTCGAAAAATAAAACGTAAAGAAAAGAAACAGAAAAGGAAAAAAAGAAACAGAAAAGGAAAAAACGAAATACAAAAATACAAAAAGCTGAAAAGAACCAGAAAAAAAGATATAGGAAAAAACCCGGTTCAGGGAACCTTCTAGATGGTTCCCAAAACCGGTTGGACGCACTATGTATAAGTGGGCCAGCCCATGTCGGTCGCTCGCTGCGCTGCTCTCTCCGATCGCTCGACAGTTCGCCGCAGCGAGTGGCGAGTAGGATTTCCCGAGGGAGTGGTCTCAAGGACGCCAAATCTTATACCAATTTAGTTGTTTCCACAATCGAGCGCATACCCCCATCCCCCTGTCGCGTTTGGGCTTGCCCGTTTTCCTCGGACATCCTGATAGAGGCAAAGGTGTCCCGTTTTTCGATGAGATGGTGGCTATTGTTTTCAGTGGCTCGTTTTCCTCGCATTACCTGAGCACCCTACTTCCTCCTCCGTTTCCTCTTCCCCTTTTCCTTCCTCGGCAGCGAGCAAGCAGGGTTTTCTTTGTCGGAGAGTCTCTGTTTTGATTGATTCCCCGCAGCGGCATCTTCTTCGTTTCCTCTTTGTCTCTTTCATTTCGATTGGAAACCTAATCGAAGGGCGAGGGAGTGGATCGAACCCTGTCTGGAGATCACCATGGATGCAGATGGTTCGTGTTCTCCCTTTTGTTGTGATTTCCAACCAATAGATGTTGCTTATCCCATAGGGGTTGCGGTGCAGTTTGGTAACTGGTCTAGGGTTGCGCTCTCTCTGTTCCCTAGGGTTTGTCTTCATGCGCGCTTTTTGGATTTTGTGTTTGTGTGATTTAGATCAGATCAAGGTTGCTTTCCGGTCTGATTCGTTCAGATGAAGCTCACTCGCTATGGTTTCGAACAATTTGGTAGCTGTGTAGATTTTTCCTTCACACCAAGGTTCAAGATAGTGCTCTCTGTTTCCTAGGGGTTGTCTTCATGAGCGTTTTTTATTATGTTTCTGTGATTTCCATTCTGATCAAGGTTGCTTTCCCGTCTGATTCGTTCAGATGAAGCTCACGCGCTAGAGTTTCGAACGATTTTTGGCAGTTGTGTAGATGTTTGCTTCATACCATGGGTTTTTTGTCAACGTTCTAAATGAATATGGTAGCTGTATAGATACAATATCTTGAGGTTTTTAGTAATGCGAGTAGTGTTTTTTGTTTCCAGCTCATGAATCTGGTAGCTATGTAGATACAAAACCACCAAGGTGGACTGTTGTTAATTTTGTGTAGTTTTTGTTGGTTATCTATTTCACATTTGTAGTTGTCGGGGAGCGCAGTTTTCAAAAAATTTCCTACGATCACGCAAGATCTATCTAGGAGATGCATAGCAACGAGACGGGAGATTGTGTCCACGTACCCTCGTAGACCGAAAGCGGAAGCGTTTAGTAACGCGGTTGATGTAGTTGAACGTCTTCGCGATCCAACCGATCCAAGTACCGAACGTACGTCACCTCCGTGTTCAGCACACGTTCAGCATGATGACGTCCCTCGAGCTCTTGATCCACTTGAGGCCGAAGGAGAGTTTCGTCAGCACGGCGGCGTGGCGACGGTGATGATGAAGTTACCGGCGCAGGGCTTCGCCTAAGCACTACGACGATATGACCGAGGTGTGTAACTGTGGAGGGGGGCACCGCACACGGCTAAGAGAAGACTTGGTGTGTATTTGGGGTGCCCCTCCCACGTATATAAAGGACGAGGGAAGAGGAGGCCGTCCCTAGAGGGGGCGCGCCAAGGGGGGGAGTCCTACTTGGACTCCCTGTCCAAGTAGGATTCCCCCCTTCCTATTCCAATTAGGAGAAGGAGGGAAGGAGGAAGAGGAGAGAAGGAAGGAGGGGGGCGCCGCCCCCACCCTTGTCCAATTCGGATTAGCAAGGGGGGGGGGCATCTCCTGGCCGGTCCTCTCTCTTCTCCACTAAGGCCCATGGTGGCCCATTAACCTCCCGGGAGGGGTTCCGGTAACCCCCGGTACTCCGAAACTCATCCGAATCAACCCGAACCATTCCGGTGTCCGAATGTAACCTTCCAATATATGAATCTTTACCTCTCGACCATTTTGAGACTCCTCGTCACGTCCGTGATCTCATCCGGAACTCCAAAAAAACTTTGGTTCATAAAATCACATAATTCATAATACAAATCGTCATCGAACGTTAAGCGTGCGGACCCTACGGGTTCGAGAACTATGTAGACATGACCGAGAAACATCTCCGGTCAATAACAATAGTGGAACCTAGATGCTCATATTGGTTCCTACATATTCTACAAAGATCTTTATCGGTCAAACCGCATAACAACATACATTGTTCCCGTTGTCACCGGTATGTTACTTGCCCGAGATTCAATCGTCGGTATCCTCATACCTAGTTCAATCTCGTTACTGGCAAGTCTCTTTACTCGTTCCGTAATGCATCATCCCGTAACTAACTCATTAGTCACATTGCTTGCAAGGCTCATAGTGATGTGCATTACCGAGAGGGCCCAGAGATACCTCTCCGATACACGGAGTGACAAATCCTAATCTCGATCTATGCCAACTCAACAAACACCATCGGAGACACCTGTAGAGCATCTTTATAATCACCTAGTTACGTTGCAACATTTGATAGCACACAAAGTGTTCCTACGGTATACGGGAGTTGCATAATCTCATAGTCAGAGGAACATGTATAGGTCATGAAGAAAGCAATAGCAATAAAACTAAACAATCATTATGCTAAGATAACGGATGGGTCTTGTCCATCACATCATTCTCAAATGATGTGATCCCGTTCATCAAATGACAACACATGTCTATGGTTAGGAAACTTAACCATATATGATTAACGAGCTAGTCAAGTCGAGGCAAACTAGGGACACTCTGTTTGTCTATGTATTCACACATGTACTAAGCTTCCGGTTAATACAATTCTATCATGAATAATAAAAAGTTATCATGATATAAGGAAATATAAATAACAACTTTATTATTGCCTCTAGGGCATATTTCCTTCAGTAGTTGTGTAGATGCAATCGCAAGCCCGGATAAAGCAGAAGGGTTGTGATAGGCTTGACGAGCAACCGTAAAAAACTCAGCCACTCTTATGGAGATGAAACCCAAAGATTTTTGTTGGGGTGTAACCCTCTCAGTGACGCGCCACATCGCAACGCGGGTTTGGTGTCAAATGGGCAAGGGCCGGGCCGCCCCGGTGGCGCTCTATATCTTGTTCTGAATATGGTGGCAAGTGAGCGAGGATCGGGTCGTTGCACCCTTAGTGGCGCGCTACATCGGCACCCAAATGTAGTGGAAAATGAGCAAGGGTCTTCGCATTTGACTCGACGAGTGTGAAGGGTACGGAAGCTAACCGATCCTAGGAGGGTCCGCTTAGGTAGCTGGAATGAAGGGTCTCTGGTAGGAAAGCTTCGGGGGCTAGTTGAGGCAATTGTGAGGAGAGGTGTTGATACTGTGGTACCCCGGCTCAGAGAAACCGGAACACCCCGTATTCCATCCTAGAGATCGAGGAGAAGTCTCTGAAATACGACACTGCTTGACATAGAACAAATCAGCTCTTATTACAAGAATAAATACAAAGATCTGATGTTAGAAAGGTTCACATCAGCACGACGACACTACGCCTGCGATACTACACTTGCTCTATGCTAGCAGCGGAACAACTCGAAGCAGCGGAAATCTTCTAGCCGCGGAACAACGACGAAGATGGTGAACTCCACTCCGTAGGGACTCTGGCTGGGACACGATCTAGCTCGCATGAACGGAAACCACGACAAGCAATCAAGCAATCACGGCATCACCTGCAATCTGGCATGACACGCCAGGTTCAGTACATTAAATGTACTAGCAAGCTCACAACAACCAAAAGCATCAAGGCAAGACAATGACATAGCATTAAGCAGGTTAATTAAATTAACATCTACCATGATACGATAGCAACTACTAAGCATGATATGAAACTACTACAATACTGATAAACCAACATCTCATTCCCAACAACAATCTCATTCTTGGCTAACCGGCCAAGCAATATACCATCTCGACCACCTTGTGGTCCATATGATCACCTCATGATCAAAACATCCACATGATCACCTCGTGATCAACATATCCACATGGTCACCTCGTGACCACATCACAAACTGAATGATCATCCTCAAGATCATCTCAACATCATCATCAACATCCCGCCAAACTGTTACTGCTCACATACATCATATAAATTCCGTCACGTGAGTGTTGATCAAACGGTGTGACCTAGTACGGATGCGACTATCGATAGCTTAAACACACACTCTGTAGAGGTAGCGCACTGTACCCACACTGTCGTGGATTTGTCACAGCAGATGTCCTAGTGAAAGGACTTAGTCGTGGAGCCATCGCTAGGGGTTAACTTGAAGGGGTTAAAGCGGACACAAAGACACGAGGGTTTATACTAGTTCGGCCCCTTCGATGAAGGTAAAAGCCTACGTCTAGTTGTGATGGAGTTGATGTGGTCTCGATAGCTAAGGAGCAAACAAGCTTCGCCTAGGCTCGAGTTGTTGTTCTGAACTGCCGCCGGGTCGTCCCCTATATACACGGGTGACGCCCGTCGGTTCGTGGAGTCCCATACCGATTCATATTCGTATCCCGGTTGGTCTCTCTATTCCTAACTTACAATACAGGCTTACATATCATGCCGGTTTACGGCTACAGTTTCTAAACCGAGTACAGGCCTTGGGCCTTCATCTACTTATACTACTACTGAAATTAACCCGGCCCAGGTAGGCTGGTTTACGCCTGGTGGTAATATCCCCAACATTAGGCCCCAGATTGATTTGAACTGGTTCATGTCAATCCTTCACCAAATCTTTGTCTTCGACATCTTCTGGTAATTGGTAAACCGCCATGTCGTCATCATTTCTGGTTGCTGTAAACCGGCATGACGTCATCACGAAGTTAACACTTATGACGCCTTCTTTCATTAATAGATCTGCGATACCCAAGTCATCAGCTCCACCTCCGAAATTTTGGCTCCTGGATTCGTGCGCCTGACCCACGTCTGTTGCCTTATAAATAGGACCGAAGGGTCATTTCCTTTTCTCCTCTTTGTCTCTTTCTCTTCGTCTTCCTCACGTCGCCAGGCTCGGAGATCCGCCACCGCCGTCGACCTCTGCATCGTCTTGGGACGCTGCATCGACCTGAACGCACCAGAGCACAGCGGTCGCCTTCCGCGTCTTCTTCGCCAGTAAGCCTTCTATTCTTCTTGACATAGATCTATTCTTAGGGTTTCCTGTTCTTGCCGCGTTCATCACTTGTTCATGCTCGCACCCAGACTCCTGGATAAATCTGTGAACCCTTGCCCTGATTAGCAGTAGCCTTTTAGCATCCGCCTGTAGTTTCACGCTTAAGTCCATAGATCTCATCTACATATCTGCCCGTTGGTTTACTTCCGTTCTGTCTTTACCATTTTGAATATCTTCTGTTTTTCTGAACTTGCTTCAGATCCACTGCTGCAATAAGACTTTGCGAAACATGTTTCTGCATACTTAGCCATCCGGAATCATAGCACCCTTCAATGTTTAGATCTGGCGGTTTAAATCAATATAGAAAAAGTTAATAAACCGGTATATACCATTAGTCCCCTGGTTGAACCGCCGAAATTCTTTAGTCATACAATGCCACTTCATAGAAATCCGGTTTAAATATATTGCCTCCGGTTTAGCATTGCTCATACCAGCGCCTTCCTTTATTCAATATGTTCTTGAACCGGAATCATCTATTTCTTGTAGATCTCATCATGGCCAAACAAGTATATGAGTGCAATTGGGTTCCTTCTTGCGTCACAGAAACTCAGCTGGATGATTTAGTCTTGATTGGCGCTTTAGACAGCAAATATACGATCCACTGGAGGGTTCCTGGAAATGAATGTCCTCCCACACCTCAAGAGGGAGAGGTTGTGATCTTTGCAGATCATTTAGCCCGGGGCTTCAAGCCGCCCGGTTCTAAATTTTACAGGGATGTACTAGCCAATTTTCAGCTCCGCCCGCAAGATATTGGCCCCAATTCTGTTACCAACCTATGTCACTTCCAAGTGCTCTCTGAGGTATACCTTCAAGAGGAGCCTTCAGTCAAATTGTTTAGAGACTGCTTCCACTTAAACCATCGCACTGAATTTACTGACGGCCCCAATACCGAATTGGGCGGTATGGCAATTCAGAAAAGAAAAGAGATCACTTATCCCCAAGTCAAACTACACTGTCACCCCAAGGAGTGGAATGCAACATGGTTTTATTGCAAAGACACCTCCCCTAACAATGAAAATCCCTTGCCTGGCTTTCGTTCGGAGTGGCTCAGCAACACTCACCGCTTTCCACAAAGATTAAGTGCCAAGGAGAGAAGTAAATATGCTCCACAACTGTCCAAGCTCCGAGCCTTTATGGCCAACGGTTTAACAGGAATAGACCTTGCACACTGTTGGATATCATGGAGCATACTGCCTCTCAGCCGGCGCTCTGGTTTGATGTGCAAGTATACTGATAGCGTCGATGACCCACTCCGACACACTAAAATCCAGCTCTCTGATGATGAAGTCACAGATTCTGTGAACAAAATGTTGAATGAACCGGAGCACCTCTGCGCTCAAACCGGCCTGCTCCCTTTCTGCGCTACCAACAAACCACCAGCTGTAAGTTTTTGATTGTTCTTTTATTGAACCTGTTACTGCTATCTCCGTCTGACATCAATTACTGTTTAACCAGGGTGATAATCCGTTTTGGAGCAAGAAGCTTCCACAAGACAAAATGGAGAAAGCAGAACGGCCAACCCGGCCAAAGACCAAGGTCATGAAGAAGCCTGCTAAAAAGAGGAAAACCACTGCTTCATCTGATCCGGCTGTTGATGATGATGTGGGTAACTCGGACCTTGAGGTAGAACTCGATTCACTAGGCTTACTTTTTACACGCCTTATTGACGATGATACTTGTCAGGACAACGCTGAAGCCAGTAATGCTGATGTCGCTGAGGTAACTATTCTCTCTTCCGATTCAGATCCTTTGCCTTTGCCAAAATTTCGCCAGGCAAACCGGAAAGTTAAATTTTCTCATCCTCTTGCTTACTTGGATCCCAAATTTCTTATGAAGACTCAGCAACATGAAGCTCGCCGCACAACCCGGCACCGCAGCCAGGTAGTTACCTCCGCCGGTTTACCAAACAGTCCGGTTCGAAAGCGCCGCTCCGAGGTCTCCGACCTTTTTATTATTTTATATCCTAAAGCGGGTTTCATCCGTCAACCTCTTAATCCGTCCGACTCTGATTATCAGGTTACTTCTCATTCTTCCTCTGGTGAATCATCGGCCACTCAGCTGCCGCCACTGAAAACGGTCCTTGGGTAAGCTAAGCTGAACATATGCTTCTGGTATATTGTGTTATAACTTATGCTGTTTCTTGACTCTTTGTTTCTCTTTCAGGGCTAAACCTAAACCGAGCAAGAAAGCCCGCCTGGACAAAGCGGTCGAGGAAGATGTCGCCCCTGAACAGGATAAAGCGCCAGATATTGAAGCGTTTGTTCATGAGGATATTCCCAATGATCCTCCTTTGCAAGACGATGCTATTCCTGAGGAAAGGCCTATCAATACTTCAGTCCCTGCTGACCCGCCTGCCAGCTCCGTCCGGATTGAAAGATCCCGCAGTCCTGCTGATAAACCGACCGCGCCAACGCAAACTGGTGAGTCCAAGGATGATGATGTTGTAATTACCAGTGTAGGTCGCTTTGAACCAGGGAATCCTGTCGCTTTAACCAAGTATACAGTGAAAGAGGATTTTTCTGCCAAGAATAAAGGCAAATGGGATGTAGAACTGGAAACATATGCTGCTCTGAGTGCCCAAGATCTTCATTCTGGTTACTTGAACCGGCTATATACTAGCCGCGACTGTGAAGCTGGCCTGGTAAAGATGATGAGAGACAAATTTGAGGTAACTGCCTTGTGCTTCTTCTTTCTTTACTTACTACCACTGTATTAATCCTCCTAGCCCCCAAGGACCGGTTTGTAACCTTCTTCAAACCGGGACTTGAATATAATCCTCAGTACTTTGAAATCCGTCAATATAGCCCCCAAGGACCGGTTCAACTTAGCATAGTTAAACCGGGACTCCCATAAAGATTCTAACATCAGAACATAACTGAGCAAATAGCCATTAGCCCCCAAGTGCCAAGTTGAATACCTGTATTGAGCTTGGGACTTTGTGAAATAATAGATGAAAATTGAAGGTGCATTAGCCCCCAAGTATCAAGCGTATAACTTGTTATGTGGTTGGTCTTCAAATTCTTGTACCGTTTTATTTAAAGCCAAGTACTGTTTGTATGCAGGCTGAAGTGAGGGTCAAAGAGGACCGGATTACTGATCTGCAAGAAACTCTGAAAACCCAACAAGCCGAAACTGACAAAGCAAGGGAGGAATTGACCAGCGCCTTGAGCATCACGGAACAATTGAAGGAGGGCTTCGAGAAGGAGCGGGCTGATTGGGCCACTGAGAAGGCCGCTTTGATAAAAAGAGCTGAAAACACTGAAGCTGCCCTTAAACCGGTGGTAGATGAGCTGACGACCGTAAAGCGGCAAGTGCATGCCATGACCGCTACTATCTTTGGTAAGCTCCTTTTGGTTTGTTTGACAACTTCTTCCTTATTACAATAGATCCGGTTTGTGATCGTTCCTGTACTGTTGCAGGAACACGCATTGCTCACTTAGGGTCAGATGTTCGGAAGAAACTGAAGGCTGCCTACGCCTTAATTGAACAACTATATACCGGAGCGCAGCGGATTATCACCACTGCATCCCATAACAATCCGTCACCCACTTTAATCCAAGATACTCTGAAGAGGTTGTCAATGCTTCCTGCCCGGATTGAAGAGCTGAAGAAATCTGCTGCTCGAACCGGAGCAATTAATGCCTTGATCCGGGCAAAAGCATGGGTGCCGGATTTCGATCCTGTTGAAGCAGCTCAAGGCTATCCCAGCTTGAAGGAAGATGGCTCAGAATTCAATGAAGAGGATTTAAGGGCGATAAACCATGCAGTGCGCCCTCTGGCTTGTCAATTAGCTGAAGAGGCAGACTTGTCGCATTATCAAGCTCAATACAATGATCAGAACAAGCGAGTGGCTGCACCAGTTCTTGAAGCGGAGAATCTGATTCCTCCAAACCGTAAGCATACTTACGCTCCTGATATTGAACCGTCTTCTCTGATCCATGAAGAGGCTGTCTTTCAAGCTTTAATGGGAATCGACTGGACCACTGTTGATTTCTAGCCAATGGATAGAGATGAAGATTCTGAAGCGGCGCAGGACGATGAGCAGGCTTGAACCGGAAGCCGGTTTAAATAGCTACTTCATTATGATCCGCCAGAAGAACAATGATCTTATTTGGGCACTGCGCTGCCTTGTAATAGAATAGCAAATACTTCCGCTTTAAATATGCCTTCGTGCATAAGTACTGATGTTTTTGCTTGAAATCCTCAATTTATATTTCCTGCAATCAGAAAATCTTGAACTGCGGTGGCGGTTATACCGCCAGCCGGTTTATGACCTTGATATATATATCATCAATGTATTTAAGGCATATAACCAAATATGCGATACAAAATACCTACCATCGCTGGGCCTGAAGTTGGCTTAGCCAGGCTTGAAACGGAGGTGTTATAAACCATTACCGTCAAAGGGGAGAAAACAACTCCCATGTAAACCATGCTAGGTCATTATGAGCCCCCCTGTTACTCCATGATGTTAACAGGAAAGGTAAACCGGGTATATTTCTCCGAATTAAAAATGAACCGAATCCGTCAGCTGAACCGGTAAGAAAGTGTTGTTGGTGTAAAGGAAACACAACAAAAATTAAGAAGTAGCCATAAAAGAAATATGGAAGCAAAGGCAATGATAAAAACCGTTTGCAAAAAAACATGCTATACTGAGCTGATCAGATGGTGTTACCGTGGTCGGACAGGACCAAGCCCCCAATAGGAGTGACAATGGTTCAAGTCAGCCAGGTCCCCAAATGAAACCGTGGCATATATTCCAATCAAAAGGCGTGGCAATGGTTCGGGTTCGACCAAGCCCCCAAGTGATTTTATGGCCTTAGGCTGATCAAGAGGCGTGACTGGTTCAGACTTGACCATGTCCCCAAGTGATCTGGTGGCTTTCGCCTATCAAAAGGTGTCGCGTTGGTTCGGACACGACCAAGGCCCCAAGTGATATAAAAAGCAAATTTCAAGGGGTAAACCGGAGGCCGCTTTAAAACAGAACCACTCCATGTAACCACGCATGATATGAAAAGGCAGAGACCCCGCTTTAGCTGAGGCTCCGGTTTTATTATATCGAAGATAATATATACACTGTCATAATATGTACATAGATAGAGCCAATGGCTCAGGTGTAGTAAGGCCGAAGATGAGCTATGTTCCACGGCCTGTTGGTCTCCTCCTCTGATGTGCGTGAGTCTTTATGCTCTCGAATATCAATCAGATAGTACGACCCGTTGTGCAGATTCTTGCTGACCACGAAAGGTCCCTCCCAAGGTGGGGATAACTTGTGCATATGCGTCTGGTCTTGGATGAGCCGAAGCACCAAATCTCCTTCTTGAAAAGTTCTGGTTCTGACCCGGCGGCTGTGATAGCGACGAAGATCTTGTTGATAAATCGCCGAGTGGGCAGCCGCTATATCGCGCTCCTCGTCCAATAGGTCCAAAGCGTCTTGTCGTGCTGTCTCATTGTCCGCTTCAATATAAGCTGCCACACGAGGCGAATCGTGCCGGATATCACTAGGGAGAACCGCCTCCGCTCCGTAGACCATGAAAAATGGCGTGTATCCTGTGGAGCGGTTGGGTGTAGTATTGATACTCCATAGCACAGATGGTAGTTCTTCAACCCAACATCCTGGTGTTCTTTGCAATGGAACCATAAGCCGGGTTTTGATGCCTTGCAAGATCTCTTGATTAGCCCGTTCTGCCTGCCCATTGGACTGGGGGTGAGCCACTGATGATACGTCAAGTCGGATGTGCTCACGTTCATAGAACTCCTTCATAGCACCCTTGGATAAATTGGTACCATTGTCAGTAATGATACTGTGTGGAAAGCCAAACCGGAAAATCACCTTTTTAATGAACTGCACCGCTGTAGCTGCATCACACTTGCTGACAGGCTCCGCTTCAACCCACTTGGTAAACTTGTCAACTGCCACCAAAAGGTGGGTTTTCTTCTCCTTGGATCTTTTAAAGGGTCCGACCATATCCAGCCCCCATGTTGCGAACGGCCAAGTAATTGGAATCATCCTCAATTCTTGAGCCGGTATACAAGCACGCCTTGAAAATTTCTGACAGCCATCACACCGTTTAACCAAGTCCTCAGCATCAGCATGAGCTGTCAACCAGTAGAACCCGTGATGAAACGCCTTTGCCACCAGATACTTTGAACCGGCGTGGTGACCAAAATCCCCTTCATGGATTTCTCGTAAGATTTCACAGCCTTCCTCAGGAGAGATGCAGCATTGAAACGCCCCTGATACACTGCAATGATGCAATTCGCCATTGACATTAGTCATAGACTTGGATCGCCGGACTATCTGCCTGGCTAGAATCTCATCCTCTGGCAACTCCCCCCGGTTCATGTACGCAAGATAAGGAACTGTCCAATCCGGTATGACATGCAGGGCTGCCACCAATTGAGCCTCCGGATCAGGAATAGCCAAATCTGCTTCACCCGGGAGCTTGACTGACGGGTTGTGCAACACATCAAGAAAGATATTAGGCGGGACCGGTTTACGCTGAGAGCCCAACCGGCTTAAAGAGTCCGCCGCTTCATTCTTTCGACGGTCCACGTGATCCACCTGATAACCCTTGAAGTGACCCACAATATTATCGACCTCACGACGATATGCAGCCATGAGCGGGTCCTTAGAATCCCAAGTGCCAGACACCTGTTGAGCCACGAGGTCCGAGTCACCGAAGCACTTAACCCGGCTTAAGTTCATCTCTTTAGCCATCCGGAGACCATGGAGCAAAGCTTCGTACTCAGCTGCATTATTAGTACAAGGGAACATTAAGCGGAGAACATAACAAAACTTATCACCTCGTGGGGAAGTTAATACGACTCCAGCCCCCGAGCCTTCCAATTGCCTGGATCCATCAAAATGGATAGTGCAATATGTGTGATCCGGCTTCTCCTCTGGTGCTTGCAACTCCGTCCAATCATTGATGAAATCAACAAGTGCTTGAGACTTCACCGCCGTCCGAGGCACGTACTTCAATCTGTGCGGCCCAAGTTCTATAGCCCACTTGGCAATCCGGCCAGTCGCCTCCCGGTTGTGTATGATATCGCCCAAGGGAGCTGTACTGACCACTGTGATGGGGTGCCCTTGAAAATACTGCTTCAACTTCCGGCTTGCCATGAAAACTCCATATACCAGCTTCTGCCAATGCGGGTACCTTTGCTTGGATTCAATAAGCACCTCGCTGATATAATAAACCGGCCGCTGAACCAGATATTCCTTGCCTGCCTCCTTGCGTTCCACCACAATAGCCACGCTAACTGCACGAGCATTGGCCGCTACGTATAACAATAACGGCTCCTTGTCAACCGGAGCCGCAAGAACGGGCGGATTGGCTAATTGCCGCTTCAAGTCCTCCAACGCTTCATCAGCAGCCGGACTCCAGATGAATTGATCTGTCTTTCTCAGCATCTGGTACAAAGGGATAGCCTTCTCTCCGAGGCGGCTGATAACCGGCTCAGTGCGGCGATCCGACCCGCCAAACGCTGAACATCGTTGATACACTTCAGTTTAGCTAGGGAGGTGATAGCCGTAATCTTCTCCGGATTAGCCTCAATTCCTCTGTTGGACACAAGATAACCCAGTAACTTGCCTGCCAGAACACCAAAGACACACTTGGCCGGGTTAAGCATCATCTTTTAAACTCGCAAGTTGTCAAAGGTTTCCTTCAAATCATCCACTAGCGTCTCCTTCTGCCTTGACTTGACTACAATATCATCCACATAGGCGTGCACATTGCGGCCGATCTGTTTATGCAGGCAATTCTGTACACACCGTTGATAAGTGGCTTGGGCGCTCTTGAGCGCAAAAGGCATAGATACATAGCAGAAGGCTCCAAAGGGAGTAATAAATGCTGTCTTCTCCTGGTCCTTAACCGCCATTTTGATCTGATGATATCCAGAATATGCATCCAAAAAACTCAAACGTTCACAACCCGCCGTGGCATCAATAATCTGGTCAATGCGGGGGAGGGCAAAAGGATCCGCTGGACAAGCCCTGTTAAGATCCGTGTAATCCACACACATACGCCAAGTGCCGTTTTTCTTAAGAACCAGCACCAGATTAGCAAGCCACTCTGGATGGAACACCTCAATGATAAAGCCAGCTGCTAAGAGCCTGGCCACTTCCTCTCCAATGGCTTTGCGTCTTTCTTCGTTAAACCGGCGGAGAAATTGCTTTACCGGTTTATACTTAGGATCCACATTAAGAGTGTGCTCAGCGAGTTCCCTCGGTACACCTAGCATGTCAGAAGGCTTCCATGCCAAAATGTCCCGATTCTCACGGATGAACTCGATGAGCGCACTTTCCTATTTAGGGTCCAAGTTGGCACTGATAGTGAACTGCTTGGACGAATTGCCGGGCACGAAGTCAACAAGCTTGGTTTCAGCCGCCGATTTGAACTTCAGATCTGAATCATGCTCCGTGGTTGGCTTCTTCAAAGGGGTCATGTCCGCCGGATCAACATTGTCCTTATAATATTTCAACTCTTCCGTGGCACAAACCGACTCTGCATAGGCCGCATCACCTTCCTCACATTCCAAAGCAATCTTACGGCTCCCATGAACCGTTATTGTCCCTTTGTAACCCGGCATCTTGAGCTGCAAGTAGATATAACAAGGCCGTGCCATGAACTTGGCATAAGCCGGCCGCCCAAACAAGGCGTGATACGGGCTCCGGATCTTCACCACCTCAAAGGTTAGTTTTTTGGATCGGGAATCATGCTTGTCCCCAAAAGCCACGTCCAGGGCTATCTTACCAACAGGATATGCTGATTTGCCAGGCACCACACCATGGAACACCGTATTAGATGGTCTGAGATCTTTGTCTGTTAGCCCCATGCGGCGGAATGTCTCATAGTATAGGATGTTAATACTGCTCCCTCCATCCATGGGTACCTTGGTGAATTTATAACCTCCCACCTGAGGGTCTACCACTAATTCCAGATGGCCCGGATTGTCAACCCGGGGTGGGTGGTCCTCCCTGCTCCACATGATAGGCTGCTCCGACCAGCGTAAGTAACGTGGTACGGCCGGTTCAACAGAGTTCACTGCTCGCTTGTGGAGTTTCCGGTCGCGCTTATCCAAGCTAGTTGTGAAAACATGATACTGTCCATTGTTCAACTGTTTTGGCTGGCTCTGATAACCCGACTGCTGCTGCTGATGCTGCTGTTGACCGTTCTAATTATTCTGGTTGTTGTGACCGCCCTGATTGAAACCTGAACTGGAAGCTCCATCGTGACCCGGCCCATGGAAACCAGATCCTGAGCCACCACCTGACCCGCGGTCATACCGGAAGGCATTATAATTTTTAAATTCCTGCATAATGTAGCAATCCTTCCAAAGGTGGTTAGCCAGCGTCTCCTTCGTCCCGTGCTTTGGGCAAGGCTGATTCAACAAATAGTTTAAGCGATCCGGGTTAGGATTTGGAGCCCCATTACGATTCGCCGCTTTACCTCTCCGCCGCTGACCCTTGTCCTGCGCATTAGTGTTAGCCACAAAGTCCACGTTATATCCGCCTTACGCTTGCCTCCATTTCCATGGCCCGCCAGTCTGTACTGATGCCCCTTGGAATTGCTATTCTTCTTTCCCTTCCCTGCTTCATCATCGTCAGTCTCGGGATCCTTGGTACTATCAGAATCAGCATACTTTACCAAAGCAGCCATGAGAGTTCCCATGTCATTACAGAACCGCTTCATACGCCCCAATTTCAGCTTTAAAGGCATAAACCGGCAGTTGCCCTCCAGGGTTAAGATCATAGAATCAGCATTGATCCTGTCAGACGAGTGCAAAACTTCGGAGACGCGGCGTACCCAATGGGTTGTTGACTCTCCGTCCTCCTGAACACAAGCCGCCAAGTCTACTATGGATTTGGGCTGCTTACACGTATCTTTGAAATTCTGGATAAACCGGGCCCGCAACTGGGCCCATGAACTGACAGAATTAGGCGGCAGGCTCTTCAACCAAGTACTGGCCGTGCCTTCAAGCATCATAGTGAAGTACTTTGCACACGCGGTCTCATCCACATCCAGCATCTCCATGGCCATCTCATAACTTTCTACCCACGCTTCTGGAGATAAATCAGCGGTGTAATTCGGCACCTTGCGCGGACCCTTGAAATCTTTGGGTAGGCGTACATTGCGTAAAGCAGGGACTAAACAGGGTACTCCCAAAGCGGATGCGACCCCTGGCCCGGCAGAGGTGGTGGGACGAACCGGTGTAAGCTGACCCGCCTCGTTCTGTGCTGCTAACTCGGCCTCCCTTCGTGCCCGGGCCCGGTCCACTACCTCCTGAGCATCGCGAACACCGCCTGCCAGGTTATTGCCACGTGCCGCTTCACGGCCTCGCGCATTGCTCGATATGGCCGGTTCATCCAAGCACCTGCTATAGCTCCGGCTTGGACGAGGCGTGGAGTGAATCCGATCGCGGCTGTATGAATACGCCTCCTGCTGAATCAAAGCGGTCCGGAGAAGTTCCTTAACCCGGCGCATCTCTATTGCTTGCGGAGAATCTCCTTCGACCGGGATAGCTTCTAATCGCGCAGCAGCTGCAACAAGATTGTCCATAGGATTAGAATAATGACCCGGAGGTGTCTGAACCGGCGGAGGAATCACAATGTTCTGTTGAGGAGGTTCCATCAGGCGGGGTTGGACCGTCGCTCCCGGCCCTGGTGCCTCGACCCAGTTTGCCTCCAGGTGCCCCGGCGGATTACTGGTTCCAGCTCCCGGAGTGTGAAAGAGATTTCGAGGGTCAAACCCTAACGACAGGCGTGATCTGTGCTTCCGCTTCAAGACCTCCTGTGATGCGTTCTGGTCGAGCATGAGCTTATAGGCCTGGGCGTCCAAAGCGGCCCGCTCTGCGGCCATCCTGTCCTTTTCTCTGCCAGATCCGCTTTGGCCTGTACGATCTGCTCTCTCACCTTTGCAATCTCTGCATCATGGGCCTCCTGATCCGCCGGATTGGCCTCTGCCATATGTACCGCTAGTGCGTCAAATAGATCAGACAGAACTTGAACCGGCGGGCGCACAAGGCCTCCTGCCCCTGCTGCCGCTGCCGCTGCTGATCCGGAGAGCATTGCCGCTGCGGTCGAAGAGTGATTCGCCGCCTGCATGCCGGCCATGAATATTCCAACCTAGTTGACCTGATCTGGGGGGTCCGGAATACTGTCGCTATCGGAACAGCCCCTAATCTGGTCGTCTTGCAACTGGTATAACGATTCGGTCTCTCCGGTCGAGGACTCGTCGCCGGAATAGACGACGGTCTCACCACCGTATTCTGAATCGTCCTCATGCTCTCCTCCGTGGATGACTCCAACGAAGGCACGCTTCACGGCCGATTTAACCTGGGTAGATCTCGCACGCTGAGCCGTCTCGACGAGGTCGGTGCTGATGTCCGGCTCAGGCCCAGGCTCACCGATCTTGCCGATGAAAACGTGTATGCCACCAAAGGGGACCCGGTATCCGTACTCAATCGAGCTGGCTTCGGGACTCCATCCTGAATCGTCGAAGTAGAGCTTGCCGCGACGACTCTTGGTCATCCGGCCCACAGCATAGCCTTCGAGTCCTTTGAGCTTGCCCTCCAAGATCATCAAACCATCATGCGATACCCCCACGGTGGGCGCCAACTGTCGTGGATTTGTCACGGCAGATGTCCTAGTGAAAGGACTTAGTCGTGGAGCCATTGCTACGGGTTAACTTGAAGGGGTTAAAGCGGACACAAAGACACGAGGGTTTATACTAGTTTGGCCCCTTTGATGAAGGTAAAAGCCTACGTCTAGTTGTGATGGAATTGATGTGGTCTCAATGGCTAGGGAGCAAACAAGCTTCGCCTAGGCTCGAGTTGTTGTTCTGAACCGCCGCCGGGTCGTCCCCTTATATACACGGGCGACGCCCGTCGGTTCGTGGAGTCCCATACCGATTCATATTCGTATCCCGGTTGGTCTCTCTATTCCTAACTTACAATACAGGCTTACATATCATGCCGGTTTACGGCTACAGTTTCTAAACCGACTACAGGCCTTGGGCCTTCATCTACTTATACTACTACTGAAATTAACCCAGCCCAGGTAGGCCGGTTTACGCCTGGTGGTAATATCCCCAACACACACCACGGAACCCATGGCCTCGCATCCCATTCGGGTGGACCAACGGCGTTCCGAAAAAACCGATCTACTGCCATGACACTCTCCCGGCCACTCCGACCAATACCGCCTTTGGGTTCACTCCTGGCCCCGTGACTTCCAAAGGCACCAACGGCCACCGTCGTGGCAAACAAAGACGGTCCCAAACAGGGACAAAAGTGCGCAAAATCCAACTACGGGCACACAAGGCTTATGTCCGCCTACCTGATCAGGGTAGCGCGCGCCCATAACCTTCCCTCGTTGGAGGCACCGGTGAGAGACGCGACAATAGCATCACATTAGGGCCTTCCCATAACGGCAAATGTGGTTGCACTGGAGAAAGCCCGGTTCAGTGGCACTTGACCAACTTAATGACGGAATTTATCCCCAAAAATATAACTGTGATAACTGATATTCCGATATGAACTATCAAACTATAATCCAAGTCATAGCAATATCCAACAAATAATCTGAGCATAATATCATCATATCAAAATACTTCAAGGATAGCATAACATTTCTATCATGATGAAGCTGAAAACAATAACTCTACTACTCCAATAACAAGAACAAAGCTACCCAGCTAAGATCCATACTTAAACATCATCTCCGAAATTAATACTCCAAGCAACAATAATAGAACATCGACTAGCATCATGAAAATAATCATACTAACAACTAATAATCCAAAGGCAGCATGACATCCAAGGTAATACTCCAAAATATAATAACAGATATCATCATGAAAACAATCATAATATCAACCACTAATATTCCAATGGCAACATGATACTCATTAACTACAAACATAACTCCTAGTACTCCAAACAATAGCATGGCAACAACAAGACCAGAATAATACTCCGAGAAAATGCCATGCACAAAGTCATGTAGCTAAAGCAATATTTTAAACAAGTTCAAATATATTAAGCCATGTCACTGCATTACAGTGATGCAAATGGAGGATGTGGCTTGCCTGGGGTGGAAGAAATCACGGAGAGAAAGTGCGAGAAACTCGTGGAAAGGATCGCCGGAAAACGTACTCTCTCGGAGGGGGCTAAATAAGGGCAGGGGCAAAATGGTCATTTTCGAAATGTCAAAACATGTTGAAAATGGTTCCATCAGAACGGGCTCGACGAAACAAAGACGTGGGCTTTGAAATCACCTGATTTGGAGTTGGGAGTAAAAAGATATAAGGGCTTTTCTGCTAGGGACCTTTCTGTAATGAAAATATTTTCAACCAGGGCCTGGACGGAAAAACAGAAAGCGCCTTCTCCGGAAATACGTTTTCCAGCAAGGAAAACGTATTGTTGGCCCGAAGAAGAGCAGAGTACGCTTTAAGAAGGGTAAAGCGCATACGGGCAAATCCCGCGTGCACTTATCCACGTCAGCGAGGGGGCGGGGGCGGGCCTTGTGTCGCTGACGTGTGGGTCCAGCGCAGCGTCTCTCTCCTCCTGGCCTTCTCCTTCTTCTCCTCCGACGCGCGCCCGCTGCATAGAGGAGGGCCGCTGGTTCCGGCGCTCACCCGGTCAGCTCCGGCCACCTCCGGTGGAGCTCGGACCACCGGAGTGACCAGCGCGAGGAGACACCCCCGCCTAATTAGTCTGTCCACGTCGAAGAGCAGCAGAGCAGGCGAAACAATGAGCCGCGATGGAGGAGAGCTTCGGCCGCCGTGGAGCTCGTGGAAAATGGCCACCGGAGGAGATATAGATGTGCTGTGGCTGCTCGGGGGTGGTGGTGGATCTCTCTGGTGGTGGTGGAGGAGAAGAAGGGGGATGGCGTTGAGCGAATTTAGGCCGAGGCCGAGGCGGGCACGACGGCCATGGAGGAGGAAAGGGGGGCGCTAGAGCTCCGGGGAGCGGTCGGGGAGGCTGATAGCTAGGAGTGAGTGAGGTCGAGTGGTGAAGAGAACCGAAGTCAGGGATGGCTTAAATAGGCGCGGGGCAAGGTGGCCGAGCTGTCGTCGCCGCGGATGCGTGTCCATCGCCGCGGACGCGTGTGCGCGCGCATGAGCTCGGAGTTAGGCGACGAGAGGGAACAAGAGGGAGAGCTCACGGGGAAGAGACGGCCAAGGGAGCGCAGGGAGGAAGACGGCGGCGACGAACCGAGCCAAAATGCCACTGTACGTCCGTGGGCACGCGGCGGTTTGCGTCGGTGAGGAAGCTGACGGAGGGGAGAGGGGTCCAGGGGAATGGCGACGACTAGATGCAGCCACTGGACATGCTCAGGAGCTCTAAGTCGACGAGAGGGAGCGGTGCCAAAGCACAAATGGTGCTCTGGACACAGCGCACAAAGCGCGTAAATGTGCATGCCAGCTGCGCGGTCACCACACGACATGGAATAGGGATGGCTGTAGAGGATGGAAAACTATGTATGGGAGCTAGTCCTTCCAATATAGAGCATTTATGATGCCATGGCTTGATCTGGAGTGCTATGGTTAAATGGTAAATGGCGTATGAAGTTTACTGCAGTAAACTTGGCCGTGCACTGGTGATCCATAGAAACTTGATTGGGGTCAATGGAGTTGTCTGAGATGATTAACTAAGGAAGGACTATAATACTGGAGGTTTTGGAGCATAATGGAGCACAAACTAATATAGTTGCTGTGTAACCCCAAAATTGGTCCAGAATCAAGATTTGGATGATGCACTCACATGGCAAATCCTCATGATATGGACATATAAAGATGCTGTAAAAAGCTCATGCCAAATGGAGAAGCCAAAATGCCACTTGCTTCACAAGCGCATCATTTCTGTCCAGAAACTTGAAATAATTTTGGTGATCAAATGGATCCATGAAATGATGCAAAATTGGGTGGAGAGATGTTTTATGCGTAGAAGAATGATCTGGTAATTTATCAGGATTTTTTTAAGCAATATAAAATACACTTGCTTCACAACCTGAAAATATTGCCAGAATCAAATATTTGCTCCTGTGCTCACATATATGATTGTATGAGGCTGCAAATGGGTGGAGGGGGTTAATATGAGCACATTAAGGAGTGTGAATTTTTTTAACTCATTTGGATACTCCTAGCTAGTACTTCCTTCACAAAGCCTTCTGTTTGACAGAAACTTTGAAAATCTACTGAGGAAGATTGGCTAGGCAAATAAAGTTGAACTTGTGCATGAGGAAATTACTTGGACATATAAGCATGCCCAAAAATCTTGGGAGCCACTAGGAAAATATAAATGACACTTCCTTCACAAAGTGCCATTTAGGACAGAAATGAAGAATAATTATTGGGGAATTATTCTTGGGCTAGGACAGGGAAGTTTGGGCATATTTGATCAACATATGACCCAAAGGAATTTTGAGAATTAATTGGGAATTTTTAGATGGACAGGAATATGGGTTGCTTCACAACCTAGGGCAGATAGGGTTATTCCTTTATTAGAAAAATGAATATTCCCTAGAAAAGATTTTAGGGTTTGGTCAAGGAGTGAAGTGACATGATCTTGGCAAGGTTTTGAGAATGCTGAGCCACTTGGGAGGGGGAATGAGGATGAGTTCCCAGGTGGCAAGGCCACAGAACCACTTCAAAAAGAAAAACAAAGCAAAAACCAAATAAATCAAAAGAAAAAGAAAAGGGCCAAAATCTAGGATGTTACAGATATCCTTTGCGTCCAATAAACCAAATGGAGGGGACAGAAGGTGAATGAGGTGGAGGATACCAGCTTCAAGCTGTGGTACACGGAGAAGGCTGCAAACAGAAACGACGTAGGCATCTTGATCAACAAGAGACTCAAGTATGGAGTGGTATACGTCAAGAGACGTGGGGACAGGATTATCCTGGTCAAGCTGGTAGTTGGGGACTTAGTTCTCAATGTTATGAGTGCGTATGCCCGACAAGTTGACCAGAATGAGAACACCAAGAGGGTGTTCTGGGAATGCCTGGAGGACTTGGTTAGGAGTGTGCCGATTGGCGAGAAGATCTTTATAGGAGGAGATCTCAATGGCCACATGGGTACATCTAACACAGGTTTTGAGAGGGTGCATGGGGGCTTTGGCTATGTCATCAGGAATCAAGAAGGAGAAGAGGTCTTAAGCTTTGCTCTAGCCTATGACATGATTGTAGCTAACACCCTCTTTAAAAAAGGGACAATCACATCTAGTGACTTTTAGTAGTAGTCAACACTCTAGCCAGATTGATTTCATCCTCTAGAGTAGTGAAGATAGGTGTGTGTGCCTAGATTGTAAGGTGATACCTGGAGAGAGTGTTGTCCCTCAGCATAAGCTAGCGGTTGCCGACTTTCGCTTTCAGATTCATGTCCAGCGGGATAAGCATGCTAAAGTCGCTAAAACAAAGTGTTGGAGGCTCAAGGGGGAGGCAACTCAGGCGTTCAAGGAGAGGGTCATTAAGGAGGGCCCTTGGGAGGAAGGAGGGGATGTGGAAAATGTGTGGATGAAGATGGCTACTTGCATTCTTAAGGTGGCCTCGGAGGAGTTTGGAGTGTCTAGGGGAAGTAGAAGCGAAGCTAAGGAGACCTGGTGGTGGAATGATGATGTCCTGAAGGCTATTAATGAAAGAAAAATAGTTTCAGATGCCTATATCTGGATAGGAGTGCAGACAACATAAAGAAGCACGGGATGGCGAAGAAGGCCGCAAAGCAAGTTGTCAGTGAAGCTAGGGGTCGGGTGTATTAGGACCTCTACCAGCGGTTAGGCATGAAGGAAGGCGAAAGGGACATCTAATATGGCCAAGATCCGAGAGAGGAAGACGAGGGATGTTGACCAAGTCAAATGCATCAAGGAGAGAGCAGACCAACTCCTGGTGAAGGACGAGGAGATTAAGCATAGACGACAGGAGTATTTCGACAAGATGTTCAATGGGGAGAATGAGAGTTCTACCATTGAACTGGATGACTCCTTTGATGATACAACACGCGTTTTGTTCGGCGAATCCAGGAATCCAAGGTCAAGGAAGATTTAAAAGGAGGCAAGGCAATGGGCCCTGATTGTATCCCAATTGAGGTGTGGAAAGGCCTTGGGGACACAGCGGTAGTATGGCTAACCAAACTTTTCAACACTACTAGGGAAAACCTTATACACAGAATCTTACGGTAGCGTTGGTCAAAAAATGTGCTACTACTACCTATCAGTAGAGCGGTGTACAAAAGCCCTCTACTACTATATAAGTAGTAGTAGCACGGCCCAAATAAAAAGTGCTACTATTATAACTGCCACACCGTTGTCGGTAGGCTAGGTATAGTAGTAGCGCTGGTCTACAGTCCACGCTACTGCTATTGGTCTTAGCAATAGCGCCGCGCTACTTCTACGGGTGCCTTATCCCCAAATTTTCCTCCCCCGCGCCCGACCATCTTCTTCCTCCCCTCACTCCCCGCTACCTCACTCTGCCTCCGCCGCCGCCGCATTGCCGTCGCCACCGCATTGCCGCCGCCGTCCTCCCTCCTCTTTCCTCGGTATGCCCACACTAGTAGAAAAAGGGCCTAATGTGAAGCACATTAGTCCCAGTTAGGAACAGAACAGGCACTAATGTGACCATTAGTGCCGGTTCCAACGGCTAGGCCGGAGGATTTCATTAGTACCGGTTCGTGGTGAACCTTTAGTACCGGTTCGTGCCACGAACTGGTACTAAAGAGGCTGTGGCAGGCTGTGGCCAGGCTGGGGCCCCACCAGCACCTTTAGTACCGGTTTGTGGCATGAACCGGTACTAGAGTTTTTTTAGTTGATTCTTTTTGCAGCTGTTTTTTAGTCCCACCTCGCCAAGCAAGAGGCACTCGCAGCGGTTTATAAGCCCTGAGTGTAGAGACGATGAAGGAGAGGCGCAATTCTCACTTGCACGTTGTTTAGCTTCAGGCCTTGAGGAAATAGTGTAGACTACACGGAGCTATCAGGGTTTCAGACGAAAACTACACATAGCTCTGTGCAGCCTACACTATTTCCTGAAGGCGTGAAGATAAGCAACATGCAGGTGAGCATTGCACCTCTCTTTCATTTTTAATAACTTATTTCAGCTCCGGACTTTTTGTGCCTTCATTTGCACTACAAATGAACTCTGAAAAGGTTGAAACTTGGCATGGTATCATCATTTCACCCACATAGCATGTGCAAAAAAGTAGAGAGGGTTACGGCAAAAACTGGATGCACTTCGTGTACAAACTGGACACTCTCTTTCGAAGTATAAGGGTTTTGGACGAAAACTTGTCTGTTACAAAGGCATTTCATTTTTTTTAAACTTATTACAACTCCTGACGTATTACCAATTTGAATATAATGATAAAACACACTAATATTAAACATAAGAAAAAAGAATCACTGAAAAATCTAATTTTAAAGTTAAGTTCTTCACAAACTAGTGATTCACACAAATTTCAAATAATTCAAATTTGAAAACTACTAGCACTAACAGAAAGTTTGTAAAATTTTGTACCTAAAGCAAAAATATTCACAAAGAAACTCTAAATACATCAAAAAACTACTCATAAATAAATAGAAGAAAATAAATAAAGCAAAAAAATAAAAAAATAAAAAAAAACATATTTGCGCGCTGCCAAGTGGGCCTGCTTGGCCTTGGGCGTGGATATGCAGGCCCATAAAGCCCAGCAGGCTCACAGGGCAGCACGACAAAGTTAGGCCTAGAAGCCTGCTTTAGAGAGGAGCTCGAAGGAGCAGCTACGGCTGGGTTTATAAACCAGTGCGGCTGCCCTTCGCTCGGTGAGGTGGGACTAAACTTTGTGCACCGCGGGATGGCAGCGCACCCCCTTTAGTACTGGGTTGTGGCTCCAACCGGTACTAACAGTGTGGTCTTTAGTACCGGTTGGAGCCACCAACCGGTACTAAAGGGGGTCGCTTCCCGCCGCTTGGCCTGGCCAAATTTGACCTTTAACACCGGTTGGTGGCTCCAACCGGTACTAAAGATCACTCCTATATATGCAGCACTTACGAAAAATTCAGTTAGTTTCTTCTTCGTCTGCTTCTTCGTCGCGCCTGTTGAGGGAGTCCTGGACTAAGGGGTCCTCGGGCATCCGGCCTATTATCAGTGGTCCGGATTGATGGGCCGTGAAGACATGAAGGCCGAAGACTGTACCCGTGGCCGGATTGGACTCTACTTGGCATGGAAGGCAAGCTTGGCAACCAATTATGAAGATTCCGTTCTATGTAACCGACTCCATGTAACCCTAGATCTCTCCGGTGTCTATATAAACCGGACAGCGTAGTCCGGATAGGCGGATACACATTACCATAGTCATACAGGATAGGCTTCTAGGTTTTAGCCATTACGATCTCGTGGTAGATTAACTCTTGTAATACTCATATTCATCAAGATCAATCAAGCAGGAAGTAGGGTATTACCTCCATAGAGAGGGCCCGAACCTGGGTAAACATCATGTCCCCCGTCTCCTGTTACCATCGATCCTAGACGCACAGTTCGGGACCCCCTACCCGAGATCCGCCGGTTTTGACACCGACACCCGTCCTGCCCCGTCGCGCGCGCCCTTCCCCATCGCCGTCCCCGTCGCGCGCGCCCATCCCCGCCCTCATCGCCGCGCGCGCCCGTCCCCGCCCTCGTCACCACGAGCGCCCGTCCCCCGGCCCGTCCCCGGCCGTATGTCGCTGCCCGGACCCATGCCGTTGCCGCCCCCCGTCGCCTCGCATCACCAGCCGTCGCCCCGCTGTAAGATCGACCGCCCTGGCCCTGCCGCGCCATGGTCACACACAGTACACACACAAACAGAGAAATATATGTTAGATATTAATGTCAAATGTTAGATGAATTAGCTAGATATTAATGTTAGATGAGTTAGTTTTTTCTACTTTTAGTTATAGATGGATGAATTAGATATGTTAGATGAATTAGATATATTAAAATTTAGGTATATGAGATTTGATCATCTAATTAGAAGTTTACTATATAGAACTAGCTACTTTATTTTTAGTAAGAAAATTAATAGAACTAGTTTATTTTTAGTAAGTGCTTAGTTGAATTAGTTGAACTAGTTGAATTAATTAATAGAGCTAGTTGAATTAGTTGACTTAGTTGAATTAATAGAACTAGTTGAATTAATTAATAGAACTAGTTGAATTAATGTTTCAACTATGAACATAGGAAATGTCGTCTGACGACGAAAACGGTTTCGGTATGTGCGAATACTGCGAAGACGAGCGCGGCCTGTGCGACAGAAATTTCCTTGTTGATGATAGGCGCTTCAGCATCAAGCTGGATGAAATCTTCGAAGTGGATACAGTAAGTCACAACAACAAGTCTTTTTTCGTAATTAAGCATGACTTATGCTTCATTTGCTTCTACTTATAATTTTTAATTTTTACTATTCTACTAGCGTATCCCCTGCCATGCAAGAATTTTTGTTTTGAATAAGATAGGTTTCAGTCCTAACAAAACTATGGAGGTAAAGAGAGTTTACTTGAAGACCGAGCATCGTTATAGCTTCGACATCAAATTATACAATGCAGACACCTACACCTATTTTGAATGCAAAACTTGGCCAACACTATGCAAGGCTTATGCATTTGAGCCTGATATGGTTATCACCTTTGATATTCGTCCGGAAGATGATATTGAAGGTAATAGAGACATTTGAGTCGATGTGCAGACGCCTCTAGTTCTACCATTATGTGAGTTTCTCAACCATATTTATGTCTTCGATATTGTTTATTCAAAAATAGTTAACTAATTTCTATTGACAGCTTATTTCCATTCAAGAAAACATGTCCGATGTTTGGTAGACAGGACCGTCCACTATCCCGGGGCTGAACTAAACTGCGAGGAGATAAGTCATTATGCTTCATGGCTTGAGGATCTTGATGCTGTCAAGATAAATTATTTTCCTGAATTTTAAAATCTTAGTACTTAAAACATGCAACCAATAGTGTTTGTATTGAACTACGGTCACATCTATTTAGGCAAGACGGTAAGATTTTTACAATTTTTCCTCAGTGCATCTTATGCATACATTATTTTTAAGCTAAACTTCATTGCTAAGTATGTAACTATATGATGTTCTTCAACAGGGACTCCTGATGATAGTTGTGCCTAAGTGGATCGAGACTAAAGGTCGCATGTCAATGGTTAGCTTACGGCCAAGACATCCTACAGCGCACATGAGTGCATTCAGGATTTCTAAAACCGAGGAATGCTTAATGGTGAAAGACTGGAGCAAAATTGTGAAGGATCACAGAGAAGTACTAGGGGGCAGCAAGAATCAGACGAAGCGTAGCCCACGATTAGGACACAGGTTCATCTACATGCTCCAATATGATGAATCAAGATTTCTACACATGTTCTATGCTATTTTTCCTAAGAGAAAGCAGCAGGAGTCATTAGCTAGTTCATTCTCATAGTACTTGTCCTCTTATGTCTGTGTTCTTCATACTGAACTTAATCTCAGAGTGATTTGCTTTTGTGGTCTTATGAACGCTTATAATCTCATGACCATGTTGAACTCGATGATATCTTTGCTTCTGGTACAAGTGAATGTTTCTTTCTTTAAGTTGGTGATGATATGATGATTATTAGCTAGCAAATGTTGTTGGTGATGATATGATGCAAGAGTTTTTATATTAATATGATGATGATGATGATCATCATCATGAGTTATTATATCATTTATGAAAGAAACCGCGGATTAGATTCAACTGGATGGATCCTAGCTAGCTAGCTAAGTGATCATCAAGTAATATGCCATATCCATATTACTTGATTACTTAGTACGATCCATATCCACTTCGAACTAATCCGCGGTACTTTCACCTAGTGATTTAACAACTCATTATAATGTAAAAACAATCTCTAAATTAAATAGAAAACACAAAACTAAAGGAAAAATAAAAAATAAAACCAAAACCCCCACAACCTTTAGTACCGGTTAGTGTTACCAACTGGTACTAAAGGTCTCCTCGCCCACGACCCTGGCTCGTGCCACGTGGTGGACCTTTAGTGGCGGTTCGTGCTGAACCGGTACTAAAGGGGGGGACCTTTAGTCCCCACCCTTTAGTGCCGGTTAACGAACCGGCACTAAAGGCCCTTACGAACCGGTGCTAAAGCCTGGTTCTGCACTAGCTAGTGCCGCTTCCCTCCTTTCCCTCTTCCTCCCACCACGCCCTCCTCCCTCCTCCTCCGGCCAAGCCCTCCGCCGGCAGCCCTCCTCCCACCGCCCCTCCCCCTCCTCCTCTCTCCTCCCACCCCCTCCACCCTCCCTCCTCCTCCCTCCTCCCACCGCCCTCCTCCCCCTCCTCCTATATCCTCCCTCCTCCTCCTCCCTCCTCCCACCCCTCCTCCCTCCATCTCTCCTAAAACCTAAATTGTTTTTTACTGTTCTTGTATAATGTAGTTTTTTACTGTTTTTAGTAAGTGTTTAATAGAATTAGTAAGAAAATTATTATTTTTATTTATAGTAAGTGGTTAGTTGAATTGATAGAACTAGTTTATTTTTAGTAAGAAAATTTAGGTATATGAGATTTGATATCTAATTAAATTTTACTATAGAACCAGTTTATTTTTAGCAAGAAAATTAATAGAACTAGTTTATTTTTAGTAAGTGCTTAGTTGAACTAGTTGAATTAGTTGAATTTATGTCATTATCACTTTGTCATCAAGGAATTCTATATGAGATTTGATGATCTAATTAAAATTTTACTCGGTGAAATATGCAGGCTTTGTAGAGTCGTGTCTCCTTGAAGTGATCGTCATCCGAGCTACCTCTACTTCCTCTACAGCCGAGTCGGTGAGCTAAAAGTCCACCTCCTCCTTCTCCTCTCCTCGTTGTTGAATAGAGTAGATCTAGGGTATTTAGTTATGTTTCTTAACCAAATAAAATGTTCGGGTTATAAGATATATTGAAATGTTTTTGTCAATATTGAACCATTGAAATGCAATGAGCACCAGTTTATGCTCATGTGCGAATTGTTGATTCATTTCCGAGTGGCCTATGTTTTGCCGGAGTGTTGATTCATTTCCGCTCCGGCAAATTTCAGGCGTTCGATATGTCCTTTTTTAGGAAAGGTCATGCCGGATTTTTCCGTGAATTTAAGCATGACTTGTGCTAGAATATGTAGGAAATATTGAGTGCCCCAGATTTTCTAGAAAGATAATTAAATGACATTTCGAGTTGATTGTAAGTCTGTCGGGACTCCAACATATATGAGAGAAGAAGAATGCTGACTATTGTCGTGGGGGTAGCTTCTCCTTCGTTGCTGTGTGCTAGACAATTTGGTGTAATGCACTCAGGGATGAAGGGAGGAGCTACCATCACCGACGGTCAAATAAATACACCACGTGAGCTGAGAGTTTTCAAGAAAATACTCGACAGACCGATAGTTAACCCATGATGAATAATAATGATATAATTTAGTTTTTTAGTACATATATTTAATTGTACAAATTTAATCTTTGAATTATGAACATAGGAAATGTCGTCGTCGGACGACGAAAGTCTCCCAGCGGAGTGTGACTGGTGCGGCGACTGTCGTGGTTCTAAGTCTCACAGTAGAATGGAGGGTAGGTATGTAGAGGCAAGATCCTAGCTATGGAGGAGTTGTACACGCTGGTTTTACGAGTTCAGGCCCTTATCGGAAGAAGTAACAGCCCTACGTCTCGGTGCCCGGAGGCGGGCGATTGGATTATACGTGTGTGAGTTACAGGGGGTGCGAACCCCTGTGCCTGTGGAGGGGGGTGGATTATATAGAGTACGCCAGGTCCCTAGCCAACCCACGTTACAAGGGTTTTAAGGTACATTAAGAGGGGACGTTACAGTTAATGCCAACAATGAAGTGCTACAAATGATCATTAAATATACGAGTAAATGCCCGACCGTTGCTGCGCAGAGCGGCTTTAGGTCTTCTGATATGTCAAGTGGTTTGATGGTCGAGTGACCAGGATAGTAAAGGGTCTCTGAGTGAATGGTAGGTCGAGTGGACTTCAATCGACATCTTCGCTGGATCCCTTCTTCTGATTCTTGAATCTCTTTGCTCTTAGGACAAGGGCCTTGGGTAGGACGTATAGGTCAGGCCTATTACACTACCCCACATTTATGTCCTCATCATTAGACCCCGAATGGATCGAGGTTTGAGTGAAATAGAAGGATGAAGTTGACCTTGCTGTTATTCTTGCTTTGACTTGTCTTTATCTCCAAGTGGAGGCCGGTTGTTAGAACTTCAGCTTCGCTTCAGTCGTCTTGATCGATTCAGAAATTGCCGACTGGTTTATACAATGTCATTCCTCGAGTGATATCCCTGACATGAAATCTTTGGCGTGATCGGTTGCGAAGGATCCCGGATTTCGCGGGATTCGAAATTTCAGAGGAAGCGCGCCAGGCGGAGCATTCCATGGTAAGTGGAATAGATAAATATGACATTTTGATTTCCGCACCACCTTTTTTGCCACGTATCCCGTGGGCGACTGTTGGGGGATTTGACAAGATCACTCGGGCCCACGCGTCAGCCACTCGGAAGTAGGCCTTTAAAAGCGATGGGGCCGAGGCGCCTGCATTGTGCGCGTCCATTCCCCTTATTCTTCCTCTCGCATCTCCACTTCGCCCAGCTCATCCGCTCTCGACGCCACTGCTCCGCCGCCATGGTGAAGATAAAAACGGCGGTGCTGGAGCGTGTGAACAAGGCGGCAGGGGCGGCGAAGAGTAAGAAGACGAATCGAGGGTCTTCATCGCGCTCGAAGCTGCCGTTGGGTTGGATCCAAGGAGATTGGATCCAATCTTCGCTTTGGCAGGAGAACTTGGACGATATGGCCGAGTTGGGGCTGATCGTTCATAACTCTGCGCGCCTGCCGAGGGGGAAAACGGAGCAGCAACCGCGACCGGGTGAGTGTGTTCTGCTTGCCACTCATGTCGACCGTGGCTTCTCGCTTCCACCACATCCCTTCTTTCGAGGTTTCCTGAATTTCTTCGGTGCCCAACTCCACCATTTTACTCCCAATACCATCACATATCTTGCTGCATTCATCTCCATATGTGAGAACTTCCTGGGGTACCGACCGCACTAGGGTCTTTTCAAACACATCTTTACCATCCGATCTCAAACTATGAAGAAAGCAAACTCGACAGACGAGAAAACCCACGTTATCTAGATGTGTGGGGGTCTGGGCATTCAGAAGAGGAAAAGGATCTCTTTTCCTCCGATGACTCTTCCGGAGTCGGTCAGGGGCTGACAGTCGGCCTGGTTCTACTGCCAGGACATCGTGATCCCAGGCCAGTTGACCAGGCTCCCCCCTTTCTCTCTCGACAGTGCCCAAACTCCATCATCATTGAAAGTATTTTCCGACTGTTTGTTGATCCGACTGACTTATGTTCGGTCCCTTGTTTTGCAGATCTACACGGAGATGTACTCAATGCCCAATGGTGAACAAGCTCTGGAGAAAGGCCAAGAGGGCGAGGACAGTGCCGAGGAGAGCGCCGAGTGGGAGTCTCCAGCTGATGATGATGAAGAGGAGAGCGACGAGTCAGACGATGAGGAAGTGGCCGACTCACCGCCTCGTTCTGAACGTCGATCCAAGCTGCGCCATGATCCCGCGAGCAAGCGCGGCAAAGCTGAAGCGTCGACTGCTCTATCTCACAAGCGAGCTCGGTCCTCGACTCCAGAATTGACTGAGAAGGTCACCAAGCAGCCCAAAGTTAATCCTTCGAAGGCTCGAAAGGCCTTGCCTAGAATCAATATGGACGTCCCTGATGCTTATGGGTAAACACTCTTCTCGTATTTTCTTGTTCCGACCGGTTCTCTTGTACTGACCGAGTGGATGATGAACTTTTATAGCCCGGCCTCAACGGCGACTGATATGGACATTGACAAGACTCCAGGCGACGAGGAAGCCGATGACGCCATTATCTCCAAAGCCAGTAAGTCTGCCCGATTCGAATTTATTTGGCTGAGTGGACGGTTGCCAATTATCCTTATGACTTTCTTTGTTTATTGCAGCTCCACGGGACATTGTTGTGCTCCCGGACGATGAAGAAGAAGTGCCGTTGAGAGGGAGGAGGAGGAAGGACAAGGATCTTGGCGGGAAGGCGCCTGAAGCCCAGGTTCCTAGGTCGACTGGGACGCCTAGGACGACGGTCGAGCGATCGACAGATCCAGCTCGAACCAACGTCACCTTCGCTATTCCACTGTCGACTGATTGCCCCTCAGGATCAGCTGCTCAGACTTCTGCTGCGCCGATACAACTCCCTGCTTCAGATCCGGCGGCTGCTTCAATTGCTCTGCCTTCATCACTTTTTACTGCATATCAAACTCCTGACGATCCACCGGCTGCTGCCAAGGAAGCTCTTCTTCAGTTGAATCTTGTGATGGGACAAATGAAAGTGGTGCATGAGGCTAGTCAGGTGGCCTTCAACGCCGGAGCTGCTCTGCAAGCCAATGTCCAGGTTAGCCGATTTTCCGATCGACCGTATTTCTTGTCTGACCACCCACTGGGGTGTGGTTGTTTTTGAAATTGTATGTCTCTTTTGTCGATTCAAGCTGAATCTTTGCACTAGTGGGGGGCACGCTGAGTGCACCCAGTGGGTGTAGTCCCCGAGACCATAGTTGACTGCGGGCAGTCGACTGTGGTTTGAGAATACGAATTTTCTCACTCGAGCTGGGCAGGCCACACCGAGTGGAACCAACATCAGTGGGGCATGCTAAGTGCACCCACTGGGTGTAGTCCCCGAGACCATAGTTGACTGCGGGCAGTCGACTGTGGTCTGAGAATAGGAACTTCTTTTTTTTACAACTCGAGCTGGGCAAGCCACGTCGAGTGGAACCAACATCAGTGGGGGCACGCTAAGTGCACCCACTGGGTGTAGTCCCCGAGACTGCCGTTGAATGTTTGATTTGGTGGTAGTCTTAGAGTAGCTATCATTGTGATGTATTTTTATTTCTGTCGACTGATATGGCTTTAACTGCAGAAATCTTGTGATCTTGGGGCTCAGCTTTCCGCAATGAACAAACAGCAAATCAGCCTCAACCTTGATCTGGAATTGGCCAAGAAGAATCTCAAGACCGCTCGTGACACAGTAGCCGTGGGAGGTAACCAATTGTCCACTGTATATCCCACTGCTGGCATTTTCCTTTCCATTTTTTGAACCGAGTGACTCAACTCGAGCAGATGTATGTAGTGAAAACCGCCAACTCCAAGCCCGTCTAAAGAATGTTATTTCTTTAGAGAAAATGAAGCAGGCTTTGGAGAAGAAGGATCTGGATCTTGCTGCGGCACAGAAGGAGGCGTGCGAGGAAACAACACTTGCTGACAAGAAGCTTGCTTCATTCGACAAGTTAGAAGAAGAAAACTCCAAGCTGAAGACCGCTGTTTCTGACGCCAATCGGGAGGTCGAGCAACTGAGGAAGGACAAGGAGAAACTGACCGATGAGCTTGGGAGTCTCAAGGCCAAGAATGGAGAACGGGAGTCTTATTTGGGCCAGCTTGCTACAAAGTTGTTCTTGAAACTTGAAGGTACCGATTAATCTGTCTTATTTTCGTCGATTGGCAGGTCTAATTATACCATCGACTCACCATTCACTCGACTGTGCAAAATTTTGCCAAGACTTTGAAGAAGAAACTGGACGGGTCGAGACGGGTCTTCATCCAATAAACTGTCCAGTCAAGGATGATGTTGCGATGAACGTGCTGCGGTTGGAATCTCGTATGGACAGCGTGGTTGCTTATCTAGCCCGCCTGAAAGCTGCAATGACTCGGGTTGATGAAGAACTTTGTCCTCAGGCGGAACTGTCTCAAGATCTTGAGTCCTTGATGGCTCGACTGAATCAAATCCCCGAGCGCGTGCAAGAATGGAAGAAGTCATCCGCTCACTGTGCTGCTGACGTCGCCCTGTCTTTGGTCCGAGTGCACTGCAAGGATGTCAAAGAAGACAAGCTAGCGGAGCTCAAGGTTGCTAACACGAAGAGGCACACTTTCCAATCTTTCATGGACACCTTCCTTGACGACGCCATTCGCATTGCAGACAACATTGACCTTGACAGTTTCTGCGACCCGGCCAACCCTTCTCCTGATGCGTGACCGAAAAACATTATGCTTCGCCTTTATTTGCCTCGGAATGCCGAGTGATTATGTAACCGTTAAACTTCTTCAGGCTCGATGCTCGAATACTTTTGATCTGTCGTCCGGAACTTTAGGATTTATCCAAACTTGGTTTATATCTGAATATGCTTGTGTTTGTCTTTGAGTGGACTTTGTTCTTCACTCGGAATAGTCTTTGTGCTTGAGATGCAGCTCTGATGTGGGGACTTCAATCGACCTGCACCTCGTCGTCCTTGCTGATAGGGATGGAGCGCACATTGAATTTGTGGCGCAGCTCCGAAGGAGAAGGTTGCAGTCGACCTGCGCCTCATCGTCCTTGCGGATAGGGATGGAGTGCACATTGTATTTGTGGCACAGCTCCGAAGGAGAAGGTTGCAGTCGACCTGCACCTCGTCGTCCTTGCGGATAGGGGTGGAGCGTACATTGTATTTATGGCGCAGCTCCGAAGGAGAAAGTTGCAGTCGACCTGCACCTCGTCGTCCTTGCGGATAGGGATGTGTTTCAAGCTTAGGCGAGTACTGGACTGCAGCTAAGCCTCCGAGTGGGAAGGTTGCTCACCACTCGGTAAGATTTTTCAAACTTAGGTGAGTACTGGACTGCAACTAAGCCCCCGAGTGGGAGGGTTACTCTCCACTCGGTTGGATTTTCAAACTTAGGCGAGTACTGGACTGCAGCTAAGCCCCCGAGTGGGAGGGTTGCTCACCACTCGGTAGGATTTTTCAAACTTAGGTGAGTACTTGACTGCAGCTAAGCCTCCGAGTGGGAGGGTTGCTCACCACTCGGTAGGATTTTTCAAACTTAGGCAAGTACTTGACTACAGCTAAGCCTCCGAGTGGGAGGGTTGCTCACCACTCGGCAGGATTTTTCAAACTTAGGCGAGTGCTGGACTGCAGCTAAGCCCCTGAGTGGGAGGCTGGCTCACCACTCGGTAGGATTTTTCAAACTTAGGCGAGTGCTTAACTGCAGCTGAGCCTCCGAGTGTGAGGGTTGCTCACCACTCGGTAGGATTTTTCAAACTTAGGCGAGTACTTGACTGCAGCTAAGCCTCCAAGTGGGAGGGTTGCTCACCACTTGGTAGGATTTTTCAAACTTAGGCGAGTACAGGACTGCAGCTAAGCCCCCGAGTGGGAGGATTGCTCTCCACTCGGTAGGATTTTTCAAACTTAGGCGAGTACTTGACTGCAGCTAAGCCTCCGAGTGGGAGGGTTGCTCACCACTCGGCAGGATTTTTAAACTTAGGCGAGTGCTGGACTGCAGCTAAGCCCCCGAGTGGGAGGCTGGCTCACCACTCGGTAGGATTTTTCAAACTTAGGCGAGTACTTGACTGCAGCTAAGCCTCTGAGTGGGAGGGTTGCTCACCACTCGGTAGGATTTTTCAAACTTAGGCGAGTACTTGACTGCAGCTAAGCCTCCGAGTGGGAGGGTTGCTCACCACTCTATAGGATTTTTCAAACTTAGGCGAGTACTGGACTGCAGCTAAGCCCCCGAATGGGAGGGTTGCTCACCACTCGATAGGATTTTTCAAACTTAGGCAAGTACTGGACTGCAGCTAAGCCCCCGAGTGGGAGGCTGGCTCACCACTCGGTAGGATTTTTCAAACTTAGGCGAGTACTGGACTGCAGCTAAGCCCCCGAGTGGGAGGCTGGCTCACCACTCGGTAGGATTTTTCAAACTTAGGCGAGTACTGGACTGCAGCTAAGCCCCCGAGTGGGAGGCTGGCTCACCACTCGGTAGGATTTCTCAAACTTAGGTGAAACGGATTCGCAGCTAATCCCCCAAGTGGAAGGCCGGCTCACCACTCGGTAGGATCTTTCAAACTTAGGCGAAACGAATTCTCGGCTAAGCCACCCACTGGGAGGTTTCAGATACAGACAAAAGTAACAACAATCGTTTTAAGAAGACTGTAAAGCTCTTGTCCTTGATAAACAAACTACAAAGGTATTTCTTATTTCATCTCATTCGACTGAGTACTTAAGTAACAAAGGGGCGGAGCTGCTCCGCATTCCAAGCCCGTGGCTCGTCTCTTTGATGCTCGACATTGTAAAGATGGTATGCTCCATTGTGGAGAACTCTGGTAACAATGAAGGGACCTTCCCACGCAGGGGCGAGCTTGCATGGTTTCTGTTGATCCACTCAAAGAACCAAGCCTCCCTCTTGAAAGGCTCGACCCCTCACGTTTCCGGCGTGGAATCGACGCAAGTCTTGTTGATAAATGGTCGACCGAATTAGGGCCATCTCCTTTCCTCCTCCAAGAGATCGACTGTGTCCTGCCGAGCCTGTTCTGCTTCATCTTCGGAGAAGAGCTCGACTCGGGGTGCATTGTGAAGCAGGTCACTCGATAGAACAGCTTCAGCTCCGTAAACCAAGAAGAATGGAGTTCGACTAGTCGACCGATTGGGAGTTGTCCTCAATCCCCAAAGATCTGACGGAAGTTCGTCGACCCAGGCACCTGCTGCGTGCTTGAGATCACGCATCAGTCGGGGTTTCAGTCCTTTGAGAATCAAGCCATTTGCTCTTTCTGCTTGTCCATTCAACTGGGGGTGGGCGACTGAACTCATTGGGAGGCGCAGAAAGCTCTGAAGTCATTGGAATCAAAGTTCGACCCATTGTCAGTGATGATGCTATGCGGAACCCCATATCTGAATGTCAACTCTCTGATGAAACTGACGGAAGTACTGGCTTCTAGATTCTTGATAGTCTTAGCCTCAATCCATTTGGTAAATTTGTCGACTGCTACAAGCACATGGGTGAAGCCTCTTCTGCCAGTCCTCAGTGGTCCAACCATATCCATCCCCCAAACAGCAAATGGCCAGACGAGTGGAATGGTCTTCAGGGCTGATGCAGGTTTGTGGGACATATTGGAGTAAAACTGACAGTCTTCACATTTGTCTACTATATCTTTCGCCATTTCGTTTGCTCGTGGCCAATAAAATCCAGCTCGGTATGCTTTGGCCACAATGGTCTGAGAGGACGCATGGTGACCACATGTCCCCGAGTGGATATCGTTGAAGATCACTGGACCTTCTTCTGGTGTTATGCATTTCTGGCTGACTCGAGTCACACGTTCCCTAAACAGCTGTCCTCTTATCACAGTAAAGGCCTTGGATCGACGGGCGATATGCCGAGCCTATTCTTCATCCTCTGGGAGTTCTTTCCTGAGGATATATGCAATGTATGGCACTGTCCAGTCGGGAGTGATAACCAAAACTTCCATAATCAGGTCGACCACGGCTAGAACTTCGACTTCAGTCGGATCTGTGGAACTCTTAGGTTGCGGGGGCTCTTCAGTGAAAGGATCTTCTTGAACTGAAGGTGTATGAATTTGTTCCAAAAACACATTGCTGGGAATGGCTTCTCTCTTTGAACCTATCTTTGCTAAATCATCGACTGCTTGATTTTTCAGTCGGGGTATATGGTGAAGCTCTAACCCCTGAAACTTCTTTTCCAACTTCCTCACCGCGTTGCAGTAACCAGTCATAGCTGGGCTTCTGACGTCCCATTCTTTCATCACTTGATTGACCACCAAATCTGTGTCACCGTAGACCATGAGGCGACGGACGCCGAGTGAAATGGCCATACGTAACCCGTATAAGAGTGCTTCGTATTCCGCTTCGTTATTGGAGGAATCAAAGTGAATCTGTAGAACATATCTGAGTTTATCTCCTCGGGGGGATACAAGCACCACCCCAGCACCAGAACCATTCAGCATCTTGGAACCATCAAAGAACATGGTCCAATGCTCCGAGTGAACTTGAGTCGGCTGTTGCTGTTCAATCCACTCGGCGAGGAAATCTGCTATTGCTTGGGACTTGATAGCTTTCTTTGCCTCAAACTTGATATCTAAGGGAAGGAGTTCAATCGCCCACTTTGCCACTCGACCAGTTGCATCTCTGTTGTGCAGAATCTCTGACAATGGAGCGTCGCTGATGACTGTAATAGAGTGGTCAGAGAAATAGTGTGCAACCTTCTTCGTGGTCATGTAAATCCCGTAAACAAGCTTCTGATAGTGTGGATATCTCTGCTTTGACAGAGTCAGAACTTCAGAAACATAGTATACTGGGCGTTGAACCTTATAGGCTTTTCCTTCTTCTTCCCGCTCGACCGTAAGTATTGTACTGACAACTTGTCCAGTGGCTGCAATGTAAAGCAGTAAAGGCTCTTTGCTGATTGGAGCAGCAAGCACCGGCTGGGTGGAAAGCAGGGCTTTGAGCTCTGCAAACGCTGCATCAGCTTTAGGAGTCCAATCAAACTTATTAGACTTCTTCATCAGTCGGTAAAGAGGCAGTGCCTTTTGACCGAGGCGAGAAATGAATCGACTTAAGGCGGCCAAGCAACCTGTAAGCTTCTGGACATCATGCACATGCACTGGGCGTTTCATTCGGAGTATGGCACCAACTTTCTCTGGGTTCGCGTCGATTCCTCGTTCTGAAATGAGGAAACCGAGTAATTTTCCACCCAGAACTCCGAATGTGCACTTTGATGTATTAAGATTGATATCATACCTCCTGAGGTTGGCAAAAGTTTCAGCAAGGTCAGCCAGCAGGTCGGAACCTTTGCGTGACTTGACCACAATGTCATCCATGTATGCTTCCACATTCCGACTGATTTGAGTGAGTAAACACTTCTGGATCATCCTCATGAACGTGGCTCTAGCATTCTTCAGACCGAATGGCATGGTGACATAACAGAAGCATCCAAATGGGGTGATGAAAGCTGTTTTGATCTCATCGGGACCATAAAGTCGGATCTGATGATACCCGGAATAGGCATCCAAAAAGGACAAGCGCTCACACCCCACGGTCGAGTCGACTATTTGGTCGATGCGGGGGAGAGGAAAATGATCTTTCGGGCAGGCCCGATTGATATGCTTGAAGTTAGTGCACATGCGAAGTGAGTCGTCCTTCTTGGGGACCATAACAACATTGGCTAGCCACTCGGAGTGGTAAATATCTCGGATGAACTCAGCTGCTAGGAGCCGAGCCACTTCTTCACTGATGACCCACAAGTATAGGGGATCTATCGTAGTCCTTTCGATAAGTAAGAGTGTCGAACCCAACGAGGAGCAGAAGGAAATGATAAGCGGTTTTCAGCAAGGTATTCTCTGCAAGTACTGAAATAAGTGGTAACAGATAGTTTTGTGATAAGATAAATTGTAACGAGCAACAAGTAACAAAAGTAAATAAAGTGCATCAAGGTGGCACAATCCTTTTTGTAGCAAAGGACAAGCCTGGACAAACTCTTATAATAGGAAAAGCACTCCCAAGGACACATGGGTATATCGTCAAGCTAGTTTTCATCACGTTCATATGATTCGCGTTCGGTACTTTGATAATTTGATATGTGGGTGGACCGGTGCTTGGGTGCTATTCTTACTTGAACAAACATCCCACTTATGATTAACCTCTATTGCAAGCATCCATAACTACAACAAAAGTATTAAGGTAAACCTAACCATAGCATGAAACATATGGATCCAAATCAGCCCCTTACGTAGCAATGCATAAACTAGGGTTTAAGCTTCTGTCACTCTAGCAACCCATCATCTACTTATTACTTCCCAATGCCTTCCTCTAGGCCCAAATAATGGTGAAGTGTTATGTAGCCAACGTTCACATAACACCAGTAGAGATTAGACAACATAGATCTCATCAAAATATCGAACGAATACTGAGGGAGTCCTGGATTAGGGGGTATCCGGATAGCCGAACTATCATCTTTGGCCGGACTCCTGGACTATGAAGATACAAGATTGAATACTTCGTCCCGTGTCCGGATGGGACTTTCCTTGGCGTGGAAGGCAAGCTTGGCGATACAGATATGTAGATCTCCTACCATTGTAACCGACTCTGTGTAACCCTAACCCTCTTTGGTGTCTATATAAACCGGAGGGTTTTAGTCCGTAGGACGAACAACAATCATACCATAGGCTAGCTTCTAGGGTTTAGCCTCTTTGATCTCGTGGTAGATCTACTCTTGTACTACCCATATCATCAATATTAATCAAGCAGGAGTAGGGTTTTACCTCCATCGAGAGGGCCCGAACCTGGGTAAAAACATCGTGTCCCTTGTCTCCTGTTACCATCCGCCTAGACGCATAGTTCGGGACCCCCTACCCGAGATCCGCCGGTTTTGACACCCACATTGGTGCTTTCATTGAGAGTTCCTCTGTGTCATCACCTTTAGGCTCGATGGCTCCTTCAATCATCAACAATGACGCGGTCCAGGGTGAGACTTTTCTCCCCGGACAGATCTTCGTATTCGGCGGCTTTGCACTGCGGGCCAATTCGCTAGGCCATCTGGAGCAGATCGAAAGCTACGCCCCTGGCCATCATGTCAGATTTGGGAGTTTGAACTACACGGCCGATATTCGCGGAGACTTGATCTTCAACGGATTCGAGCCGCAGCCAAGCGCGCCGCACTGTCTTGATAGGCACGATCTAGCTCTTCCACCGAACAGTGCCCTGGAGGCCGCACCAGAGTCCGCTCCGACCCTTAGTTCAGAGCCGACTTCGCCGATCGAGGATGAGTGGCTGGACACCGCCTCGGGGGATGAGATCTCTACGGTGTTCGAGCCGAACACCATCCCTGCCCTTTGCGAAACTTGTGACTCCAAGGTGCCGGACTCCTCTCCGGACTCCGAATCTTCCGCGCCCCTGCCAATCGAATCCGATTGGGCGCCGGCTATGGAGTTCACTGCCGCAGACATCTTTCAGCACTCGCCCTTCGGCGACATCCTGAACTCACTGAGGTCTCTCTCTTTATCAGGAGAAACCTGGCCGGATTATGGTCAGGAAGGTTGGTATGCGGACGACGAAGAAATTCAATGCCCACCCACCACCCACTTTGTAGCCACTGTCGATGATTTAACCGACATGCTCGATTTTGACTCCGAAGACATCGACGGTATGGACGACGATGCCGGAGACGACCAAGACCTAGCGCCTACAGGGCACTGGAAGGCCACCTCGTCATACGACATATACATGGTGGACATCCCAAAAGATGGGAATGGCGATGGAACAGCGGAGGATGACCCCTCTAAGAAACAGCCTAGTGCCAACGTTAGCGGCGCCACTCTAAATCCCGCCACAGCAAAAACGGCGATTCCGGCACAGGAGATAATAACACCCCAGACAGTGCCGAAGACAACCCCCTCCAGCAGGATTCAGCCTAGGAGGATGGAGAAGCCAGCCCGCATGATAGAGCGGCAGACAGAGAGGTAGAGGACGATAATTATGTGCCTCCCTCCGAAGATGTGGCAAGCCTCGACGACGACAAATTTTTTGTGCCTGAGGATCCCGTCAAACAAGAGCGTTTTAAATGCAGGCTTATGGCCACGGCAAGCAGCCTCAAGAAAAAGCAGCAATAGCTTAGAGCTGACCAAGACTGGCTAGGTGACAGATGGACTGAAGTCCTTGCAGCCGAAGAGTATGAACTCGAACGCCCCTCCAAGAGCTACCCAAAATGCAGGCTGCTACCCCGATTAGAGGAGGAAGCACCCAAACCTACATCACCAGCGCACGACGCGGCCGACCGGCCACCTTGTGGCCGTGACAGAGAGGCCTCTTAGCCCTCCACTCAAGCCGCACCCCGGCGTCGCTCAAAAAGTGCTAAGGCACAGGGAAATGCACCTGACCTGCGAGATATATTGGAGGACAATACAAGGCAAACAAGATCGATCTACAGATCGCGTGGGCGCCCCACGACATGTGATGATTACCGTCACGCCGGATACAACAATTCTGGCCGGGCTGAACACAGTAGACAAAGCTCATTTGAGCTGCGTCGTGATATAGCCCAATACAGAGGCGCCACACACCCACTATGCTTCACAGACAAAGTGATGGATCATCAAATCCCTAAGGGTTTCAAACCCGTAAACATCGAATCATACGATGGCACAACAGATCCTGCGGTTTGGATTGAGGACTATCTCCTTCATATCCACATGGCCCGCGGTGATGACCTACACGCCATCAAATACCTCCCACTCAAGCTTAAAGGACCAGCTCGTCATTTGCTTAACAGCTTGCCAGCAGAATCAATTGGTTGTTGGGAAGACCTGGAAGCCGCATTCCTTGATAACTTCAAGGGCACATATGTGCGACCACCAGACGCCGATGACCTTAGCCATATAATTCAGTAGCCAGAGGAATTGGCCAGACAATTCTGGACACGGTTCCTAACAAAGAAAAGTCAAATCATTGACTGTCCGGATGCAGAGGCGCTAGCAGCCTTCAAACACAACATCCGCGACGAGTGGCTGGCCCGGCACCTAGGACAGGAAAAGCCGAAACCATGGCAGCCCTCACCATACTCATGACCCGCTTTTGCGCGGGAGAGGACATCTAGCTAGCTCGTAGTAACAACTTGACCAAAAACCCTGGTAGTTCGGATACCAAGGACAGCAATGGCAGGTCGCATCGCAACACGAACAAGCACCACATTAACGGCGATAATGCTGAGGATATGGCAGTCAATGCCGGATTCAGAGGCTCTAAACCCGGTCAGCAGAAGAAGCCATTCAAAAGAAATACCCAGGGCCCGTCCAATTTGGACCGAATACTCGATCGCTCGTGCCAGATACACGGCACCCCCGAAAAACCAGCCAACCACACCAACAGGGTTCTTGGGTGTTCAAGCAGGCAGGCAAGTTAAATGCCAAAAACAATGACAAGGGGCTGCATAGCGATGACGAGGAGGAGCCCCGGCCGTCGAACAATAGAGGACAAAAGGGCTTCCCCCCACAAGTGCGGACGGTGAACATGATATACGCAACCCACATACCCAAAAGGGAGCGGAAGTGTGCACTAAGGGACGTATATGCGATGGAGCCAGTCTCCCCAAAGTTCAACCCATGGTCCTCCTGCCCGATCACTTTCGATCGAAGGGACCACCCCACTAGCATCCGCCACGGCGGATTCGCCGCATTGGTTCTTGACCCAATCATTGACGGATTTCACCTTACTAGAGTCCTGATGGACGGCGGCAGCAGCTTGAACCTGCTTTATCAGGATACAGTGCGCAAAATGGGCATAGACCCCTCAAGGATTAAACCCACAAAGACGACCTTTAAAGGCGTCATACCAGGTGTAGAGGGCAACTGCACAGGCTCAGTTACACTCGAAGTGGTCTTCGGATCCCCGGATAACTTCCGAAGCGAGGAATTAATCTTCGACATAGTCCCATTCCACAGCGGCTATCACGCACTGCTCGGATGAACCACATTCACAAAGTTCAATGCGGTGACGCACTACGCGTACCTCAAGCTCAAGATGCCAGGCCCTCGAGGAGTAACTACGGTCAATGGAAACACCGAATGCTCTCTCCGAACGGAGGAGCATACGGCAGAAGTGCAAAGCAGTATCTCAAGGCAATTCTCGAGTCCGGCTATTAAACGTCCGGACACCATCAAGCGCGCCCGGAGTAACCTACAACAAGACCGCCTGGCACGTTCCGAGCACCGCAAGCGTAGCAATGCGGCCCCAACCCCAACCCTCGCGAAATTGCACTAGGGGCTCCCGATTGTGTCATTCTTTTTTCTCTTTTTTCTCTTACTTTCAGGACTCCGTTTTCCAGAAGCCCTATCTGGCATTAGAATCGCCGAACACACGATGCAACAACCAGGGAAGCAGAAAGCTATGTCGAAGTGTCCAGGTGGTCTCTATTACGAGCAGTATACCTGTTTTACATACCATCCCGCAAGCTTACCCCTGGAGGGGGACATGTCAAAAGTCCCGTTCCTTGCTTATCGCACTATTTGTATCGTACTGCTTTCATTGCAGTTCTTTTTGAATAAACAATACATAGCTTTTTCCTATTATTGCATTCCTTTTTCTTATATGTGTTCAGTTATGACATTGTGCAACTGTACACTTTGGTACGGCCAATACACCAGGGGCTTAGGTACCCCAAAATATGGTGTGATAAGTCCGAACACTTTCACATGTGCGGCACCCCGAACTTATAGCATTATATGCATCGGCTCCGAATCATGTCTTGGGTCAATAGTTCGGTTTGCCCGGCTCCCATGTTTTGGTACCTTATGTTCCGTTATATCGGCTAAGGTAGCGCTGGGAGAACCACTGCGATTGTGCCCCGGTTGAGCTGAGTTAAGCACCTCAGTGGAGAAAGCTAAAACTGACCGTCATGATAGGGCAAGAGCCGGTCGCTGTTCGAGAGGTTTTCGAGTCCCTAAAGACTTATGCCGCTTAGAGCGAGGAGTCGGCATTGTCCGGCCTAGGCGTGGATAGCGCCCTGAACTCGGTCTTCCAAATACTAGGGGCTTCGCCGAAATTTAAAATTATATAATTCTATGGCTAAGTGAGAGTGTTCAAGCATTATAGTCCGGTTGCTTGGTTCGTTGTGTTGAGCGCCTCCCTGGAAGGACCCAAGAATGGGAACAAGAGCGCTCAAGTTTATCCCGAACACCCCAGCACTCGTGGCATGGGGGCTGAAGCCAACGACTCGCCATCTCTCAAATTTGATAAACGGCCGCACAGAAGGTAATATTTTAAATTCACAAGCGTTGCTTAGCGCATATGAACAAGTTTTCAGGGTACAGGATAACAAATGCGAGTCTACTAAAAAATTACATCTTTGGAACATTCACCCGCTATAAGGCGGGCACCCTTTAGGATGCCCTCATAATACATCTCGGGCTTACGATACTCCTTGCCCGGCGGTGGTCCGTCTGTCACAAGCTTCTCAGCGTCCAGCTTGCCCCAGTGCACCTTAGCACGGGCAAGGGCCCTACGGGCACCTTCAATATAGACAGAGTGCTTGATGACTTCAACCCATGGACAGGCGTCCACCAGCCGCCGCACTAGCCCTAAGTAGCTCCCAGGCATGGCTTCCTTAGGCCACAGCCGAACTATGAGGCCCTTCATGGCCTGTTCGGCGGCCTTGTGGAGTTCGACCAGCTGCTTCAGCTGGTCGCTCAAGGGCACCGGGTATCCGGCCTCAGCATACTGAGACCAGAACACCTTCTCCGTCGAGCTCCCCTCCTTGGCTCGGTAGAACGCGGCAGCATCGGACACACTGCAGGGCAGATCTGCAAAGGCTCCTGGAGAGCTCCGGATTCGGGTAAGTAACAAATAATTGACTTTCACGTGCTTGCTTTGCATAAAGAATGCCTTACCCGCCGCTATCTTCTTTATCGCCTCAATCTCCTGGAGGGCTTTTTGGGCTTCGGCCTTAGCAGCTTTGGCACTCTCAAGGGCCGAGGCGAGCTCGGACTCTCGAGTCTTCGAGTCACGCTCCAAACTCTCGTGTTTTTCCACAAGAGCCTGGAGCTCTTGCCGCACCTCCGCCACCCGCGCCTCCTGCTTCTCTCGCTCGGTGCGCTTCGCGGCCGCTTTGCTTTCGGCCATGGACACCGCTTCCTTCAGGGTCGCCACCTCGTTCGTAGCCCCTGCAATACCCATGTTATTCCTGTTATTTTTTGCAACCACATTTTTTATACATAATCCCATAAGGTACTACTCACCTTCCTTGTCCTCGAGCCGCTTCTTGGCAAGGCCGAGCTCGCTCTCGGACCGCTCGAGGCTCTCCTTCAATGCATTGACCTCCACAGTTAGTGCAGTAGATGTCAGCAGCACAGCCTGCATTCCCATATTGACATACTTATATTAGACTCCTGCGTATATCTTTTTAGATCCTCAGTTCGGCTTTTCTTTCCGAACACCAAACTAAGCATCAGGGGCTACTGTCTATGCGGTAATATTTTTACATATTCTAAATACATACCTCAAAGCCTATTAGAAGGCTGCTACAGGCTTCAGTCAGCCCGCTCTTGGCGGACTGAACTTTCTGGATCACCACACTCATAACAGTGCGGTGCTCCTCGTCGATGGAGGCGCTGTTAAGCGCCTCCAGCAAACTATCCGGTGCCTCCGGTTGGACGGAGGTCACCGGCGTCGCAGTCTTGCCCTTCTTACGAAGGGGCCGCCTGCCGGACTTTGGAACCACTGAAGGCTCCGGTACGGAGTCCGGACCAGGGTCGGACTTAGAGCCCTTGGGGGTTTCATCCCCTTCGCACCTGGAGTCCGGCAGGTTGCCTTGCGGCACCTCTTGAGCCATCTCCTCCTAACCGGGCCCCTCTTGGGGCCCCACCTCGGCGTCGTCGGCGACGCGAGGAGAAGAGGCGGCTGGAAGTGAAGCGCTCTCCACATCCGACGGATCCAGGGACCCGCTCGACGAAGCGGCGAGCTCGTCCTTGGGCGGGCTGCATGGTGGTATTCGGCGTTAGAAGACACTATGCGACAAATGAAAAGCCATGAGTTATTCCGGAATCCGGACACTTACGATCTCGCCAGGGGCTTGGCCCTCAATGGCCACACCTCTTCGCCGTTGTCGGCGTTGGTGGCGAAGTCCGAAGGAAAGGTCCTTCCTTTCTTGGACCCTCCGGCCTCACCAGTCGGGGCGGCCTTCCTTTTCTTCTCTCCCCCCTGCTAGGGGAGGGGCTTATTTTTCCTCCTCCTCGTTTTCACGGGAGGATTCTGCCTCAGAGTCGTCGGATGATGAGTCCGACAACACCTGGCGCCGGGCACTCCTTCAAGTCCCCGTGGCCTTCTTCTCCGGCACCACGTAAGGTGCCAGAGCCAGCAGCCCCGTCAAGCGGGCGTCCGCTGGGTCTTCTGGCAAGGGAGCCGGACAGTTAACCTGCCCGGACGTGCTCTGCCAGTCCTGTCAAAGTTAAGGGAGTTTAGATCCCGCATAGAGTCAAACTATGAAAACCAAGAGTCTCGTAAAAGGAAAAATAGCTTGCTTCGGTAGCTTGACGCTGTGAGCTAAATCCGCGATCTTCGGTAGCGGATGAGGGAGCCTCGGCGCCCTTGAACAACACCTTCCAGGCATCTTCGTATGTAGTGTCGAAGAGCCTTTTCAGAGTTTGGTGCTGTGCCGGATCGAACTCCCACAATTTGAAGGCACGTTGTTGGCATGGGAGGATCCGGCGGATGAGCATAACCTGGACTATGTTGACAAGCCTGAGATTCTTGTTCACCAGGGTTTGCATGCAGGTTTGCAGTCCGGTCAGCTCTTCTGGATTACCCCATGTTAGGCCCGTCTTTCCAAGATGTGAGCCGCGTAGGAAAGCCAGACCGAAATTCGGGGGCCGCTGCCCATTTAGGGTCGCGCGGCTCGGTGATGTAGAACCACCCCAATTGCCACCCCTTCACGGTCTCCACAAAGGAGCCCTCGGGCCATAGGACGTTGGCCATCTTGCCAACCATGGAACCTCCGCACTCCGCTTGGCGGCCGCCCACTACCTTCGGCTTGACATTGAAGGTTTTCAGCCATAAGCCGAAGTGGGGCTGGATGCAGAGAAAGGCCTCGCACACGACGATGAACGCCGAGATGTTGAGGATAAAATTCGGGGCCAGATCGTGGAAATCTAGGCCATAGTAGAACATGAGCCCCCGGACAAATGGGTGAAGTGGAAAACCTAGTCCGCGGAGGAAGTGGGCGAGGAACACCACCCTCTCATGGGGCCTGGGGGTGGGGATGAGCTGCCCCTCATCGGGGAGCCAATGCGTGATGTCGCCGGACAAGTATCCGGCCTTCTGTAGCTTTTTGACTTGCCCCTCCGTGACGGAGGAGACCATCCACTTGCCTCCCGCTCCGGACATGGCTGGAGAAGGTGGAGGAGGGATGTGCGGACTTGGGCGCTGGAGCTCAAGTGCGCGGAAATGGATGAGCAAAGGAGGAAGAAAGCGTAGATGAAAAGGTGGATCCTTATCCCCTTATATGGACAGACGAAGCTATGCGTCCCCACCGGCCTGGTAAAACTCGCTTATCTCCCAAGCGCCGTAATCAATGACGCGGTTGGGTTACCCACGCCCGTATTGATGAGAATCCTGGAATAAGGGGGCACGATCTCCGCTTTGATAAGACGTGCCAAGGAAACCGCCTCGCTAAACGTGCTGAGGTGGGACAGTAAAAACGATTCGAATAAAGGCCTGGCCGTGGTGTGATGTCACGCCGTGGAATGCGTCAGCAGATCTGCGTAAAGATTAATGAGTGCTCCCAATCATGAAAGATGTCAATGGTAATATATCTATATGTGAAACCTCTCTCTCCTTATTACTTCCTATTAATTGCAACGATGACCAAAGCTATATTTGCCAACTCCCAACAACTTTTAATCATCATACTCTTTCTATGTGGAGTCATTACTTTCACTAAGATCAATATAAACTCTTTGATTCTTTTTATTCTTTTTCTTCTAATCACCCAAGATCATGGCAAAATACTCAAGCCCTTGACTCAACACTAATCTTTATTATATAGCTCACGGACTCGATTACAAAGAAGGATCATAAAGCAAAACTCAAAACTAGACCATGCCATGACTTTATTCTACTAAATCAAGATACTACTAATAGGATTGAACTAAGAAAAAGGGAAAAGATAGGAGTTGTGATGGTGATACAATACCAGGGCACCTCCCCAAGCTTGGCAGTTGCCAAGGGGAGTGCTGAGGGAGTCCTGGACTAGGGGGTGTCCGGACAGCCGGACTATCATTGTCCGCCGGACTATCAATATCCGCCGGACTCCAAGACTACGAAGATAGAAGATTGAAGACTCCGGCTCGTGTCCGGATGGTACTTTCCTTGGCATGGAAGTCAAGCTTGGCAATACGGATATGTAGATCTCCTACCATTGTAACCGACTCTGTGTAACCCTAGCCTCCTCCGGTGTCTATATAAACCGGAGGGCTTTAGTCCGTAGGACAACATACATCTCAACAATCATACCATAGGCTAGCTTCTAGGGTTTAGCCTCCTTGATCTCGTGGTAGATCTACTCTTGTACTACCCATATCATCAATATTAATCAAGCAGGACGTAGGGTTTTACCTCCATCGAGAGGGCCCGAACCTGGGTAAAAACATTGTGTCCCTCGTCTCTTGTTACCATCCGCCTAGACGCACAGTTCAGGACCCCCTACCCGAGATCCGCCGGTTTTGACACCGACATTGGTGCTTTCATTGAGAGTTCCTCTTTGTCGTCACTGATAGGTTCGATGGCATCTTCAACCAACAACGCTGTCCAGGGTGAGACTTTTCTCCCCGGACAGATCTTCGTATTCGGCGGCTTTGCACTGCGGGCCAATTCTCTTGGCCATCTAGAGCAGATCGAAAGCTACACCCCTGGCCGTCAGGTCAAATTTGGAAGCTTAAACTTCACGGCCGATGTTCGCGGAGACTTGATCTTCGACGGACTCGAGCCACAGCCGAGCGCGCCGCACTGTGACGATGGGCATGATCTAGCTCTGCCGCCGAACAGTGCCTTGGTGGCCGCACACGAATCAGCTTCGGCCATTAGCCCAGAGCCGATCGCCCAGATCGAGGGCCGGTCGATAGACGCCGCCCTGGGGGCTTCAACATCCACGACGATGGAGCCGAACACCAATCTTGTCCCTCGCGAAACTTGTGATTCCGAGGCGCCGGATATGGAATTCACCACCGCGGACATCTTCCAACACTCGCCTTTTGGCGATATCCTGAATTCACTAAAGCATCTCTCGCTATCAGGAGAGTCCTGGCCGGACTATGGCCAGGATGGTTGGGGTACGAACGACGAAGAAATTCAGAGCCCACCCACCACCCACTTTGTAGCCACTGTCGAGGATTTAACCGACATGCTAGACTACGGCTCCGACGACATCGACGCTATGGACGACGATGCCGGAGACGAACTGGAACCAGCGCCTACAGGGCACTGGAAGACCACCTCGTCATATGACATATACATGGTGGACACCCCAAAAGACGGGGATGGCGAAGAAGCAGCGGAGGCAGATTCTCTAAAGAAGCAGCCCAAACGCCGACGTCAGCGGCGCCGCTCTAAATCCCGTCACAGCAAGAATGGAGATTCCGGCACGGGAGATAATAATACTCCGGAGATTGCCGAAGACAATCCCCTCCAGCAAGATTCAGCGCAGGAGGATGCAGAAGCAAGCCCTCAGGAGAGGGCGGCAGACGAAGGGGTTGAGGATGATAACTATATGCCTCCCTCCGAAGACGAAGCAAGCCTCAACGATGACGAATTCGTCGTACCCGAGGATCCCGTCGAACAAGAGCGCTTTAAGCGCAGGCTTATCGCCACAGCAAACAGCCTAAAGAAAAAGCAGCAACAGCTTCAAGCTGATCAAGACCTGCTGGCCGATCGATGGACCGAGGTCCTCACGGCCGAAGAGTATAAACTCGAACGCCCCTCCAAAAGTTACCCAAGAAGCAAGCTGCTCCCCCGATTAGAGGAGGAAGCATACATACCTTCATCACCAGCGCACGATATGGCTGACCGACCACCCTGTGGTCGTGATAGAGAGGCATCCAGGCCCCCAGCCAAGACCGTACCCCGGCATCGCTCCAAAAGTACGAAGCCAAGAGGGAACGCGCCGGACTTGCGAGACATATTGGAGGACAAGGCAAGGCAATCCAGATCCATCTACGGATCACGTGGGCGCCCTACGACCCACGACGAACACCGTCGTGCCGGATACAATAACCCCGGCCGGGCCGAACATAGCAGACAGCGCTCTCTCAAGCTGCGTCGCGATATTGCTCAATACAGGGGTGCCGCACACCCTCTATGCTTCACTGACGAAGTAATGGATCATCAGATCCCCGAAGGGTTTAAACCCGTAAACATCGAATCTTGCGATGGCACAACAGACCCCGCGGTGTGGATCGAAGACTATCTTCTCCACATCCATATGGCCCGTGGCGACGATCTACATGCCATCAAGTATCTCCCACTCAAGCTTAAAGGACCAGCCCGGCATTGGCTTAACAGCTTGCCCGCAGAGTCAATTGGGTGTTGGGAAGACCTGGAGGCCGCATTCCTTGATAACTTCCAAGGCACATATGTGCGACCACCAGACGCCGATGACCTAAGCCACATCATTCAGCAGCCAGACGAATCGGCCAGACAATTCTGGACACGGTTCTTGACGAAGAAAAATCAAATCGTCGATTGTCCGGATGCAGAGGCCCTTGCAGCCTTCAAACATAACATCCGGGACGAATGGCTAGCCCGGCACCTGGGGCAGGAAAAGCCGAAATCCATGGCAGCCCTCACATCGTTAATGACCCGCTTTTGTGTGGGAGAGGACAGCTGGCTAGCCCGCAGCAACAATCTCCGTAAAAATTCTGGCAGTCCAGATACTAAGGACAACAACGGCAGGTCACGTCGAATCAAAAACAAGCGCCGCATTAACGGCGACGATAAGGAGGATACGGCAGTCAATGCCGGATTCCGAGGCTCTAAACCCGGTCAGCGGAAGAAGCCATTTAAAAGAACAACTCCGGGTCCGTCCAATCTGGACCGAATACTCGACCGCTTATGCCAAATACATGGCACCTCTGAAAAGCCAGCTAATCACACCAATAGAGATTGTTGGGTGTTCAAGCAGGCTGGCAAGTTAATTGCCGAAAACAATGACAAGGGGCTAAATAGCGACGACGAGGAAGAGACCCGGCCGCCGAACAATAGAGGACAGAAGGGTTTCCTCCCACAAGTGCGGACGGTGAATATGATATACGCGACCCATATACCCAAGAGGGAGAGGAAACGCGCACTCAGGGACGTCTATGCGATGGAGCCAGTCGCCCCAAAGTTCAATCCATGGTCCTCTTGTCCGATCACTTTCGATCGAAGAGACCATCCGACCAGCATACGCCATGGCGGATTCGCCGCATTGGTTTTAGACCCAATCGTCGATGGATTTCACCTCACAAGAGTCCTGATGGACGGCGGTAGTAGCCTGAACCTGCTTTACCAGGATACAGTGTGCAAAATGGGCATAGACCCATCAAGGATTAAACCTACAAAGACAACCTTTAAAGGTGTCATTCCAGGAGTGGAGGCCAACTGTACAGGCTCAGTCACACTGGAAGTGGTCTTCGGATCCCCGGATAATTTCCGGAGCGAAGAGTTAATCTTCGACATAGTCCCGTTCCGCAACGGCTATCACGCTCTGCTCGGACGAACCGCGTTTGCAAAATTCAACGCGGTGCCGCATTATGCATACCTAAAGCTCAAGATGCCAAGCCCTCGTGGAGTCATCACGGTCAATGGGAATACAGAACGCTCCCTCCGAACGGAGGAACATACAGCGGCTCTCGCGGCAGAAGTATAGAGCAGCCTTCTCAGGCAATTCTCAAGTCCGGCAGTTAAACGGCCGGACACATCAAAGCGCGCCCGGAGCAATGCCAACAAAGACCACCTGGCGCGATCAGAGCACGCGTAGCAATGCGGCCCCAACCCTCGCCCGCGCATGATTGCAAGAATAACACTCCGCGTACATCATTACGCTTTGGAGATACCATCGGCGCAGGGAAAGGGGCACGATCATAATGGACCCAGAGTGCGGCTTGACCGCACCAGGGGCTCACAAGTGTGCCCCCCTTCTTTTTTCATTTTCCTTCTTCTTTTATGTACACAGGACTCTGTTAACCAGAAGCCCTGTCCGGTGCCGAACCTGCCGAACTCATGATACAACAGTCAGGGACTAAAGAAGGCCGCGACGAACATTCAGGTGGTCTCAATTACGAGCATTAAATTCGATTATATACACCAATTCTGCAGATCATCCCTGGAGGGGGACATGTTTATTTAGTCCAACTCCCTTGCTTACCGCACTATTTGTATCAGTCTGATCTACTATCAGACTTTCTTTTATAAATAATGCAGCACCTTTTTATTGCAATTGCGTTATCTTTTATATATGTTTATTATATGACATCTTTCACCCGTATATTTTGGTACGGCCGAATACGCCAGGGGCTTCTGTTCCCCACATTATGGTGTGATTAAGTCCGAACACTTTCACAAGTGCGGCACCCCGAACTTATAGCATTATATGAATCGGCTCCGAATCATGTCTTGGGTCAATAGTTGGGTTTGCCCGGCTCCCATGTTTTGGTGCCTTACGTTCCGTTCCGTCGGCTAAGGTAGCACTGGGAGAACCACTGCGATTGCGCCCCAGTTGAGCCGGGTTAACGCCTCAGTGGAGAAAGCTAAAACTGACTGGCATGATAAGGCGAGAGACTGGTCGCTGTTCGAGAGGTTTTTTCGGGTCCTTAAAGACTCACGCCGCTTCGAGCGAAGTTCCGGACGATGTCCGAAGAAGGCGTGGATAGCGCCCCGGATTCGGTCTTCCGAATACCAGGGCTTCGCTGAAATTTAAAATTCTAGAATTCTATGGCTAAGTGAGAGTGTTCAAGCATTATAAGTCCGGTTGCCTCGTTCGTTGTGTTGAGCGCCTCCCTCGATGGACCCAACAATGGGAACAAGAGTGCTCATGTTTATCCCGAACACCCCAGCACTCGCGGCTTGGGGGCTGAAGCCAACGACTTGCCATCTCTCAGATTTTATAAACGGCAGCACAAAAGGTAATATTTTAAATTAAACAAGCGTTGCTCATGGCGCATATGAACGAAGTTTTCAGCGCACAGGATAAATATACAGCGAGTTCACTCAAAAATTACATTTCGGGAGCACTCATCTGCAATATCGCAGGCTCCCTTCAGGATAATCTTATAATACCGCTCCGGCGTGCGATGCTCCTTGCCCGGCGGCGGTGGGTCTGTGAGAAGCTTCTCTGCATCCAGTTTGCCCCATTGCACCTTTATGCGGGCAAGGGCCCGACGAGCGCCTTCAATGCAGGCGGAGCGCTTGACTACATCAAGCCTGGGGCATGCATCCACCAGCCGCCGCACGAGGCCAAAGTAGCTCCCAGGCATGGCCTGTCCAGGCCATAGCCGGACTATGAGGCCCTTCATGGCCTCCTCAGCTACCTTGTGGAGTTCGACCAGCTGCTTCAGCTGGTCGCTTGGGGGCACCGGATGGCCGGCCTCAGAGTACTGAGACTAGAAGACCTTCTCCGTCGAGCTCCCCTCCTCGCCATGATAGAATGCGGCGGCATCAGACGCACTACGCGGAAGATCTGTCCTCAACTTCCTGAAGGGCCTTACGGGCCTCGGCCTTGGCGGACTTGGCACTTCGAGAGCCGAGGAAAGCTCGGACTCTCGAGTCTTGGAGTCGCGCTCCAAACTCTCATGCTTTTCCATGAGAGCCTGGAGCTCTTGCCGAACTTCCGCCACCCGCGCCTCTTGCTTTTCTCGCTCAGCCCGTTCCGTGGCCGCATTGCGTTCGGCCGCGGACACGGCATCCTTCAGGGCTGCCACCTCGTTAGTGTCCCCTGCAATACACATATTATCCTTGTTAATTTTATTTGCAACCAAAATCCTTTTCTGTAAGGTACTTATTCAAAGAGGTGTTACTCACCTTCTTTTTCCTCGAGCTGCTTCTTCGCATGGCCGAGCTCTTGCTCGGACCGCTCGAGGTTCTTCTTCAGCACCTGGACCTCCGCCGTTAATGCGGCAGAGGTCAGCAGCGCAGCCTGCAAACCCATATTGACATATTTTTTAGCAACCCTGTGTTTATCTTGTTAGATCCTTAGTCCGTCTTTTCCTTCCGAACACCGAACTAAGCATCAGGGGCTACTGTCTATGCGGTATTACATTACATAATTTTAACTTCTTACCTCAAAGCCTGTTAGAAGGCTGCTGCAGGCTTTGGTCAGCCCGCTCTTGGAAAGCTGAACCTTCTCAATCACCGCACTCATGATAGTGCGGTGTTCTTCCTCGATGGAAGCGCCTTTAAGCGCCTCCAACAGGTTATCCGGCACCTCCGGTTGGACAGAGGCCGCCGGCGTCACGGTCCTGCCCTTCTTTCGAAGGGGCCGCTTGCCGGACTCTGGAACCACTGCGGGTTCTGATATAGAGTCCGGCACAAAGTCCTGGAGGTCGCCTGACGGCGCCTCTGGAGCCTCCTCCTGATGGGTCCCCTCTTGGGATCCCACCTCGGCGTCCTTGTCGGCGCGTGGGGTAGAGGCGGTCGGGACGGAATTTACGTACGACGAGGCCAACGACCCGCTCATCGAGTCGGGGAGATCATCCTTGGCCGGACTACGGACAGAATGCGGCGTTAGAGGGATACTACGTGACATGAAAAGTACGGCATATAAATGATCCGGATACTTACGATCCTGCCGGATGCCTGGCCCTTGGAGGCCACTCGTCCTCGCCAACGCTGATGTTGGCGAAACTGTCCGGGGGGATAGTTCTCCCCCTCTTGGACCCTTCGGCCTCCCCGATTGGGGAAGCCTTCCTATTTTTCTCTCCCTCCTCCGGGAGAGAATACTCCTCCTCCTCGTCTTCAGGGGAGGAGTCCTCGTCGTCGTCAGACGCCTGATTGCGGGAACTCTTTCGAGTCCCCGCGGCCACCTTCTTGGCCTTCTTCTCCGGCACCACGTGCGGTGCCGGAACCAGTAGCCCTGTTAAGCGGGTGTTCACTGGGTCTTCTGGCATGGGAGCCGGGCTGATGAGCAGCTTGGCCTTCTCCATCCATTCCTGTCAAAGGAAGAGGCAGAATAAAACCTCACTAGAGTCAATCTAATTATCACAAGTGTCCCGTAATGGGGTTGAATCACTTACCTTGTCAGTTGGACACTGCGAGCTGAATCCGCGATCTTCCATCACGGATGCGGGGGCGTCGGCGCCCTTGAACAGCACCCTCCAGGCACCTTCGTGTGTTGTATCGAAGAGCTCGCTTAGCGCCTGGTGCTGTTCCGGATCGAACTCCCACAAATTAAATGCCCGTTCTTGGCATGGGAGGATCCGCTGGATGAGCATGACTTGGACCACATCGACGAGCCTGAGCCTATTGCTCACCATCTTCTTGATGCAGGCTCGGAGTCCCGTCACCTCCACCGGATTGCCCCACTACAAGCCCTTCTCTTTCCAGGAGGTGAGCTGTGTGGGGATACCAGATCTAAACTCGGGGGCCGCCGCCCATGTGGGCTTGCGCGGCTCGGTGATGTAGAACCACCCCGATTGCCACCCCTTGACGGAGTCCATGAAGGTCCCTTCTAGCCAAGGGACGTTGGGCAATTTGCCCAACATGGCGCCTCCGCATTCCGCTTGCGTGCCCTTCACAACCTTCGGCTTGACGTTGAAGGTCTTGAGCCACAGGCCGAAGTGGGGCTGGATGCAGAGAAAGGCCTCGCACACGACGATAAACGCCGAGATGTTGAGGATGAAGTTCGGCGCCAGATCGTGGAAATCCAGGCCATAGTAAAACATGAGCCCCCGGACAAACGGATGGAGCGGAAAGCCCAGTCCGCGGAGGAAGTGGGGGAGGAAGACGACCCTCTCATGAGGCCCGGGGGTGGGGATGAGCTGCCCCTCGTCGGGCAGCCGATGCGCAATATCGCTGGAAAGGTATCCGGCGTCGCGCAGCTTTGTGATGTCCTCCTCCTTAGCGGTGGAGGCCAACCATTTACCTCCCGCTCTGGACATATTCGGAGAAGGTCGAGGTGAGATGCGCGAGCTCGGGCGTTGGAGCTTGAGTTCGCAGGGATGGATAAGCAAAGGAGGAAGAAGGCGTAGGTGAGAAGGTGAATCCTTATCCCTTATATATAGGCGGACAAAATTATGCGTCCCCCATCGGCCTGGTAAAACTCGCTTATCTCCCAAGCGCCACCATCAATGGCGCGGTTGGGTTACCCACACACGTATTGATGAGAATCCCGGAATAAGGGGAACACGATCTCTGCTTCGACAAGATGTGCCAAGGAAACCGCTTCGCTAAACGTGCTGAGGTGGTATAGCAAAAAAAGATTCAAACAAAGGCTTGGTAGCGGTGTGATGTCACGCCGCATAATACGTCAGCAGATTGAGCTAGTGTACATTTTATTCTCTCTATGGTGGAATGTGGAAATTATTTTTGCAGGGCCGGACACTATCCTGGTGTTCATTATCTTCTCTGGATTATTCAAGGGAGGAACCCGCCTTGCAATGCCGAACATTATGCACGCCGGACTTATCGTCATTGAAGACTGGTTCAGGGGCTACTGAGGCAGTCCTGGACTAGGGGGTGTCCGGACAGCTGGACTATCATTGTCCGCCGGACTATCAATATCCGCCGGACTCCAAGACTACGAAGATAGAAGATTGAAGACTCCGGCTCGTGTCCGGATGGTACTTTCCTTGGCGTGGAAGGCAAGCTTGGCAATACGGATATGTAGATCTCCTACCATTGTAACCGACTCTGTGTAACCCTAGCCTCCTCCGGTGTCTATATAAACCGGAGGGCTTTAGTCCGTAGGACAACATACATCTCAACAATCATACCATAGGCTAGCTTCTAGGGTTTAGCCTCCTTGATCTCGTGGTAGATCTACTCTTGTACTACCCATATCATCAATATTAATCAAGCAGGACGTAGGGTTTTACCTCCATCGAGAGGGCCCGGACCTGGGTAAAAACATTGTGTCCCTCGTCTCTTGTTACCATCCGCCTAGACGCACAGTTCGGGACCCCCTACCCGAGATCCGCCGGTTTTGACACCGACAAGTGCCCATACCCATGTGATTATATCTCCTTCTTTGTTGTTGGCGTAATATTCTTGGCGATGATTCCCCTCAGAATACGGTTCTCCTCGACTGACTATTGAGAAGACATCTTGCTCAAATCTGCAGTAGCAACAGCTCGAAACGAAAACAGAGAATATTTGCGTGATACGAGAGTCAAAACCTTCGGGAGAATATATAATGAATTTTTACTGACCAAAATACGTATCTTGCAAGAAAACGGAGTCCGGAGGGCACACGAGGTGCTCACGAGGTAGGGGGCGCGCCCAGGGGGGTAGGGCGCGCCCTCCACCCTCGTGGAGGCCTCGTGTCCTCCCCGGACTGCTACTTATTTTTCTATTTTTCTAAATATTCCAAAACATAGAAATATTGCCTAAAAAAATGTTTTGGAGTCGGTTTACTTAACGTACCACATACCTATTCCTTTTCGGAGTCTGGAACGTTCTGGAAAGTGTCCCTTATGTATTCCTCCGGGGTTACGGTTTCAATAATATTGGTTTCAACATTTATAGGATTACCTGAGATATAGTGTTTGATCCTTTGACCGTTTACCACCTTCGGATTTGTTCCTGTGAAGTTGTTGATTTTTATGGCACCAGAACGATAGACCTCCTCGATAACGTAGGGACCTTCCCATTTAGAGAGAAGTTTTCCTGCAAAAAATCTTAAACGAGAGTTGTATAGCAACACATAATCACCTACATTAAACTCACGCTTTTGTATCCTTTTGTCATGCCATCTTTTAACCTTTTCTTTAAACAACTTGGCATTTTCATAAGCTTGGGTTCTCCATTCATCAAGTGAGCTAATATCAAATAACCTCTTCTCACGGGCAAGTTTGAAATCATAGTTGAGCTCTTTAATATCCCAATATGCCTTATGTTCTAATTCGAGAGGTAAGTGACATGCTTTTCCATAAACCATTTTATACAGAGACATGCCCATAGGATTTTTATATGCAGTTCTATAGGCCCATAATGCATCATAAAGTTTCTTGGACCAATTCTTTCTAGACCTATTAACAGTCTTTTGCAAAATTAATTTGAGCTCTCTATTACTCAATTCTCCTTGACCACTAGACTGTGGGTGATAAGGAGATGCAATTCTATGATTAACGTCATATTTAGCAAGCATTTTACGGAAAGCACCATGAATAAAGTGTGAACCACCATCAGTCATCAAATATCTAGGGACTCCAAACCTCGGAAAAAGAACTTCCTTAAGCATTTTAATAGAAGTGTTATGATCAGCACTACTAGTTGGAATAGCTTCTACCCACTTAGTAACATAATCAACAGCAACTAAAATATGTGTATATCCATTAGAGGCAGGAAAAGGTCCCATATAATCAAAGCCCCAAACATCAAATGGTTCAATAACAAGTGAATAATTCATAGGAATTTCTTGACGTCTACTAATATTACCAATTCTTTGACATTCATCACAAGATAAGACAAACTTACGGGCATCCTTGAAGAGAGTAGGCCAATAAAAACCGGATTGTAGTAGCTTATGTGCAGTTCTATCTCCAGCGTGGTGCCCTCCTTAAGCTTCGGAGTGACACTTGCATAGGATCTGTTCCTGTTCATGCTCAGGTACACAACGTCTAATAACACCATCTACTCCTTCTTTATAAAGATGTGGATCATCCGAAAAGTAGTGTCGCAAATCATAAAAGAACTTTTTCTTTTGTTGGTATGTGAAGCTAGGTGGTATAAACTTAGCAACAATATAATTAGCATAATCAGCATACCATGGAGTGCTACGAGAAGTGCTTATGACATTTAATTGTTCATCAGGAAAGCTATCATCGGTAGGTAGTGGGTCATCAAGAACATTCTCTAACCTAGATAAATTGTCTGCAACGCGATTCTCAGCTCCTTTTCTATCAACAATATGTAATTCAAATTCTTGCAGCAGGAGAACCCATCTAATAAGTCTAGGTTTTGCATCTTTCTTTTCCATAAGATATTTAATAGCAGCATGATCTGTGTGAATAGTTACTTTAGAGTCAACAATATAGGGTTTGAATTTATCACAAGCAAATACAACTGCTAAGAGTTGCTTTTCGGTAGTAGCATAATTTCTTTGAGCATTGTCTAGAGTCTTACTAGCATAATGGATAACATTTAATTTCTTATCAACTCTTTGCCCTAGAACAGCACCTACAGCATAATCACTAGCATCACACATAATTTCAAAGGGTAAATTCCAATCAGGTGGCTGAACAACAGGTGCAGAGACTAATGCTTTCTTAAGTATTTCAAATGCTTCTACACAATCATCATCAAAGACAAATGGTACATCTTTGTGTAATAAATTAGTCAGAGGCCGAGAGATTTTTGAGAAGTCCTTAATGAACCTCCAATAAAATCCGGCGTGACCAAGGAAACTTCTTATACCTTTGATGTCCTTGGGACATGGCATCTTTTCAATAGCATCAACCTTGGCTTTATCAACTTCAATACCTCTTTCAGAAACTTTGTGCCCCAAGACAATGCCTTCATTAACCATAAAGTTGCACTTTTCCCAATTCAAGCCAAGACTAGTTTCTTCACATCTCTCCAAAACTCGATCAAGATTGCTCAAGCAATCGTCAAAAGAGGAACCATAGACGGAAAAGTCGTCCATGAAAACCTCACAAATCTTTTCACAAAAGTCAGAAAATATAACCATCATGCATCTTTGAAAGGTAGCAGGTGCATTACATAAACCAAAAGGCATACGTCTATAAGCAAAAGTACCAAAAGGGCATGTAAAAGTAGTCTTTGATTGATCTTTAGCCGACACAGGTATTTGAGAGAAACCAGAATAACCATCTAGAAAGCAATAATGTGTATGTTTGCATAATCTTTCTAGCATTTGATCAATAAAAGGTAAGGGGTAATGATCTTTCTTAGTAGCTTTATTTAATTTGCGGAAATCAATTACCATCCTATAACCTGTGATAATTCTTTGCGGAATCAATTCATCTTTATCATTAGGGACAACAGTAATACCTCCCTTCTTAGGGACACAATGGACAGGACTTACCCACTGACTATCAGCAATGTGATAAATTATACCTGCCTCCAGAAGCTTAAGTATTTCTTTTCTTACCACTTCTTTCATTTTAGGATTCAAACGTTGTTGAGGATCACGAACTGGTTTGGCATCCGCTTCCAAATTTATTTTATGTTGACATAGAGTGGGACTAATGCCCTTAAGATCATCGAGAGTATATCCAATTGCGGCACGGTGCTTCTTCAGAGTTTTCAATAATCTTTCTTCTTCCTGCTCTGAAAGGTTAGCACTAATATTAATAGGATATATTTTATTTTCATCAAGATAAGCATATTTAAGATTATCAGGCAATGGTTTAAGCTCAAACACGGGATCACCCTTGGGTGGAGGAGGATCCCCTAGGATTTCAACAGGCAAATTGTGTTGCAGAATAGGTTCCTGTTTAAAGAATACTTCATCTATTTCCCTTCTTTCATTCATGAACATATCATTTTCATGATCTAGCAAATAATGTTCCAAAGGATCACTAGGAGGCACAACAATAGAAGCAAGACCAATAATTTCATCCTTACTAGGCAATTCTTCCTCACGATGTTGTTTACTAAATTTAGAGAAATTAAAATCATGAACCATATCATCCAAGCCAATAGTAAAAATATTCTTTTCGTAGTCTATCTTAGCATTAACAGTATTCAAGAAGGGTCTACCAAATATAATGGGACAAAAGCTATCTTGTGGAGAACCAAGAACAAGAAAATCAGCGGGATATTTGGTTTTTCCACACAAGACTTCAACATCTCTAACAATTCCTATTAGAGATATAGTATCTCTATTGGCAAGTTTAATTGTGACATCAATTTCTTCTAACTCAACAGGTGCAATATTATGCATAATTTCTTTATATAAGTCAATGGGTATAACGCTAGCACTAGCACCCATATCACATAAGCCATGATAACAATGATCTCCTATTTTAACAGAAATAACAGGCACGCCTACCACAGGTCTATGTTTATCTCTATCACAGGGTTTAGCAATTCTAGCAGTTTCACCAGAGAATTGAATGGCATGCCCATCAATATTATCAGACAAGAGATCTTTAACAATTGAAATATTAGGTTCTACTTTGACTTGCTCAGGAGGTGTATAAGTTCTAATATTTCTTTTACGAACAACAGTTGAAGCTTTAGCATGATCCTTTACTCTAATAGGGAAAGGTGATTTCTCAACATAAGAGGTAGGAACAATAGGATCATTATAAGTGACAGTCTTTTCTTCAACTTTAATAGGTGCAACTACTTTTACTTCTATGGTAGGATGATATTTGAACCACTTCTCTTTAGGGAGATCAACATAAGTAGCAAAAGATTCACAGAAAGAAGCTACTATCTCAGAGTCAAGTCCATATTTAGTGCTAAACTTACGGAAAATACCGGTATCCATAAAAGATTTAACACAATCAAACTTAGGTGTCATACCTGACTCCTTACCTTCGTCGAGGTCCCAATCTTCAGAATTGCGTTTAATTCTATCCAATAAATTCCATTGGAATTCAATAGTCTTCATCATAAAAGAGCCAGCACAAGAAGTATCGAGCATGGTGCGATTGTTTTCAGAAAGCCGAGCATAAAAATTCTGAAGAATTGTCACTTTTGAGATCTCATGATTGGGGTATGAATATAACATTGATTTAAGCCTCCCCCAAGCTTGAGCGATGCTTTCTCCTTTGCGAGGCCAAAAATTATATATATAATTGCGATCACGATGAACAAGATGCATAGGGTAATACTTTTGATGAAATTCCAATTTCAATCTTTTATAGTTCCATGATCTCGTATCACATAGCCTATACCATGTCAATGTGTCTTCCTTCAAAGATAAAGGGAAAGCCTTCTTCTTAACAACATCATCGGGTACACCTGCAAGCTTAAATAATCCACAAATTTCATCCACATATATTAAGTGCTCATCAAGGTGATTTGTTCCATCTCCTGTAAAAGGATTAGCTAGCAGTTTTTCCATCATACCCGAAGGAAATTCAAAAGGAGTTTCATTTTCAATAGGTTCAGTAGGTTGAGTAGGTTGAGGAGCAACACTTTGCTCTACTGGACGGGGTGAATATACCCCGAACAAGCCCCTCAGACAATTACTTTCCATAGTAACAAGTGACAGAAAATTTCAGCACACTAAATAAATTTTTCCTTACCAAATTCCACCTACCAAAGGCGCTTCACTCCCCGGCAATGGCGCCAGAAAAGAGTCTTGATGACCCACAAGTATAGGGGATCTATCGTAGTCCTTTCGATAAGTAAGTGTTTCAAACCCAACGAGGAGCAGAAGGAAATGATAAGCGGTTTTCAGCAAGGTATTCTCTGCAAATACTGAAATAAGTGGTAACAGATAGTTTTGTGATAAGATAAATTGTAACGAGCAACAAGTAACAAAAGTAAATAAAGTGCAGCAAGGTGGCCCAATCCTTTTTGTAGGAAATTACAAGCCTGGACAAACTCTTATAATAGGAAAAACGCTCCCGAGGACACATGGGAATATCGTCAAGCTAGTTTTCATCATGTTCATATGATCCGCGTTCGGTACTTTGATAATTTGATATGTGGGTCGACCGGTGCTTGGGTGTTGTTCTTACTTGAACAAACATCCCACTTATGATTAACCTATTAACCTCTATTGCAAGCATCCGCAACTATAACAAAAGTACTAAGGTAAACCTAACCATAGCATGAAACATATGGATCCAAATCAGCCCCTTACGAAGCAACGCATAAACTAGGGTTTAAGCTTCTGTCACTCTAGCAACCCATCATCTACTTATTACTTCCCAATGCCTTCCTCTAGGCCCAAATAATGGTGAAGTGTTACGTAGTCGACGTTCACATAACACCACTAGAGATTAGACAACATACATCTCATCAAAATATCGAACGAATACCAAATTCACATGACTACTAATAGCAAGACTTCTCCCTTGTCCTCAGGAACAAACGTAACTACTCACAAAGCATATTCATGTTCATAATCAGAGGGGTAATAATATGCATAAAGGATCTGAACATATGATCTTCCACCAAGTAAACCAACTAGCATCAACTACAAGGAGTAATCAACACTACTAGCAACCTACTAGCACCAATCCCGGACTTAGAGACAAGAATTGGATACAAGAGATGAACTAGGGTTTGGAGATGAGATGGAGCTGGTGAAGATGTTGATGGAGATTGCCCTCTCCCGATGAGAGGAGCGTTGGTGATGATGATGACGATGATTTCCCCCTCCCGGAGGGAAGTGTCCCCGGTAGAACAGCTCTGCCGGAGCCCTAGATTGGTTCCGCCAAGGTTCCGCCTCGTGGCGGCGGAGTCTCGTCCCTAAAGGTTGCTTCTGATTTTTTTCTCATCGAAAGACTTCATATAGGAGAAGGTGGGCATCGGAGAGCCACCATGGGGCCCACGAGATAGGGGGGCGCGCCCAGGGGGGAGGGCGCGCCCCCCACCCTCGTGAGCAGGGTGTGGGCCCCCTGGCCTTCATCTTTGGCGACGATTTTTCTTTATTTATTTTAAGGTATTCTGTGGAGTTTCAGGACTTTTGGAGTTGCGCAGAATAGGTCTCCAATATTTGCTCCTTTTCCAGCCAGAATTCCAACTGTCGGCATTCCCCCTCTTCATGGTAAACCTTGTAAAATAAGAGAGAATAGGCATAAGTATTGTGACATAACATGAAATAACAGCCCATAATGCGATAAATATCGATATAAAAGCATGATGCAAAATGGACGTATCATTCACCAATTGCTTTTCTCTTCTGTACGGCAGACCATCGAAGATGTTCCATAACTGGTTTCACTTTTGGGTTGACTCGCAAATGGTGCTCAGCCAGTCCCCTGGGAACACCCGGCATGTCAGAAGGTTTCCATGCAAAGATGTCCCAGTTCTCACGGAGGAACTGGATGAGCGCTTCTTCCTATTTGGAGTCGAGTGTCGTCGAAATGTGAGTCGGAGCAGCATTGGGATCAGTCGGATGAATATGAATCGGCTTCGTTTCACCAGACGACTGAAATGCGAAATCTATGGCGGGCTTCTTGGCTCGCAGCAAATCACTCGGATTTGTAGTTTTTTGGTATTCCTGCAATTCCACTACTGCCATTTGTGCATCGGCGATCTTTGAGCCCTTCTGGAAGCACTCTTCTGCCTTCTTCCGATTGCCAGTGATAGTGATCACTCCTCTAGGACCAGGCATCTTTAATTTGAGGTACACATAGCATGGTCGAGCCATAAAACGTGCATAAGCTGGCCTGCCCAGAATAGCGTGATAAGCACTCTGGAAATCCACAACTTCAAATGTCAACTTTTCTTTGCGGTAATTCTTGGAATCACCGAAAACCACATCAAGAGCAATCTGGCCGAGTGATTCAGCCTTCTTGCCTGGAATGACTCTATGGAAACTCATATTGCTTGCACTGAGTCTGGACATCGGAATGCCCATCCCTTTCAGCGTTTCTGCATAAAGAATATTCAGGCCACTGCCACCATCCATCAGAACTTTAGTCAACCGAGTGCCTTCGACGACTGGGTCGACCACCAACGCTTGCCTCCCGGGGTGGCTATGTGTGTAGGGTGATCTGACTGGTCGAAGGTAATGGCAGTCTGGGACCACTTCAAATAACTGGGAGTCGCCGGAGCGACCATGTTCACTTCTCGGTTGATGACTTTCAATCGACTTTTGCTCTCAACATCGGCAAAAATCATTAGAGTGGAATTGACGTGGGGGTAACCATCATCGTCTTCTTCCTTATCTTCAACTTTGTCCGACTCCTTCTCACTACTAGGGAAAAGGCTATACACAGAATCTTAGCAGCAGCGAGGGTTAAAAACCCTCGCTACTGCTACTTACTAGCAGCGCAGGTTTTTAAACCTCGCTACTACTAAGCGGTCTCTACCGTGCCCCAGGGGATATGCCATAGTAGTAGCGCGGGTTTTTAACCTTCGCTACTACTAAGTTGATAGCAGTAGCGCGGGTTTTTAACCCTCGCTACTACTAAGTGGCCCCTGGACCATGCCATAGTAGTAGCGATGGTTATAAACCCGCGCTACTGCTATCAACTTAGTAGTAGCGAGGGTTAAAAACCCGCGCTACTGCTAATCGTCTGCCATAGTAGTAGCGCGGGGTATGGCCTATTTGTCAAAGTCTACCCCCCCCTGTGGACCGCCTTTTCAGTTTTAAAAAAAATAAAAGAAAATGATAAAAATGTCAAAAAAATAAAAGAAAATAAGTTTCCCATGTGATATGTGGTCTAGTTGTTGGGAAAATTTACAAATATGAATTTCAACTTTATTTGCAAAATCTCTTTGGAAATTTGTAAAATGGCCATAACTTTTGCATACGAACTCGGATGAAAAAGTTTTTTATATGAAAAATCATCTACTCGAAAAGTTACATGCAAAATCTCTTTGAAACCCCGTTAAACATTTTTAAAATCCTCAAAAACCTAACAGAAAAAATGTTACGAGGCTTTTAAGATCTGGAGGCAAAAAAATTAAAAAAAATCAGTTTTTTTAATTTTTGTTAAATCTGGTCAAAGTATGGTCAAACTAATTATTCAAGAATATTAGTGTTACTAAATATTTATTTTAGTTTTTTTGAATTTTGGTCAAATCTGGTCAAACTATGGTCAAACTGTGGTCAAATCTGGTCAAACTATGGTCAAACTAATTATTCAAGAAATATTAGTGTTACTAATTTTTTAGAACAATAGTTTCAAACTCAAACAGTGAAATATGTGACTTCATGCTCAAGCTAAATTCCTGATGTTAATAGGATTGACATCTTACTATTGTCAAGAAAACAACAAGTGCAGACTTGGAAACGAGGGAGAATAGAACCCGGAAGTTAAGCGTGCTCAGGCTGGAGTAGTGAGAGGATGGGTGACCGTCCGGGAAGTTAGATGATTTGGAATGATGAGGGGTGATTAGAGATTAAATTGAGCAGCGATGAGGGGTGATTAGAGATTTGAGGTTAAAATAATTCAGAAATTTGAAAATTAGGGAAAAAATCAAAAAAAAATCAATTTTTTTTCAGAGATTACAGATTAGTAGTAGCGCGGGTTTTTACCCACGCTACTGCTATACGTTAGCTATAGCGCGAGTTGCACCTGCGCTACTGCTATAAGTTAGCTGTAGCGCCTTATTAGTAGCGCCGGTCCCCGCGCTACTAATAGGCCCAAAACCCGCGCTGCTGCTAGGCTTTTCCCTAGTAGTGTCTCCTTTTCCTTGGGCTGTTTCTCTCGGAACTGCTGGATCAGAAGCCGGCACTGTCGAGTGGTATGTTTAGGATAAATGAAATTACCCTCCTCATCTTTTTTGGTGTGAATGTGGCACGGCAAATCCAACACATCATTTCCATCTTGATCTTTTACCTTCTTAGGGTTCCATGGCCCCTTGGGCTTCCCCTTGAATTTTCCCTGAGTCACGGCTAAGGCTTCACCAGGAGCAGCTGGCTCGGCTTTGCGCTTCTTCTTCCGACTGGAGTTCCCTCCTCCGGTTTCATGGGCAACTATTTTGTGCTTGCCACTCCGGATCCGATCCTCTTCCTCACCATTAGCATACTTGGTGGCGATTTCCATCATTCAACTCAGAGACATATATCCGGTCCGACCAAACTTCAGATTCAACTTTCGATACTTGACGCCTTCTTTGAAGGCGCAAACTGCTTGATGATATGACACATTCTCCACTGTGTGATGCAATGTGATCCACCTCTGGATATAATCCCTCAAGGTTTCATTCGGTTTCTGCACACAAGACTGCAGCTCCATTAACCCTGCTGGTCGTTTGCATGTTTCCTCGAACGTTCTGACAAACACGCGGGCAAGTTCTTCCCAGCTGTAAATACTGTGGGGCGCTAACTGATTTAGCCATGCTCTGGCTGAGCCCTCCAACATGAAAGGAAGGTGCTCCATGGCCACCTCATCATTGCCTCCACCAATCTGCACGGCCACTCGGTAGTCCTCAAGCCAAGTGTCAGGCTTGGACTCACCAGTGAACTTACAGACTCTAGTCACCAACCTGAAGTTGGGAGGAATCACCGCAGCTCTGATGGCTCTGCTGAAGCACTCTGGACCAGAAACGTGCACTCTGCTGCTGGTTGGATAATCTCTATCATGACCTTCTTGGTGAGCTCTGTTCCTGTCGACCAGACCCTGAACGAGAATAGACCTCGCATCAAAGCCTGGTTCCCTGGGGTCGACTGGAATCCTTCGCCCACCGCTATGGGGGCGCCTGTCATCGTGCTACCGAGGCACATATGACCCACTCCTCGGGGGTGGAGTGGGCGCTCGACGATGATCGTCGTGATCGAGTCGATGATCATACTGCTCACGATTTCTGTACTGATCTCGTCGATCTCCACGTCCCTCATGCCTCTGAGGCGATCTTGGGCTGTGAGCCAACTGGACTGTGTCTGCAGCCACGGATCTGCTATGGATCCTATTCCGCGACTAATATACTGTTGTGTTCAACTCTCTCGCTGCTCGAAGAAGATCTCGGATCTGCATGAAACCTCTGCCAGCCTCAGACTGGGAAGGCTGAATCGACTCTGCTATTCGGGCTGCAGCTGTGAGATTCTGAATTGGAGTTCGGTATACCTGAGTCGGAGGCGGGAAAAGCTGACATCGACTGGATTCGGGAATTCGTTGCCGAGCGCGCTTGTCGAGTGCGCGCTGGAGATTCTCCAGTCGAGTGCGCTCAGCCAAGTTGGCCAAGCGCGTCTCCTCCAAGGCCTGGGCCTCGAGGGTTTCTCCAACAATAGGAGTGTGAAGTGCATCCATGTTCCGGCGGCGAACTTCTTCTCTCTGCTGCGACGAGAGAGGCTCGGGGCGAAACTCATCATGAACATGCAACGGATTGCCACCACCATCGCCACCTTCGCCGCGGGGGAAGCCAAGAGGACTACGGGGTCCGTTGACCATCAAGACTTCCGCCGCAGGATCACTGCTGTCGCACTCGGATGCAGTCTCTGCGGAGCCAGTCGACAGGTCGAACAGGCCGTAGAGAGTTTCGTCGGGCTCGATCGCCGCGACCTGGGGTGTGGTCGACTGACGAGCCACTTCATGCCTCACCCACCGCTGGAGCCTCGACCGACCGGAACGTTTACGCCGGCAGGCAGCACGAAGCGAAGACGCCACAGGAGTCGACCGATATTGGGTCGACGGCTGTCGCAGGAGAACGCCGCGGACGCACGCGCGAAAGTGCGTTGCCCCGCGGACAGGGAGTGCGTCGACGTCGAGTGGAGCCTCTTGAAGCCAAGCGGATTCGTCGGCGACAAACACGAGCACGCCGAGACAGATCTCGCGGCCCTCAGCCAAACCTCCACTTGAAACCATGATGAAGGGGATCGGAAAAATTGCAACTTCTCCAACAAGTCGCTAAGACACCTGCCCCATGGTGGCCGCCAACTGTCATGGTTCTAAGTCTGACAGTAGAATGGAGGGTAGGTATGTAGAGGCAAGATCCTAGCTATGGAGGAGTTGTACACGCTGGTTTTACGAGTTCAGGCCCTTCTCGGAAGAAGTAACAGCCCTACGTCTCGGTGCCCGAAGGAGGTGAATTGGATTATACGCGTGTGAGTTACAGGGGGTGCAAACCCCTGTGCCTGTGGAGAGGGGTGGCTTATATAGAGTACGCCAGGTCCCCAGCCAGCCCACGTTACAAGGGTTTTAAGGTACATTAAGAGGGGACGTTACAGGTAACGCCAATAATGAAATGCTACAAATGATCATTAAATATACGAGTAAATGCCCGACCGTTGCTGCGCAGAGCGGCTTTAGGTCTTCTGATATGTCGAGTGGTTTGATGGTCGAGTGACCAGGATAGTAAAGGGTCTCCGAGTGAATGGTAGGTTGACTGGACTTCAATCGACATCTTCGCTGGATCCCTTCTTCTGATTCTTGAATCTCTTTGCTCTTAGGACAAGGGCCTTGGGTAGGACGTATAGGTCAGGCCTATTACCCTACCCCAGGTTTATGTCCTCATCAGCGACGATCGGGGTCTGTACGACATGCCTCACCTGGTAGAAGGTCGGCGCTTCAGCATTAAGCTCCAGGAGACCTTCGATGTTGAAACTGTATGCAACTCCGACAAGTGTTTTTTTCGTAATTAAGCACGACTTCTGCTTCTTCAACGTGTAATTTTCGTCTTTTACAATTCGACTAGTTTATCCCATGCCATGCAAGATGCTATGTCTTGGAGAGGATGGATTTTGAAGATCATGAAAGTATGGAAAAAAAGAAAATTCACCTAAGGACCCATCATGGTATGGATTTTGATGTAAATCTATACAATTCTGAGAGCGTAACCCATTTTGGTTGCCTGAATTGGGAAGTACTTTGCAAGACGTATGATTTTCATGAGGGTATACTTGTCACCATGTATCTTGGTGATCCTGACATCGGCGAAGACAATATGGACATTCGGGTCCTTGTTGATACGCTTCCAATTCTACTGCTATGATAGTTTCTCAAACATAGTTATTAAGTAATTTATATTGTTTATTTCAAAATAGTTGACAAGTTATTTCCATTGATAGCCTATTTTCATTCTTCAAAGAATGTGCGGAAGATGGTAGACAGAACCTACTACACCGATGGCTCAGAATTAACTTATCAGGAGCAAAATCATCTGATCTCATTTATTAATGATCTTGAGAATTACGATATCTATTATCAAACTCCTCCACATTATGTTAAATACGTGCCACTAGTACACGTGTTGAACTATGTTAACATCCATGGAGATTTCATGGTAAGATTTTTTACTATTACGACATCCGTGCATCTTTTGCATAAATTCTTCTAAAACTCAACTACATTGCTAACTACGAAGTTATTACTATGTTTTTCAACAGAAAATCTCAAATTATTGTGTACCTCATCTGATGTTTTTGAAAGGTCGCCTTGATGTTATGAACTTACAACCAGGTCATCCTACGCATCACTGCTGTTCATACTGGGTTTCTAAAACCGATGAAGACATGACAATCAAAGATTAGAAAAAAATGTATGGTCAATCGTCGGGAGCTATTTGGAAGCAACATTGTGTGAAGCGCAAGAATTGGAGACAGGATAATCTCCATTCTCCAGAATGGAGAGTCAGAGCCTGTCTTGTTTTATGCTATTTTACCTAAGAGAGGCTAGTAGGTCCTATGAGAGAGGAGTAGGTCCTAGGTACAATGTGTTATTATGTGCTACAATGTGTTAGAGTTGATGAGGAGGAGGAGGAGTTGTGATTATGACTAGTGACCAACTTGCTATATGATGTCGCATTGATGATCATGAGGAGTTGTTATATGAAAATGATGTATTATGATGATAAGTTGTTAATGATACGATGATGATGATGATTTATTATATCATTGGGTGAAAGAACCGCGGATTAGTTTCAAGTGGATGGATCCATCCACATGAAACTAGTCCACGGTTCTTTCACCCAGTGATATAATAACTCATTATGAATACGACATAAATCAAAAAAGAAATAGAATAAGCAATAATAGTAGTAGCGAGGGCACAGAGGCGCGCTACTAGTAATTACCAGTAGCGCCTTTTTTAAGAAGCGCTATGATACGTCTCCAACGTATCTATAATTTTTGATTGCTCCATGCTACTTTATCTACTGTTTTGGACTATATTGGGCTTTATTTTCCACTTTTATATTACTTTTGGGACTAACCTATTAACCGGAGGCCCAGCCCAGAATTGCTGTTTTTTTGCCTATTTCAGTGTTTCGAAGAAACGGAATATCAAACGGAGTCCAAACGGAATGAAACCTTCGGGAACGTGATCTTCTCACCGAATGTGATCCAAGAGACTTGAACCCTACTCCAAGAAGTGCCAGAGGCGGTCACGAGGGTGGAGGGCGCGCCCCCCTACCTCATGGGCCCTCTGACGCTCCACCGACGTACTCCTTCCTCCTATATATACCTACGTATCCCCAAACGATCAGAGGGGGAGCCAAAAACCTAATTCCACCGCCGTACCTTCCTGTATCCACAAGATCCCATCTTGGGGCCTGTTCCGGAGCTCCGCCGGAGGGGGCATCCACCACGGAGGGCTTCTACATCAACACCATAGTCCCTTCGATGAAGTGTGAGTAGTTTACTTCAGACCTTCGGGTCCATAGCTAGTAGCTAGATGGCTTCTTCTCTCTTTTTGGATCTCAATACAATGTTCTCCCCCTCTCTCGTGGAGATCTATTTGATGTAATCTTCTTTTTGCGGTGTGTTTGTTGAGACCGATGAATTGTGGGTTTAGGATCTAGCTTATCTATGAATAATATTTGAATCTTCTCTGAATTCCTTTATGTATGATTGAGTTATCTTTGCAAGTCTCTTCGAATTATCGGTTTGGTTTTGCCAACTAGATTGGTAGTTCTTGCAATGGGAGAAGTGCTTAGCTTTGGCTTCAATCTTGCAGTGTCCTTACCTAGTGACAGAAAGGGTTGCAAGGCACGTATTGTATTGTTGCCATCGAGGATAACAAGATGGGGTATTTATCATATTGCATGAATTTATTCCTCTACATCTTCTCATCTTGCTTAAGGCGTTACTCTATTTTTAAGTTAATGCTCTAGATGCATGCTGGATAGCGGTCGATGAGTGGAGTAATAGTAGTAGATGCAGAATCGTTTCGATCTACTTGTCTCGGACGTGATGCCTATATACATGATCATACCTAGATAACCTCATAACTATGCTCAATTCTGTCAATTGCTCAACAGTAATTTGTTCACCCATCGTAGAATACTTTTGCTCATGAGAGAAGCCACTAGTGAAACCTATGGCCCCCGGGTCTATTCTCATCATATCAATCTCCATCACTCTATTTACTTGCTTTGTTTTTTACTTTGCCTTTACTTTTTACTTTGCATCTTTATACCAAAAATACCAAAAATATTATCTCTATCAGATCTCACTCTCGTAAGTGACCGTGAAGGGATTGACAACCCCTAATTGCGTTGGTTGCGAGTAGCTACCGTTTTGTGCAGGTACGAGGGACTTGCGCGTGGCCTCCGACTGGATTGATACCTTGGTTCTCAAAAACTGAGGGAAATACTTACGCTACTGTGCTGCATCATCCTCTCCTCTTCGGGGAAAACCAAAGCAAGCTCGAGACGTAGCAAGATGGATTTCTGGCGCCGTTGCCGGGGAGGTCTACGCAAAAGTCAACATACCAAGTACCCATCACAATCCCTATCTCTCGCATTACATTATTTGCCATTTGCCTCTCGTTTTCCTCTCCCCCACTTCACCCTTGCCGTTTTATTTGCCCTCTCTTTCCCTATCTCCTCCTCCTTTTCTCTTTGCCTTTTGTTTGCTCGTGTGTTAGTTTGCTTGCTTGGCATCATGACTTGTCCCTTATCTACTCCTATGTCTCCCGAGTTTGAAGTTCTTCACTTCAAGCAACGACAAGGAGAAAACTTAAAAGATGCTTGGTATAGGATGATGGAATCTTATCGTAAATGCACCCAAGAGGTAAACTATAGAATCCTTTTTCGGAATTTTTATGTTGGGTTAAATATAACATATAGACAACTCCTGGATTGCACGGCCAAGGGAAATTTCATTGAAATTGATCCCAGTATTGCGCATGAAATTACAGAGGGAATAGTGGGAACACCACCCCAAAAGGTAGAATCTCATCCTACCCAGGAAGAAACCCAAATGTTTGAAAAGATTTGCGAAGCAACAAAGATTTTACAAAAGTCTCTTGATCCTCTTAAAAATATTGGCGGAAATCTTAACCGTATGAATATGTTGATTACTCTTTGTAATAAACGGTTGGATTCTTTAGATCTAAAAATTTCCGAGTATGACGGGAAGAGGGAAGAACCCCCCGGATTCGAACATGACTCCGCTAAAAAATTGAAAATTAAAGATGGCAATACCTAGATCTATCCTTGCTTTTATGCCTAGCTAGGGGCGTTAAACGATAGCGCTTGTTGGGAGGAAACCCAATTTTATTTTTAGTTTTTTTTGTTTTTGCTTCTGTTTAGGAATAAATAATCCATCTAGCCTCTGTTTAGATGTGGTTTTATCTTTTAATTAGTGTTTGTGCCAAGTTAAACCTATTAGATCTTCTTGGGAGATAGTTATTTGATCCTGTTGTAATTTCCAGAATCTTTGCGCTCAGTGCCCGAATTGTTAAAAATCACCAGAACGTGACAAAATAGTGATTCCAATTGCTGCTGATCAATAAAAAAATTTCTAGGTCGTCTAATTGTGGTAGAATTTTTTGGATTCCAGAAGTTTGCGTTAGTTCCAGATTACTACACACTGTTCTGTTTTTGACAGATTCTGTTTTGCGTGTGTTGTTTGCTTATTGTGATGAATCTATGGCTAGTAAAATAGTTTATAATCCATAGAGAAGTTGGAATACAGTAGGTTTAATACCAATATAAATAAATAATGAGTTCATTACAGTAACTTGAAGTAGTCTTTTGTTTTCTTTCTCTAACGGAGCTCACGAGATTTCTATTGAGTTTTGTGTTGTGAAGTTTTCAAGTTTTGGGTGAATTCTTTTGATGGATTATGGAAAAAGGAGTGGAAAAAGCCTAAGCTTGGGGATGCCCATGGCACCCCCAAGATAATCCAAGGACACCAAAAAGTCAAAGCTTGGGGATGCCCCGGAAGGCATCCCCTCTTTCGTCCACTTCCATCGGTAATTTACTTGGAGCTATATTTTTATTCACCAACATGATATGTGTTTTGCTTGGAGCGTCTTGTATTATTTGAGTCTTTGCTTGTTAGTTTACCACAATCATCCTTGCTGTACACACCTTTTGAGAGAGCCATACATGATTTAGAATTTGTTAGAATACTCTATGCGCTTCACTTATATCTTTTGAGCTTGATAGTTTTGCTCATAGTGCTTCACTTATATCTTTTGAGCGTGATAATTTTTGCTCTAGTGCTTCACTTAGATCTTTTAGATCACGGTGGTGGATTTGTTTTAAAGAAACTTGATCTCTCATGCTTCACTTAGATTATTTTGAGAGTCGTTAATAGCATGGTAATTTTGCTTAATGTTAATATACTTGGTGTTCAAGATATGTGAAACTTTCTTTTGAGTGAATTGAATACTAAGATAAATTTAATGCTTAAATAATTGTTTTGAGATATGGAGGTAATAATATCAAAGTCATGCTAGTTGATAATTGTGAATTTGAGAAATACTTGTGTTGAAGTTTGCAAGTCCCGTAGCATGCACGTATGGGTAAAGTTGTGTAACAAATTTGAAACATGAAGTGTACCTGGCTTGTGCATCCTTATGAGTGGCGGTCGGGGACGAGCGATGGTCTTTTCCTACCAATCTATCCCCCTAGGAGCATTGTGTGTAGTACTTGATTTTTGATGGCTTCTAAATTTTTGCAATAAGTATATGAGTTCTTTTGACTAATGTTGAGTCCATGGATTATACACACTTTTACCTTTCCGCATTTGCTAGCCTCTTCGGTACCGTGCATTTCCCTTTCTCACCTTGAGAGTTGGTGCAAACTTCGCCGGTGCATCCAGACCCCGTGATATGATACGCTCTTTCACACATAAACCTCCTTATATCTTTCTCAAAACAGCCACCATACCTACCTATCATGGCATTTCCATAGCCATTCCGAGATATATTGCCATGCAACTTTCCACCGTTCCGTTCATCATCATCATGACATACTTTACTTTTGTCATATTGCCATTGCATGATCATGTAGTTGACATCGTATTTGTGGCAAAGCCACCATGCATTATTTTCCATGCATGTCACTCTTGATTCATTGCACCATCCCGGTACACCGCCGGAGGCATTCATATAGAGTCATATTTTGTTCTAAATTTCGAGTTGTAATTGTTGAGTTGTAATAGAAATAAAAGTGTGATGATCATCATTATTAGAGCATTGTCCCAAATGAGGAAAGGATGACGGAGACTATGATTCCCCCATAAGTCGGGATGAGACTCCGGACAAAAAAAAGAGGCCATAAAAAAAGAGAAAAGGCCCAAATAAAAAAATAAAAAAAATGAGAGAAAAAGAGAGAAGGGACAATGCTACTATCCTTTTACCACACTTGTGCTTCGAAGTAGCACCTTGTTCTTCATGTAGTGAGTCTCATATATTGTGCTTCAAAGTAGCACTAAGATCTTCATGATAGAAAGTCTCTCATTTTGTCACTTTTATATACTAGTGGGAATTTTTCATTATAGAACTTGCCTTGTATATTCCAATGATGGGCTTCCTCACACTACTAGGGAAAACCTTATACACAGAAATATAGCAACAGCGCGGGTCAAAAAACTGCGCTAGTGCTATATAGCAGTAGCAACCAAATAAAAACCGCGCTACAGACACAAACTTAGCAGTAGAGCTTGTGGTAAAGAAAGCGCTACTACTAATATTCCCATTGGCAGAATGCTAGGCTACGCATAGCAGTAGCGAGCTTAACAGAAACGCGCTACTGCTTATGATATGTTATTTCTATTTTTGCCAAGTCTGTCTCTTTGTGTTGCCCAACTATATATGTTGCATATCATCGACTCATGTGACGATGCAGGTGCATAGATCATAAATGGCGAAGAAGTGCTACGCCAGGAGTATATATACGACAAGTGGCCGGAGTGTCAGGCCCAGGTGTACCTGTTTTCGGTTTCCGAGCGACACGCAGTACTTAGTTTAGGTTCACGCTAATGCGAGAGAGGGATACGAACTCATGTACTCAAAAGTGATAGCTATTCTCGTGTATATCATTGTTTAGATGGATGACGATGTATTTGCAAGTAATCGAGACTTGTATCGCTATTTTCGAGATTGATGACGAGAGACCACTTTGTGTTGGATGATGATTATGATGATGACATGATTTGATGAGACTAACTGTATGTATATGCTATGATTACATTTGTATGTGGATGATATGCTAAAGATTATTGTATAAAGCCTATTCAAATGCAAAACAGATAAAAAACAAATCTGCAGGAAAAAAACTAATAAAACTAGTAGTAGCGAGGGGGGGGGGGATTTAGCAGTAGTGCCGACTTACCAGTAGCGCTTACCTGTAAACAGCGCTGCAGATAATATCAGTAGCGTCCTTTTCTAAAGAGTGCTGCAGCTATTCATGTGTAGCAGTAGCGTGGGTCAACACGCGCTACTGCTATACGTTAGCTGTAGCGCCTTATTAGTAGCGCCGGTACCCGCGCTACTGAGAGGGCCAAAACCCGCGCTGCTGCTAGGCTTTTCCCTAGTAGTGTCAAAGTGCCCTAGGTCTTCGTGAGCAAGCAAGTTGGATGCACACCCACTTAGTTTCTTTTGTAGAGCTTTCATATACTTTTAGCTCTAGGGCATCCGTTGCATGGCAATCCCTACTCCTTATGTTGACATCAATTGATGGGCATCTCCATAGCCCGTTGATTAGCCTCGTCAATGTGGGACTTTCTCCTTTTTTGTCTTCTCCACACAATCGCATCATCATATTTCTATTCCACCCATAGTGCTATATCCATGGCTCGCGCTCATGTATTGCGTAAAGGTTGAAAGAGTTTGAAATTATTTGAGTATGAAACAATTGCTTGGCTTGTCATCGGGGGTATAGAAGTTGGGAACATCTTTGTGTGACGAAAATGAAGCATAGCCTAACCATATGATTTTGTAGGGATGAACTTTCTTTGGCGATGTTATTTTGAGATGACATAATTGCTTTGATTAGTATGCTTGAAGTATTATTATTTTTATGTCAATATGAACTTTCGTCTTAAATCTTTCGGATCTGAATATTCATATCACCAGTAAGAAGATTTATATTGAAATTATGCCAAAGTATCACTCTGCATCAAAAATTCTCTTTTTATCATTTACCTACTCGAGGACGAGCAGGAATTAAGCTTGGGGATGCCTGATATGTCTCCAACGTATCTATAATTTTTGATTGCTCCATGCTACTTTATCTATTGTTTTGGACTATATTGGGCTTTATTTTCCACTTTTATATTACTTTTGGGACTAACCTATTAACCGGAGGCCCAGCCCAGAATTGCTGTTTTTTGCCTATTTCAGTGTTTCAAAGAAACAGAATATCAAACGGAGTCCAAACGGAATGAAACCTTCGGGAACGTGATCTTCTCACCGAACATGATCCAGGAGACTTGGACCCTACTCCAAGAAGTGCTAGAGGCGGTCACGAGGGTGGAGGGCGCGCCCCCTGGGCGCGCCCCCTATCTCGTGGGCCCCCTAACGCTCCACCGACGTACTCCTTCCTCCTATATATACCTACATATCCCCAAACGATCAGAGGGGGAGCCAAAAACCTAATTCCACCGTCGTACCTTCCTGTATCCACGAGATCCCATCTTGCACTACAAGAAATATGTCAACTAGTGACCACCACTATTGGTCACTGAATGGTCACTGTGTTCAATTTGTGACCTTTTTGTGACCAAAAACATAAGGTCAAAAGCTGGGGGTCGTTAACTGACTATAGCAACCTTTCTTCTAGAATGGTCGTAGGCGTTTATGACCAAAAAAAAAGGTCGTAGATATTACGACCAATTATTTTGGTCACTAGCAATCCGACCACACCATGTCAGATCCACCGTGGCAAGCTGACGTGGCAGAATTACGACCAAATGAAAAGGTCGTAAAATAGAATCAGCCCGGTCCATTTCAGCCGTCTACATGGGCCAAGCCCAATAATTCGGCCCGTTTAATTTATTTTTTTCTCTTTATTTTGCTTATGTGTATGGGCCTGGCCCAATAATTTGGCCTTTTATTTTCTAGGAATGGAGCCTATTTCTGATGAATTTTTTTTATAGTCCACTATTGTTTTGGACCACAGCCCTTTTGGTCTAGTTAGAATTTGGGCCTTGGCCTTTTTATTTTCTGCTATGCAGCCTTTTATAAAAAAAATTCTTACAGTCATATCTTTTTTTAGGCCCAAGCCTTTTTGGTCTAATTCTTGTTTGGGCCTTGGCCTTTTTAGAGCCCAAGTTCTCATTTTGCATAAATATAAACAGAAAGGCCCAGGTGCACAAGTGATCCACATAACTTCACACAAAATAAACAAAATGATCCACAAAATGATCCACATAACTTCACATAACTTCACAGGTTCACAAGATCACATAACTTCATAGGTGCTCTAGTTTAAACAGCAAAATGCAACAAAATGCAACAGCTCTCAGCTCACCTCAGTTCAAAATGCAACAACCTTAGCTCAACTCAGAGACAAAGAGGGCCATCAAACTACCTTAGCTCAACCATAGCATAGCCATCAAACTACCTTAGCTCCAAAGAGAGCCATCAAGTGGGCTAACTTCTCTTCCTGTTCTTGAGACTTCTTGCGCAGCAGCTCAAGTTCCCTGTCGCGTGCAGCTTCAGATTCTTCCGCCTTCATCTTGATTGCCGTAAATTCTTCTTGCACCAGTTCAGCTTGAAGCTCAGACCTCTCCAGCTTCTGCTCAAGGTCACGAACATGAGAAAACACTTCAGCAGTTGCTTTGCGGGAGTTGTTCCTAGATGACTGGAGCCCAACATTCGTGAGGAATGTGCTTTGCTTGACAGATTTCAACAGCACTTCTTCGACAATTTGAACAGTAGACTTTGGCTCTTCACCTTCTGGTACCGGTGCGTCCTTCATTTCTTCCATCTCAAGCTAGCATATGGAGGAAAATGATAGGCATTAGTGGAGAAACCAAACCAGCACACAAATGGATTATTTGAAGTAACCAAACCAACACACAAAATCTATACAAGATGATGACTAGTGACCTAGAGACATGCAATTGGAACAATATGATCGCTTCATTAAGCCTAGAATGGTGGTTCTATATAAGATGGCTTCCTGACTAACATTCAGATCAAATTTCATCATGTCATAAAAAATGCAACAAATAGCATCAAAGCATGGAATACAGCGTGTGTGAATCAAACAGCATGGAACTATCTTCATTAAGCTGTTCTAATATCTTCATTAAGCCTAGCATGGAACTATAAGCATGGAACTATCAAACAACATCAAAGCATGGAACTGGCTCCGAATCAAACAGCATCAAATCATCAAAGCATCAAACAGCATCAAAGCTGGCTGTGAATCAAACAGGGCATGGACAGAGCATGGAGTGACTTACTATAGAAGCCTTGACTGGCTCCGAAAACTCGTGCTTCTTGCTGTTGTGGGTGGCGTTAAACAAGTCAATCGCAGATAGCTCCTCACCCTTACGCTCTTCTTTCTAAAATGTTTTTCAACAAAAATCAAAATGTTATTCAGCAAGAATCAGAAATGTTATCCAACAAGGATCAAACGGTAAGGTCTCTAGAGAAAAGTTCTCACAGTGGCAAAAATGCGTGTTGTGTAGTGCCTGGAACCAGTTCTCTGATTGTACACGACTTTTTCTTGATTCATCTTGTTCGACACACAGGTTCCCTACAAAAAAGCATACTATCAGCATGATCTAGCACTAGCATATCATGTGTAGAACATAAAGCATCAAACAAAGCAGCGACAAACCTTGTGTCTTGGGGTAGACCACATCTCCACCAGAGCTTGCCATTCACCATCCATCAGATCAGGTACCGGAGACTTGACGCTGTCTTTATTTGCGGCTACGGTATCAAAATACTTCTTCTTGATCTGATGGCGTCTGTTCTTTGAACTTTTCTGCAGAATATCTTTGCACGCGGTCTTGATTGTCTCCGAGTCTGTGTTCATCTCAAAATTTGCCTACCAAGACAGCAAACAAGGTAGGAACAATATTAGTGATCATGCATAGGTGTAACAGAAAATAGATAGCACATTAACTATGAAACAAGTAGCTTACAGCAACTTTCCCAATGTAGTTCTCCAATAGACTAGCATTTTTTGTATAGCTTGAAGTGAGGAAGAACCGGAAGATGGCTTCTTGCAACGAGTCCACACTCAGAAGCAAGCTTTGCTGACTGCAGAGGCTTCTCTGGACACTTCATCCCTTCGGCAATTTGGATAGGCACCTTGCTACCAAGCGACTTGGTGATCCTCTCTAGCCCTTTGCCCTTTCTATGTCTAGTCTTGGTAGTCATTGCATCTGAAAATGAAATTAAACTCATAAATTAGAATAGAAATCGAAAAATGCAAGAATCAACAAAAGCATACATGATCATTCCATTTGGAAAATGCACTAGTAAAAGATAGCATTGCAAAGGTCAACTGCCTGATTGAAGCACAAGCTGCTGTTCTTCTTCATTGATGACAGCATTCCTGTCAATAGAAGGTGCAACAGGGCTGAGGTCTGTGTGAACAGTGCCTACTTCATCAATGCAGATGGTTCCTCCTTCATCTAGGCAGACAGTGCCACTTCCATCCATGCTGAGAGTGGTTCCTTCATCCATGGGCGGCAACTCATCACCCATTTGCACCGAGGTCTCAGAGTCCATGCGCAGCAGACTTTCCTGATGGTCCATCGCAGTGGCCACCTTTGCTTTCTGCCTTGTGACTCTATTAAGGGCAGGTTCATCAGGTTCCAGGATCCTCTTTTTTTGTCCTGGAGCTGGGGCCATCACCCTTCCTGGAGGCATTGCAGCAGATGTTTCTGAGCTCTTCTTCTTGCTGACTGTCTTCTTAACACCAGGCCTCTTCGTCCTAGATTCCTTGAGTGCCTCGTATAAACAGCACGGAAAAAAGCATTAGATCACAAGAGAAATATGTGAGCACAAGGAATAACATAGCATAAAAGAACCCCAGCCCTCCAAGCAAGACAGAGTTTGCACCTTAACAGTCTTGCTCACTACAACATCATCCACTTCCTCTCCATCAATAACTTCATCCTCCTTAGGATTGTACTCTGGGTCATCATTGATAACTCCACTACCTTCTTGAACCTCATCACTTCTACCTTCTCATACATCATTTGTTTTCCTAATCATCGACGCTATTGCACCGATGCCAAGGGTCTGGAACATCCGATTGTTCCTCATGATATTTCTAGCCCTAACCTTCTCGTACTCGGTGAGAGGATCTTCTTTGCATGATAAAGGAAACGTAACTATTAGGTGAATGTTTGGAATGCATGGAGAGACAACCAAACATATCTTATGAAATTTTATTATCATTTAATCCTAGTTATTCAGGTAAGGAAGACTAACAGCACACAGGCACAATTAAGCCAGCTTATTCAGATTGCAGCAATACATTTCATTTAGCATATTAAGACACAGATTTTATGAAACTGACAGTATAACCACAAGGAGCAAGTTGCATACCAACGGTTGGCCTCACGTTTGACCTTGTCATCCTTGCCATGGATGATCTTGAGGTGGTGCTTGCAAAATAGAATAAACAACAATCAGATACAACAGGGATAAAGTAAAATGATGCACTTGTATCAATAAAGGAAAGCATTTGGACTATCATGCACATACATGTAATACATGTGAAACAAACTTGATGGATCAACAATATAGTGATCTAGTGTTATTAATTAAGCAAACATGTAATTGCACTAAACAAGCATGCATGTACACTGGAAAGATATGAAGCATCTCTTAATATCTTCACTACATCAAGCAGGAGGTGGTAATGTACATCAAGAAATCTTCCTAGTGCCTCATATAAAGTACACAGCAAGCAAGCAAAGTGCTAGTAGTACTGCTGATGCAAACCCTAACCATATGTATGCTAGCAAGCAACTGAATTGAAGCAAACTATATATGTGAAGCAATGCATTAGCAGTAATATATGTGAAGCAAACTACATCAAGCTAAGTGAATTAAGGTTGTGGTACCAGAGACAAGAACAGAACTCACATGTATTACAACTATATATAGTTGGATACAAATACAGTGCACATGAATTATACTTCAGTAATGTGGATTAGCAAAAACAACTATTTACAACAATTACTTTTATGTTTTAACTTGAAATTTTATCCATGTACCTACAATCATCTATAAGCAAATGAATTACTCAATTGTTTTCCCTAATGGAGGCAAGCTTATGCATTCAGAGCAACTGATTGCCCAACAGTTGATGAATAAAGAATTAAGCAGTGTTAACAATAATAGTAGGCCATGAAATCATGCTTATGCAGGCAATTTAGAAGAGTATATCATGAGTACCTTCAAAACAACTAGATGTTGCCACTGGTAAAGCATGAAACAACTATACTTGCAGAAGTACAAAAGCAGATGAAAAATCTATACTCAACTATTGATTATGTTGCCTCTACACACCAAACATGGCTACAGACTAGAAGAACACAAATTCAGACATTTCGACAATTAGAATCAACCTTTTATATTAAAACACCAAAAATTATCTAGCACCAATATGGTATATATTAAAACTAGTCATACTGCCTTAACACACCAGGAATTCCAATACCATAGTAAGTACTAAGCATTCTCTTTTTCACTGGAAAGAAGAACACAAGCTTCATGCACATATCATAAAAGAAGAACACTGCTACAAACCCCATGGGCACAGCATAAAAGAAGTCTTCTACTTGAACAATCAGGATGGGTGTGCAACAAGAACCCTAACCCCATCATGTTCTAGCCATGAACCAGAGGGAGATCATCACCACGAACCCCATGAAACCTAACCCTGACCCCATGAACCCTAACCCTAACCCCATGAACCAGACGGAGATCCTAACCCTAGAAGATCCTAACCCTAGAAGATCCACCGAACCAGAGGGGAGATGGATCCAGCAGAGGAAGGGAGATGGATCCACCGAATATCGAGGGGAGATGGAGAAGTACCTAGGGGCGGATGATGTTGATGATGCAGTGGTGGTCGTCGTCGATGTAGCCGCCGCCGTCGTCGATGTAGTCGATGTAGCCGTTGTCATCGTTGATGTAGTCGATGTAGCCGTCGTCGTCGTCGATGTAGTCGATGTAGTCGATGTAGACGAGGGGAGGGGATTCGTCATCGGGGAGGGCGGCGCGACGCAGCGTGGCGGCACGGAGCAACGGAGGGAGTGGGGCGGCGGGGCGGCGCGGAGGAGGGGAGGGAGTGGGGCGGCCGGGCGGCGCGGAGCAGTGGAGGAAGTGGGGCGACGGGGAGGGAATGGAATGGGGAAATTTTGGGGAGTGGGAGGGGAGGATCCCACGTGTTTAGTGGGAAAGGGGTGGTGCGTCCCGAATGGTAGTGGGAGAGAAGTGGTGGGAGGGAAAAATTTGGTGCTAGGAGGGAAATTTTGGTGGGGTGGGAGGGAAATTTTCACCGGTTTTTAGAGGTTTTGAGGCAGAAAAAATAGGGTTTTTTTTGTAAACTTTGTAGAAATCATGGTTAAAATCATACCTAGTAGCTCAAGAAAACGTTTGTATTACAAGTTTAGTATTTTTACTAGTTGGTAGGCCACATTTTATGATGTGACGCGGAGGTCTCCCATTTTTTTGAATTTTTTGAATTTTTTATGGTGTTTTCAAAAACCAGCCGATTTCGTCGCGGCGGCCGTCCGTGGCTAGGCTTTGATCCATGCCAATCTGTTGTCGATTCTGTGATGAAATGCCTACCTGTGAAGCTAAAAAGCATTTTTGGCAAAAATAACAGGCAAGCTATGGAGGACCCGTAGTTCAAATTCCACCCGGTTCCAACTGAATCGGCCGAAGGTGGTCTGAATTGCCGGGAGTAGCTACGAAGGTTGGAAATGCATGCTTTTTGGCGACCGTCCGTAAAATAGGTTCTACTTTGAGATAGACATGGAATGGCGCCGTTAGGGGTGACCCTCCTTGTAGCCGCTTCATGAAAAATGCATGTCTTTAGCATTCAAAAAATGAAAAACGATTTTTCTTGTTAAACAAGTTGGAACCTCGCTTTGGCAACATTGTTTGGCATCACAAGACGGAGGCATGCGCCAAATTTGGGCATATTATCAGAAACTATTCATCGGATGCGGCCATATCATTGCTAGTTTGGCTTGAAAGCCATGAATCTTCGTTCATGGTAGGTCGTTTTTTAGAACACTTTTTCAAGAAAACATCCGTATTGAAAGTTTAGTAACTTTGCTAGTTGGTAGGCCACATTTGATTATGTGACGCGGAGGTCTCCCATTTTTTTGTTTTTTTTTTGAATTTTTTACAGTGTTTTCAAAAACCGGCCGATTTCGTCGCGGCTGCCGTCCGTGGCTGGGGTTTGATCCATGCCAATCTGTTGTCGATTCTGTGATGAAATGCCTACCTGTGAAGCTAAAAAGCATTTTTGGCAAAAATAACAGGCAAGCTATGGAGGACCCGCAGTTCAAATTCCAGCCGGTTCCAGCTGAATCGGCCGAAGGTGGTCTGAATTGCCGGGAGTAGCTACGATTGTCGGAAATGTATGCTTTTTGGCGACCGTCCGTAAAATAGTGTCTACTTTGAGATAGACATCGAATGGCGCCGTTAGGGGTGACCCTCCTTGTAGCCGCTTCACGAAAAACGCATGTCTTTAGCATTCAAAAAATGAAAAACGGTTTTTCTTGTTAAACAAGTTGGAACCTCGCTTTGACAACATTGTTTGCCATCACAAGACGGAGGCATGCACCAAATTTGGGCATATTATCCGAAACTATTCATCGGATGCGGCCATATCATTGCTAGTTTGGCTTGAAAGCCATGATTCTTCGTTCATGGTAAGTCGTTTTTGAGAACACTTTTTCAAGAAAACATCCGTATTGCAAGTTTAGTATTTTTGCTAGTTGGTAGGCCACATTTGATGATGTGAAGCGGAGGTCTCCCATTTTTTTGATTTTTTTTTTATTTTTTTACGGTGTTTTCAAAAACCGGCCGATTTCATCGCGGCGGCCGTCCGTGGCTAGGGTTTGAGCCGTGCAAATCTGTTGTCGATTCTGTGATGAAATGCCTACCTTGTAGCCGCTTCATGAAAAAACGCATGTCTTTAGCATTCAAAAAATGAAAAACGGTTTTTGAATTTTTTACGTTGTTTCAAAAACCGCCGGATTTCGTCACGGCGGTCATCCGTGGCTAGGGTTTGAGTCATGTTTTTAGCATTCAAAAAATGAAACTTATATTGTTTCATACATGAGCATGCACAAAAACCCATAATTTTATCTTTCATCCATGAGCATGCATAAAAAATTTCAATTCCCATCATTTACCAAACTAAATATTCATCGTTAAGAAATTGACATGTTTAGATGACACTGTCATACAGCATCCATGAGCATGCACAAAATTAAACCTGACATACTTAACATTGACAAGCTTAAACCCAACATGCTTAACATTGCCACTTCATTTTCTTAACATCTTCACTCCTCCTTCTTCTCCTTCATCAACCTGATGCGCTCAGAGTGGCGAATCCCAACGCAGATGTACTCCTCTACTACAATTGGCATGGTCCTGTCGCCCAGCTGTGGAATCGCCGGTGCCACTACCATCGCGAGGTCATCGTTAGGCACCACCATCGCGAGGTCAGCGTCAGGCACCACAACCGCGAGGTCGTCGTCAGCCACCACCATAGCAGGGTCGTCGTCAGCCACCACCATAGCAGGGTCGTCGTTAGCCACCACCATAGCAAGGTCGTCGTCAGCTACCACCATAGCAAGGTCGTCATCCCCGCTCTGCTCGTCTTCTTGCCCACTCTGCTCCTCGTCATCCCCGCTCTGCTCTTCGTCATCCCACTGCTGCTCCCACTGCCTGGCCAAATGCAACAAAGTGTGAACATGGTGTTGTCGTCGTGCTGCTAGAGGAAGCCAAAAGGACAGGAAGAAGAGAGGCAGAGAGCTTACTGGCATCGTCGTCGTGCTGGTAGTACATGCGGCACATGGTGTTGTCGAACATCTTCACAGTGAACATGGCGTCGCCGTCGTAGCGGAAGACAAGGAAGTACCCAAGCTGTAGCTCACGGGCGCGGGCGAAATGCTCCCAGGCGGGCCCTAGGTACATGTGGCCTTCACCATCGAACACCACCACGACACGTCCCACAGCCCGTGAAGCCCGCTGTCGGCCTCCCGTAGCTTCACTTTGTGGGGCTCACGGCCGGTGAGCATCTTCGCAAATGTGTCAGGCATCCTCTGAGCGAGGGTCAAGCAGTGGTTAATTGGCAATCAAGCACTAGACAGCAGAGTGATGATAAAGAAATGAGTGATGATAAACATACCTGCCTACTGCAAGATTTCTCAATTACGATCTCGAAGAACTCGAAACCTTCCAAGCCAGCCATCTCACTTCTCTGAAAAGTAGCATTGTAAATTAAATAACAGGAGTGGACAGAAATAGGAAACAAGAACTTCAAAATAGTAGAATAATTACTACATGTGGCAAACACATCAACAGCAATAGCAACAACACTAAAATCTACTATAAAAGGACCAGAACACAACTAGAAGCATATCTACTATAATTGGACATTGTTGCATATCTATAAATGAACATATCTGAACACTGACATAAATGACAGAAAATATCCCTATCTAAACCCAACAAAAAATGTAGCCCCAACATATACCCTGCTCAAATAAGCAGCTAATGCTTTCAAACAGCCAACAAGGAAACTTATCTCGACTAAAAATGAAACAGAACAGGCCCAAGTTTCAGAATCAAACTAAGAATGAAACTTATCAAGACAGACACCAACAAATCTTACACAACCTAATCCAATACAAAATGTGCCAGCAGACAACCTAAACCATGATGGTATATCAAAATGTAACCCCACTGATCAACATAATGTAGCCCCACTCATCAAATCTGTCACTGAGCATCATCAAATGTGTCACTAAGCATTCCTGATACTTTAATTAAACACAACCTAGTGCATCTAACCCCAACCAAAAATAACAAAAATTCCTCATGGCAAGTCAAACCTACACTCCACTAGTACAGTACTACATGGAAACCAAGCTAGGCGCTCAAAATTAAGATCAGAAACACCAATTAGCTACTCCAGCTCATACTAAAAGAACCCTAGTCTGCAGAGGGGGGGACGACGACTGCAAAGGGTGTCGTGGATCTCGTGGCTCTTTAGGAATAGTAACCCTAATCAGTGCCATGGAACCCTAATCTAATCAATAGGAAGAGGAATAGGAAGGAGTCGGCGGATTCATACCTTAGGAGGCCGTCGCCGTCGCCGTCGATGGAGGAGTGGGTCGCCGTCGATGGAGGTTGTCGCCGTCGATGGAGGAGAAGGGGATGCCGGCGGCAGAGAGGAAGAGTGGGTCGAGTGGATAATGGAGAGGAGGAATGGGTCAAGTGGAGGAGTGGGTCCACTTGTCAGCGAGTTCTGTATTTGATATATTAAAAAGTGTGGCATAGAGTACAAAACCAACAACCTCTTCCTAGCCCAGTGGTCGAAACACAGTGAAATAAGCGCACGGTCGTGGGTTTGAGCCCCCGCACGCGCATATGTTTTGGCCACACGCATATTTTTGGTAGCTTGGGTACAATAGCAAAATGGCCCACTTGTCAGCGAGTGGGTCGAGTGGCCCACTTGTCAGTGAGGTGTGTGCTTGATACTTGACTAGTCTGATATATTCAAAAAGGTTGGCATAGAGTGGAAGACTAATAGCCTCGTCCTAGCCCATTGGTAGAAACACAGTGAAACAAGCGCATGGTCGTGGGTTTGAGTGCCCGCTGGCGCATAATTTTTTTGCTCACAATGAAAATGGGTTCAGTTGAAACAAAATTCAGTTAAAATAGCATCTTCAGTTCTGACCAAAATTCAGTTAAAACAGTATGATCACAACAACTACTAAATGATCACAACAACTACAAGACAACATTCTGTATGATCAAAACAACAAGCATAACATCTCAATTCTGTATTTTTTTGCAATCTTTTGCATTACAAGACAACATTCTGTATGATCTGACCAAAACTTGATCACCAAAACTTGAAGGATTTTGCATCACATCACAACCATAAGTGTTTTTTCATTTCTGCACCAGCATCATAACAATCACAACAAGTGTTCTGCACCAGCATCATAACAATCACATAACTACATAACAAAAGCAAACTTGTTCATCATTACAAAAGCAAACTTGTTCAACATAACAAAAGCAAACTTGTTCATCATTACAAAAGCAAACTTGTTCAACAAAACAAAAGCAAACTTGTTCAACCACATAACTACAAACTGAGACACAGTAGTAGGGGTCATCCCAATACCACAAACAACTCAATATCCCCAGTAGTAGGGGTCATCCCAATGATCCTCCGCCTCTTGCCATTGCTCCAAACCTTCTTTGATGGTTTCGATTTTCTTCCATGCCTCATAGGTGACGTACGCATCTTTCGCGGCGTACTCGATGAGCTTGTTTGGCAGTGGGCTGTCCCCCCATAGTAGGTGGTCTGATTTCTTGTTGATCTTCTGCTTCATTTCCTTGTAGGATGGGTGGATGAGGCTGGCTGCAAACTCAGCCAAAGACTGTCACTTCTTTCCATTGTTTGGAACTCTCCATTTGCACTGCATGTCGACGTACTAGTCGGGGTTGATCTCCAAACCAGACAACTTCGGCTTCTCCTTGTCACCTCCAATGGAGAAGCCAACAAAGGTGTACAGCTTCTTCTCCTGCAGGAGCGGGCGGAGTTCCTTGGGCCTGCATCAAATTAATCTGGTGCATCAAATTCATCTACTTCAAAAACTTCAGAAACTACTAATTAGACAGAAACTTCAGAACTTCAGAACTAGTATTGCATCTACTTCAGAACTTCAGAACTAGCGTCTATTTCAGAAACATCAGAAACTACTAATTAGACAGAAACTTCAGAACTTCAGAACTAGTATTGCATCTACTTCAGAACTTCAGAACTATTGCATCTACTTCAGAAACTTCAGAAACTACTAATTAGACAGAAACTTCAGAACTTCAGAAACTTCAGAACTGGATGTTTTTACCATTTGGTTGTCGCGGTGATGTGGTATACCAGGACGAGATCCTCCACGCATAACTGCAGAACTGCAGTCATTTACGAAGGTTCGTCTTCCCTGGTATACTCGACATCAACGCCGATCGACCGAGAAAGCATGCCGCCGAGCCTCCTCCTGATCTCGCAGATCCTCTTGTCGGCTTCGTCTGGATTGCTGGTGCATACGACATCAAGCGGCTCCTTCAGGTGGATATCAACCTTGAGCGGCACGGTGTAGTCCTGCTTCTGCCCGGGGACCGGAACGTCGTTGTCGACCACCAGCGGCTCCTTGCTAGACGCCTCACCACGATGATGCTTGGCAGACGGAGGGGAGTTGCTCCACGATGCCTCCGCCATTCTCTTGGCAGACGGAGGGGAGTTGCTCCACGATTCCTTCGCCATTGCCCTCCTGGCCAGCGATGGTGGAGGCAGAGGGAGGTAGAGGGAGGAAGATGGAGCGGCAATGGAATGAGGAGGGAGGCAGAGGGAGGAAGATGGAGCGGCAATGGAATAGGAGGGGAGTTACCTGGACGTGGGAAGAAAACCCCCTCTGCGTCGTGGGGAGTTGCCAGTGGAGGGGAGATGTGGGGAGTTGCCTCGAAAACTCAAACGTCTAGGAGGGGAGACGTGGGCCCTCGAAAACTCTGGAGGGGAGACGTGGGCCCTTTGGTTTCTCCTATTTCTGAAACAAAACAAAAAAATAACAGCCATATTTTGCTCTAAAATTAATGATCACTGCAACCATATTAAGAGATCAATCTTCAAGCATTAAAACAACACCAAAGTATGGTACCAAAACAGCACCAAAACAACATCAGCCAAAACAGCAAAAAATGCCACCAAAATGGCACCAAAGTATCTGCCAAAATGGCACCAGAGTTTTAATGCATTGTATCTTCACCATCAGCCTCTTCATCACCAAAGTCTCATGCATTTTGCTACCTGGAGAGAATTGTAGTAGAAAAACTATATCAGGATCACATCAACAAAAACTACAGAGAAGGTTGATCACCAATCAAAACAAGGAACATGCAGTAATAGTATAACCTTCATGTCAATTCACTACTCATCGTCGTCGATACGAAAACAAGGAAATCTATGCCCACTCCTATTTTCCTCATCATCACTACAATATTGCAGCATAGTATGATCAATCCGGTCTTCCTCATCCTCGCTCTCATGTCCATCCGCTACCACCTTTCTTCTTTTCTTGATGCCTTCAACTGTTGCAGCACCAACGATCACACGTTCCTGGTCCCTTCGCACTCTGCTTTGCACCGGAACTTCCATAGGGTCATCGTCAGCTTGCAACGGAACTTCCGTAGAGTCATCATCTTGGTATGTTAGTCCACCATCACCGGGGTCCTTTTCCATTAAAATCTTTGCTTCTTCGCCAGCGATGGTTTCGGGGAAGAAAGCGGAGGTGCCCAATATAGCAGATCTTGCTCCTTATTCTCTTTGAGCAAGGGTCTTTGTCACAATGGACACAAGCCTGATAACCCGCTGTGATCCTCCAAGACAGAGTGTGCAGAGCCGGGAAATCATGGATGGACCATATGATTGCAGCACGTAGATTGAACTTTTCTTCCGGACTCAAGGCATCGTATGTAGGTACACCAGTCCAGAGCTGGAGCAGTTCTTCTACGAGGGGCTCCATAAAGGCATCAAAATCCTTTCCTAGAGACTCTGGACCCGGGATAAGCAATGACATCATGAAGTTGGACTGACCCACGCATGCCCATGGTGGCAGGTTGTACGGCACCACAAAAACTGGCCACATGCTATAAGACGTGCTCATGTTCCCAAACGGATTAAACCCATCTGTGGCAATGCCAAGTTTTATGTTCCGTGGATCTGCAGCAAAATCTAAATGTATACTGTCAAACTCTTTCCATGCCTCTCCATCCGCTGGATGACTCATCTCATTGTCCACAGGTTGCCGCTTCAGCTTGTGCCACTGTACCTCACGCGATGATTCCTTCGAGATGAACATCCGCTGCAGCCTTGGTATCAAGGGAAAGTGCCTCAGTACGTTCTCCGGTATTGACTTCTTCCCATCAGCATCTTTCCACCTAGATGCATTGCATTTTGGACAGTTGTCATGCTTTGCTAAATCCTTCCGAAACAAGACACAATTATTTGGGCACACATGTATTGACACATAACCTAACCCCAGCCTGCGGATTATGCTCAATGCTTCATCATATGATCTGGGAACACAACTCTCAGGGAATTGCAAGCTCAAAAGATGGAGTATTGCGTTGAATGCGGCATTGCTAATCCGGAAGAAAGACTTGATGTGGAGTAACTTCACGGTGAAGGTAAATCTTGAAAATTTATCCCCTTCATGAGTTGCACGCTTTGCCTCCTCTAACACCTCAGCAAACAACGACTTCTGTCCATCAGCACAATCTTCACCATCGTACAAATCCTTCAATAGGTCAGGAATCCTATCATCTTCATGCCCATCCTCTTCCTCCAAAACAACATTATCTCGCAAAACCTTTTCCATGAAATCAATGCCAGCATCACGACCACCCATCATATGAGGGGCCTCTATATCAGCTTCAAAATGTTGACGTTGACTGTCCAAAGGTTCTCCATGATATATCCATCTATCATATGTGCTGGACATCCCATTAAGAAGCAGATGATCTTCCACTCTTCCTTGAGCCATTCTTGGACGGTTGAGGCATTCGCAGCATGGGCAAAGAATGTGAGCATCGTTGGCAAAATTTGCCTGAACAAATGCCATGAAATCATCAACTCCTTTCATATGTTCTTTCGAAAACTTTCTAACTCCTTTTCTAATCCAGCTTCTGTCCATCTGCCAAAGACAACAAATTGTTGCAACTTAGCAAATCAATCTAAGTGCATCATTAATTAATGAAAATGGATGGAAGTAATGGAAGCTAAAATTCCAGAAAATTTTATATGCCAATTGCCTAACCACAACATTGAAACAAACCAAACTATAAATCAAACCAACACTGAAATTGGCATGAATTTATGTTGCAGAGAAGGCTAATTCAAATTAAACCAAACTAGCGAGCTAGCTCCTAACAAATACTATGTTGTTTCTATCAATTACAATTACAATTATCCTAACAATCTGTAGACAAACAATTGAAGACCAAGGCCTTGTTTCTGGCCTTGATAAATGAGAGGGGTTAACAGATATTGGCAGGGAATCAATCCCATCTAGCTGAAATTCCCCCCAAATCTTAACCGAACAAGGCCTGAACAATTCTTAACAAACAAGCTGAAGAACTCCCAACAGTACATCAAGAAAATTCATCTATGCAATATCTACCAAACAAGCAAGCTATCTCCTAATTCCTAACAGTGCATCAACAAAATTCATCTATGCTGAAGAACATCTGACAAAATTCATCAACAAAATTAATCTGTGCTCGGCAACGAGGTGCAGATAGTGAGAGAGGAGAGGGGGGAAGAGGAGAGGGGTGCATACCGGGAGGTGTGCTTGCGGCGGCGACGAGTCCTTCATGCTCGGCGAGCCTCTCCTTGCATGGGCGTCGTTCCTGCAGGTGGCCCACGCCCCTGCTGGTCGCTTAGGCAGCCAGCCCCGCCTCCACACCTGCCGGTTGCTTCCGCTGCTGCCCCCGCTGCTGCTGCCCCCGCCGGGGACAAGGCAAGCAGCGAGCCCATGGGCGAGGTCACTTGCGGCGAGGCAGTGGGCGAGGTCACCTGCGGCGAGGCCGTTCCTGCCCCCGCCCCCACCACCGCCAGTCGCCCCTGCCCCTGCCCCGGTCGCTTCGGCCGCCGGCCCGCCCTCGTCCGCCGGCCACGCCCCTGCCCGCAGCCCGCCTCCACCTGGTCGGAAGACCTAGAAATATTTGGCTAAGTGTTGGCTCTGCCCGCAGCCCGCCGCCACCTAGTCCCACTTGTCAATGACTTAGATTTGGCGCTATAATATAATATATATAGAGCCATTCCGCTAGATGGGCAGCAATCCCTCTCTAGCCCAGTGGTAGCGAACAAGTTAAACAACGCGAGGCCGTGGGTTCTAGTCCCCGCTAGCGCACATTTTTAGGAATTAAAGCGCACATTTTTTAGGGAATTAAACGCTCGCTTACCCACCTGTCAGTGGCTCACCCACCTGTCAAATGGTTCCCGCCTGTCAGTGTTGCTCCGTTCGATGCCACCTGGTCGGAAGGCCCCACTTGTCACTGATAGGAGAGAGCCGTGGTTTTATATAATTTATAGATAAGCTCCCATACCAAAGAAACAATCCCTCTCTAGCCCAGCGATACCGAACGAGCGAAGCAAGCGTGAGGTTATGGGTTCGAGTCCCAGCTAGCGCACATTTTTTGGGCGAATTAAGCACTCGGCCCCTCCTGTCAAATGGGTCCTGCATGTAAGTGTGTGCCCCGTCTGTTGTTGAATAGTAACATTTAACCAAAAATGATACCTAGACAGTGACACATAAGCGAGGTTGCTGAGGTGGCTGCCTAATCATCCTAATTCATTCAAAATCAAGTTTAGTGACCATGTTATATTGGTCGTTATCATCTAGGCGTGAGGCAGTGGACAGTGCTTCCCGCTTTATGACCATTTCCTGTAATGACATTTTGACCTTTCTGACCAGAATGGTCGTTATAGGTTAGGGTTTGGAGCCCCCCCCCCCCCAACATCTTTTGACCTATTGGTCTAAAATGGTCATAAATTTATGACCAATTCTTCCAGGGTCACTGACAAAAGGTCACTAGTTGACATATTTCTTGTAGTGTTGGGGCCTGTTCCGGAGCTCCGCCGGAGGGGGGCATCCACCATGGAGGGCTTCTACATCAACACCATAGCCCCTCCGATGAAGTGTGAGTAGTTTACTTCAGACCTTCGGGTCCATAGCTAGTAGCTAGATGGCTTCTTCTCTCTTTTTGGATCTCAATACAATGTTCTCCCCCTGTCTCGTGGAGATCTATTCGATGTAATCTTCTTTTTGCGGTGTGTTTGTTGAGATCGATGAATTGTGGGTTTATGATCCAGCTTATCTATGAATAATATTTGAATCTTCTCTGAATTCTTTTATGTATGATTGAGTTACCTTTGCAAGTCTCTTCGAATTATCGGTTTGGTTTGGCCAACTAGATTGGTAGTTCTTGCAATGGGAGAAGTGCTTAGCTTTGGGTTCAATCTTGCGGTGTCCTTACCTAGTGACAGAAAGGGTTGCAAGGCACGTATTGTATTGTTGCCATCGAGGATAACAAGATGGGGTATTTATCATATTGCATGAATTTATTCCTCTACATCATGTCATCTTGCTTAAGGCGTTACTCTGTTTTTAACTTAATACTCTAGATGAATGCTGGATAGCGGTCGATGAGTGGAGTAATAGTAGTAGATGCAGGCAGGAGTCGGTCTACTTGTCACGGACGTGATGCCTATATACATGATCATACATAGATAGCCTCATAACTATGCTCAATTTTGTCAATTGCTCAACAGTAATTTGTTCACCCACCGTAGAATACTTTTGCTCTTGAGAGAAGCCACTAGTGAAACCTATGGCCCCCGGGTCTATTCTCATCATATCAATCTCCATCACTCTATTTACTTGCTTTGTTTTTACTTTGCCTTTACTTTTTACTTTGCATCTTTATACCAAAAATACCAAAAATATTATCTCTATCAGATCTCACTCTCATAAGTGACCGTGAAGGGATTGACAACCCCTAATCGCGTTGGTTACGGGTAGCTATCGTTTTGTGCAGGTACGAGGGACTTGCGCGTGGCCTCCTACTGGATTGATACCTTGGTTCTCAAAAATTGAGGGAAATACTTACGCTACTGTGCTGCATCATCCTCTCCTCTTGAGGGAAAACCAACGCAAGCTAGAGACATAGCACGCTACTACTAAGTAGCTATAGCAGTAGCGCGGGTAAACCAACACTACTGCTAACCGTTAACTGTAGCGTCGTAGCAGTAGCGTGGTCACCCGGCCTGCGCTACTGCTAGGCTTTTCCCTAGTTGTGCAACCTCATCTTTTTGGGCAAACAAGATGCCAAAAGAATGGAGAAGTAGTATATTAGTACCAATCTTCAAGAACAAGGGGGTGTTCAAAGTTGTAGTAATTACCATGGAATTAAGATGATGAGCGACCAAAAATCAGTTTGGTTTCATACCTGAAAGGTCGACCATGGAAGCCGTTTTTCTGCTACGACAACTTATAGAGAGATACAGGGAGCAAAAGAAGGCCGAGGGCAACAGTGGAGTGCTCCCCGGCTCGAGCTCGTGGTCGAGGTCGACGAGGCGGGCGACAGCGATGCGAGCACACATGGAGCTAGGGCGCGAGGAGGCCGGAGAGTGCGCGGTCGAGCTCGGCCATGGCGATGGGAGCGTCGACTTCTAGATCTGGAGGGGGGAGAGGGTGGAGAAAGAGCAAGTGGGCGAGGAGGGAACTGGGAGGCGCCTAGGCTTACGGTTGGCGACAGGGACGTCGCCGGCGATTTGAGGTCACCGGGGAGCCACCGGATGGCCGACACGTGGCCATCCGCGGCCATGGACGCGACTCGGCCGACCACCGTGTGTGGGGGGCGGGGGTGAATAGGGGTAGGGGTGGCTCGGCTGTTGGGTTAGGCCGGTCACTGAGATGGCATGCCTAAGTGCACAGTGCACTTAGGCCTTTTCCTTTTTTTCTTTTCTGTTTTTTCTTTTATTTGCTCTGTTTTCCATTTCTTTTTAAATGATGTTTGTTCTATAAAATAATAAACTTACACCTAAAATAGTACTATAATTAAGCCAATTCCACATTTAGTTTGGCATCAAAATAAAATATTTTAGAATTTTTATAAATTAAAAGGAATTTAAAGTATTGTTTTGCCCTATGTTTTTGGATGATAACTTTTGAATAAGCAAACAAGTGACCTAGTTTTTCTTCACCATAATTAACTGTGGATTATTTGTCATTAGATGAACTTTTTAGTTTTCTTATTTTTGAATTAAATATTTCACTTATTATTTGAATTTGAAATGAGATAGAATCAAAGATGATCAAGCATTGTTCAGCAAAATGATTAGCTTAATCACAGAGGGTTACTGTAGCTTGACATTGAGGGTGTTATACTACTTCAATAACATGATTTTATTTATCATAGACATTTAAACGCTCATCATCATGTGCATCATCTACATCATCTGCAACATCTTTCATTAGTTGTTCATCCACATCTTCACATGCATCTTTATTGGCATCACTAGGCAAACTCGATTTATCCCTCTTTTCCATATCTTGATCATCTACTAGAATGCCAAAAAAATTGGCCATCTTTGTGTCAGCCATTGGTGTAATGACCAAATCAGTAGTGTATTCTAATTCCACTGAATTCCAATCAACACAAATAACCCTTGCAGCACCATAACAACCCTCTTGTGCACCTGCATCAGCCCCCTCTATTACTGTCAAGTCACTCATACACATGAATGTTATCTGTCTCTGAGAAGCCCAATCATCATCTACCATCTGCGAAGCCAACTTTAAGGGCACATGTCCAACCTTAGAATCTGATTTCAGCTCAACGAGTTCCGCATGAAAGGTAATCCGTTTGCTTACTCAGTCATCTTGCCCATCGATTTCATCAACCATCTCTTCACCATTGTCAATTCTCAGATACGCACCGTTCTAATTATCAAACCATAAAAATGCTACCTCTTGCTCTGGACCCAAAAAATGCTCTCCCCAATTTTCTCGACCACATTCTTCACGGCCCTCTCTTCCATGCTCTGCATTACTTGTGGATCAATCTTTGCAAATTCAACCTTCAATTGTATCTCTCTCTATGCCCCGCATGCTACCATCAACTAGCTTCGCCTTAGATCGGAAGAATTGAACAGTGAATTCAAAGGTCCGAGCACCTTTACCCTTGTTTGTCAATGATGGGCAGTGTGAGGCACTGGAAGCAAATAAGGCACACATCGTATAGGTTGTAAAGGGTGCACATTACCTAGTCAACGTTGACTCCAGCGTCTCCATCTAGTTCGGGTAGTCCAACAACACTGCCACCACCCACCCCACCCATTTAGATTTGCAATAAGGGAGAAGTGGAGTCTGTAGGGTGAGGAGATCGGGTACACTGGAAATGACTGGCTCCAAATTCTCCTAGATAGAAATAATGCAAAGACAAGGATTAGGATCTTATCCCCCAGCCCCCGTGTCGCTCCCAGGGGTGACTCGGGAGGCGAAACCCTAGCCGCCGCCATGGCTCCCCTCCTTCCCCTCCATCCCCTCGCTGTCGTCGACAGGCAAAGCCCTCACCGGTGGACGGCGGCGGCAGGGCCCTTGTTCATGTGCTCGCGTGCCGCTTCTGGGCACGCTGGAGCGACGGGAGCGCGCGGTGGCACGGTGGGCGGCCGTCTGCTCGCGGGGAGGTCGAGACGGCGTGGACTGCGTGCATGGTGGCGCTGCCATGGCGGCCGCCGGCCACCAATGCGTGCGGGAGAGTTGAGGGAGCCTAGATCTGGGCCGCACAAGCCCGCCCAGGCCCGTGACATTCACTCTTCCCCCACCCACCCTTCTCTCTCCTCCCACCCCTCCCGGCTGCCACCGGCGGTTGCTGCTGGGTAGGTAAGCACGCACGCGGCGACCCTGTCGGTTGCTGATCCACTGTGCCCCAGCGGATCCTGGTGGCGGAGGCTGCGGGCCAGCGTAGCAGTGACGCTGTTGGGGATATTACCACTAGGCGTGAACCGGCTTACTTGGGCCGGGTTAGCTTCATTAGTGGTATAAACAGATGAAGGCCCAAGGCCTATAGTCGGTTTAGAACCTGTAGCCGTAAACCGGCCTGATGTATAACTTGTATTGTAAGTTAGGAATAGAGAGATACCAACCGGGATACGAGTATGAACCGGTTGGGACTCTATGGGCCGACGGGCGTCACCCGTGTATATAAGGGGACGACCCGGCGGCGGTTCAAGACAGACAACCACAACTCGAGCCTAGGCGAAGCTTGTTTGCTCCCTGGCCATCGAGACCACATCAATTCCATCACAACTAGACGTAGGCTTTTACCTTCATCGAAGGGGCCGAACTAGTATAAACCCTCGTGTGTTTGTGTCCGCTTTAACCCCTTCAAGTAAACCCGTAGCGATGGCTCCACGACTAAGTCCTTTCACTAGGACATCTGCCGTGACAAATCCACGACAGTTGGCGCCCACCGTGGGGCTATCGCACGATGGTTTGACGATCTTGGAGGGCAAGCTCAAAGGACTCGAAGGCTATGCAGTGGGCCGGATGACCAAGAGTCGTCGTGGCAAGATCTACATCGACGACGCAGGATGGGGTCCCGAGGCCGATTCGATCGAGTACGGGTACCGGGTCCCATTTGGTGGCATACACGTTTTCATCGGCAAGATCGGTGAGCCTGGGCCTGAGCCGGACATCTGCAACGACCTCGTCGAGACGGCTCAGCGTGCGAGATCTACCCAGGCTAAACCGGCCGTGAAGCGTGCCTTCGTTGGAGTCATCCATGGAGGAGAGCGTGAGGACGAGTCAGAACACGGTAGCGAGACCGTCGTCTATTCCGGCGACGAGTCCTCGACAGGAGAGACCGAATCACTATACCAGTTGCAAGACGACCAGGTTAGGGGCTGTTCCGATGGCGACAGTGTTCCAGACCCCTCGGGCCAGGTCAACCGTGTTGGAATATTCATGGCCGGCACCCAGGCGGTGAATCACTCTTCGACCGCCGCAGCGATGCTCTCCGGATCAGCAGCGGCAGCGGCAGCAGGGGCAGGAGGCCTTGTGCGCCCGCCGGTTCAAGTTCTATCTGATCTGTTTGATGCACTAGCCGTGCTTATGGCAGAGGCCAATCCGGTGGATCAGGAGGCCCATGATGCAGAGATTGCAAAGGTGAGAGACAAGATTGTGCAAGCCAAAGCGGATCTGGCAGCAGAAAAAGACAGGATGGCTGTAGAGCGGGCCGCTTTGGACGCCCAGGCCTATAAGCTCATGCTTGACCAGAACGCATCACAGGAGGTCTTGAAGCGGAAGCACAGATCACGCCTGCCGCTAGGGTTTGACCCCCGAAATCTCTTTCACACTCCAGGAGCTGGACCCGGTAACCCGCCGCAGTACCTGGAGACAAACCGGATTGAGGCACCAGGACCAGGGGCGATGGTCCAACCTTGCCTGATGGAACCTCCTCAACAGAACATTGTGGTTCCTCCGCCGGTCCAGATGCCCCCGGGTCATTATTCTAATCCTATGGACAACCTTGTTGCAGCCGCCACGCGATTAGAGGCTATCCCAGTTGAAGGGGACTCTCCGCAAGAGATAGAGACGCGTCGGGTTAAGGAGCTTCGCCGGACCGCGCTGATTCAGCAGGAAGCATATTCGTACAGCCGTGATCAGATTCACTCCACACCCCGTCCAAGCCGGAGCTATAGCAAGTGCATGGATGAACCGGCCATATCGAGCAATGCGCGAGGCCATGAAGCGGCCCGTGGCAATAACCCGACAGGTGGTGTTCGCGATGCTCAGGATGTGGTGGACCGGGCCCGGGCACGAAGGGAGGCCGAGTTAGCAGCACAGAATGATGCGGGTCAACTTACATGGGTTCGTCCTACCACCTCCGCCGGACCAGGGGTCGCATCCGCTTTGGGAGTGCCTTGTTTAATCCCCACTTTGCGCAATGTGTGCCTGCCCAAAGACTTCAAGGGTCCGCGCAAGGTGCCAAATTACACCGCTGATTTATCTCCCGAAGCGTGGGTAGAGAGTTATGAGATGGCCATGGAGATGCTAGATGTGGATGAGACCGCGTGTGCAAAATACTTCACCATGATGCTTGAAGGCACGGCTCGTACTTGGTTGAAGAGCCTGCCGCCCAATTCTATCAGCTCATGGGCCCAGTTGCGGGCCCGGTTTATCCAGAATTTCAAGGATACATGTAAGCAGCCCAAGTCCATAGTAGACCTGGCGGCTTGTGTCCAGGAGGACGGAGAGTCAACGACCCATTGGGTGCGCCGCATTTCAGAAGTTTTGCACTCGTCTGACAGGATCAATGCTGACTCTGCGATCTTAACACTGGAGGGCAACTGCCGGTTTAAGCCTTTAAAATTGAAATTGGGACACATGAAGCGGTTCTGTAATGACATGGGAACTCTCATGGCCGCTTTAGTGAAGTATGCTGATTCGGACAGTACCAAGGATCCCAAGACTGATGATGATGAAGCAGGGAAGGGAAAGAAGAATAGCAACTCCAAGGGGCAACAGTACAAACCGACGGGTTATGGAAATGGAGGCAAGCGAAAGGCGGATGGCAGCATAGATTTTGTGGCTAACACTAATGCACAGGACAGGGGGCAGCGGCGCAGAGGTAAAGCGGCAAATCGTAATGGGGGATCCCAATCCTAACGCAAATCGTTTGAATTATTTGTTGAATCAGCCTTGCCCAAAGCACGGGATGAAGGAGGCGCCGGCTAACCACCTTTGGAAGGATTGTTATATTATGCACGAGTTTAAAAACTCTAATGCCTTCCGGTATGACCGTGGGTCAGGTGGCGGTTCAGGATCCGGTTTCCATGGGCCGGGCCACGATGGAGCTTCTGGTTCAGGTCTCAATCAGGGCGGTCACAACAACCAGAATAATCAAAACGGCCAGCAGCAGCAGCAGCAGCAGCAGCAGTCGGGTTATCAGAGCCAGCCAAAACAGTTGAACAATGGGCAATATCATGTTTTCACAGCTAGCTTGGATAAACGCGACCAAAAACTCCACAAGCGAGCGGTGAATTCTGTTGAACCGGCCTTACCACGTTACTTACGCTGGTCGGAGCAGCCTATCGTGTGGAGCAGAGAGGATCACCCGCCCCGGGTTGATAATCTGGGCCAGCTAGCATTAGTGGTAGACCCTCAGGTGGGGGGTTATAAATTCACCAAGGTACTCATGGATGGAGGGAGCAGTATTAACATACTATACTACGAGACATTCCGCCGCATGGGTCTAACAGACAAGGATCTCAGACCATCTAATACGGCGTTCCATGGTGTGGTGCCTGGCAAATCTGCATATCCTGTTGGTAAGATAGCCCTGGATGTAGCTTTTGGGGACGAACACGATTCCCAGTCGGAAAAACTAACCTTTGAGGTGGTGAAGATCCGGAGCCCGTATCACGCCTTGTTTGGGCGGCCGGCTTATGCCAAGTTCATGGCGCGGCCTTGTTATATCTACTTGCAGCTCAAGATGCCGGGTTACAAGGGGACAATAACGGTTCATGGGAGCCGCAAGGTCGCTTTGGAATGTGAGGAAGGTGATGCGGCTTATGCAGAGTCGGTCTGTGCCACGGAGGAGTTGAAGTACTATAAGGACAGTGTTGATCCGGCGGATATGACCCCTTTGAAGAACCCAACTACAGAGCATGATTCGGATCTGAAGTTCAAATCGGCAGCTGAGACCAAGCTTGTTGACTTCGTGCCCGGCGATTCGTCCAAGCAGTTCACTGTCAGTGCCAATCTGGATCCCAAATAGGAAAGCGCGCTCATCGAGTTCATCCGTGAGAATCGGGACATTTTTGCATGGAAACCGTCCGACATGCCAGGTGTACCGAGGGAACTCGCTGAGCACACTCTTAATGTGGATCCTAAGTATAAACCGGTGAAACAATTCCTCCGCCGGTTTAACGAAGAAAGGCGCAAAGCCATTGGAGAGGAAGTGGCCAGGCTTTTAGCAGCTGGCTTTATCATTGAGGTGTTCCATCCAGAGTGGCTTGCTAATCCGGTGCTAGTTCTTAAGAAAAACGGCACTTGGCGTATGTGTGTGGATTACACGGATCTTAACAGGGCTTGTCCAGTGGATCCTTTTGCCCTCCCCCGCATTGACCAGATCATTGATGCCACGGCGGGTTGTGAGCGTTTGAGTTTTTTGGATGCATACTCTGGATATCATCAGATCAAAATGGCGGTTAAGGACCAGGAGAAGACAGCGTTTATTACTCCCTTTGGAGCCTTCTGCTATGTATCTATGCCCTTCGGGCTCAAGAGTTCCCAAGCCACCTATCAACGGTGTGTACAGAATTGCCTGCATAAACAGATCGGCCGCAATGTGCATGCCTATGTGGATGATATTGTAGTAAAGTCAAGGCAGAAGGAGACGCTGGTGGATGATTTGAAGGAAACCTTTGACAACTTGCGAGTTTACAAGATGATGCTTAATCCGGCCAAGTGTGTCTTTGGTGTTCCGGCAGGCAAGTTACTAGGTTTCCTGGTGTCTAACAGAGGAATTGAGGCTAATCCGGAGAAGATTACGGCTATTACCTCCCTGGCTAAACCGAAGTGTATCAACGATGTTCAACGTTTGGCGGGCCGAATCTCCGCACTGAGCCGGTTTATCAGCCGCCTCGGAGAGAAGGCCATCCCTTTGTACCAAATGCTGAGGAAGACAGACCATTTCGTCTGGAGTCCGGCTGCTGATGAGGCATTTGAGGACTTGAAGCGGCAATTAGCCAATCCGCCCGTTCTTGCGGCTCCGGTTGACAAGGAGCCGTTATTGTTATACGTAGCGGCCAATGCTCGTGCAGTTAGCGTGGCTATTGTGGTGGAACGCAAGGAGGCAGGCAAGGAATATCTGGTTCAGCGGCCGGTTTATTATATCAGCGAGGTGCTTATTGAATCCAAGCAAAGGTATCCGCATTGGCAGAAGCTGGTCTATGGTGTCTTCATGGCCAGCCGGAAGTTGAAGCAGTATTTTCAAGGGCACCCCATCACAGTGGTCAGTTCAGCTCCCTTGGGTGATATCATACAGAACCTGGAGGCGACTGGCCGGATTGCCAAGTGGGCTATAGAGCTTGGGCCACACGGACTAAAGTATGTACCTCGGACGGCGGTGAAGTCTCAAGCACTTGTTGATTTCATCAATGACTGGACGGAGTTACAAGCACCAGAGGAGAAGCCGGATCACACATATTGGACTATCCATTTTCATGGGTCCAGGCAATTGGAAGGCTCGGGGGATGGAATCGTATTAACTTCCCCACGAGGTGATAAGTTCTGTTATGTTCTCCGCATAATGTTCCCTTGTACTAATAATGCAGCTGAGTACGAAGCCTTGCTCCATGGTCCCGGATGGCTAAAGAGATGAATTTAAGCCGGGTTAAGTGCTTCGGTGACTCGGACCTTGTGGCTCAACAGGTGTCTGGCACTTGGGATTCTAAGGACCCGCTCATGGCTGCATATCGTCGGGAAGTGGATAATATAGCGGGTTGCTTCAAGGGTTATCAAGTGGATCATGTGGACCGTCGGAAGAATGAAGCGGCGGACGCTTTAAGCCGGTTGGGCTCTCAACGCAAACCGGTCCCGCCTAATGTCTTTCTGGACGTATTGCACAACCCGTCAGTCAAGCTCCCAGGTGAAGCGGATTTGGCTATTCCTGATCCAGAGGCTCAATTGGTGGCAGCCCTGCATGTTATTCTGGATTGGACAGTTCCTTATCTTGCGTACATGAACCGGGGGGAGTTACCAGAGGATGAGATTCTAGCCAGGCAGATAGTCCGGCGATCCAAGTCTATGACGATTGTCAATGGCGAATTGCATCATTGCAGTGTATCAGGGGCGTTTCAACGTTGTGTTTCTCCTGAGGAAGGCTGTGAAATCTTAAGAGAAATCCATGAAGGGGATTGTGGACACCACGCCGGTTCAAAGTCTCTAGTGGCAAAAGCGTTTCGTCACGGGTTCTACTGGTTGACAGCGCATGCTGATGCGGAGGACTTGGTTAAACGGTGTGATGGATGTCAGAAATTTTCAAGGCGTGCTCATGTGCCGGCTCAAGAATTGAGGATGATCCCAATAACGTGGCCGTTTGCAACTTGGGGGCTGGATATGGTCGGACCTTTTAAAAGATCCAAGGATAAGAAAACCCACCTTTTGGTGGCAGTTGACAAATTTACCAAGTGGGTTGAAGCGGAGCCTGTCATCAAGTGTGATGCAGCAACAGCGGTGCAGTTCATCAAAAAGGTGATTTTCCGGTTTGGCTTTCCACACAGTATCATTACTGACAATGGTACCAATTTATCCAAGGGCGCTATGAAGGAGTTCTGTGAACGTGAGCACATCGACTTGACATGTCGTCAGTGGCACACCCCCAGTCCAATGGACAGGCAGAACGAACTAATCAAGAGATCTTGCATGGCATCAAACCCCGGCTTATGGTCCCATTGCAAAGAACACCAGGATGTTGGGTTGAAGAACTACCATCTGTGCTATGGAGTATTAATACTACGCCAAACCGATCAACAGGATACACACCATTTTTCATCGTCTACGGAGCAGAGGCAGTTCTCCCTAGTGATATCCGGCATGATTCGCCTCGTGTGGCAGCTTATGTTGAAGCGGACAATGAGACAGCACGGCAAGACGCTTTGGACCTATTGGATGAGGAGCGTGATATAGCGACTGCCCGTTCGGCGATTTACCAACAAGATCTTCGTCGCTATCACAGTCGCCGGGTTAGAACCAAAACTTTTCAAGAAGGAGATTTGGTGCTTCGACTCATCCAAGACCAGACAGATATGCACATGTTATCCCCACCTTGGGAGGGACCTTTCGTGGTCAGCAAGAATCTGCACAACGGGTCGTACTATCTGATTGATATTCGAGAGCATAAAGACTCACGCACATCAGAGGAGGAGACCAACAGGCCATGGAACATAGCTCATCTTCGGCCTTACTACACTTGAGCCATCGGCTCTATCTATGTACATATCATGACACTGTATATATTATCTTTGATATAATAAAACTGGAGCCTCAGCTAAAGCGGGGTCTCTGTCTTTCTTATGATGCGTGGTTACATGAAGTGGCTCTGTTTTTAAAGCGGCCTCAGGTTTACCCCTTGACATTTGCTTTTTATATATCACTTGGGGCCTTGGTCGTGTCCGAACCAACGCGACACCTTTTGACAGGCGACAGCCACCAGATCACTTGGGGACATGGTCAAGTCTGAACCAGTCACGCCTCTTGATCGGCCTAAGGCCACAAAATCACTTGGGGGCTTGGTCGAACCCGAACCATTGCCACGCCTCTTGATTGGCATATATGCCACGGTTTCATTTGGGGACCTGGCTTACTTGAATCATTGTCACTCCTATTGGGGGCTTGGTCCTGTCCGACCATGGTAACACCATCTGATCAGCTCGGTATAGCATATTTTTGCAAATGGTATTTATCATTGCCTTTGCTTCCATGTTATTTTCATGGCCTTTTTTTTCTTTGTTTTTGTTGTATTTCTTTTATGTCAACAACACCTTTTTTCCGGTTCAGCCGATGGATTTGATTCCCCTTTAATCCGGAGAAGTATGCCCGGTTTACCTTTTCCTGTTAACATCATGGAGTAACAAGGGGGTTCGTATTGACTCAGTACGGTTTATACGGGAGCTGTTTTCTCCCCCCTTTTTTTGACGGTAATGGTTTATAAAACCTCCGCTTCAAGCCTGGCTAAGCCAGCTTCATGCCTAGACATGGCAGGTATTTTGTATCACCTATTTGTTACATTACTGATACACATATCAAGATCATAAACCGGCTGGCGGTATAACCGCCACCGAAGTTCAAATTTTTCTAATTGCAGGAATTATGAATTGAGGTTTTTCGAACAAAAGCTTCAGTACTTATGCACGAGGGCATATTCAAGGTAGAAGTATTAACTATCCTATTACAAGGCAACACGGTGCCCAAATAAGATCATTGTTATTTTGGAAAGATGTCAAAGACAGCTATCCAAACCGGCTTCCGGTTCAAGCCTGCTCCTCATCATCCGCCGCTTCAGTTTCCTCGTCTCTATCCATTGGCTGGAAATCAACAGTGGTCCAGTCGATTCCCATTAAAGCTTGGAAAACAGCCTCTTCATGGATCAGGGGATATGGTTCAATATCAGGAGCGTAAGTATGCTTACGGATTGGAGGAATCGGATTCTGCGCTTCAAGAGTTGGGGCAGGCACTCTGATCGTTGTATTGCGCTTGATAATGCGTCAAGTCTGCCTCTTCAGCTAATTGACAAGCCAGAGGGCGCACTGCACAGTTTATTACCCTCAAATCATCTTTATTGAATACAGAGCCATCTTCCTTCAGGCTGGGATAGCCTTGAGCTGCCTCCACAGGGTCGAAATCTGGCACCCATGCCTTTGCCCGGATCAAGGCGTTAATAGCTCCGGTTCGAGCAGCGGATTTTTTCAGCTCCTCAATCCGGGCCGGAAGCATTGACAACCTGTTAAGAGTGTCCTGGATTAAAGAGGGTGCCGGGTTGTTATGAGAGGCTGTGGTGATGATCCGCTGGGCTCCGGTATACAGTTGTTCCACTAAGGTGTAGGCAGCCTTCAGCTTCTTCCGCACATCGGATCCTAAGTGCCCGATGCGTGTACCTGCAACAACACAGGGATGGTCTCAAACCGGATTTATATTACAGCAGGTTCAAGTTATCACAGAAGTTAAAAGGAGCTTACCAAAGATCGCAGCGGTCATGGAGTGTATTTGCCGCTTTACGGCTGTAAGTTCATCCACCACCGGTTTAAGGGCAGCTTCAGCATTTTCAGCTCTTTTGGTTAAAGCGGCCTTCTCAATGGCCCAATCAGCCCGCTCTTTCTTGAAGCCTTCCTTCAGCTGTTCAGCGATGCTCAAGGCGCTGGTTAATTCTTCCTTTGCCTTGTCTGTTTCAGCCTGTTAGGTTTTCAAGGTCTCCTGCAAATCGGCAATCCTGTCCTCCTTGATTCTCACCTCAGCCTTCATATAGACAGCATTTAGCTTTAAACAAGCGGTCCAAGAAATTGAAGTATCAACCACATAACAAAGTTATACGCCTGATACTTGGGGGCTAATGCACCTTCAATTTTCATATATTACTAGATTGCAAAGTCCCAAGCTCAATACAGGTATTCAACTTGGCACTTGGGGGCTAATGGCTATTTGATCAAATTACGTTCTAAGGATAGTTTTCAATCGGAGCCCCGGTTTAATTATGCTAAGTTAAACCGGTCCTTGGGGGCTATATTGATGGATTTCAAAGTGTTGAGGATCGTATTCAAGTCCCGGTTTGACGAAGGTTACAAACCGACCCTTGGGGGCTAGGAGGATTGATACAATGGCGGTAAGTAAAGAAGTAAGTTACCTCAAATTTATCCCTCATCATCTTTACCAGACCAACTTCACAGTCACGGCTAGTATAAAGCCGGTTTAAATAGCCGGAATGAAGATCTTGGGCACTCAGAGCAGCATATGTCTCCAGTTCAACATCCCATTTTCCTTTGTTCAGAGCGGAAAAATCCTCTTTTACGGTATGCTTGGTTAAGGTGACAGGATTCCCGGGTTCAAAGCGGCCTACACCGGTAATCACAACATCATTATCTTTGGGCTCGCCGGTTTGTGTTGGTGCGGTCGGTTTGTCAGCAGGACTGTGGGATTTCTCAATCCGGACGGAGCTGGCAGGCGGGTCAGCAGAGACTGAAGTATTAATAGGCCTCTCTTCGGGAATAGCATCGTCTTGCAAAAGAGGATCATTGGGAATATCCTCAGGAGCAAACGCTTCAAGATCTGGCGCTTTGTCATGTTCTGGGGCTACATCTTCTTCAGCCGCTTTATCTAGGCGGGCTTTCTTGCTTGGTTTAGGTTTGGCCCTGAAAGAAAAACAGAGAGTCAAGGAAAAGCATAAGCCATTACACTGTATACTGGAAGCATATGTTCAGCTTAGCTTACCCAAGAACCGTTTTCAATGGTGGCAGCTGAGTGGCCGACGATTCACCACACACTACTAGGGAAAAGGCTAGCAGCAGCGCGGGTTTTATATGTATCAGTAGCGCGGGTACCCGCGCTACTAATACGGCGCTACAGCTAACTCATAGCAGTAGCGCGTGCCCACCCGCGCTACTGATATACAAGTGTAGCAGCAGCGCGGTTGCGGGAAGCTCGCTACCGCTAGTAGCGCTAGCACTCTTTGGCAGGACGCGCTACTGCTATGGCAGCGCTGCTGCTAACTTTTGTACACTCGCTACTGCTAATTTAAGTAGTTTTTTTGGCATATTTGTTTTGTATTTGAACCGGCTTTGTAGAAGAATCTTTAGCACATAGAAATTTCATCATGATACACATACAAATGCCTGTGAGACCACAAATGTAATCATAGCATGTACATACAAATAGTCTCTTCATAATCATCATCCAACACAAAGTGATATCTTGTTATCATCTCGAAAATAGCAATACATGCAAGTCTTGAATACTTGCAACTACAACAACGTCATCCATCTAAACAAAGGCATACGCAAGAAGTGCTATCACTATGAGTGAGAGCAGAACCATGCAGTACATGAGGTGGCGGTTACGAGTCCTCTCTCGCGCTAGCGTGAACCTCAAGTAACTAGCTTCTCCTTCTTGTCTGCTTTTGAAGCCTTTATGGCTGGCGCCCGTGAACCCATTCACTTGCGCCTGACACTCATGCCACTCGTTGTACACCCCCGGAACCTTCCCTTTGTACACGACATAGCATTTCCATCTCGCCATCAAGAAACTAGGTACCTGTTAGAGATGCATGTTCATGAAGAGGATGTACAATCATATATATGCAAAAAAATATACTAGAGCAACACCAAAAAAGAAAGGTTAGCAACTAGATGCAACATATATAGTACGCAAATTAATTAACTAGAGGTACGCAGGTCATCGTACGCCAACTAACAAAGTAGCGTTACGCAAGTTCGGCAGGGACCGTGGACATCACAAAGTTTCATCGCTACAAAAAGTATACTGGTTCAACTGACACATATCATCATCATCGGCATCATAAATCACTAGAAGTTCCATCCTTCCATATCATCGAGGACGAACCCTAGCTGCTTGAACGGCGTGAGGTCTAGACGTTGCATGCCTATGCGAGTTCGGACGTCAGCTCGCGATATAGGGCAGTGGTGGAACATCCCCTTCTCATCGACGACTTCTTTCATGATGATCGTCGCAATGTCGCTTTGGATGCGAAAGAAGTCATCTCTAAGTTTATAATTCGCTTCTCCATGAGATTCTAGCCACTTGTGGATATGATCATCATTTCTGCTGTTAATGCGAAGCTTTTGGTGATCCGTGTTGAACTGAATCATGAGATGGACGATGTAGAATCCATCCTTCTTGCTTGGTTTTGGGACATGGATGCAGGAGAAGTTAGTTTTATGCGCGAAACCCATCTTCTTGTTCCTTTGTTTCCTGATATGCACGTGGCCACCTCTATAGCTGAAGCCTTGGAGAGCATCATCTAGAATATTCATTATGTGGGTGTAGTCCTTTTTCTCGTAGTCTCTCGAAGGGTCAAAATACACGGCGTGGGAGACTTGCGGGTAAAGAACGATAAGGACAGCGCGCCCGTTGCTGCGGGGAAAAGACACCTCAGATTATTCCCCATATGAGAGAGAAGGAATGATTGAAATATACGAAAGGGTTGTCCGGAACTGACTTACTTTGGATGATAAGGCACGAGGACAATTTCCCGGTCCTTATTCTGTACCATGAAGTTTTGGAGGTATTTCACGCTCAAAGTCGCCGAGACTCAAGAAAGACACGTGCATGTAGTACGGATCCGCCAAACAGATTTGCGAGACTTCTTCACTCTTCACGACGGAGCTCATATGTAGCACAAAAAGGCGGACGATAGTAAAATCAAGCCGCCTTGTTAGAAACATCTCAAAGATATGGTCAAACCGCAGGAAGAACACCTCCGCGGGCCGTGTGTCGACGTAGCACTTCCCCTCAGGCACACGAGCCGTGTATGTCGGATATCCTAGATCCTTTGAGGCTAGTAGGCTTTTCTCAGTCGACATCACATGGTCGTGCAGTCTCCTGAGATCCCCTGATAGTGCCTCCAGCGGTTTCGGCGGTAGCATCGGCTCGCCCATGAGATGGAACATGACCGCACCTTTCACGGGTACACGCTCTTCAGAATGCATCGTCTGGCTGCTGTGTGCTCTGGCTTGTTTGGAGGCAGTTACCTTCCCCGATCTCTTCCTCTCCTTTTTCTTGGGCACACCTTCCAGACCCTTCCTTAACCCCTGCCCAAGTGTTCCCAGGCTAAGTACTGTACGACCCTCGCGCCCGGCTAGTTGAGCCTGTGTTGAGGCGGCATCTTCAGGCGTGTCCTGTGAGGATTTCATGAAGAGAGACTTTTTTGCATTCCATGGTACTGCCCTGCCCGGGCATATCATCCATATCCTCATTAGCAAGCTGATAGCCCGATTCGTCATATGGTTGACTCATCATATCTATGTCACAGTCATATGCGTTTGTATTGAGGTAATCCATAGGGTCGACCTCCGTCTCATCATCCATTCTCTGTTCTACAGGTACATCAGCCAGTACTATTGCACCCCCTTCATCATGTCGTCCGCCGCTCTCACCCGACACTACTACAGGAGCTGGTAATTGCGTAGGTGGGGTGGTGGTCTCTGCACATGCTTGTTGATGTGTGGTAGTTATTGGTGTGCTCTCGGCCGGCTCCAGACGAATAAGATTCCTCGGCCATAGCAGCACCCAACCCTTGCAGCGTCCAATCCGCGGCGGGGTCTCGTCGTCCGCTCCCACATGTTGTACTGGAGGAGGCAAATCCTCGTGCCCCGATTTCACACTGGTCAAGCTAACCCTGAAGTGCCCAGCGGGGATCGGGTGGTTGTGGAATGTGCGTTGAGAGGGGTCCATTATCATCCCCTTTCCCACGTCCACCTTCTGGCCTTTGATCAAGTAGAGTATGGTGCATGGGGTTTCTTTCTCCTGCAAACACATATGTCTATGGTGTAAAACAACCGAAAGGCAACAAAAATGGAATATTATCTATATATATATATATGTATATGTTGGTGTGACATGTAATTACCGTGACGGCGTCGAGCTCAGCCAAAGACGAAGGCCCACCTAGCGCGCCTGAGACTGAGGACGGGCTGCTATGAGCGGGAGCGGCTGCGAGAGGAGGCCCGGTTGCTTGAGAAAGTGATGGTGCGATGGTGTTGTTGTTCATGGAGTTGCTCGCGATGAAACTGGGCATCGGGAAATCATGTACAGTCTTGTCTGGATTTTCCTTCGCCCAGTTGATGATAACTGGAACCAAGTTAGTAGTGAAATCATTTCTGCAGGCAGTTACAGCTGCATTGACTGCCTGCTGTAGCAACTCATATTTGTCCTCGGCTGCTTTTTTCGCGTCCTCAGCTGCTTTTTTCTCGACCGCAAGCTTCACCTTTGCGTCGATGTCCGCCTGACTAAACTTCTTTTTCTGCTTCTTGGCCTCTGGGCCGTCGTTGTAAAACACCTTCCACGTGGCGCCGTCTCCAGCGCCGTGCACACGACCATATTGCGGCCGCTAGTCCAACGGGAGTCCCTTAAGTTCGTTCAAGGCCCGGTTGAGAGGGGTGTCCCACTTGGGCCTCATCGGAGAAGTAGGGCTTTCGGCTGCAAGCCGGTGTTGCTTCTCCAGTAGTCTAATCAATTTCCTCGTGATCTTGTCCGTGTAAAAAACCTTTTTCTCCTTGTCCCACTTGTAGCGGGCCCTGATGAAGTCATGCTCCAAGGGGTTGGTGAACTTCGCGAAGGGGTCTGGGAGACCCGCGGCTTCACGTTCCGCGTCCTCCTTATCCCATATGGGCCTTTTACCGAGGTAGCCACGGCTTCCGAGGCGATGCTTCCCCGTGTTCCTTTGCTGAAGGCTTTTGAATTTCGCAGCCTTAGCCTTGGCTGCCTCGGTAGCGCAAGTGTCCTTGAACTTTTCGAACTCCTCTTCCGTAAGTGTCGGATTTTCCTCCAGAATCTTGGACAGGGGTTCATCAGCCTCAATAGCTCGTTTCACCCTCCCTTTCCAGGAGGCCAAATCATTGCTGAACATGCCCATGGCGTGATTGTTAATCTTTTTCATCTTCGGATCATCCCACGGTTGTTCTATGTTATCATCCCAGTCGGGGAACTTGAATCTCTTGTGCAACTTCGTTAGGAGCAACTGCGTCAAATGTTCTTTACTCCTTAAGTCATCGTCGTTGATGCTCGCGCATTCCCGTAGGATGCATCCTACTTGGTTCCCATAGCACTTGCGAGGTTCTTCCGGCTCTAACGGCTCAAACATGCCAGGTTCCATCTTTGTGATCACAAGTCGTCCAATCCCTAGTTTGTTAGGTTTTCGTATCCTCTGCTTCTTATGCTTCCTCTTTTCGGTATCGGCATCGGGGCCGGTACCTTCCCCGCCGGTACCTTCCCTGCCGGTACCTTCCCCACCGGTCTCGGCGCCGCCATCGGTGCTGGCGCCGTCGGTGCCGGCGCCGTCGGTGTCGATGTCGGCGTCAGTACCATCATCGAGGCCGACCTGCAAACCTTGCTTAGTAGTCAAATAGTCGAGGTACTCTTGTTCACCATCATAATCCATCTCGTCTGCATCTTGGTCAGAAGGCCCAGTTTCTTCGTTGTTCGACATGTTTCCTATGATTAAGTGGCCTCATTTATTTCTAAAAGTATGAATAAATGAGAAATGACATAAAAAGAAATCTATGTGCCAGCACTCGATATGCCAACTATGTAGCACAAATCATGCCTTTATTCACGGGAAATTTCGGCATGACCTTTGCTAAAAAATGGACATATCGAGCGCCTGAAATTCACCGAAACGGAAATGAATCAACATTCCGGCGTAACATAGGCCACTCGGATCATTTTCCAAACATGACATGTCCAAAACCTGACATATGCACATATCACATGTCCAGTTCAAATTTCCATATAAATTTAGCTAATTTTGAAACCTAGCTAAATTCATAACTAAATAGATAACCTAATTAATTAACATGAAGAACCCTAGCAGAGAGGGGGGATTTACAGAGAGTGCAGGGGCGAGGAGGGAGGCGAGGGCCGACGGGTCGGGGGCGAGCGCGCCGGGGTCGGGGGCGAGCGCCGGCGCCGGAGTCGGGGGCGAGCGGCGTGGTCGGGGGCGAGCGCCGGCGCCGGAGTCGGGGGCGAGCGGCTGGGTCGGGGGCGAGCGGCGTGGTCGGGGGCGAGCGCGCCGGAGTCGGGGTCGAGGGCCGGGACGGGGGCGAGCGCCGGGGCTAGCGCCGGCGCCGGCGGAGTCGGGGGCGAGCGCCGGGGCCGGGTCGGGCGCGGCGGAGCGACGGGGGCCGGAGAGAGAGTGGGGATTTGGGGGGAAATGGCGGGATGAAGCTAGGCGAGTGAGAATTTTGGGTTAAGTGGACGTAGCAGTAGCGCGTTATGTCAAAACGCGCTGCTACTATATTCTGTAGCTGCAACGGTTTCAGAGAAACGCGCTACTACTATGATCTGTAGCTGCAGCGCTTTATGGGCTCGCTACTACTATGGTGCGTAGCGGCAGCGGTTTATGAGAAACACGCTACTACTATGGTCTGTAGCAGCAGCGGTTTTGTGGAAACGCGCTGCTACTGCCGTCGCTACTGCCAGTTTTCCTTTTCCTTTTCCTTTATTTTATCCCACTTTTATTTCCCGAGGGCAGTGAACGAAGGGAGGGCGATATATATTGCATCATTTGACGGTTAAATATGTATGCAAAATAGGAACATATATATTACACATCATTGGACCCATGCATAATAATGGCTAAGTGTGTATACAAAATAGGAACATATATATATTACACATCATTGGACCCATAACATGCGTTTCCTCAGTGCTGACGTTTTCGTTTTTGAGTCAGCTTCTTTCCCTTCTTGTTCGTCAAAGAATAATTGAGCCCCTCATTGTGACTTTGCCTTTTCCATGGAGTACGATTTTTCTTAGGTAATGTAGTATTGATTCTTCTTTTGACGTACACTTCATCATCATCGTCATCTTCCCTCATTGGGTTGCCGTACTGATCATAGTCTTCCTCGTTGGCGACTCCATCCATTCTAATGATGTTCCTTTTGCCTCTCCTCACGACAACACGGCTGGGATTGCGCGGGTCAGTTATGAAGAAGCATTGTGTCACGTGCTTAGCGTGTACCCATGGCTCGTTTTTTGCGATAGCGTTCATGGTAGCGCTCTTGGCGTCGGGTATAGTCATGGTAGTGAACATCCGGCTTTCTCTTTCAACATTCTTAGCCCATCTGACACGGAACATCGTCGTGTTGTGCATTCCAGAGTAGTCAAGCTCCCAGATCTCCTCGACCCTTCCATAAAATCGTTCAGTTGTGCCGTTGTCGCTGCCGGTCATGCATTCCATCGTCACCCTTGAGTTCTGATCATCACTGTCCATATCTTTCGCCTCCGTGTAGAACGTGTATCCGTTGATATCATATGCCTGATAGGTTACGAGGTTGGGCGAGGGGCCATGTGCTAAGGCGTATATGAGCAATCCGTCCTTAGAGCCCTCCTCCGGGGGATTAGCAATAATATGGTCTTTGAACCAATGCAGGAAAGTGGAGTTGTTCTCTCTAGTAACTTCGGCGTCCGTCCTGCATACCCCCCGGTCACGATACTTCTTTGCGATAATTTCTTTGTGCAGTGCCACGAAAGGATCTACCTCGTCTAGGTGTTGTAGCACTACCAAGTTTGCTCTGTCAAAGTCGCTGCGTCGATCTGAGTATGCCACTTGCAGTTCCCTGCGACTGTTACAGTGACCATCTCCTTCGAGCCTCCCATCGTGCTTGTTAACGGGCAAACCAACACTAACACCAGGCGGCTGGTCTGCGCCATATAGAAAATTCTCACAGAAAGAGATGCACTCTTGTGCCAAATAGCCCTGGACGATGCTTCCATCCGAACGGGACATGTTACGAACGAATCCTTTGATGATCCCATTCATCCTCTCAAACGGCATCATGTTGTGCAGGAATGACGGCCCAGGTCTATTATGTCATCCACAATATGGACACACAGATGCACCATCACGTCGAAGAACGCGGGCGGGAAGTACATCTCAAGCTCATTCAGTATCACAACGATCTCTTCCTGTAGCCTTTGGAGCTGCTTCACACTGATCGACTTTCGAGAGATGATGTCAAAAAAGTTGCAGAGACCAATAAGCATGTCACGGACGTGCTTGTCCATTATCCCTCTAAGGGCAACAGGTAGTATCTGCGTCATCATCACATGACAGTCATGAGACTTCATCCCGCTGAACCTTTTCTTGTCCGTGTCTAGATATCTGCTTATCTTGCCACAGTAACCGGAACTAACTTTCACTCCGGTAAGGCACTTAAAGAATTGATTGATCTCAGCCTGACTTAAGGTGAAGCAAGAGGGGGGGCAATAATCTTCTTTCTTTAATTTCTTGCCCTTCTTCTCCCGTGCCTCTGTCTCCGTCTCTGTCTCGTCTGACATTTTACGGGGCGGCATGTGCAGATCTTCCCTGATTTTCAAATCTTGCAAGTCTTTTCTTGCCTTCGGCCCATCCTTGGTCTTATCCGGCATGTTCATCAGTGTTGCGAGCAAGCTCTCAAGGACATTCTTACAGATATGCATTTGATCAAGGCAATGAGGTGTATCGAGTTTGTGCCAGTACTCCAAGTCCCAGAACACAGACCTCGTCTTCCATACCTTCAGCAGCGGCTCCGGCGCCTTTCTCATCGTCTTTCCCGGTGCGGGGCACTCATTCCAGTTTTTCAACAGCTCATCGATTTCGGCACCGCTCCGCTTACGTGGAGGTCCTCGATGCTCAGCGTGACCATTGAATAGATCTCCACGGTTTCTCCACGGGTCGTCCTGTTCAAGCCATCTTCGATGCCCCATGTACACGATTTTCCCAGACCCACCATCTTTCCTTGACGTTAACTGCTGAGACGTTGTATCATCCATGCACCGCGTGCATCCGCAATATCCATGGCACACCTGGCCTGCCACATATCCGTAACCGAGATAGTCCTGCACTGTCGTGATCAGCGTGGCTCTCATGTTGAAATACTCACCTTTGCTGGCGTCCCATGTCTTGGCCGGTGTTTTCCATAACGTGTCTAACTCCTCTTGAAGTAGCCCCAGATACAAATTAATATTATTTCCTGGTTGTTTCGGCCCTTGAATAAGCATGCTCATGTGAATGTACTTCAATTTCATGCACAACCAGGGGGGAGGTTGTACATCCATACAAACACGGGCCATGTACTATGGTTGGTGTTCTGGTTGCCAAACGGATTCATGCCATCGGTACACGCGCCGAGCATGATGTTCCTTGCATCACATTCAAAATACCGATAGAAGCTGTTCAACGCTCTCCACTGGCTTCCATCCTTCACGTGTCTCAGCTTCGGATCATCTCCATCGTCGGGCTTCTTCCTCTCCGCGTGCCAGCGCATTAGCTTTGCTTCTTTGGGATCTACAAAATACCTCTGGAGACGGGGAGTGATCGGTAAGTACCATACAACTTTCTGGGGACATTTCTTCCCGGCCTTCTTGTATCGAGAAGCATTGCACACCGGACAGCTTGTTTTTTCCGCGTGCTCCTTCCGATAAATTATGCAATCGTTGATGCATGCATGGTATCTAACGTGTGGCAGATCAAGAGGGCACATGATCTTCTCGGCCTCATCAACACTAGTAGGACATAGATTACTCGCGGGAAGAACATCCTTTAGGTACTTGAGATGCTCATCGAGGCTAGTGTCGGTCCATTTGTTTTTAGCCTTCGTCTTCAGGAGTTGGAGCGTGAAACTCAACCGGGTCACCTCAGGATTGCAACCATCATACAATGGAGTGTTCGAGTCTACCACCAGTTGCTCCAGCTTAGCCTCCTCTCTAGAAGCAGCTCTCTCAGTACTCATCTCCTTGCGAAGCAATTCTTGAACATGAGGGTCCCGCACAATTGAACTTGGTACCAACGAACTCTGCTGCGTGGAGTCCATGTCGTTCTCTCCGCCGCCATGTCCGGCCCCTTCTCCTCCGCCATGTCCGGCCCCTTCTCCGCCGCCATGTCCGGCCTCTTCCCCGCCGCCATTATCGATCATCTCTTCGTCTTGCCCCGTGTCATCATTGCCTGCCCCGTCGGCATCCTCAACATCGTCATCCTCATCTTCAATTATCCACCCAGTATAGCCATCCATGAAACCAGTCATGAGCAGGTGCGCTTCGACACGACCATCGTCATGGGGGTCGAGCCAAACTATTCCTTTGCATTTTCGACACGGACATAAAACCTCTGTCCGGTTATTTTCTTTCATGTCTTGCACCGCCGACCGCAACCACTTGTCCACCATCGTTCCACTGACCATCGTCAACTCTGCACGGTATGGATCTAGAGTTTGCCCGGAATTCGCCGAAACGGAAATAAATCGACATTTTGGCAAAACATAGGCAACTCAAAAGCACAATTTGGCGGCGTGAACTCATGCCACACACACAATTTCCACAAACATATCACACACACATAAACACATTTCCATTTTGCAAAAGCATGAAATTTTCATCACCTCTATCTCGATGGCCGAAGATGATGTTGTAGGGAGATCAAAAGTGCACAAAGCTCTTCTTGACAAATATAGATCTAGTTAGGGGGCAAATAGGTCACTTAACTAAATCCTACATCTACCTAGCTACCTAATTTCGAAGGAGACAACTTCAACTAGTGGAGGGGGAAGGAAAAAGAGAAAGGAGATGCATTAATGGAGGTGGTGTAGTTATGTAGGAGTAATGAAGAGAGAGAATGTGGATAGAGAAGAGAGAGAGTAATGGGGGAGAAGTATTGAGAAGAAGAAGAGTGAGAGTGGGAGCATGTGGTGGAGGGAAGAGAGGAGAGGGGTAGGGGGAAGGGAAAAAAGGAAGGGGGAGGGGAGGGACGGGTTGGGGGTTGGTGGGGTTAGCAGTAGCGCGGGAGATAAAACGCGCTGCTGCTAAGAACTTAGCAGCAGCGCGCTTTTAGGTAAGGCGCTACTGCTAACTGGGACAAAAAATTGCGGCAATTTGAAACTTACCAGCAGCGATCTCGAGGAAACCGCGCTACTACTACGTACTTAGCAGTAGCGCTGTTATTGCGACCGCGCTACTGCTACTTAGAGTTGGGGGAACACCGCCGGTCGATATTTGTAGCAGCGCGTTTCTGCTCGAGCGCGCTACTGCTAAATATTTATCAGCAGCGAGTTTACGTAACCCGCGCTACAACTACTTAGCAGCAGCGCTCTATTTTGAACCGCGCTGCTGCTAAGATTCTGTGTATAGGCTTTTCCCTAGTAGTGAGAAGATGAATGAGAAGTAACCTGATAATCGGAGTCGGATGGATTAAGAGGTTGACGGAAGAAACCCGCTTTAGGATTTAAATCAATAAAAAGGTCGGAGACCTCGGAGCGGCGTTTTCGAACCGGACTGTTTGGTAAACCGGTGGAGGTAACTACCTGGCCACTGTGCCGGGTTGTGCGGCGAGCTTCATGTTGCTGAGTCTTCATAAGAAATTTGGGATCCAAATAAGCAAGAGGATGAGAAAATTTAACTTTCCGGTTTGCCTGGCGAAATTTTGGCAAAGGCAAGATTTTTGAATCGGAAGAGAGAATAGTTACCTCAGCGAAATCCGCATTGCTGGCTTCAGCGTCGTCCTGACAAGCATCATCATCAATAAGGCGTGTAAAAAGTAAGCCAAGGGAATCAAGTTCTACCTCAAGGTCCGGGTTACCCACATCATCATCAATAGCTGGATCAGATGAAGCGGTGGTTTTTCTTTTGTGAGCTGGCTTCTTGATAACCTTGGTCTTGGGCCGGGTTGACCACCCTGCTTTCTCCGTTTTGTCTTGTGGAAGCTTCTTGCTCCAAAATGGATTATCGCCCTGGATCAGCAGTAATTAAATGTCAGACGGATAAAGCAGTAACAGGTTCAACAATAGAGCAATTAAAAATCTTACCGCTGGCGGTTTGTTGGTGGTGCAGTAAGGAAGCAGACCGGTTTGAGCACAGAGGTGCTCCGGTTCATTCAACATCTTCTTTACAGAATCTGTGACTTCATCGTCGGAGAGTTGGATTTTAGTGTGTCGGAGTGGGTCATCGACGCTATCAGTATACTTGCACATCAAACTGGAGCGCCGGCTCAGAGGCAGTATGCTCCATGATATCCAACAGCGTGCAAGGTCTATTCCCGTTAAACCGTTGGCCATAAAGGCTCGGAGCTTGGACAGTTGCGGAGCATATTTAATTCTCTCCTTGGCGCTTAGTCTTTGTGGAAAAGGGTGAGTGTTGCTGAGCCATTCCGGACGGAAGCCAGGCAAGGGATTTTCATTCTCAGGGGAGGTATCTTTGCAATAAAACCAAGTTGCATTCCACTCCTTGGGGTGAGTATGGAGTTTGACGTGGGGATAAGTGATCTCCTTCCTCTTCTGAATGGCCATGCCGCCCAATTCAGTATTGGGGCCGTCGGTAAATTCAGTGCGACGGTTTAAATGGAAGCAGTCTCTAAACAGCTCGACTGAAGGCTCCTCTTGAAGGTATACCTCAGAGAGTACTTGAAAGTGACATAGATTGGTAATGGAATTGGGGCCAATATCCTGTGGACGGAGCTGAAAGTTGGCTAACACATCCCGGTAAAACTTAGAACCAGGCGGTTTGAAGCCCCGGGCCAAGTGATCTGCAAAGACCACAACCTCTCCCTCTTGAGGTGTGGGAGGACATTCATTTCCAGGAACCCTCCAGTGGATCGTATCTTTGTTGTCTAAAGCGCCGATCAGGACTAGATCATCCAACTGAGATTCTGTGACGCGAGAGGGAACCCAATTGCACTCATATACTTGTTTGGCCATGGTGAGATCTACAAGAAATAGGTGATCCGGTTCAAGAATATGTGGATAAAAAAAAGGTGTTGGTCTGAACAACGCTAAACCGGAGGCACTACCTATAAACCGGTCTTCTATGATGCGGCATTATATAGATTCTGGCGGTTCAACAAGGGGACTAATGGTATATACCGGTTTAATAACTTTTTTCTATGGTAAGTTAAACCGCCTGACCTAAACATCGGAAGCAATTGAAGTTGTGGACAGCTAGGTATGCAGAAATAGGTTTCACAAGATCATATTATAGCCGCGGATCTACAGCAAGCTCACAAAAATAGAAAATATTCCGAAGAGTAGGGCAGAACGGAAGTGAACCATTGAGCGGGTATGTGCGTGAGATCTATGGACTTAGATGAGAAATTACAGGCGGATGCTTAGAGATTACTATTAAACACAGCAGGGGTTCACAGATTCATTCAAGAGTCAGAGTACAAGTATGAGCAAGTGACGAACACAGCGCGAACATGAAACCCTAAGAACAGATCTAGGTCAAGAAGAGAAGAAAGCTTACTGGAAACGGAGAAGATGTGGAAGGATACCGCAGTGCTCTGGTACGTTCAGGTTGATGCAACGGCCCAAGACGAAGCAGAGGTCGACGGCGGCGGCGGAGCTCCAAGGCTGGCGATGCGAGGAAGACGAAGAAGAAGGGACGAAGGGAAAGGAAAGGAAATGACCCTTCGGTCTTATTTATAAGGCAACAGAGTTAAGTCAAGCGCGCGAATCCAGGAGCTATTGTTAAAGGAGGGCGTTATAAATGATAAATTTCATGATGACGTCATGCCGGTTTACAGCAACCAGAAATGATGACGACATGGCGGTTTACCAATTACCAGAAGATGTCCAAGACACAAAATTTTGGGAAGGATTGACATGAACCGGTTCAAATCAATCTGGGGCCTAATGTTGGGGATATTACCACTAGGCGTGAACCGGCTTACATGGGTTGGGTTAGCTTCATTAGTGGTATAAACAGATGAAGGCCCAAGGCCTATAGTCGGTTTAGAACCTGTAGCCGTAAACCGGCCTGATGTATAACTTGTATTGTAAGTTAGGAATAGAGAGATACCAACCGGGATACGAGTATGAACCGGTTGGGACTCTATGGGCCGACGGGCGTCACCCGTGTATATAAGGGGACGACCCGGTGGCGGTTCAAGACAGACAACCACAACTCGAGCCTAGGCGAAGCTTGTTTGCTCCCTGGCCATCGAGACCACATCAATTCCATCACAACTAGACGTAGGCTTTTACCTTCATCGAAGGGGCCGAACTAGTATAAACCCTCGTGTCTTTGTGTCCGCTTTAACCCCTTCAAGTAAACCCGTAGCGATGGCTCCACGACTAAGTCCTTTCACTAGGACATCTGCCGTGACAAATCCACGACAGACGCGGTGCAGGTGGTTGCTGCCGCTTGCTGGACACGCTCCCGGCGGTGGACGGCGTGCTGGAGCTGCGCTGGACGGTGCCCACTCCTGCGACGACAATGTTTCTAGGCTTCCCCCATGTGTGTTGGTCTTCTCCGACGATTCTTCGCCATGCCCTGTCTGCCGCTGCATCTGAGGTCTTCGTTCTTGGGTCGGGGCGAAATCCCCGCACGGCGACGGCCTGCTCTTTCAACGGTGACGCCCGAGGGTGCCATCACCTCCTTGGAGGTGTTGGCATGACCCTGACCGGACCTCCTCCTCGAGCACCAGGAGAAAACCCAGGTCCAACCTACCGGACCGGGCAGCGGCGACGTCTCAACGTCGTTCCCCTCTTGAAGGCGCTGATGTGGCTGCAAGTGGAGTACTTGATGCGGCAGATGGTGGTTGGCTATGCATCGCTCTGGCGTAGACTGCTACACAAGGAGCAGGTCGCAACGTATGCCAGCGCCGGCGCTCCCCAACGAATGCTACACCAGTTCCACTTAGGCCCTACCTTTCACCCGCCGACTCTCTAGGCACATGGGTGCGAGGTACGTCGGACTGGGCAGTCCTGAAGCTGCATTCGTCCCTGAAAGTGTCTGGCAATGGTAGTGATGCTGCCCTGTTGCTCCGAGTCTCGGTGCTTCGCCATTTTGGCTGAAGCAAACGCTAGGCGAGGCCTAATATCGTTGCGTGTCTGTAGTTGAGGGCACCTCCTCACCTAGTTGTAGTCACTTGATGAAGACGGTCGTGTGTGTGTGTCCCTTCTTTCTGGAGGTTGTACCCTCGATATCTTCCTGTTCAATGTAATGAAATGCCAACTGTTTTGCGTTTTCTCGAAAAAGGATTAGGATCTTATTGCTCCAGTGGAGAGCATGGTTCCTACGGGATAATTGCGTCCACAACGATGGGAAGTAATCAGTCTCGCGGTCTATGTTGTTCCTTGCACTTGCAGGGTACGAGGAGGAAGTAAAAAGTCTGAGCCAACCTGTTGCGGGAGACAAAGGAAAACGCATCTGGACTCTGAATACTGCCAAGTGATTAATAGCTGCAATGGGTGTCACCACCGGAAGGAATTGCCAAACTGAACTCCGATGCAGCTTTTCTATCTGAACCCGAGGTGAGCTCGGCGGGTGCTGTCACCCGCGATCACAAGGTAAGGTCCTTGTCTCCGTGAGTAGGCAAATGAAGCCTTGCGGTTTAGTGGAAGATGCGGAAGGACAAGCCATGTTGATTGGCATCAAGGATCTATCGGCTCTATCCGTCTCGACAGCTTCAGCACGTTGTACTATGTGTGGAAGACCTATTTCAACCTTATCTTCCGCGAGTACTATCTCACCGAGCACATCGACGGTTCCGTGGACAACACGTACATGCGTGGCTACCCGGAGTGGTCCGCCATCGAGGCCACGATCATCCGTTGGTTCTACCAGATGGTCTCGAAGGACATCTTTCACACAGTAGTCGCCGAGGAAGACGATGCCTGCACCGTGTGGGCCAAGATTAACGCGCTCTTCACCGACAACAAACTTCAGCGCCTTGTTTTCTTGCAGCAGGAGTTCTTCGGCTGTCATCAGGACAACTCCGCCATCGACGAGAACTACATGAGGCTCAAGATGTTCGCCGACGAGCTTCGCGACATCGGCGCTAAGGTCTCTGATGACCTCATGCTGAGCACCCTCACCGTCGGTCTTAATGAGGACTTCGGCAACGCGGCGTCCATCCTCACCCTGCTGCCGCAGCCCACTTTCCAGCTCGTCATCGCGTACCTCAAAATTGAGGAGCGCCGGATGACGAAGCTGAAGCAGCGGGTCCAAAACACCGTCCTCGCCGCCGGTACCACCCCTGGCGGCACTACTCCTCAGGCAACCCCCCGTCAGCCCGCGCCCACCGGCTACTACCCGTTGCCGCCCGCACCGCCCGCGCCCCCTGCGCCTCCCCAGCAGCCGCAAGGCGGCAGGGGCCGGCGCAACCGGCGGGGTGGTGGGGGCCGCCGCCAGCAGCAGCCGTAGCAGCAGAAGGCGCAGGAGGGGCGCCCCGCTACTAGCAGGCGCCCCCGCCGTGGGCCGCCGGGCAGAACCCGTGGACGGGCGTCGTCCATGCCTATCACATGCCCGTCCCGCGGGCTCCTTCACCGGGTCTCCTTGGTCCCTGCCCTGCGGGCCACTAGGCGTTCGTCGGCGCCCCCTACCAGCCCTACGATGCCCTGCTCGCACCACCACCCCTAGGTGGCTACGTCACGCCCGCCCAGGAGCCGCCCTATGGAGGCCAGCCGCCGCCGGTGGTACCTGCACCGTAGGACCCAACCCTCCTGGCTGCCCTACACTCAGTGTTGTCGCCGAGCAACTATGGCAGTGGAGGCGACTAGTACATGAACTCGGGTGCTAATGCGCACATGACGGCTCATTCCGGTAACCTATCCTCTTCCACTCCAGTTTACACACCCACTCGTATCACCGTTGGCAATGGTTCTTCTTTACCTATCACTCATGTCGGTAGTACTAGTTTTCCTTCTAATTCCACACCTATCACTATGTGTAATGTCCTTGTCTCACCTGACTTAGTCACTAGTTTAGTTTCCATTCGTCGTCTTACTCGTGAGAATCCACTTACTGTTGAATTTGACGGTGTTGATTTTTCTGTGAAGGACGCCCGTACCGGGATGGTGCTTCATCGATGTGATAGCCCTGATGAGCTTTACCCCGTGCATGCCGGCACCTCCACCTCCACACCTGTCGCCCTCGCCGCCGGCGTCGACCTTTGGCATGCTCGCTTGGGCCACCCCAACCCTGCCGTTTTGCGTCAGATTCTTAGGAGTTTTTCTTTCTCATGTAATAAGCTCGACGAAAAGTGTGATGTTTCAAAAAATTCTGTTGATTAAATAAATGAACGAACAACAACTTCAACTATTTGTTCAACATATGGTGCTGCATTAAAAAAAGGAAAACTTTTGTAGTTTCGCCTAATTGAAATTGAGTTGATATGCACAATATTTTCTATACAGCTACCAAATATGTATGAAATGAAAACATTACACATAAAATTAACAAATATATATACATCTAACTGTACCATATAAGGGCAGCTTCACCGTATGGATGTTGTCTATTAGCTTGCATCACTCTCAAACTACGTGAGGGGCACAACAATGTCCATGTCAATGTAAGCAAGCACATCGAATAGGCCTGGCAAAATCTACACAAGAGCTAGGACGGTGGCCTTAATTGCGAAAGAATGTCAAACCGGTGTCGACAATGTAGTGCGTGAGGGGAGATGTAGTTTATTTGCTGTGATGACCAAGATCTCCCATATGATTTACTTGTCTTTCTTCACCTTGAACATCCTGAAATATCACCAGAAGCATCAGATTGAGGATCCAACAACCATCAAACCATAGGGCCAACTTTACAGTTCAATTAGCAGTTTAGGACTGAAACAAATCAACATGACTGGAAAGAGGAATAAGAGCCGCATATGTTGCCATCATAAACGACTTTCAGCACCTCTGCGGGTTCATAACAAGAAATATGAGCAAAATAGAACATTTTTTGCAGGCAACACGTAAGAGAACTCTAGAAAAATGAACATGAAAGATGAGAGATGAGGCGGGTGATGAACATCTTGATGTTGTGGTCCTGCTTAAGCACCATGCTAATGCAGTACTGAACCTTCGCGAAGCGCTCCTATAGGTACACAATGTGGTTATAAAGTAGTATGCTGCAGCCACAGTAAGAATGTAATTACCATATTCGACTTCTTTTACAGACTCCTAAAAGAAACATGTTAGCTGCATCGCGCACCTGTTACCTTCTTAACCTGTTCCTGAGTCATTCAATCAAACATAGCGAGAGTTGAGAGTGGACGGCGTGACGTACGACTGCCATGGACGTGGGGTAGAGGAGCCACCAGAGGTCCACCGGCACCTTGGCGTCTTCCGCTGCTGCCGCTAGTTTAAGAGCGCGGTAAGGTGATTAGGTCATGAACGCTCGTGTGGTAGAGAGGGGAAGGGGTGTCATGATAACCCGGTAGAAAATCAGGTGCTTGCGGCAAGGATGGCCCAACCTAGCGTTGCGGCCCGATTGATGAGAAGGCGTACTGGTCAATCCCCGGGGCAGCGGCCCAGAGGCATGGCCTCATGCGGAGAGGGGGTAGGAGCAGGCGATCTGGTGCGTTAGTTATTAGATCTGACGGTTGATTAACTCAAATCACTGTGGAAGGTCATAGCTAGCCCCATTTTACTGTTTCTTAATTTGGTGATTTTAGATGATTATTCTCATTATGTGTGGACTTTTCCTCTTCGTCGTAAATCTGATGCTTTAGCCACACTCATCGCCTTTTATTCCTATTTCACCACCCAGTTCGGTAGCCCCATACTTGCACTCCAAACTGATAACAAAAAAGAGTTTGACAACTTCGCTCTTCGCACACTTCTCGCCTCTTACGGCACCGCCTTCCGTCTGACTTGCCCTTACACTTCACAGCAGAACGGCCGCGCCGAGCGCATTCTTCGCACTCTTAATGACTGCGTTCGCACGTTACTCTTTCGCTCTAATGTGCCCGCTCGGTTTTGGCCCGATGCCTTCGCCACCGCCACTCTTTTAGTTAACATTCGTCTGTGTCGTCCTCGGTGGAACTACGCCCCTCACCACCTTCTCTTTGATACACCACCGTCCTATGATGGTCTCCGCATCTTTGGGTGTCTCTTTTATCCTAGCACCGCGTCCACCACGCCACACAAGCTCGCACCCCGATCTGTCCCATGCGTCTTCCTTTGCTACCCTCCCAACACCAAAGGTTACCGGTGTTATGATCCTGTCACTCATCGTATGTACACCTCGAGGCACGTGTACTTTGTCGAGACAGTATTCCCTTTTTTTCAGGTCCCTCCGGCTTCGGCTTCTTCGGCGCCGGCCCCCGCGCCCCCTACCTGGAGCGATGCGCGGCGGCCCCCCCGGCCCGGCGCCTTCTGCCGCCACCTCCCGAGTTCTCAACTCCCTTCCCCGAGGTCGAGTCCGACCGGGGCCCCGGGTCCCCGTCTCCCTCCTACGAGGTCGAGCCAGTTGGCACCCGCCCGCCACCCCGGCTAGCGCCGCCACCCCTGTGATGGGCTCGACCTCGACCTCGCCCGTCGCCCCTTCCGCCACGGTCCCCGTCGCCACTGCCGCGGCCCCTGCCGCCGCCACGGGTGCACCCGTCGCCGCCGGTGCCCCTGTCGTGGCCACGGCCCCCGCCGCCATCGCCGGCCCGGTTGCTTCGCTGCTTGGTGTGACTACCCGTGCCCGAGCAGGAGTGCTTCGGCCGAGCACGCGCTACTCCTTCGACGAGTTTGTGTGCGCTGCCTCGACATGGACGCGATCACCCGTCCCCACCTCTACATATACAATGGCTCGCTAATCATTGAAACTGACAATGCCATGATCGCAAGAGAGCTGGAGGCCGGAAACCAAAACCGGTCAGGATGTTTTTCAGTTGCAGTGAAATCAGACACGCCCTTATACACTTCAGTGTATCCTCCGTCAGGCATATCCCAATGGAAAAGAACAGAATGGCACACAAACTGGCTGCCAGGGCGAGGAGTCGCTGATCATTGCCAATGTGCCAGAACAACTACGCTCCCTGATGCTATCTGCGTGTTCCAATTGACAGGTTGGAGGTTTAGATAGTTATATATCCTCAAAAAAAAAGTACACAGAGGTTTCAGACAGGATCTAATAAGCATAAAACATAAAGATAATTTTGTGCCGCACAAACTCACTTTTCGAATTTAGTTTTATTCAGAGTACAGAGAAGGTCATTACACGACCACACTAAAGTGACTAAACACATGCACCGATCCCTAAGGACTCGCGCCATCCCGCGAATCAGATCGTGCATACTACAAGATAGTACTACAATGCTCCGCTAACATCACATGAGATCCGAGCGAGAGAGCGACCGACCAGAAACATTATTTTGAAAGACAAATAACCTAAAACTTGGAACTAGTTACTTGAGTGCAGCAGGGCAATCCGGGGCATTGTGACCTTCTTCGCCGCAGAATTGGCATGCAGCTAGGCCGTTGTATGCAACGTACTGGTCATTGTCGTCACCTGCTCTGCTGCGCGTGGGACAGTCCCTTGGTAGATGACCATCTTGGCGGCAGGAAGTGCAGTAGGGTGTAATGACCAGCTCACTGGCGCAGTTATCCTCGTTGTGACATACGCCGTCACAGTTCCCACAACGCCAATCTGTAGACCCGAGCCAGCAAATGGATGCCTCGTGCCCAGCACTGCCACAATGGAAGCAGAGAGGGCCATCGGGGCTGGTGCACACACCCGAAACATGCCCCCACCCGCCACAGTTGTCGCACTGTGTCTCTGGGCACTGCAGCCAACCATGGCTTGGACAGCCACACTTGGCGCATCCATGGACTTGTTTCGCCATGTGCTGCCTCAATGGAGACTTGGGAAGTGACCCAAGAGGCGATGGGAGTGGGACGGGAGCAAATGAGAGAGGTGGTGAGTGAGTGAGACGAAGACTAGGAAAGGCCAGGGGCGCATTTATAGAGGAGGCGCACAAGATTGGTGGCGGGCATGCATGTGCCGTTGCTTACCTAGCATATATTTTCGGTTTTGATTCGGCCGTGCTGCTATTCCAACGTGCATGATCGTGATCGTCCTTGGTCGATCTTGTACTACCGATAGTCACATGCATACTGCAGGCCGCACGCAAACTGTGTCTCGAACAACAAAGAGAGAGATGGTGCGGGAGCATATACAAGTTTTAACTCTTGTACCTGACAGGAGAGGTTTGGCTAAACCCTACTGCAGGCCGTTTGCTTTTAGCCATTGTTGGATCTTATTGAATGTCAAGGCGAAGTGGAACCAAGTTATGGCCGACCTCAAGGGCGGCAAGAAGAGAAATGATGGATCAAGCTCCCACCAATCAATTGGGTTGGACAATGTAGAGGATGATGTTGTCGTCATGAACAGAAGAGGCACCGTTCCAAAGGATAACCGACAAGTCATGGGAACAGATGGGAGAAGGCACAAACCTCTCGTGACGCCGCGCTACAAAAATATCGTCCACATAGACGGGCATTTTTTCGGTAAGGAAGACCTAGAAAGAGGAGAGGTACAAGCTCATAATGGATGCGCAAAGGGAGAGGATAGAGTGGGACCAGAAGAGGGCGGAGAAGAAGCTTGAAATTGAACTCAAGAAGATAGAGTTGGAGAAGCAACAAGCGGCAATCAAATGGGAACTTGAGAAGGCCAAGACATTTAGCGATATTGAGCTTGACAAGGAGAGGTTGCAACTTGCACGAGATGTGGAGGATGCGAGGATCATGTTGGCGGACGAAACCCGCTTGGATGAGCACGCAAAGAAGTGGCTTGCGGGCAAGAGGAAGGAGATCAACGACCATAGGGAGTACGAGACGGTGAGGGCGTCTGTGGCTAGGATGCAGGCGGAGGAACCATTCCGGATGCAGGCGGAGCAGGACGCATTCCGCCTGGGGCAGGACGCATTCCTCTCGGAGCAGGTGCCCGGCCAGAGATCTGAAGCCATCCGTCACGCTCGGACATTCATTTCATTTTGGCTTGTCCAGTTTGTTGAATTATGATTTGCTTTGTTTTGTTTCAAACTATTGAATTCGGACAATTTGTATCGTACAATCGACGTGCATCGATTGTATGGATTTAAGGATCCAAATTTAAGGTATGTGGATAAGCGGCGCAACATATGAGAGCCCAAAAACATTATCCGTGGACGTGCCCAAACGCGTCCACGGGCGTATAGGGGGCCGGATTAGCCGAGTCCGGCTGTAGATCGATGCTCTTAACCAAGGTCAACTTGTACAAAAGTGGCCTACGTTCTCAAGGATTCCAATGGCTGCACACCTTGCATGGCCACTGCTTTATTTGTATTCATCCACTACGACTGTACTCATAGGTAGTCACATGCCGCGGCACCTGCTATTCCATGAGGGGAAATAACAAGGACAATGATTTGTGGTACCACACTATGATATTCTCCGACTTGAAAATTGTCAAATCTCAACTGCCTAGATCGGCCACAGCCAGTTCTCATTTCGTGTGATTTTTATTTGCTGGGACTACCTGACAATAAAATTAGCAATGGCCAACGTTGTATAGACAATCAGAAATTTCGGCACCGATGCCCATAAACGATTACATGGCCAAGGCCAAGCACACAGTGGTTGCTCTTAGAGCATGTACATGCGGATTTGACAAATCCGTTCCCTTATGCGCGGACGGGTGCGGACTTCCCATGTGCGAGGACGAACCTGGACGGTCCTTTATATTTGCTGCCGGCCACAATGTTTATATACCACAAATTCATCACAATTCAACCGTTCAACAAAGCAACGAAGCAAAAAAAAAAAAAGCATAGTTCAACAACCCTTTGATGATCCCTTCGAGCGATGTTCTCCAGCTTGCAGGCCGAAGCCAAGGACGGGAGCCCCACGGGCGAGACCGAGGCAACATTCATGGCGGCGGTCGGAGATGGGTTGGACGACATCTAGAGCAACGGATAGGGCCCAGCAGCACGGAAGGGGAGAAGGGTGGACAACGAGGAATGCACGCACAACGGGAAATGCTGGACGGACGTCGGCAAACACACTCCAGCGTGACCGGGTCTCTCCACGCCCGCCCCAGGTTTACGCTGGATATGAAAGGTGCCGGTCAGCCCGGATGTATATGAATGATATGAGGCATCCGCCATAATCGTTTTTTGACTGGTCAGTGACCCGGCTGTCTTCCCGATAGCATAGGAACATGGCTGTAGACGTTCGTAGCTTATATTTTCGGTTTTGATCAGTCTGTGCTCCTATCCCAAGTTCCCAACGTGCATGATCGTTATCGTCCTATCTTTGCACTACCGATAGTCACACGCATATTGCATGCCGCACGCAAAATAATCATAGAAGAAACAGAGAGATTGTATTGTACCTGTATGAATATAAAAAGACCTTTTTGAGAAAAACTTCTGATCTACTTATTTTTTATCATGGCATTAATTCATCTTCAATCATGGCAGTATAATAAACACTAGAAATAATAAAAATTACATTCAGATCTGTAGACCATTTAACGACGACTACAAGCACTGAAGCAAGTCGAAGGCACGCCGCCATCATCGTCCCTCTTTCGCCGAAGACGGGCACAACTTGTTGTAGTAAACAATCGGGAAGTCAACAACGACAAGATTTGAGCAAATCCACCAAAGACGGATCCATCGGAGACACACCTCCACACACACGAACGATGCTAGATGCACCGCCGAAACAGGGACTATGCGGTGAGACCCTTATTCTATTTTCAGGGAGCCGCCACCATCTCGCCTTCTTAAACAGAACACAAACCCTAACAAAATTGAACGAAACGACTAAAAATGGGTCCCGTCGGCCCTTGTCAGGATCCACCGCGCCCCCTAGGGCAACCGGGGACAAGGAGGATGAGGGAGTCCTGGACTAGGGGGTGTCCGGATAGCCGGACTATCATCGTCAGCCGGACTCCAAGACTATGAAGATACAAGATTGAAGACTTCGTCCCGTGTCCGGATGGGACTTTCCTTGGCGTGGAAGGCAAGCTTGGCGATACGGATATGTAGATCTCCTACCATTGTAACCGACTCTGTGTAACCCTAGCCCTCCCCGGTGTCTATATAAACCGGAGGGTTTTAGTCCGTAGGACGAACAACCATTACAACAATCATACCATAGGCTAGCTTCTAGAGTTTAGCCTCCTTGATCTTGTGGTAGATCCACTCTTGTATTACCCATATCATCAATATCAATCAAGCAGGAGTAGGGTTTTACCGCCCGAACCTGGGTAAAAACATCGTGTCTCTTGTCTCCTGTTACCATCCGCCTAGACGCACAGTTCGGGACCCCCTACCCGAGATCCGCCGGTTTTGACACCGACATTGGTGCTTTCATTGAGAGTTCCTCTGTGCCGTCACCGATAGGAAGGATGCCTCCTCCCGTCGTCAAGGACGGTATCTTCGCCAAAGGAGCCTTGGCCGCCAGCCAAACTATCCGGCTAGGTGGTTTTCTTATGACCGCATGTCCGGCCACCACTTCGACAATGACCTCTCGGGTCGTCAAAAGCAATCTTCACGTCAGCTCGGAATTCGCCGAGCGGCTGGATCCAATAGAGTTCTCGTCCGTAAACGAGCTCTTGGATCGCATCGCCGCCCTGGGAGTCGCTACAGACTACAATCAGATTGGGCTTAAAACCGATCTGAGAGAGATTAACTCTCCCCAGGTCACCCACCACGTTGCAGTGGTAGAGGAACAACGCGGTGACTCTTCTCCTGTATTGAAAACTAGTCATGTCCGGGCTCCCGAACCCTCCATGCCGGATTCCCGCAGAGGGACGGACTTCGATCAAGCACTGAACCTAAAGTCAGGCATCGGACCGGACTCGCTGGACAACGTCCAGCAATCCAAGCTTCCAAATTTGGAAAGTTCTCGGCCCTTGAGCCTCGAGATGGGTAGGGTTCCGGACTTAATTCCACCCACCCGCCCAGACATATGCGATCTATCTCTAATCCGGCAAGAGCCCGCTGAAACAGTACATCACTACTGGGCCAGATTCCTCCTGGTTATGAACAGGATAAAGGACTGCCGAGAGGAAAACACAATCTCAATTTTTTGCAATAATTGCACGGGCGAGGGAATCTTGAACGCCGTCAACCGTCGTGAAATTACACGCTTCGCCGACCTGGCGTCCATAGTACGAAAGTACTATGCGATGGAGAGTTTCCGGAAAACCGAAAATAAGTTTTGGGACAATCCGGCCCCGAATACAACCCTAGTCCGCAACAAAAGGATGCATTACACTCAGGCACCAGGTACAAAAACCAACAAGCAAAAACCCCACAAAGGGCACGGAACCGTACTGGAGGGATGGCTTAGCGGACCCTGTAAAATTCACAGTACAGAGGGCGCCATCCCAACACATAGCCTTCGAGCATGTTGGATATTACGGCGGGTGGCCAAAAGTGGCGAGGAGTTTCTAGGCCCGAAAAACCACTCCAACAATACCGGTACGGTATCAACAGTCTTCGAGACTTTCGCATCAAATAATATGCGGAAGCGAACAATCCGCAGCCTCGCCGAAGTCTACCAAGTAGCAACAACAGATCCATGGAGCGACACAGCCATCACCTTCAACGCCAGCGACGAACCTAAATTCCGAACAGCCCGAGCACCAGCCGCACTGGTACTTAGTCCAATAGTGGACCGCTTTTGACTTACCAAGGTCCTCATGGATGGCGGCAGCGGATTAAACCTCATCTACGAGGAAACTCTTCAAAAAATGGAAATAGACTGGAGCCGCATTGAGCGAAGCAGCACAACCTTCAGAGGAATAATTCCTAGCCAGGAAGCGCGCTGCACCGGAAAAATCACACTCGATGTGGTGTTCGGCTCGCCGGACAATTACAGATCGGAAGAAGTCACGTTCCAAGTGGCCCCGTTCAACAGCGGACATCAAGCTATATTAGGACGAGAGGCATTCACAATTTTTCAAGCCGTACCCCATTACGGGTACATGAAGCTCAAAATGCCTGGGCCCGGCGGAATAATCACTCTCGTTAGTGATCCGGACATAGCACTCCGCGCCGAAAACAAGACAGCCGCATTAGCCCTGGAGGCACTATCCGAAGCCCTAGCGGCAGAAGAACTCACCGCGCTGCGCTCTACTGTGAATATGGACGATGTGATACTCGATAAGAGATCCAAGTCCACCTCCTTTAAACCAGCGGACGAAATAGTAAAATTCTAGGTCCATCCAATGGACCCGACAAAGACGGCTTCCATCGGGGCACAGTTGAACCCTGATGTAGACGCCGCACTGCGAGAATTCCTTCAGGAAAATTGGGACATTTTCGCCTGGCACCCTTCGGATATGCCCGGAATCCCACGCAGATTGGCAGAACACAGCCTAAACATCCTAAAAGGATTCAAGCCAGTCAAACAGGCTCTTCGATGATTTTCCGAACCCAAAAGACAAGCAATGGGAGAAGAGCTAGCCAAACTATTGGAAGTCGGATTCATCAGAGACATCAAACATCCGGATTGGCTAGCAAACCTGGTAATGGTACCAAAGAAGGACAAATCTTGGCGCCTATGTGTCGATTTTAAAGACCTCAACAAGGCCTGCCCAAAGGATCCCTTCCCCCTCCCCCGCATCGACCAGATAATCGACGCTACCGCAGGACACGATTCATTGTGCTTCCTTGACGCATACTCCGGCTACCATCAAATCAAGATGGCGGAAGCAGACCAAGCCGCAACGGCATTCATCACTCCATATGGACCATTCTGCTTCAACACGATGCCCTTCGGACTTAAAAACGCCGGCGCAACATATCAGCGCATGATTCAAACATGTCTGGCCACCCAGATCAGCAAAACAGTAGAGGCATACGTAGACGACGTAGTCGTCAAAACCAAACACGTCAAAACTCTAGTAGACGACTTGAGGCTCACATTCGACAACCTCAGAGCATATGACATCAAGCTGAATCCGAAAAAATGCGTTTTCAGCGTACCAGCCGGAAAGCTCCTGGGCTTCATTGTATCCGGCAGAGGAATCGAAGCAAACCCAGCCAAGATCCAAGCTCTGTCACAGCTGGATATCCCAAAGAACCTCAAACAAATACAAAAATTGACTGGATGCGTGGTGGCTCTAAGCCGCTTTATCTCCCGCCTAGGAGAAAAGGCATTGCCCCTCTATCGCCTCCTTAGGCGCACCGAACACTTCGAGTGGACGGATGCTACCACTGCCGGACTCGAAGAAATAAAAGTCATATTGGCAACAAATCCGGTCCTAGCTGCGCCCAACCTGGGCGAACCAATGTTGTTATACATCGCGGCAACACATCAAGTTGTAAGCGCGGTACTCGTCGTCGAGCGAGAGACAGAAGGGCATAAATTCCCTCTTCAAAAACCAGTGTACTAAGTATCCACTGTATTAACCCCCTGCAAGTCCCGTTACCCGCACTATCAAAAGATAGCGTATGCGGTGTTCATGGCATCCCGGAAGCTCCGACACTACTTTCAAGAGTGTTCGATAACAGTGGCCTCCGAAGTACCCCTCAACGACATTATAAGCAACCGCGACACGACGGGCAGGATTGCAAAATGGGCCATTGAGCTCTTACCATTCGATATAACTTACAAACCTCGGCGAGCTATAAAGTCACAAGTTTTGGCTGACTTTGTCGCTGAATGGACCGAAGCCGAACTCCCTAAAGAGTACAGCGCGCACTCCAATTGGATTATGCACTTCGACGGCTCTAAAATGTTGGCCGGATTGGGGGCTGGCGTCGTATTGACGTCCCCAACCGGGGACACAGTCCAATACGTACTTCAGATAATGTACACGGACTCCAACAACGCAGCCGAATACGAGGCCCTTTTACACGGCCTCCGGATGGCAATCTCCATGGGCATTCAAATAGAGGCCAAGCCAGTTAAAACGGCAGAGTCCGGACCAGTGATAGACTTCATATCCGGGGTAGTACACCGTTATGGTGTCCCCCACAGCATCATCACCGACAACGGCACGAACTTCACGGCCGACGAGGTTAAATCATAGTGCAAAAATATGGGCATTAAGCTCGATTACGCTTCAGTCTATCATCCTCAAACCAACGGTCAAGTGGAACGAGCGAACGGTCTAATAATGAGCGGCATCAAACCTAGACTAGTGCGGTCACTTACGAAATCTGACACGCACTGGGTAGAGGAGCTTGACTCCGTACTCTGGGGGCTACGGACAACGCCCAACCGTACTACCGGATTCACACCATTTTTTATGGTATACGGCGCAGAGGCAGTTCTGCCCTGCGACATCATTCATGACTCACCTCGAGTGCGCATGTATGAAGAAAGAGAAGCCGAGCTGGATCGGCAGGACAGCTTGGACGCATTGAAGGAAGAACGCGACGTCGCCAAGGCTCGTTCCGCATTCTATCAGCAGCGGGCTCGAAGATATCAAAGCAGAGAAGTACGGGCCAAGACTTACAACGTTGGCGAACTAGTTCTACGCCTGCCGGACAAGAAAAAGGACAAGCTCAAGCCCAAATGGGAGGGGCCCTTCATTATCGATCAAGTCCTGACCGGCGGAGCATACCGTCTACGAAATGCGTCGGACAACCGACTCGAGCTGAACCCATGGAACGCAGCCCGCCTCCGAAGATTCTATGCCTAGCGCCGGACTAAGAGTTCGTCCCCTTCCCCCGTCCAAATTTTTACACTTCAGCTGTTTTTTGTTTCTCTTTCTTCTCTCAACCCTTTTCCTAAAAAGCCCTTAAAGTCCTACTTGCGCATTGTTCACACACACTTGATGTGCCATGCGCACTCATTATACCTGGGGGCTTCTTTACCAGAAGCTTAATTATAAGGGCTTCATGCCCAGCACATGTGTCAAACTTCCACATGTACCTTTTATTCACCATTATATGCATCGATATGACTTAAGTTTTGGCGAAGCTGGGTTGCCTGGCTCCTGTGCTTACCCCTACGTTCCCGATTGTTCGGCTAGGAGGTAAAGGGAGCACCTCTGCGATTGTTACTGCCGGGTCAGCCGGATGTGTACCTCAGACTGGGTGAAGCCGAAAGCTAGCGCTCTTAAGGGAATATTCGGTCGGTGACTTGAAAGATGATTTTTTACCTACTTATTTATCTGCCCCCAGATGTTTTTCTGCTCTTTTCGCAGACCGGACATGCACTTTAGGGCATGCCTCCCAGGGAAAGGAACCCTTAACGGAACTATTCTCCCTGGAAGATGTTTCTTACTAACCATGTAATATAACATAACTAGTTGGGCACTTGTCTGATAAAGCACTAATGACCCCTACGCCTGGTCTCCATGCATGCCCCGGTTGTTTCTTAACCAAGAAGGTATTCGGACACACTCCGGACTCTAGGGTCCCGAGGTTGAAGCGAAAAGGTCGGCAAAGACAAACGATCTACAATCTGGCTAGAAGGCATTTTACATGTCATTTTAAAATACATTGTCAAATCGACTGATTGTATTCCTCCTCAATCCCGTCTAACAGGCTGTCTAATTTACAGTCCCGTTGGGAAAATTTAGCGGCCAATTCTACTTGGCCGTATACTAAACTCACAGGGATCTCCTTCCCATCGGGCCCCACAGGTCCGACCTCGGCCATGTGGTTGGGATCCGCCTTCTTGTACCGCGTTTTCACCATGGCCCAGGCCTCCCTGGCACCTTGGCGGCAGGCCGAAATCTTCCATAAACGGAAGCGCTGCCGCACTCCCTGAAGCTTCTCCGCAAGCTCACCAAGGCCCTCGGGCAGGGAGAGGGCTGGCCATAAAGCCTGGACGACGCCGCTCATTGCCTGCCGAACTCGTTCGAGCAGTTGGAACAGCTTGGAAAGTTGATCACCCGTTGATACGGGCATCTCCTCCGCAGGGCGACCTGTGAGTATACCTACAGACATATTTTGTCAATTGACTTCCTCGCCGAACTCTTCTTTTCAAAGGAGTTCGCTCAAGCACTTACTATAGATGCCGCGACGAAGCCGCTGATTCTCCTTAACGGAGCCAGACAGCTCGGCCTGAACGCCTTTCAACTCTTCTCCAAGCTGGGCGTGGGCATCCTGGAGCTTGTTCCTTTCCTGTTGCACCTTATTCAGCACCCTCTCGCCGGCCTTCAGCTGGCGCAGTAGTTCTTGCCTGTCCGGATCTTGTCCGGCAGCACCTGCAATGTCATTATTAGACTTGCGTGCATGCCGCACACCACTTATCTTTTTTAAAAATAATGTGTTACCAGGAGGGGTCTCTGTGTTTCCTCCTGCGGCAGCAAGTGCGGCCTCGAGTTGGGCCTTACACTCTTGCAGCTCCTGAGACAGTTGGGTATTCTTCTCCGTAAGATCCTGTGTTTCAAATGATTCTTAAATCAGTTAATATAACTACTTCAAGTCTCGGGGGCTACTGGCATATACAACTATTAAATTCTCTTACCCGTATGTCTTTTAAATACTGCTCCGTGGCTCTGGTCAAACCATCTTGAGCAGCACGGAGGTGCGCGTCCCCCGCAATAAAGGCATTCAACGCCTCAGGGGAGAAGCACGCGTCACGAAAAACTGTCCGGCGGCGCCTATGGTTAATGGCGCTCTCCACCTCAGACTTGGTGGCGGACAGTCTGTCGGCATCCTCCGTTGGAGGAGTATCCGGCTCGCGCCTTGCGCTCGCCTCCCCCTCTAGACCAGGTGCTGGAGCTTGGCTGGTAGAGGCTGGGTTGGCAACCTCTACGCCCGCAGTCCGGCGGGCGCTTTTTCTCCTATAAAAGTCATGAGCACTCAAACGCTTCCTAGGAACGTTGCTCTAAATGATAAACCGTGGGCTATACCTTTGCGGCGACGTTTCAATCCGCGCCGCGCTCCTCTTCCGCCTACTGATCCGGACTGACCCCTGTTGGTCAGCTGCCGCGAGTTCGGCTTCCCGCCTTGAAGGCGCCTCCTGCAAAGCGCCATCGTATACGGTGGTCAGAAATGAGCAAGGAGGAAATAATGGTGTCAGGACTTCGATCGCAATCACCTGGGAAGCCGGATATAGTCCGGGGTAGTCAGCCGTGATGGCGACTAAAGCATTATCCATGCTGAGCTGGTGGAACACCCCGTCGATTAGCTCCACCTTTATGTCCAGATCCTCTTCAGAGGCCGGATCCTGGGATCTCTCTGGATCCTCGGGTTGCGGAGCTGGACTAAGCATGCCCTGCACAACCTGACGCAGCTCCTGCGTCGAAAACATGATATAAGAAACTTAAACTTCAAAAGCATGGGTCGGGCACAAAGATTGTTCGCTTACCCAACGCCGAGGGTTATTCATGGAGAACCCATTCAACGGGCTCGTCTGGAGGAAATCCTCCTTCTCCCCCTTGTACAGGCCGGATAGGATCTTCGCCAGGTCTTCGGCCGATCCCGGCCCTTTGCGGCCATGACGGGTGGCATCGTCCTCCCCGTTGAAATCCCACATAGGGTGGCCCCTGTATTGCAGCGGCTGCACCCCCCGCATAATGCATGTTGCCATGACTCCAATCATGGTCAACCCGGAATGGGCCAGTAACCTTATCCGGCCCATCAAATAATGGACGCTCTTGTCTTCCTCCAGTCGGGGGCTCCGTGGGCGCCAACTAAGGCGTTTCTTTAGAGGAGCATTACTAAACTCCGGGAGGCCGATCCGAACAGGGTCCGGCAGCGGAGCGTCTTCTATGTAAAACCATTCTGAAGGCCAGTCTTCGGACGCCTTCTTAGGGGTTCCGGATGGATATCCGGTCCCGGCGATGCGCCATATTTCGGCACCGCCCACTTGATATATGGACCCCTCGTGAGAGCGGGGTACAAGGCAGAACAACCTCTTCCATAGCGCAAAATGGGGCTCGACGCCCAGAAATAGCTCGCAAAGAGCTACGTAACCCGGGATATGCAGGATAGAGGCGGGCGTGAGGTGATGGAGCTGGAGTCCGTAGAACTCCACGAGCCCGTGGAGGAACGGATGTATAGGAAATCCGAGCCCCCTTATCAGATAGGGGATGAAGCATATCCGCTCCCCTTTGTTGGGATTTGGGGTAGCCTCTGCTTGCTTCCCACCTTGGTAGGTGGCCAGCCCGGCTCGAACCGGGACCATGAATGCCGGAGGGAGATATCCCTCCGCTTGGAGCGTCACCAGCTCGCTGTGCAGGACAGAACATCTCCGCCAGTCTCCTGGCAGAGGGCTGGGAGCACGAGAGGAGGAGCCGCGTCGACGGTCCATGATGGAATGGATTTTTGGTCGGAAGCGCTCCGATGAGTACTCGCGGAAGGAAGATGGTGTGATTTGGATCTGGATTCTTGCCTCTCTTATAAGTAGATTATTTGCACAGCTAGGGGGTAAAACATAAAAGATACCCTGGCTTTTCGCATTCATGCGACGCGTGGAAGATGGCCATTATTGGGCGTGGAAGCCAAGAAGCGCAACATTGATAAGGAAGCCGGACACTGTTCGGCAGGTACATGGAACTTAAAGGAGAACCCGCCTTGCAACGCCGAAGACCACATACACGCTGGACTTATCGTCGTTGAAGCCTGGTTCGGGGGCTACTGAGGGAGTCCTGGACTAGGGGGTGTTCGGATAGCCGGACTATCATCGTCAGCCGGACTCCAAGACTATGAAGATACAAGATTGAAGACTTCGTCCCGTGTCCGGACGGGACTTTCCTTGGCGTGGAAGGCAAGCTTGGCGATACGGATATGTAGATCTCCTACCATTGTAACCGACTCTGTGTAACCCTAGCCCTCCCCGGTGTCTATATAAACCGGAGGATTTTAGTCCGTAGGACGAACAACCATTACAACAATCATACCATAGGCTAGCTTCTAGGGTTTAGCCTCCTTGATCTCGTGGTAGATCCACTCTTGTACTACCCATATCATAAATATCAATCAAGCAGGATTAGGGTTTTACCTCCATCGAGAGGGCCCGAACCTGGGTAAAAACAGTGTGTCCCTTGTCTCCTGTTACCATCCGCCTAGACGCACAGTTCGGGACCCCCTACCCGAGATCCGCCGGTTTTGACACCGACAGAGGACCTGCGGCGCCGCTGGCGAGAGGCAGTGACGGTGTCCTAGACTAGGGGGCAATCACCACATCATCTCCCAATTAGGAGGGGCAGGCCAAGGACCCCCATGGCGGTTCACTAATGGGCCCATTCGGGTAGCCCATGACATATTCGAGGAAGATTCCACTAGACTTGATGATCAAGACTAGGACTCCTGAGGTGCAGCATCCTACAGTCATCCCCATGAACCTACATCCATCTTCCCAAGTGGCAAGTGGACCTATCACACGGTCACGTGAAAGAGCTATCGAAATCGAGGTGAGATCACTGTTTGCCCAACTTCCCTATGGTTCATGTGAGACATGGCTACTACCTCAAACAAAGACACTATGCGTACTCAGTTACATGGGAGATAGCCATGGAGAAACTAAGGAGCAAGTACGAGCAACGGAGGGCAAAGGAGCAAACCAGACAACATCAAGAAGAGTGCAGACTTTCTTTCTGGCCCGAAACCTGTCCAGAACATCCGACACATGGAACTTCCGACTGGCCCAGAACTTCCGGCCTCCTACATCAAGTCGACCACCGAGGCGTGCCAACTCTCTATCCAGCCCAGAACCTACCTGGAACCTGGCCCGAAACCTTCGGCCTGCTCAGACCTTCGGGCCATCGACACCCATACCAGCTGAGCACGTGCACACTTTCGGCCAAGCCCAATCCCTTCCCGGACCTCGGCCCGGAACTTCCGGCCTTGCTCGGCACTTCCAGCCTGCCTGCGTGCAGTGACTTGGGCCGTAGCCCATGTACCCCTTCGCCTCTAGACTATATATACTCGTCTTCCACCTCTGTTTTAGGGTTAGCAAAGTGTTGGCTCATTTGATAGAGAGCTTTGCTCCTTGTATCCTCTCCTCTTGCGAGAGAGACTACTGCCATGGGTATCAAGACCTTCATGTGAGAAGATCCTACGGGATTCAAGACCCCGAAAGGGAAGATCCGCATACGGATATCAAGGTCTCAACTCCTTCAAGGATTGGGAAGAACTAGCTACCTATGTATCATTCTCGTATTGGATTTGGATCTGTGTACTTCTTTGTGTTATGTGGATTTAGCGCATGTGTGACTGGATCTCGTTGATCGAGTGTTTCCTCTCGCCCCCTCATGTTCTTCATGTTCATCATGGGAATCCACTCCAATCGTGAAAGACCGACCTTCTAGAGTTCCACCCTACATCATCTTGGAATCATGAGCCACGTTGATCACAATTTCGGGGTCTGCCGACTGTTTTTCTAGCCCAATTTTGCTTTGTTTTGACCTAATTCAAAAATTCCCATAAAAATAGCCATAGCAATTTCTTTTGTGATCTGTTGGGTTGATGATGTTTTGTTGATTTTGATTCATGGATTTCGAGTGTTATGAGTGGATCTAGCTTCCCCACCCTCAAATCCCTCCCAATTACTCTTTTCCCTGTCTAATTTTGGGCTTTTCCTTCAGTTTCTCCGCCCAAATATCCCGAACCCCCCCCCCCCCCCCCACCATCGGAACTTCCGGCCATAGCCTGGACCCCCCCCCCCCCCACCCAAAAACTCCATCCTCCACCCAGAACTTCCAGCCTTGACAGAGACTTTTTCCCTGCGTTTGGTTTTTCTATCGAGCTGTTTCATCTCCAACCTCGTGCAACGACATCTTCGGCAACGTACTGAAGACCGTGTGCCACACTAGCAGTGTCTCTACCACCACTTCCGCATTGCCACCTCCGAATACACACCATAGCTTTCCGCAAGCCATCGAGTTTGACCGATTGTCTTTGTGAATTTGAGTTGTGGTTTTCTGCTTCCTAGGGTGTTTCGGCTAACTAGGGACAATACGACATCGACGACACCGCAACTCATTTTGACAAGGGCTCGACATCAACCATTCACCATTTTGACACTCCTCATCGTAAGCAAGGACGACAACCTCTATATCGTCTTGGTATTGTGGTATCCTTGCCAGTGCATTATTAACTCCAGCCAATTTTGCGTTACTTGCCTATCAAGACTAGCCGTTGAGTTACCTCCCACGTCTTGGTATTGTGGTATCCTCATCGTAAGAACTCATGGAAACTTATTTTGGAAGTTCTGACAGAGCAGGCAAAAACCAGCGTACAGGGCCGCCGTCCGCCCCGTCAAGGCCTGCTCGCACCGGCCGGCACCGAGCAGGCACACCATCAGCCCCAGGCCAGCGAGGCTCGCCATGAACGTGAACATGTCCAATGAGGCAAGGATTGCACGTAATCATGACGTGGAGTGGTCAGAGGAGCAGATGAACACATGTGCAATGGATATCTTTACTCTTGTGAAAAACCGAATTGGTGATGATAGTATGCCTGCCATCTTGCAATATAGACCGCTTGGTCTATATCTAACAGATAGCAAGCAAACTATAGCAATTTTACAGAAAGATACCCGCACCTTTCTCCACATTTATAGATATAGATAAGGCCTTCCCTCGTTCATTCTTATCTCCCACAACCTCATTGTTGCACAATTAAAAAAGAAAGTCTCTGAAACAATCTAGCATGATGGTCGCTGCCGGTGTCGTCCATCTCATGCCTCCGCTCAGTCCGGCCACCAATCACCACCACGCCCCACTCCTCCTCACTTTATCTCTCCTTTTTCTCTAAGATATCATTAGTTTTTACACATGGGATTACTCCCTCGTGGATCAATCACAACAGGTGTTTTGTAAAAATATACATCTTGGTGTTCCATGCAATGCACGGGCATCTTGCTAGTTTTGCATAAAAACTAAACTGATGTATGATGCAAACACTAAATATATAACTAATTAAGTCGATTAATTGTCAGTTCGTACCACTCTGTCCACAGCAAAATTCCATCCTGCAAAATAAATCCAATGTACTTCAAAGTAAATAACATGAGATAAACTTTTCTTGACAGTAAGAAACAACAAAATCATCAGATCAATCAAACTTATCTTGATCAACGAATTTCACTGAATCCACATGGAAACCTTGGAATTTTCAGAAACAAATCAGTCACATCACTCATCCATCCCTAAAACTCACAGCACATCATTTGGAGAACACGACAGATTTGGTTGGATAATATGGGGATTTGGCCTCACAGGTGGGAGCAGCGTGTCATGCGATTCGAGCAAAGTACTGCTCAGATATGAGTTACCTCCGTAACATCCATGATGAACCAGACCTTGAGCAACCACATTGCCCCCTGCCGTGACGAATGGATGCTCGACCTCCAACCACTCCCGACGTCGCCACCACGCCAACACCTCCTTCGGCCACTGCACCATGCCCGCTCCTCCCCACATCCATCTCGCACCTCTGCATCGCTGAGGTGGGGCGCCTCCACGCCTCGGCAACGCCGCTAGCCTAGACAAGGCGAAAATTCCCTCCTCCGACAACATGGTGGAGCCTCCAATGGTGAGGGTAACCAGCGGCCTAGGCGGGCGCATCCGCAAAGAAGAGGAGATGGGGATAGGGACACGGCAGGAGCGGGGCACCGAGAGATGAGGCGAGAGTCCGTCTGGTGGCCTTTTATATCCTGAAAGGGCGGTGTAGAGGTGTCACGGGATTGGACTCGAGGCTTCGAGAGACACAAGGAAAATATCTACGAACTCGCAGGACATGACACGAACAACCCAGAAGACCCAGTCAAATTGCCAACCGCTTAAGAAAGCACACCTGAAAAACGCTACAGGCCCGAGAGGAAAAAAGAGATACTCCCACCGTTTCAAAATAGATGATTCAACTTTGTACAAACTTTAGTACAAAAATAGTATAAAATTAGATCATCTATTTTGGAAAGGAGAAAGCACGATCGAAGGTATTATCATGCATCACACGCGTCAAGTTCACACGTGCTATTAAGAAAGAGCTACTTATAAACAAGCAAAGAAGGACCCAGAACATAAATGCGTGCAAATATGGAACTCCAAACATGCAAAGGTGGACACATGCATAAATGCATGAGCCATGCAGCAGCACACGCATACCAGCCCATACAAGTGCGCATGCAGCTAATATATTTTTCTCACATGAGATAAAATCAGTCCATGTCAAACCATCTTTTCACATGAGACACATGAGACAAGATAAGCTCGGCCATGCACCTCTAGAAGAAACAGACACAGTCCAAGAGAGCGATCATCCACTTCACGAAAGCCACCGTGCACACGTATCGCTCAATAGATAGGGGTAAAAAAATTTGATTCGTGCACTAATGAAGATTTTATCAATGTACTACTTAAAATAAACTTGTATTGATGTAACTCCTTACAACAATCTTTTCATTTTCTTCATATGCGAAAAACATGTCGTTAGTACTTAACGATATTTTCTTTGTTGTCCTATGATCAACAATTTGATCATTCTAGTAATTTTACTCAGAACTTACTTAGAGTGCTGGACATATCAGGTTGTTTACATACCACAAAATATATTTAACACAAGTGTGATTGAAATCATGTATTTCGCTCATCAGTATTTGCAGGATATCAATTTAGCTTAAAACACCTTCCATGTGAATTCGACAAGAAACTCTTCTTCCGTTTTTCATACTAAATTGCTATAGTATCTTGTCAATATGTATTTTGACTAAGCCTGATTAGACACTACTATCTCCATATATCGTTATGTCTAATACCAAGGCTATATTGCCTAATTGCTTTACTGAAAAACTAGTTTCAATAAAGTCTTAATTCATGTCAAGAAATTAACATAATTTTCAATCAACAGTGTGTCATGCACACACAGTGTTAAGAAATATTATCATGCTCTCACTTACATTCTTGTAAATACAAGTATCTTTGCTTTCCTCGATGAAATCAAATTATTTGACCATTTCATCGGAACAAAGGTCCAACTCCATTATGCTTGCTTCAGTGCATTATAGAATCTCTTGAAGTTTGCATACTAACTATCATCCTCTGGATTGACAAAATTACTTTGGACCGTATAACATATACAACCTTGGTTCTATTTCCTTCTCATGGAAATCATTTTGTAATACATCTTTTATATTGAAATATCTAGTAATTGCTAGTTTATCCCGAACTGACTTTAAGTATTGCTATGATGAGACAATCTCGTCATAGTTAACTACTTGATCTTGTCATAAACCACTTTTAGCAAGTCAAGTACTATAAAACAATTTTATCTTTGTCAGTTTTATGCCGTCGAGGTAATTTTTCCACCCCTGGCGGGCTTGCCCCTCCCTCATCTGTACAAGGTCTCCTTTTTTAGCATAAGAGATTTCAAGTCCGACGGAGCAACATGACCCACACTTCCTACACAAACCGCGGATTTGAACGGTTGAAGCATTGCTCTCACACAGACGAAAAGGTCACAAAACAATTAATTGAATTAATAAAAAGTGCCAGTGTCCATCATAAAGAATATGGATCGTCACTGTGAACCTTCTCTGCCCGAAACTGGTGAAGATTCATAGTTACAGTCCAATTCCTTAACAAGAGTGTAACGAAGATCGAAGCTTACTGCTTCTGGACTATCCGACTATTCAAACCGGTCCTGCCACTCGTCCTTAGGTGAGGTGGGACTAAACTCAGCTAGATGAAAAAAAAATCAAAACTAATAATGCAAGGAAACCAAGCTTTGCCGAGAGCCAAGTCACGGGCTCTCCACAAACAGTGCCACCGTCACCTAGTCATTAACCACTGCTGGACTTGCCACGTGGCACCACTTTGCCATCTACTCATTGTTTGGCTCTCGGCAAAAGGAGCGATTGTCAAGTACTCCATCCGTTTCTTTTTAGTCTGCATATAAGATTTGGTCAAAGTCAAACATTGTCAACTTTAACTAAGTTTATACCAAAAAAAATCAAGATTCATAATATGAAATCAATATTGTTTGATGCATCATGAAATTAACTTTCATACCATATAACATTAGTATTGTAGATGTTGATATATTTTCCAACAAAGTTAGTCAAACCTTACAAAGTTTGACTTTGACCAAATCTTATATGCAGACTAAAAAGAAACGGAGGGAGTATCATCCATTTCCCGAGTGTGTTTTGCAATTGTTATCGGCAACTGCCCATGTTTTCCGAGTAGCATCTGTAGTCTTCCTGTCCGCTTACTTGGGTTTGCCGAGCGCCCGCGGTTTGGTTCTTGGCAAAGAGCCAGGCAATCGGCGCGCGTACGAGGAAATTCCAGCAGCGTGGTATTTAAACTGCCGGGTATTGACGCAGTGAAAAGGTGTTGTACCCGATTCCCCTAAAAAAACGGAAAAGGTGTTGTACCCGATTCCCCTCAAAAAAAAAAAACGATGTACCCGATTAGACACCATTGAGGTGTTGTACTCGGACTTGTTTATCTTGGAGTCTACGTAATCTTATGATATACTAGTACTAATATAAAGGAGAGACGCCTTTGGGAATTTACAGCAGAAGGGGCGAAAGATCCCGTGTTTGCAGCTGTCCGGCGAAATCGATCGCTAGTTTAGCTAGGTATATAAGCAGCCTGGTTTGGTCCAGTTTCCTACGTGCGCGTACCTTGCCAATTGACCAGGTTGATCAATGGCCGCCGCGCAGCAGCCCCGCCAAGACAGCTCTGTAGCCTTGGTGATGGTCCACGACCCCAAAGAGCTGGCTAGCCTCTTCTACGAGCTCGATCTCCAGCATATCTTCTCCGGCCAACCCAGTGATGACGACGAGTTCCCGCCGGTGCTGAGCTTCCCCAGGCCTGTCGTCCGCTTCAGGCATCTCTTTCGCGGCGAGGCTATGGCCATCGCATCCTCCGGCAACCTCGTTGTGACGGCCACCACCCAGGGACGTACTCTGATCTGCAACCGCGGCAACACGGACGCCTCAGCCGGCCCCGACCAGCTGTTCACTAAGCTGTTCCAGGCACTTGCTCCCGCCGGAGACGACATGTTCTTATCCATGCCCCTCTGCCCGAAGGCGGAGATTGATTCGGACCCGGACCGGACAGGAGCAGAAGATCCCTGCTTCGAGCTCCTGCTCCGCCTCCCCAACGGCCCCTGGGCCTGGCATCTCATCCCGGACCCGCCGGGCCTCTCTGGCAAACCAGACATCACTGGCTTCTTCGCCGACGCGGCGGGGGCGCACGTCTGGGTCTCCTTCAAGGACCAAGGAACTTTCTCCTTTGACGCGGCGCGCCGCCGGTGGCGCATGGAAGGCGCCTGGGAGCTGCCCCTCGCGGGCCTCTCGATCCTGGTCTCTGATGGCATTCTGGGCGGCAGGAAGCTGCTCTTCGGCAAGTTGCGCGGCTGCGAGGATGAATATGACCGACTGGCCGCCTGCGACATGGATGCCAGGCCGCCGGCGATCATCAAGTGCTGGAGCCTGGACGAGATATGCCCATCTACCCGGCCGCGGGCGTGGCCCCGTGGATATCTCAAGTTATACAACAGCACCCAGCTTGCGTACCTTGGAGGCGGCAGGCTGTGCATCACGATGCTTATCGAAAATAACCGCTGCAGTGGGTGGTCGGCGGAAAGGCCAAACCCACACCTACTCACCATCACCGCCGTGGATGTTAAGGTCACGCCAGAGCTTCAGCTCATCAAGCACAAATTTAGCTGCTACTCCATGCCACAAGACTCGCGAGCAGCTTGGGCACTGTAATTTACGACTAGATACTACTCCCTCCATCCGAAATTGCTTGTCGCCCAAATGGATGTCTGTATACATATTTTATGCGACTAGGAGATATAGCAGCAACAAAAAAAAAGTCATATTTAAGTATAGTTAGTATTGTTTGTGCAAAATACATTCACAACTTGTCTCATATATGTTTAGTCTTCACCAAGATCGATAAACATGTGTGTTGCCATGGAACAACAACATCGTCTCATGAATCCGACTTTCTGAAATACTACGAATAATTTCTATCCGCGGCACATATTGGCGCCAGAAAGGCAACACGTGTACCTTATCCTTTCCCCAACACCCGCATACACTCCTTCCTCGTGATCATCCTAGGCAGCAAACTCTATGGATCCAGGCTGGCCTTCAGCTCCTGCCTCCGGTGCCATTTGCGCGCCCATCGGGCCAACGCTGACGTGCCGTTTTCATGCCCACGCTCTTCGCCATGGCCACGTCATAGTCCCATAGTGTGCGAGATGGAACCTAGCACCGGATACTGCAACCAACAGCCAAGCGATGTGACCAGCGACAGCTGGAGCTACGACCCAAAACAGTTTCCACATTTGTGACCGCAGAGCTAGCTACTACGCGTGGGGGGGGGGGGGGGGGTGCTGGGGGGAAGACGAATGCCGGTGTTGTCCCATGTGGAAAATGTTACAACCTTCTTTTAGTTTGGTTGGAACCAGCTAGGTGGGGGCTGCGACCCGCGCATGACAGAAGCTGCAACCTGCAGCGAAAATGCTACAACCGGTGGCCCGAATAGCTTCAAACGACAACATAAATAATAAAGAGTTCTAAAAGAAAGACGCAGATGCTGGTCGACGAAGCACTCCACAACAAAAGCTGCAACCAATGGCCTAGAGTGCTATAACCGGCGATCGGAAAGCTGTTAGACTGTATTTACATAGAGTTTCTGTATTTAATTAACTGTATATTGTTATGTACACTATTGTATCTTTATACTCCCTCCGTTTTAAATTACTCGTCGTGGTTTAGTTTAAATTTGAACTAAAACCACAACGAATAATTTGAAACAAAGGAAGTATATATATATGGTATCAATCTAGATTGGTCCTACTCCTATGTCTTCGGCTACCGCCCCAAGCCCGATCGCCGCCGCCGCCGGCTCTGTCCGTCCCTCCTTCCTCTGGGGCAATCTACGGCGATTCTACGCCTACTCCACTGGCGTCCTATGGCGCTTTCTACGCAGCGCCCGTGGTGCCGTACGCGGCTCCGCATGCATCTCCTAATCAACAGATGCATGCAACGCCCGCAGTGCAGTACGTGGCTCCGCCCGCGATTTCGCCTGCAGCGCACTATGCGGGTCCGGCCGCGATTCAGTCCGCGGTGCCCTACGCGGGTCCGGCTGCGGCGCACTACGCAGCTCCGTCCGTGATTCAGGGGGTGTTTGTTTCCAGGAACTTTTTGGTATAGGAACTAGAAAAAGTCTCACTTAAAGACTTTTTAACTAAACAGGAGGGACTATTAGGGAATAAAAGTTGCTTTTTGGGACAAAATAAAGAAGATTCTTAAGGAGAGTATTTTTTGAGACTTTTTGGGACTTTTCCAACAATGCCCCTCCCTGCACCCATTGCCCCGCCGCCCCATGATGTTGTTTGGTTGTTATTTTTCTGTATACTAGGGGTAACATGGTTTTTACATGTCATTTAATAACCTCTAAGGAGGGATTCGGGACTTTTTAGTCTCTGAAAACAAACAGAGAGGGACTTTTTAGGGACTAGTGACTTTTTAGTTGGGACTAGAAAAAGTCCTAGGACTTATGAACCAAACAGGGCCTCAGTCCGCGGTGCCCTACGCGGGTCCGCTTGCGGCGCACTACCTTGGCCTGCCCGCGATTCCTCACAGCGCAGCATCCGCATTGTCTTCCGATGCGGTGTCCATGACTCCCTCCAACGCTGCTGACGCGGCTCCCTTCAGCGCAACGTCGTCGCCGGTCTAGGGCGGGTATCCACCGGTTCCTCCGATCGCGTCATATCACGGTGCACCTGGTGGTGCTCCACACCAGGGCTACTACACATCGCCCTATGTTGTTGCGCCGTCTCTACCAGATTATGTCACCGCTGCTGCACCGTTCTACTTCGCGCACCTCATCCCAGTGAAACTCACGACGGATAACTATCTGTCGTGGCGTGCGCAGGTGTTGCCGCTCCTTCACAGCCGCTACCTGGAGGGTTACGTTGATGGTACACTACCGTGCCCTCCGCCGTATCATCCGGTGCATCATGCGTGGGTGGCTTAGGATCAGGCCATCCTCTCGGCTACTCAGTCCTCTCTCACGGAGAGAGTCACGTCACCAGTCATCTTCGTCGCTACGTCTCGGGACGTGTGGACGGCGCTTCATACCAGTTTTTCTTCGCATGCCCATGCTATTCGCACTGCGCTTGGGAAGGTGAAGCTTAATGACCTCACCGTCACAGACTACTTCAACAAGGTGACGAGTATGGCTGACACGCTTGCCTCCATCGGCAAGGCTCTTGGACCGGAGGATTTCACCTCTTATGTGCTCAATGGACTGGGTGAGGACTATGACAATTTGGTGGAGAATATCAATAATCGTAACACTCCCATCCAGCCGCGCGAGCTGTACGCGCGTCACCTTGCCACGGAACAATGAATTCAGGCTCGCCGCTCTATGCCGAGTTTCCCCTCCGCCAACGCCGCAGCGTGTGGCAAGGGCAAGCCCTACAAGCCATCACCTAGTGGCAAACCATTGTCGGTCGCGCCTAACTCGCGGAGCTCCACTACATCCGTGGGCAGCCGCATCTGTGCCTGTTGTCCCTCATGTGGTGCTCAGGTTCCTTGTCGGCTGTGTGGGCTTGATGGTCACCTTGCATCTCGTTGTCATCGTCGCTTCAAGCAGGATTTCTTGGAGAACGGGAACAATGGCAAGGCTAATGAGATGCAGGCTGCCCTGGCAAGTCATGAGCAGGGCCACACTTCTTCCTATCTCGTTAATGCATCGGGGTACATGGACACGGGAGCTACCAATCACCTGACGAGTAAGATGGCAAGCTCTCTACACAGGACCGTGGACATGATCAGGTTCGCACCGCTAATGGAGAAGGTATGCACATCTCACATATTGGCCAGGCTTCACTTCTCACTCGTCGATCTAAACAATTGTGTCTCCTTGATGTCCTTCGAGTTACCTCTGTTTCACTTAGTTTGCTTTCAGTTCATAAACTTACTCGTGATAATAATGTTCTTGCTAAATTTCATCCTTTTCATTTTTTTGTTATGGATCAGGACACGAGGGACGTACTCCTTAGAGGTCGATTACGCAATAATGGTCTCTATGCACTTAATATGCCACCAGCTCCTAGTGCTTTCAGCGTTGTTCGTGTGTCTCCATCACATTGGCATGCACGCCTTGGTCATCCTGCCACTCCCATCGTTCGCCATGTACTTCACCGTCATGAGCTTCCAGTTGTGTCAAATAAACATGTTGATGCAGTTTGTGATCCCTGTTAGCAAGGCAACTGTCATCAACTTCCTTTTTCTGAGTCGAGTTGTGTAGTCAATAAACCGCTTGAACTTGTGTTTTCGGATGTATGGGGCCATGCCCAAACCTCTGTTTGCGGTCATAATTACTATGTCATTCGAAGCGCATGTTGAGCGTCTGCTCAGTCACAAAATTATTCATGTGCAATCCAATTGTGGGGTGAGTATCACAACCCCAATGCATTCTTTAATAAGCTTGGAATTACACATCATGTGTCTTGTCCTCATATACATCGTGTGTCTTGTCCTCATACACATCAACAAAATGGTGTAGCTAAGCGTAAGCATCGCCATATAGTTGAGTCTGGTCTTGATTTGCTTGTGCATGCCTCCATTCCTTTCCGGTTTTGGAGTGATGCGTACGTTTTCCACCGCATGCTTTCTCATTAACATACTCCCTACATGACTCCGTCAGATGAAAACACCACTTGAACTCTTGCTAAATGAGATTCCTATTATATGTTTCTCAAGGTCTTTGCGTGTACGTGTTGGCCACATCTTCGTCCATATAACCAACGCAAGTTGGAGTTTTGGTCTAAACAGTGTGTGTTTCTTGGTTATAGCTCTCTTCATAAAGGGTACAAGTGTCTTCATGTTCCCTCTAACCGCGTCTACATCTCTCGTGATGTGGTGTTTGATGAGAATGTTTTTCCTTTTTCCGCACTTCCGGTCACCTCCACCACTCCCACTGCATCTGAGTCATCTGTTTTACCTTTGCCTAATCAATTTGTTGATGCTGCATATACCCCCTTGTTGCTACCTAACCATGGTGCAGGTACTGGATGAGGAGCGCGCCTCGAGCTTCTGGATGAACAGTTGCTCACGTCTCCTCGGACGTCCGCCGAGCCCGCTCGCGACGCTCCTCTGTCACCTGGCTTGCCGCCGGGGCTAGCCGAGCCGGGCCCTGCCACCTCGGTCTAGCATGGGGCTGGCCACGCGTTGGCCGAGCCGGTCAAGCTGTCATGTGCTTTTGATCATCATCTTGTGCTTTTGATCTTCATCTCCAAAGCACCGTCATGATCTCCATTGTCACCGGCTTGACACCTTGATCTCCATCGTAGCGTCGTGGTCGTCTCGCCAACTATTGATTCTACAACTATTGCTAACACATAGTGATAAAGTAAAGCAATTACATGGTGTTTGCATTTCATACAATAAAGCGACAACCATAAGGCTCCTGCCAGTTGCCGATAACTTTTACAAAACATGATCATCTCATATAATAATGTATATCACATCATGTCTTGACCATATCACATCCCAACATGCCATGCAAAAACAAGTTAGACGTTCTCTACTTTGTTGTTGCAAGTTTTACGTGGCAGCTGCGGGCTTCTAGCAAGAACCGTTCTTACTTACGCATATAAAACCACAACGGTGATTTATCAAGTTTGCTATTTTAGCCTTCAACAAGGATCGGCCGCAGTCAAATTTGATTCAACAAAAGTTTGCTGATTTAGCCTTTATGCAAAACTAGTTGCATGTCTGTCGGTGGAACCGATCTCATGAACATGGTCATATAAGGTTGGTCCGGGCCGCTTCATCCAACAATACCGCTGAATCAAAATAAGACGTTGGTGGTAAGCAGTATGACGATCACCGCCCACAACTCTTTGTGTTCTACTCGTGCATATCATCTACGCATAGACCTGGCTCGGATACCACTGTTAGGAAACGTAGCATGCAATTTCAAAAAATTTCTACACTCACGCAAGATCTATCTAGGAGATGCATAGCAACGAGAGGGGAGAGTGTGTCCACGTACCCTCGTAGACCGAAAGCGGAAGCGTTTGACAACACGGTTGATATAGTCGAACTTCTTCTCGTTCTGACCGATCAAGTACCGAACGTACAGCACCTCTGAGTTTTGCACATGTTCAGCTCGATGACGTTCCTCAAACTCTTGATCCAGCAAGGTGTCGAGGGAGAGTTCCGTCAGCACGATGGCGTGGTGATGGTGATGGTGAAGTGATCCGTGCAGGGCTTCGCCTAAGCACTAAGTGAATATGATCTGAGGCGTAAACTGTGGAGGGGGGCGCCACACACGGCTAACAGTGTTTGGTGTGTGTTAGAGGCACCCCCACCCCCGTATATAAAGGAGGGAGAGGGGAGGAGGCCAGCCCTAGGAGCGCCCCAAGTAGGAGAAGTCCTACTTGGGCTCCTAGTAGGATTCGCCCCCCCCCTTCCTTTTATCGGATGGGGGAAGGGGGAAGGAGAGAGAGGGAGAAGGAAAGGGGGGCGCCGCCCCCTCCCCTAGTCCAACTCGGACTCCTCCATTGTGGGGGGCGCGCCACCCCTCCTCATATGGCCCATATCTTCCCTCCGCCCCGGTACTCCGATATGTACCCGATACATTCCGGAACACTTTCGGTGTCCGAATACAATCATCCAATATATCAATCTTTACCTCTCGACCATTTTGAGACTTCTCTTCATGTCCCTGATCTCATCCGGGACTCCGAACAATATTTGGTCACCAAATCACATAACTCATATAATACAAATCGTCATCGAACGTTAAGCGTGCGGACCCTACGGGTTCGACAACTATGTAGACATGACCGAGAAACTTCTCTGGTCAATAACCAATAGTGGAACCTCGATGCTCATATTGGTTTCCACATATCCTACGAAGATCTTTATCGGTCAAACCGTAATGACCACATACGTTATTCCCTTTGTCATCGGTATGTTTACTTGCCCGAGATTCTCGGTATCTCTATACCTAGTTCAATCTCATTACCGGCATGTCTCTTTACTCATTCTGTAATGCATCATCCCGCAACTAACTCATTAGTCACATTGCTTGCAAGGCTTATTATGATGTGCATTACCGAGAGGGCCCAGAGATACCTCTCCGATACTCGGAGTGACAAATCCTAATCTCGATCTATGCCAACCCAACAAACACCTTTGGAGATACCTATAGAGGATCTTTATAATCACCCAGTTACCTTGTGACGTTTGATAGCACACAAGGTATTCCTCCGGTATCCGGAGTTGCATAATCTCATAGTCGAAGGAATATGTATTGGCATGAAGAAAGAAATAGCAATAAAACTAAACGATCAATATACTAAGCTAACGGGTGGGTCTTGTCCATCACATCTTTCTCCTAATGATGTGATCCCGTTCATCAAATGACAACACATGTCTATGGTTAGGAAACTTAACCATCTTCAATTAACGATCTAGTCTAGTAGAGGCTTACTAGGGACAATGTGTTTTGTCTATGTATCTACACATGTATCAAGTTTTCGATTAATACAATTCTAACATGAATAATAAAAATTTATCATGATATAAGGAAATATAAAATAACAACTTTAGTATTGCCTCTAGGGCATATTTCCTTCAGGCAGAAGCAGGCGCTCCCGCCAGCAATGGTTTTGGTGGCTATAGCAACAAGATCAGATATGGAAGAAGTAGGATGGCCGTCTGATGTCAACCTAACGACTATGGTTGTCTAAATAGTTTGTTGACTTTTGGTTTTGACCATTAAATCGTTTTGTTTACTAAATGGAAAGTGCCTTGCGCATGCTTCGTCCTCGTGGGCCAACAAAGTCAGCTTCAAAAGTTGTGGTGGGCATGCAGCCCATTTATTTCATTTTTACAACCCATTTGATTTTGTTTTCCAATACGTCTATTTCTTTGGCTAGGTAAAAAAATAGCTGATTTACTATTTCTAAGAATTTACAACGCATTAGATTTTTTTAATACACCTATTTACTGGGATGGGTAAAATAATAATATTGCGGACATGCAGCCCATTTATTATTTCTGATAATTTACAACCAATTTGCTTTTAGTAGAAATAGACCCATTTTCTTGGATGGGTGAAAAAACAATGTTGGTCTAGACAGAGCATTTCTTATAAAAAATTAATACTGAGCTAGGTATTTTATTAAATAAAACAACTTAAGTTCAGCTTGGCATTCTTATCTAAAAAAAGAACTAAGTAGTGCATTTTCTTTAAAAAACATTGGCTGGGCTGCACTTATTTTAGGACAAACAAAATATAGACTGGCACGTATCTTTCAGACCAGTTGCATTGCCGATGTTCAACGAACAAGGCATGTGTAGTACAGTACAACTTTACATAGTTGCATTCCCCTTTCTTTACTCGATTGCTGCGACCAGACGTTGGAGCCCAGGATCCAGACGCCATCTTCGACGACGACTCCTACTACACTGGATGTGCCTACTACTACGTGCAGCCCGCTGACGACGATCTGGAGTAGTTAGGAGGATCCCAGCCAGGAGGCCTCCGCCTCGTTCGATCTGTATCCCCGTTTGTGCTAGCCATCTTATGGCAACTTGTTTAACTTATGTCTGTACTCAGATATTGTTGCTTCCATTAACTCGACTATGATCGAGCACTTGTATTCGAGCTCTCGAGGCCCCTGGCTTGTATTATGATGCTTGTATGACTTATTTATGTTTTATAGTTGTGTTGTGATATCTTCCTGTGAGTTCCTGATCTTGATCGTACATCTTTGCGTGCATAATTAGTGTACGATTGAATCAGGGGCGTCACAGCTAGCGGGCACGGGGAGCCAGATCTACTGTTTCGCACGATCCGCACTCGCCAGCGCCCACGATGCGCGCTCGTACGCGTACGTCTCGGCTCGCAACCAACGGATATCTACATGCATGCACTAACTGACTATTGCATGCACGCTACACATTAACTAAGTACTACTGATATGGCCGCGCCCACGACGTATCCAACTAACTAGCTAGCTCTATCCGCGCACGACGCCAATGGACTGCAGCTCGAACTCGAGCACCCATGCAGCCATGCACCGGCGTCCGGTGTAGACCTAGACATATACACGCACACACGCTGGTGACCACGGACTCACAAGCGTCACGGTTTATTTTCTAACACTTGGTGCCTTCGCCAGTGCTGCCGGCGGCGGAGCGGTAGAACCCGACGACGTCTCAGGCGCCAAGGCCCTTCTCCTTCACGAAGCGGTAGAACACTTGGTGAGGATGTAGCTCTGGCTGTTGTTCCAGTACGAGTACCGGAACCGCCACACCTTGCCGGTGTCGTCCTCGAAATTCAAGACGCGGAGCAACAGAAGAGCTGCCTGTAGCGGGGGTTAATTAAACAAAACGCAGGGTGTTTTTTTGTGAAAGTGCAGGCAACGACTTGTCCGGCCAGCTGGCTGTCACTTGTCGTGCTGTGATAGGCTGGAGATTAAATCATCACATCTAGTGCAAGTTGGGGTATGGTGGAGTAGCATTTTGCAAGTTTGGGACTAAATCATCACATTCCATGCAAGTTAGGGTACTTGGGGTGCTATTACCTCTAAATGAATTGGTCTGAGTTGTTAGCCATCGTAGTTACTAACCGAGGGATCTCCGGTTCGAATCCCCTCCTTCGACCGTACTTCTTATTCTTTTATCTGTTTATTTTACCAACTAATAGGTGGGCCCCACTGAACAGAGAGAGCATGTGACGATGACCAGGACTATTTGACCGGTCAACAGTGCCATACGTATTGAATACGGTTAGCCAATGACCGTATAATCAACGCAACTTGTATTCAATGACCGTATTAAGTGTATTATGAAGTTCAATGACCGTAGTGTGCTTTGACCTCAACTTCAATGACCACCAATGTATTTATCTCTTTTAAGAACAAGCCAGGCCATGGACAACAACTGTGCCTCACCCCCATGAGCAAATGATCTATTACTCTCCATCAACTTGAAACTCTCTTGGGTTGCTGCAGTATATGCCGACAACCAGGGCATAAGAGCAACACGTGTCCACAAAGGGGTGACCTTCCTTCAAAAAGAAAGGAAGGAATCGAGATGCTCAAACTGCAGAGGCGGGGGCCATCGGAAGAACATTTGCAGCAACCCTACAGCTGTTCTGCATTTCGTGGACAATGCTAACCTGGTCAGGCTGTAGGTGTGCAGTGACAATGCAAACCTGGTCAGGCTGCAGCTGTGCAGTGACATACTTTAGAAACTGTTCTCGTTGTCATCTTAACATTCTTTTCCGTGTATGTTGAGGGCTCAGTAGCCGTGGTAGCTCTGTTGTTATGTTTCAATTTGCTTGACACTGCTTTACATGATGTGGCGAGATGCACTAGTAGAAAAGGGGGCAACGGTCCAGGCCAGGGCAGCCCATTAGTCCCGGTTCAGACCAGAACCGGGACCAATGGGGGCATTGGTCCCGGTTCGTGAGCCCAGGGGGCCGGCCGGGCCACGTGGGCCATTGGTCCCGGTTCGTCTGGACCTTTTGGTCCCGGTTGGCGGGACGAACCGGGACCAATGGGCCTGGCTCCTGGCCCACCACCATTGGTCTCGGTTGGTGGCCTGAACCAGGACCAAAGGCTCTCCTTTAGTCCCGGTTCATGCCACGAACCGGGACCAATGGTGGTGCCTATATATACCCTCGCTCGCGAGCAGAGCACTCCAGTGCTCTGTTTTTCTGGGTCGGCGAGGGGAGGGGTTTGTGGTGCTCTAGCTCACCTCCTATGCACATGAGGTGTTCGATGAAATGCCCGAGCCACACTAGTTAAGCTTTCTCCTCTCGAAGCTCGACCTCAAAGCTCCATTTTCCTTGAGATGTGTCTAGATTTAGCGGTCCGTCACGCCCCACCCCCGTCTTCACCGCCATCGATCACCCGCGCCGATCTCATCACCGACACCACCGTGGTGAGCCTCTTGCTCTTATCTTCTTTCTGAAAGGAAAAATATTGTTACTTGTATGTTTAGATAGATACTTGTACCATTTTCTTACTTTTATTATTGCATCTTATATAGTGCGATGGTTTTGGTATCCACCCCCATCGGCCCTCGTCCTGTCTATGATTCGGATGTGGTATATATATTAATCTTTATAACTATTGGTTCATTTATTGTTTATGAAAATTATGCGGACCAACGTGACATAGATTTTATTGATCTAGGATGTATGTGAACCAGAAATTCCAACCGACCCTATTGTCAAGAGGTTAAATTTAGTTGAAGAAGAAAACAATTTCTTGAAGGAAAAAATAAAAAAAATTGAGGAGGAGAAGATGATATTGGAGTTGCATGTTGCGGATGTCGTCGATTATCACAAGATCAAGATGGATGCAATGCGCTTGAAGATTAGAAAGATTAGAAAATATGCCATTCATACCGAGGCTTGGTATCATTATGCCGTTGGATCAATTGTTACCTTGGTTGCAATTATGATCGCCTTTGTTTTCGCATTAAAATGTTTTACATAGTTTCAATGTATGGTTTAATTAATTAGATGCTCTGGAGAGCTATATGTTGTTAGATGAGAACTATGTATGTACTTTGCCTTTAATGTGATGATGAACTTCTATTAATTTGGACACTTAATTATATATAATGCACGCAGATGAACCGGCAATGGATGTACGGTGACAGACACACCTCCGAGTACATTAAGGGCGTGCATGAGTTTCTCGATGCGGCTGAGGCAAACAAGCAGAATGGTTTTATGTGTTGTCCATGCCCTGATTGTGGGAATACGAAGTCTTACTCTGACCGGAAAATCCTTCACACCCACCTGCTTTACAAGGGTTTCATGCCACACTATAATGTTTGGACGAGGCACGGAGAAATAGGGGTTATGATGGAAGACGATGAAGAAGAAGAGTACGATGACAACTACGTGCCCCCTGAATACCGTGATGCTGCAACCGGGGGAGCTGGTGAAGATCAAGAGGAACCAGACGATGTGCCCAATGATGCTGCAACGGGTGAAGGTGCTGAAGAACAAGAGGAACCAGACGATGTGCCCGATGATGATGATCTCCGCCGGGTCATTGTCGATGCAAGGACGCAATGCGAAAGTCAAAAGGAGAAGCTGAAGTTTGATCGCATGTTAGAGGATCACAAAAAAGGGTTGTACCCCAATTGCGAAGATGGCAACACAAAGCTCGGTACCGTACTAGAATTGCTGCAGTGGAAGGCAGAGAATGCTGTGCCTGACAAAGGATTTGAGAAGCTACTGAAAATATTGAAGAAGAAGCTTCCAAAGGATAACGAATTGCCCGACAGTACATACGCATCAAAGAAGGTCGTATGCTCTCTAGGATTGGAGATGGAGAAGATACATGCATGCCCTAATGACTGCATCTGAGCGAGTCCTAGATTAGGGGGTGTTCGGGTAGCCGGACTATACCTTCGCCGGACTCCTGGACTATGAAGATACAAGATTGAAGACTTCGTCCCGTGTCCGGATGGGACTTTCCTTGGCGTGGAGGGCAAGCTTGGCGATGCGGATATTCAAGATCTCCTACCCTTGTAACCAACTCTGTGTAACCCTAACCCTATCCGGTGTCTATATAAACCGGAGTGTTGTAGTCCGTAGGGAACCATCTTCATACACAATCGTACCATAGGCTAGCTTCTAGAGTTTAGCCTCCTTGATCTCGTGGTAGATCTACTCTTGTACTACCCATATCATCAATATTAATCAAGCAGGAGTAGGGTATTACCTCCATCGAGAGGGCCCGAACTTGGGTAAAAACATCGTGTCCCTTGTCTCCTGTTACCATCCGGCCTTGACGCACAGTTCGGGACCCCCTACCCGAGATCCGCCGGTTTTGACACCGACATTGGTGCTTTCATTGAGAGTTCCTCTGTGTCGTCGCAATCAGGAAGGATGCCTCTTCCCGTCTTTAAAGACGGTGCCGTTACTAAGGGAGCCTTGGCTGTCGGCCAAACCCTCCGGCTAGGCGGTTTTCTCATGACTGCCTGTTCGGCCGTTGCGCGGACGGTGACCTCTCGGGTCATTGAAAGCAACCTTCACGTCAGATCGGAGCTTGCCGAGCAACTAGATCCGATGGAGCTCTCTTCCATAAACGAGCTCTTGGATCGCATCGCCGCCCTGGGGGTCGCTACGGATTATGACCAGGTTGGGCTTAAACCCGGTCTAAGAGAAATTAACTCTCCCCAGGCCACCCACCACGTCGCCGTGATAGAGGAACAGGGCGGCGACCCCTCATCTATTTTAAGGACTAGCTACGTCTGAATTCCCGACCCCTCCAAGCCGGATACCCGCGGAGGGGAGGATGGGACTCAAGACTGAGCTTAGAATCAGGCAACGGGCTAGATTCGTTGGACAACATCCAAGAGTCCGGACTTCAGAGTTCGGAAGCTCCTCGGCCTCCGAATCTTAGATTGGGTGAGGTTTCAGATCTAACGTCACCCGCCCGCCCAAACATAAGCAATCTTTCCCAAATCAGGCAAAAGCCCCAAGAAACAGTACATCATTACTGGGCCAGATTCCTCCTGGTTATGAACAGGATAAAGGATTGCCACGAGGGAGACGCAATTTCAATCTTTCACAGTAACTGCACGGACGAGGGAATCCTTAACGCCATAAGTCGTCGTGATATTACACGCTTCGCTGACTTGGCATCCATAGTACAAAAGTACTATGCGATGGAAAGTGTCCGGAAAACCGAAATAAAATTTTGGGATAATCCGGCCTTGAATAGCAATCCCGTCCGAACCAAAAGGGTGCATCATCGTAAGACACCCGGGTTAAATACCAAAAATGCAAAACCCTCTACAGGGCATGGAACCGTACTGGAAAGGTGGCTTGATGGACCCTGTAGAATTCATAGTACAGAGGACGCCACACCAACTCACAGCCTTAGGGCATGTTGGATACTCCAGCAGGTGGCCAAAATTGGCGAGGACCTCTTAATTTTGGAGGCCGCAGAAAGCCAGCCCGAGGACAACAGTACTGTTCTCACGGTCTTCGAAACTTTCGCATCAAATAACATGCGAAAAAGAACACTCCACAGCCTCGCCGAAGTCTATCAAGTGGCAACAATAAACCCATGGAGCGACACTGCTATCACCTTCAACGCAAGTGATGAACCTAAATTCCGAACAGCCCGAGCACCAGCCGCATTGGTCCTCAGTCCCATAGTGGACTTCTTTCGCCTCACCAAGGTGCTCATGGATGGAGGCAGCGGACTAAACCTCATTTATGAGGAAACCCTCCAAAAATGGAAATAGGCTGGAGCCGCATTGAGCAAAGCAGCACAACTTTTAGAGGAATAATCCCCAGTCAGGAAGCGGGCTGCACAGGAAAAATCACACTACATGTGGTGTTCGGCACGCCGGATAATTACAGGTCCGAAGAGGTCACGTTCCAGGTGGCCCCGTTCAATAGCGGATACCACGCTATACTAGAGCGGGAGGCATTTACAATCTTCCAAGCTATACCCCATTACGGGTACATGAAGCTCAAGATGCCCGGGCCGAACGGAATTATCACTCTCGCTAGTGACCCGGACATAGCACTCCGCGCCGAAAACAAGACGGCCGCATTGGCCCTTGAGGCACTATCCGAAGCCTTAGCGGCTGAGGAACTGACTGCACTGCGCTCCACGGTTAATAGGGATGATGTGATACTCGATAAGAGATCCAAGTCCACATCCTTCAAGCCAGCGGACGAAATTGTCAAATTCCAGGTCCACCCAATGGACCCCAATAAAACAGCTTCCATCAGGGCACGACTAAACCCTGATGTAGACGCCGCACTGCGAGAATTCCTACGAGAGAATTGGGACATTTTCGCCTGGCACCCTTCAGATATGCCAGGAATCCCACGCAGGTTGGCCGAACATAGCTTAAATATCCTGAAATGATTCAAACCTATCAAACAAGCCCTTCGGCGTTTTTCCGAACTGAAGAGACAGGCTATGGGAGAGGAGCTAGCCAAATTATTGGAGGCCGGATTCATTAGAGGCATAAAGCACCCGGACTGGCTAGCAAACCTGGTGATGGTACCAAAGAAGGACAAATCCTAGCGCCTGTGTGTCGACTTTAAAGACCTTAACAAGGCTTGCCCAAAGGATCCCTTCCCCCTCCCCCGTATCGATCAAATTATTAATGCCACCGCAGGACACGGTTCGTTGTGCTTCCTCGACGCATACTCCGGTTATCATCAAATCAAGATGGCAGAATCAGACCAAGTCGCAACGACATTCATCACACCCTACGGCCCATTCTGCTTCAACACAATGCCCTTCGGGCTGAAAAACGCCGGTGCAACATATCAGCGCATGATTCAAACATGTCTGGCAAACCAGATCGGCAAAACAGTGGAGGCGTATGTGGATGATGTGGTTGTCAAATCAAGACATGTCGAATCTCTAGTAGACGACTTGAGGCTTACATTCGATAACCTCCGAAAATACGACATCAAGCTCAATCCGGAAAAATGCGTTTTTGGCGTACCAGCCGGAAAGCTCTTGGGCTTCATTGTATCCGGTAGAGGAATTGAAGCAAATCCGGCCAAAATCCGAGCTTTCTCACAACTAGATATCCCAAAAGACCTCAAACAAATACAAAAGTTAACCGGATGCGTGGCGGCTCTAAGCCGCTTCATCTCTCGCTTGGGAGAAAAGGCACTGCCCCTTTATCGCCTCCTTCGGCGCACCGAACACTTCGAGTGGACGGATGCCGCCACGGCCGGACTCGACGAAATAAAGGCCATATTGGCAACAAACCCAGTCCTGGCCGCTCCGAACACTAGCGAACCAATGCTATTGTACATTGCGGCAACACATCAAGTTGTCAGCGCAGTGCTCGTCGTCGAATGGGAAACAGACGGTCACAAATTCCCCCTTCAAAGGCCGGTCTACTACGTGTCCACTGTCCTCACTCCATGCAAATCACGGTACCCGCACTATCAAAAGATCGCATACGCGGTATTTATGGCATCTCGGAAGCTACGGCACTACTTTCAAGAGTGTTCGATTACAGTAGCATCGGAAGTACCACTCAATGACATTATCAACAACCGCGATGCAACGGGCTGGATCGCAAAATGGGCCATCGAGCTCCTCCCGTTTGATATAACCTATAAGCCACGGCAAGCTATCAAATCGCAAGTTTTGGCTGACTTCGTCGCAGAATGGACGGAGGCCGAACTCCCTAAAGAGTACGGCTCATACTCAAACTGGACCATGCATTTTGACGGCTCCAAAATGTTGGCCGGACTGGGGGCTGGCGTTGTTTTGACGTCCCCCACAGGAGACACAGTCCAATATGTACTTCAAATTATGTACACGGACTCCAACAACGCAGCCGAATATGAGGCCCTTCTACATGGTCTCCGGATGGCAGTATCCATGGGCATTCAACGTCTATAGGTACGCGGGGATTCGAACCTCGCAATATCCCAAATAAATGGTGACTTCGACGCCAAGGATCCAAAAATGGCAGCTTACCGCAATGCCATCTTGAAAATGTCGGCTCAGTTCGAAGGGCTCGAATTTCACCACATAACCCAGGAAAATAATTAGGCGGCGGACGTCCTGGCACGCATCGGTGCAAAACGCGATGCGCTCCCCCAACATCTTCTTGTAAAGATTGTTCAAGCCATCTGTAGCTTGGGAGGGGGAACCCGCAGATAACAGTCCGGACCCAACCGCACCACTCGACGCCGAACAATCTGACATAATTGGAGGCTCTGCCACCGAAATTACACGTTCAGCCCACGCAATAATGGCGGTCATGGCCCCGTGGACAGAACCATTCCTAGCCTACCTTACTAGGCAGGAACTCTCAGAGGACCAAAATGAGGCACGCTGCATAGTGCGGCGATCTAAAGCCTATAAAGTCCATGAGGGAGAACTTTACAAGAAAAGCACTACCGGAGACCTTCAAAGGTGCATCTCCGAATAGAAAGGGCGGAACCTTCTGGCAGAAATTCATGTCGGACTCGGTGGTCATCACGCCGCTGCTCGGTCCCTTGTTAGCAAGGCTTTCCGTACAGGCTTTTATTGGCCGACAGCCTAAGCAGACGCTCAGGACTTAGTCCAACGATGCGTTGGTTGCCAACTTTTTGCCAACCAAAGCCATATGCCACCCACCACACTCCAAACTATCCCAATTACCTGGCCTTTCGCGGTCTGGGGGCTTGACATGGTCGGACCCCTTAAAGGTGGGACCCATAAGAAAACATACCTACTGGTCATGGTGGACAAGTTCACCAAATGGATAGAAGCCAAGCCTGTTAAGACGGCCGAATCCGGACCGGTGATATACTTCATATCCGGGGTTGTACACCGTTACGGCGTCCCCCACAGCATCATCACCGATAACGGCACGAACTTTACGGCAGATGAGGTAAAACTCTAGTGTAAAAACATGCACATCAAGCTCGATTATGCTTCCGTCTATTACCCACAAACTAACGGTCAGGTCGAGCGCGCAAATGGTCTTATTATGAGCGGCATCAAACCCAGATTAGTGCGGTCCCTTAAGGAATCTAATATGCACTGGGTAGAGGAGCTCGACTCCGTACTCTGGGGGCTGCGGACCACGCCGAATTGTACCACCGGATACACACCGTTCTTCATGGTGTACGGCGCAGAGGTAGTTCTGCCCTACGACATAATTCATGACTCACCTCGAGTGCGCATGTACGAAGAAAGAGAAGCTGAGCTCAATCGGCAAGACAGTTTGGACGCTTTGGAGGAGGAGCGCGACGTGGCAAAAGCCCGTTCCGCATTCTATCAACAGCAGGCTCGAAGATATCAAAGCAGAGAAGTACGGGCCAAAAATTACAATGTTGGCGAACTAGTTCTACGCTTGCTGGACAAGAAAAGGACAAACTCAAGCCCAAGTGGGAAGGTCCCTTCATAATTGACCAAGTCCTGACCGGTGGAGCGTACCGCCTGCGAGATGCATCGGACAACCGACTCGAGTCGAACCCATGGAACGCAGCCCGTCTCCGAAGATTCTATGCCTAGCGCCGGACTCTGTGTTCGTCTCCTTCCTCTGTCCATTTTTTAAATTTTCTGTCCTACATTTCTCTCCTTCCCCCTTTTTTCTTTTTCTTTTATAGCCCTTAAAGGCTCATCAAGTGACGCGCCACTCGCGCTCATTAAACCTGGGGGCTTCTTTAAACAGAAGCTTATTTATACGGGCTTCACGCCCAACACATGTGTCAAACTTCCGCATGTACCTTTTTCTTCACCATTATATGCATCGAGATGAATTAAGTTTTGGCTAAGCTGGGTTGCCTGGCTCCTGTGCTTACCCCTACGTTCCCGATTGTTCGGCTAGGTGGTAAAGGGAGCACCTCTGCGATTGTTACTGCCGGGTCAGCCGGATGTGTACCTCAGACTGGGTGAAGCCGAAAGCTAGCGTTCTTAAGGGAATATTCGGTCGGTGGATTAAAATATGATCTTTTTTACTTATTTTATACGCCCCCAGATGCTTTTCTGCGTCTTCTCACGCAGTTCGGACATGCACTTTAGGGCATGTCTCCCAGCGAAAGGAACCCCTAACGGAACTATTCTCTCTGGAAGATGTTTCTTACTAACCATATAATATAACATAGCTAGTTGGGCAATTGTCTGATAACGCAATGATGACCCCTACACCTGGTCTCCATGCATACCCCGGTTCTTATATAACCGCTATGGTATTCGGACACACTCCAGACCGTCAGGTCCTGAGGTTGAAGCGAAAAGGTCGGCAACGACAAATGATCTACAATCCAGCTAGAAGGCATTACACATGTCAATTGAAATTACATAGTCTTTATGACTGATTGTATTCCTCCTCAATTCCATCTAACAGGCTGTCTAATTTACAGTCCTGCTGGGAATACTTTGCGGCCAATTCTACTTGGCCATATACTAAGCTTATAGGGATCTCCTTCCCACCAGGGCCCACAGGTCCGACCTCGGCCATGTGGTTTGGGTCAGACTTTGTAAACCGGGTCTTCACCATGGCCCAGACCTCCCTAGCGCTTTGTCGGCAGGCTGATATCTTCCATAGCCGGAAGCGCCGCCGAGCTCCCTTCAGCTTCTCCGCAAGCTCTCCAAGACCCTCGGGCATGGAGTGGGCAGGCCACAGGGCTTGGGCAATGCCTCGCATAGCCTACCGAACTCTCTCGTGCAGTTGCAAGAGCTCGGGAAGAAGGTCACCAGTAGAACTGGGCATCTCCTCTACAGGACGACCTGTGAGCATACCTACAGACATTACTCTGTTAGTCGACTTCCTCGCTGAACTCTTTTTCAAAGTTCGCTCAAGCACTTACTAAATATGCCGCGTCGAAGCCACTGATTCTCCTTCATGGAGTCCGATAGCTGGCCACGAACGTCTTTAAGTTCAACGTCCAGCTTGGTGTTGGCATCCTGAAGATTGTTCTTCTCTTGCCTCACCTTTGTCAGCACGCTCTCACCAGCCTTGAGCCGGCGTAAGAGTTGCTGCCTCTCCGGATCGAGTCCGGCACCATCTGCAATACAATTTGTCAGAATGGCACCCACGCCGTAGAATACTACTCTTTCAAAGTGTATCTTACCAGAGGGGGTCTCTTTGGGCCCCCCTGCTGCGGCTAGTGCGGCCTCTAGCTGGGCCTTGCACTTTTCCAGCTCCTGGGACAGTACGGTATTCTTCTCGATAAGAACCTGCATATTAAATGATCCTTAAATCAGTTATTCTAACTGTTTCAAGTCTCGGGCACTACTGGTATACATATATTTTACCAAAATTTTCTTACCCGTATGTCTTTTACATACTGCTCCGTGGCTCTGGCTAAACCATTTTGAGCGGCACGGAGGTACCACTAGTGCAGAACCGGGCAATAGCACCGGTTCGTAAGGCCCTTTAGTGCCGGTTCCATAACCGGCACTAAAGTGTGGGCACTAAAGCCCCCCCCCCCTTTAGTACCGGTCCAGCACGAACCGGTGCTAAAGGGCAACCGCGTGGCACGAGCCAGCTCTGGGGGCCGGGAGCCCTTTAGTACCGGTTGGTAACACCAACCGGTACTAAAATGTTTGGGGGGGTTTTGGTTTTATGATTTCTTTTTTCATTTAATTTTGTGTTTTCCATTTTAATTCTTTTTTGTTTGCTGGTATTTTACGATACTACACATTGTATACGTTATGCATATATATGGTAGCTAGTAGAACCAATCATATATATATAGATCATCAATGTCTCACAAACCACCATATTAATTCACACATACACACATGTATAGCTATATACAATTTCTCGTACATATGCATGTTGCCTTCGGAGCTAGTTGCATTAGCCTAATTGGTGCCTTCGGAGCACGATGACAAATTGGAAGTGGTTCATGACCTGGTCGATGGGGGCGGTAGCGGGTAATAGTATTCTCCCTTCGGATTTATGACCTGGTCGAGAAAAAATCCCGCTATTTCCTCTTGAAGTGCTTCTACGCGCTCCGTATCTAGGAGCTTGTCCCGCACCTCTGTGAACTGTTAAGAAGGAGATCAATATGCATGTGTATTATTTGTGTGACTAGATATCGATAATGGTGCACAAATTGTGAATAGTGTTCTGACAAGCGTACCCATTCCTGTCTTTGAGATCTGCTCCTTTCGGACGCCACCATGTGAATGTTCTCGCAAACGCAGTATGCACACAGATCAGTCCCCTGCGCCTGCTTTATGGCCTTTACGAGAATGGAATTTAATTTGATCAGATAATAATTAATCAAGCATGATAATATTAAAAAGATGGCAGCTAGCTACCACTACTTAATTACTTACCCTGGGTCGAAACCATCTCAGCTGTGGTTTCCATTCGCCTTCCGTTTTGCTGATGAACCTTGCTCAAGTCCTGCCCGCCGACAAAGAAAATGAATAAAGGGGTTATTAAATAGTTCATATCATGAAATGACGAACTAAATAGGCTGAGATATATAGTTAATAATGATTGAATTTACCTGTTGACTATCCCAAACAAGATGTTATAGTCACTATTTTCTTTGAGTAGTGAGTCCAGTATTTCAACTGTTCCTTCGTCAACTTTAATGATACACAAGATCCAGTGAAATCTGCATACACACACGTTTGCATGTCTTAATTAAGCGGGCATATGTAAGCAAAAACATGTAGCTACCTAGCTAGTAGGCAAAAAAACAGAGAATTTGTAGTACAAGAAAGTGTGACTCACTGGAAGTTGTAAGGAAGTAGTATATCTTCATTGTATTTGAGGCGCTTCAAAAACTCGAACATGTTGTCCTCTACCTGCTTTTTATAATAGTTGCTTATATTCCATGTGTATTCATTAACGGTGTTTGGGTCAATGAACCCAATGCCATAGCGTCCACCTTTTTTCATTTCATACATCTTCATCCTGCATAATACCACAGAAAAGAATATAGTGAGGATAATTACAGGTAATGATTGATCAAAAGGATCAATACAGCTAGCTTGAGACTTAAATTACAGAAAGAAATCACTTACAGACAATAGCAACTGACGATAGATTTGTCGAGTGCGTCTTGATTGTATAACTGAAACAGTTCAGAATACTCAACGGTCCCAGGTTTCTCATGGTAGTAATGATCCTTGTTGACTTGCACCATGAGGGACTGTCGATCGGATCTCTTGGTAATGTCCATTTACCATTGATGCAATTCATACATTCTCGTTGGGAGCTTCTTGACATCTTCTGGCTTGACCAAAGGTTGGCCCCGGACACATTTCTGTTTTATTTCCTCCTCTGTAATCACAGGCATGTCCTCGATCTCGAGGAGTTGTCCAACAGTGATCTTGAGTTCTTCAGCCTGCGTTATATGCTGCTAGGTTATTACAACATCGCCCACCTGGGGAACGTAAACTGTTTGCCCACAATAATATTGGCCGCGCGTACTGTCACGTGTTGTTGGCGGCACAACAAGCGGGGGGATCGGTTGCGCCCACTGTTCTCCCAGCTGGGCAATGGTTCTCCCGCATTTTTTGACAGCTGCTTGTTGTTTGCTCGAGCTCGAGGTCTCCTCCTTCTGTAGACGTTGTCGATGTAACTTCCTGATGTGGCGCTCATAGTCTGTGTCAACAGGCTTAGGAGTTGGTGGTTCAGCCATACGAACGAAGTGGTCAAGAACTTCCACAGGCACTTTCTCCCTTGGCGGCGGTGGCGGTTTCGGTCCAAAATGGGCGTCGACTTCTGCCCGCACTATGGCATTGGTTTGCTCCTTGGTCCTGTCGTAAGCCCTCACAGGAAGAGGAGTACTGAGGTTTGGACCATATTTATATCGCTTGCCTCCGCCTATACTTCCTGTACTATGACCTCGACTGGTACCGCTACGCACCATAGCTGCGGGGTGTCTCTTCTGCGATTGCTGAGGCGGCGGAGACGGCTGACGGGGCTGAGTTGGACGAGGAGGAGTGGCCTGAAGCTGTGACGGACTTGGAGGAGGAGTGGCCTGACACTTTGCCGGACTTGGAGGAGGAGTGGACGTCTGACGCTGTGTCGGACTTGGAGGAGGAGTGGCCTGACACTTTGCCGGACTTGGAGGAGGAGGAGTGGCCTCACGCGTTGGTGGACTTGGAGCGGGAGTCTGCTGACTCGGTGGCGGACTTCGACGAGGAGTCGGGTGACGCGGTGTCGGTGGCCTTCGAAAGATGATGCAATCCTTTCTCCATAGGATGACATGATGTATGGCCTCTCCCAATGTGTGCTCGTCGTCACCTCCAGGAATGTCAAGCTGTAGCTCCAAATATGGGTCCACCACCTCATCAACCAAGACACGAGCATAGCCCGCTAGAATCGGGTTGCAATGGAAGGTTGCCTCGGGGGAATTTGAAAAAGCAACGGCGTCCGCCACCTTCATGGATATGTTCTTCATTTTGAAGTGTAGCTCGCAGTTAGTGTTCTCCTTGATGTCATCCACGGGGTATCTATCCAGCACTGCATCGCCCAGGGCGGAACCCACGCTGCTTCTCGGCATGGATGGGGCAGTGCTATCCAATGCTGGATCATCCGCTAGCTGCTGCAGCTGCTGAGACCCCCTTTGCTGGCTAAGTGAGTCGATCTGCTCCTGCTGCTGCTGGAATTTAACTACCAATTCCGCTTGACTTGCTTCTAGGCCTTGAAGGCGTTCATAGTCCCGCTTCCTCTGCTCCTCCTCCATCTTCCTCTTCTTCTCCTCCGCAATCTTCTTTATCGCACGGGTTCTGTAGTCGGCGTTCCAGTCCGAAAACCCCTCATACCACGGAATAGCGCCCATGCCTCGTGTTCTTCCCGGGTGTTCAGTGTTGGAAATATGCCCTATAGGCAATAATAAAAGTATTATTATTATATTTCCTTGTTCATGATAATTGTCTTTTATTCATGCTATAACTGTATTTATCCGGAAATCGTAATACACGTGTGAATACATAGACCACAATATGTCCCTAGTGAGCCTCTAGTTGACTAGCTCGTTGTGATCAACAGATAGTCATGATTTCCTGGCTATGGACATTGGATGTCGTTGATAACGGGATCACATCATTAGGAGAATGATGTGATGGACAAGACCCAATCCTAAGCATAGCACAAAGATCGTGTAGTTCGTTTGCGAGAGCTTTTCTAATGTCAAGTATCTTTTCCTTAGACCATGAGATTGTGCAACTCCCGAATACCGTAGGAGTGCTTTGGGTGTATCAAACGTCACAACGTAACTGGGTGGCTATAAAGGTGCATTACAGGTATCTCCGAAAGTGTCTTTTGGGTTGGCACGAATCGAGACTGGGATTTGTCACTCCGTGTAAACGGAGAGGTATCTCTGGGCCCACTCGGTAGGACATCATCATTTGCGCAATGTGACCAAGGAGTTGATCACGAGATGATGTGTTACGGAACGAGTAAAGAGACTTGCCGGTAACGAGATTGAACAAGGTATAAGGATACCGACGATCGAATCTCGGGCAAGTACAATACCGCTAGACAAAGGGAATTGTATACGGGATTGATTAAGTCCTTGACATCGTGGTTCATCCGATGAGATCATCGTGGAACATGTGGGAGCCATCATGGGTATCCAGATCCCGCTGTTGGTTATTGACCGGAGAACGTCTCGGTCATGTCTACATGTCTCCCGAATCCGTAGGGTCTACACACTTAAGGTTCGATGACGCTAGGGTTATATAGGAAGCTTGTATGTGGTTACCGAATGTTGTTCAAAGTCCCGGATGAGATCCCGGACGTCACGAGGAGTTCCGGAATGGTCCGGAGGTAAAGATTTATATATGGGAAGTCCTGTTTTGGTCACCGGAAAAGTTTCGGGTTTTATCGGTAAAGTACCGGGACCACCGGGAGGGTCCCGGGGGTCCACCAAGTGGGGCCACCAACCCCGGAGGGCTGCATGGGCCATGTGTGGGAGGGAACCAGCCCCAGGTGGGCTGGTGCGCCCCCCACAAGGGGCCCAAGGCGCAGGGGAGAGTGGGAGGGGGCAAACCCTAGGGCAGATGGGCCCTAAGGCCCATGCTCCCTGCGCCTCCCTCTCCTCCCCCTCTTGGCCGCCTCCCCAAGTCCCATCTAGGGCTGGCCGCACCCCTTGGGGGTGGGAAACCCTAGAGGGAGGCGCAACCCCCTCTCCCCCTATAAATAGTGAGGCATAGGGCTGCCCAGAGACACACAGAATACACGTGATTCGATCTCTGCCTTTGGTTGCAGCCCTCTCCTCTCTCCCAAGTACTCCTCCTCTCCTGTGGTGCTTAGCGAAGCCCTGCTGGATAGCCATGCTCCTCCACCACCACCATGCCGTTGTGCTGCTGCTGGATGGAGTCTTCCTCAACCTCTCCCTCTATCCTTGCTGGATCAAGGCGTGGGAGACGTCACCGGGCTGTACGTGTGTTGAACGCGGAGGTGCCGTCCGTTCGGCACTTGATCATCGGTGATTTGAATCACGACGAGTACGACTCCATCAACCCCGTTCACTTGAACGCTTCCGCTCAGCGATCTACAAGGGTATGTAGATGCACTCTCCTTCCACTCATTGCTGGTCTCTCCATAGATAGATCTTGGTGACACGTAGGAAAATTTTGAATTTCTGCTAAGTTCCCCAACAGTGGCATCAAGAGCTAGGTCTATTGCGTAGATTCTTTGCATGAGTAGAACACAAAGTAGTTGTGGGCGTTGATGTTGTTCAATATGCTTACCGTTACTAGTCCAATCTTGTTTCGACGGTATTGTGGGATGAAGCGGCCCGGACCGACCTTACACGTACTCTTACGTGAGACAGGTTCCACCGATTGACATGCACTTGGTGCATAAGGTGGCTAGCGGGTGCCAGTCTCTCCCACTTTAGTCGGAACGGATTCGATGAAAAGGGTCCTTATGAAGGGTAAATAGCAATTGGCATATCACGTTGTGGTTTTGCGTAGGTAAGAAACGTTCTTGCTAGAAACCCATAGCAGCCACGTAAAACATGCAAACAACAATTAGAGGACGTCTAAATTGTTTTTGCAGGGTATGCTATGTGATGTGATATGGCCAACAAGAATGTGATGAATGATATGTGATGTATGAGATTGATCATGTTCTTGTAATAGGATTCATGACTTGCATGTCGATGAGTATGACAACCGGCAGGAGCCATAGGAGTTGTCTTTATTTATTGTATGACCTGCGTGTCATTGAACAACGCCATGTAATTACTTTACTTTATTGCTAACCGGTAGCCATAGTAGTAGAAGTAATAAGTTGGCGAGACGACTTCATGGAGACACGATGATGGAGATCATGATGATGGAGATCATGGTGTCATGCCGGTGACGATGATGATCATGGAGCCCCGAAGATGGAGATCAAAAGGAGCAAAATGATATTGGCCATATCATGTCACTATTTGATTGCATGTGATGTTTATCATGTTTATGCATCTTGTTTACTTAGGACGACGGTAGTAAATAAGGTGATCCCTTACAAAATTTCAAGAAGTGTTCTCCCCTAACTGTGCACAGTTGCTACAGTTCGTCGCTTCTAAGCACCACGTGATGATCGGGTGTGATGGATTCTTACATTCACATACAACGGGTGTAAGACAGATTTACACAGCGAAAACACTTAGGGTTAACTTGACGAGCCTAGCATGTACATACATGGCCTCGGAACACGGAGACCGAAAGGTCGAGCATGAGTCGTATAGTAGATACGATCAACATGAAGATGTTCACCGATGATGACTAGTCCGTCTCACGTGATGATCGGACACGGGCTAGTTTGACTCGGATCATGTGATCACTTAGATGACCAGAGGGATGTCTATCTGAGTGGGAGTTCATAAGATGAACTTAATTATCTTGAACATAGTCAAAAGACCTTTTGCAAATTATGTCGTAAGCTTGCGCTGTAGTTCCACTGTTTAGATATGTTCCTAGAGAAAATATAGTTGAAAGTTGATAGTAGCAATTATGCGGACAGTAGAAAGCTTATGTCCTTAATGCACCGCTCAGTGTGCTGAACCCCAAACATCGTTTGTGGATGTTGCGAACATCGGACATACACGTTTTGATAACTACATGATAGTTCGGTTAAACGGTTTAGAGTTGAGGCACCAAAGATGTTTTTCGAAACACCACAGAACATATGAGATGTTTCGAGGGCTGAAATTAGGATTTCAGGCTAGTGCCCACGTCAAGAGGTATGAGACCTCCGACGATTTTCTTAACCTGCAAACTAACGGAGAAAAGCTCAATCGTTGAGCTTGTGCTCAGATTGTCTGAGTGAAACAATCACTTGAATCGAGTGGGAGTTGATCTTCCATTTGAGATAGTGATGTTTCTCCAAAGTCATTTCCACCAAGCTGCTGGAGCTTTGTGATGAACTATAACATATCAGGGATAGATAGGATGATCCTTGAGGTATTCGCGTTGTTTGACATCGCGAAAGTAGAAATCAAGAAGGAGCATCAATTGTTGATGGTTAGTGAAACCACTAGTTTCAAGAAGGGCAAGGGAACAAAGGGATACTTCATGAAACGGCAATTCAGCTGCTGCTCTAGTGAAGAAACTCAAGGTTGAACCCAAACCCGAGACTGAGTGCTCCTATAATAAGGGGAACAACCACTGGAGCAGAATTACCCTAGATACTTGGTAGATGAGAAGGCTGGCAAGGTCGATAGAAGTATATTGGATATGCATTATGTTAATGTGTACTTCACTAGTACTCCTAGTAGCACCAGGGTGTTAGATACCGGTTCGGTTGCTAAGTGTTAGTAACTCGAAATAAAAGCTACGGAATAAACGGAGACTAGCTAAAGGTGAGCTGACGATATGTGTTGGAAGTATTTCCAAGGTTGATGTGATCAAGCATCGCACGCTCCCTCTACCATCGAGATTGGTGTTTGCGTTGAGCATAGATATAATTGGATTATGTCTATCGCAATACGGTTATTCATTTAAGGAGAATAATGGTTACTCTATTTATTTGAATAATACCTTCAATGGTCTTGCACCTAAATGAATGGTTTATTGAATCTCGATCGTAGTGATACACATTTTCATGCCAAAAGATATAAGATAGTAATGATAGTACCACTTACTTGTGGCACTGCCATGTAAGTCATAATGGTGTAAAACGCATGAAGAAGCTCCATGTTGATGGATCTTTGGACTCACTCGTTTTTGAAAAGTTTGAGACATGCGAACCATGTCTATTGGTGTATATGCATGAAGAAACTCCATGCAGATGGATCGTTTGGACTCACTTGATTTTGAATCACTTGAGATATGCAAATCATACCACATGGGCAAGATGACTAAAAAGCTTCGGTTTCAGTAAAATGGAACAAGATAGCAACTTGTTGGAAGCAACACATTTTGATGTGTGCAGTCCAATGAGTGCTGAGGCATGCAGTGAATATCGTTATGTGCTTACTTCACAGATGATTCGAGTAGATGTTGAGTATATTTACTTGATGAAACACAAGTCTGAATTATTGAATGGGTCAAGTAATTTCAGTGTGAGGTAGAAGATCATTGTGACAAGAGGATAAAATGTCTATGATATGATCATAAAGATGAATATCTGAGTCACGAGTTTTGGCACACAATTAAGACATTGTGGAAATTGTTTCGCAATTAATACCGCCTGAAACACCATAGTGTGATGGTGTGTCCGAACATCATAGTTGCACCCTATTGGATATGGTGCGTACCATGATGTCTCTTATCGAATTACCACTATGGTTCATGGGTTAGGCATTAGAGACAACCACATTCACTTTAAATAGGGCACCACGTAATTCCGTTGAGATGACACCATATGAATTATGGTTTAGAGAAACCTAAGTTGTCGTTTCTTAAAGGTTTGGGGCTGCGATGCTTATGTGAAAAAGTTTCAGGATTGATAAGCTCGAACCCAAAGCGGATAAAATACATCTTCATAGGACACCCAAAACAGTTGGGTATACCTCCTAATTCAGATCCGAAAGCAATAAGGATTGTTTCTTGAATCGGGTCCTTTCTCGAGGAAAAGTTTGTCTCGAAAAGTTGAGTGGGAGGATGGTGGAGACTTGATGAGGTTATTGAACCATCACTTCAACAAGTGTGTAGCAGGGCACAGGAAGTTGTTCCCGTGGCACCTACACCAATTGAAGTGGAAGCTTATGATAGTGATCATGAAGTTTCGGATCAAGTCACTGCCGTACCTCGTAGGGTGACAAGGATACGTACTACTTCAGAGTGGTACAGTAATCCTGTCTTGAAGGTCATGTTGCTAGACAACAATGAACCTATGAGCTATGGAGAAGTGATGGTGGACCTAAATTCCGACAAATGGTTAGAAGCCATGAAATCCGAGATAGGATCCATGTATCAGAACAAAGCATGGACTTTGGTGGACTTGCCCGATGATCGGCAAGCCATTAAGATAAATGGATCTTTAAGAAGAAGACGGACGTGGACGGTAATGTCACCGTCTATGAAGCACGACTTGTGGCGAAGAGTTTTTCCACAAGTTCAAGGAGTTGACTACGATGAGATTTTCTCATCCGTAGCGATGCTTAAGTCCGTCGGATTCATGTTAGCATTAGCTGCATTTATGAAATCTGGCAAATGGATGTCAAAACGAGTTTCCTTACCAGTTTTCGTAAGGAAAGGTTGTATGTGATACAATCAGAAAAGTTTTGTCGATCCTAAGGATGCTAAAAGGTATGCTGGCTCCAGCGATCCTTCTAAGGACTGGAGTAAGCATCTCGGAGTTGGAATGTATGCTTTGATGAGATGATCAAAGATTTTGGGTTTGTACAAAATTTATGAGAAACTTGTATTTCCAAAGAAGTGAGTGGGAGCACTATAGAATTTCTGATAAGTATATGTTGTAAACATATTGTTGATCAGAAATGATGTAGAATTTCTAGAAAGCATATAGGGTTATTTGAAAACTGTTTTTCAATGGAAAACCTGGATTAGGCTACTTGAACAATAAGCATCAAGATCTATAAGATAGATCAAAATGCTTAATAGTACTTTCAAATGAGCACGTACCTTGACATGATCTTGAAGGTGTTCAAGATGGATCAGTCAAAGAAGGAGTTCTTGCCTGAGTTGTAAGGTATGAAGTTAAGACTTAAAAGCTCGACCACGGCAGAAGAAAGAGAAAGGACGAATGTCGTCCCCTATGCTATGCTGTGTACCGCACCTGTAGTGTGCCTTGCCATGAGTCAGTCAAGGGGTACAAGAGTGATCCAAGAATGGATCACAAGACAGCGGTCAAAGTTATCCTTAGTAACTAGTGGACTAAGGAATTTTCTCGATTATGGAGGTGATAAAGAGTTCGACGTAAAGAGTTACGTCGATGCAAGCTTAACACCTATCCGGATAGCTCTGAGTAGAGATACCGGATACGTATAATGGAGCAACAATTTAGGATAGCTCCAAGTAGAACAGTTATTTGGAATAGCTCCAAATAGAGCGTGGTAGCTACATCTAGGAGATGACATAGAGATTTGTAAAGCACACACGGATCAGAAAGGTTCAGACCCGTTGACTAAAACCTCTCTCACAAGCAACATGATCAAATCAAGAACTCATTGAGTCTTAATCACATGATGATGTGAACTAGTTTAATGACACTCGTAAACTCTTTGGATGTTGGTCACATGGTGATGTGACCTGTCAGTGTTAATCACATGGTGATGTGAACTAGATTATTGACTCTAGTGCAAGTGGGAGACTGTTGGAAATATGCCCTAGAGGCAATAATAAAAGTATTATTATTATATTTCCTTGTTCATGATAATTGTCTTTTATTCATGCTATAACTGTATTATCCGGAAATCGTAATACACATGTGAATACATAGACCACAATATGTCCCTAGTGAGCCTCTAGTTGACTAGCTCGTTGTGATCAACAGATAGTCATGATTTCCTAGATATGGACATTGGATGTCATTGATAACGGGATCACATCATTAGGAGAATGATGTGATGGACAAGACCCAATCCTAAGCATAGCACAAAGATCGTGTAGTTCGTTTGCTAGAGCTTTTCTAATGTCAAGTATCTTTTCCTTACACCATGAGATTGTGCAACTCCCGGATACCGTAGGAGTGCTTTGGGTGTATCAAACGTCACAACGTAACTGGGTGGCTATAAAGGTGCATTACAGGTATCTCCGAAAGTGTCTTTTGGGTTGGCACGAATCGAGACTGGGATTTGTCACTCCGTGTAAACGGAGAGGTATCTCTGGGCCCACTCGGTAGGACATCATCATTTGCGCAATGTGACCAAGGAGTTGATCACGAGATGATGTGTTACGGAACGAGTAAAGAGACTTGCCGGTAACGAGATTGAACAAGGTATAAGGATACCGACGATCGAATCTCGGGCAAGTACAATACCGCTAGACAAAGGGAATTGTATACGGGATTGATTAAGTCCTTGACATCGTGGTTCATCCGATGAGATCATCGTGGAACATGTGGGAGCCATCATGGGTATCCAGATCCCGCTGTTGGTTATTGACCGGAGAACGTCTCGGTCATGTCTACATGTCTCCCGAACCCGTAGGGTCTACACACTTAAGGTTCGATGACGCTAGGGTTATATAGGAAGCTTGTATGTGGTTACCGAATGTTGTTCAAAGTCCTGGATGAGATCCCGGACGTCACGAGGAGTTCCGGAATGGTTCGAAGGTAAAGATTTATATATGGGAAGTCCTGTTTTGGTCACCGGAAAAGTTTCGGGTTTTATCGGTAAAGTACCGGGACCACCGGGAGGGTCCCGGGGGTCCACCAAGTGGGGCCACCAACCCCGGAGGGCTGCATGGGCCATGTGTGGGAGGGAACCAGCCCCAGGTGGGCTGGTGCGCCCCCCACAAGGGGCCCAAGGCGCAGGGGAGAGTGGGAGGGGGCAAACCCTAGGGCAGATGGGCCCTAAGGCCCATGCTCCCTGCGCCTCCCTCTCCTCCCCCTCTTGGCCGCCTCCCCAAGTCCCATCTAGGGCTGGCCGCACCCCTTGGGGGTGGGAAACCCTAGAGGGAGGCGCAACCCCCTCTCCCCCTATAAATAGTGAGGCATAGGGCTGCCCAGAGACACACAGAATACACGTGATTCGATCTCTGCCTTTGGTTGTAGCCCTCTCCTCTCTCCCAAGTACTCCTCCTCTCCTGTGGTGCTTAGCGAAGCCCTGCTGGATAGCCATGCTCCTCCACCACCACCATGCCGTTGTGCTGCTGCTGGATGGAGTCTTCCTCAACCTCTCCCTCTATCCTTGCTGGATCAAGGCGTGGGAGACGTCACCGGGCTGTACGTGTGTTGAACGCGGAGGTGCCGTCCGTTCGGCACTTGATCATCGGTGATTTGAATCACGACGAGTACGACTCCATCAACCCCGTTCACTTGAACGCTTCCGCTCAGTGATCTACAAGGGTATGTAGATGCACTCTCCTTCCACTCGTTGCTGGTCTCTCCATAGATAGATCTTGGTGACACGTAGGAAAATTTTGAATTTCTTCTACGTTCCCCAACATTCAGGATTTCCCAGGGCACGCGTAAGCTCGTCATTCTCTCTGTTGGGCTGGAACACCCCTGATCGAGCCTCTTCTATTGCAACAAGTATCGCATCGTCGGCTCTGTTCAGACATGCCTTCGTCGAAACATTGCCTGTCTTCGGGTCCAACTCCCCCCATGCGCATAGAACCAAGTCCTACACCTGGGGGGCCAGCTCTTAGTAACCAGAGTGACACCTGCATCCTCCATCTCTTTCTCAGACTTATCCCACTTAGGCATTGCCACCGCGTAGCCACCTGGCCCCAGCTTATGGAACTTATCCTTTTTTCGGCATTCTTCTTGTTTATTCTCGACCGTTCCTTAGCTAATTCTAAATCCTTGAATTTCACGAAATCGTCCCAATGAGCACTTTGATTCTCTAGTATCCCCACGAATACTGGAGTCTTCCTTCCTCCCTTGACGTACTTCTCCCATACATGATTCTTGTGGTTGTTGAATGCAAACGCCATCTTCCTAAAAGCAGCGTCCTTGACTTTCTGCACATCTGCTTCTGTGAAATGATCTGGTAGGGTGAAATGTTCCATGAGAGTATCCCAAAGCAGTTTTTTTTATTCTCGTCGACAAAAGTAACATTTGGACGTGGCTTTCCTGGCTTTCTCCATTCTTGAAGGGAGATCGAGAGTTGGTCCTTCACAAGAACTCCACACTGACGAACGAACTTGTCCACAATCTTCTTAGGCGCTAATGGTTCGCCATTAGGTTTGAATGCCTCGATATTGTACTTTACGCCCTCCTTCAACCTTTTGTTCGGGCCTCGTTTCGTCCTTTTGCCTGAAGATTTGCTCAATCCGGATGGCTGAAAGAAGAAAGATCGATTCGTTAATATATCTTCAACTCATTTAAAACATGCGATGATCACCAGATTCCTGCTTATATAAATATATATACCTCGCCGGTGTTTGTTGTTTCAGGATCAACATGTTCTTCGTCATCGTCATAATCGTAGTTCATGACTTCATCAATTCGGTCATCGCGATCGAATATCATATCACCCTCTCCGGTGTTGTTTAGAAATTTGGAGCCGTCATAATCTTCTTCATTCTGATCATCATCTGGCCCGCGTATCATATCGAACATGGTCTGTTCTCTCTCTCTCTCTGTCGGTATTGTCCGCCATAGCTTTTATTTAACTATGCCAAAAAAATTATAAACAATTTAGTATAATCTCGAATAATAGATATAATCTCGAATACATCGTCTCGAATGATAGATATAATCTCGAATACATTGTCTCAAATAATAGATTTAATCTCGAATACATCGTCTCGAATAATATATAATATTGAATAGTACATCACTGGCTAGGTAGCTAATTAAAGATCGAATACTACAGAAGAATCTAGGACACTCGCGGTTCCTGCGGCGCGGGCAGTGGACACCCAAAGTGAAGGAACCCTCACAGGATCATAGCTGAAGTGAGATCCCTGAAGAAACTGCCAGGTATTGGAGAACCTGCCGCCCTCTAACGCAACCATGTAGCGATGGACGTGCTCGTCCTCCTCCCTGACACGACGACGTACCACCTCCGGCAGGGCCGGCTCCCTCCGCACCGAAACTGGCCCACGTGAACGCCACCAAACGAGATCAGGGTCGACTGTTGGGGAACGTAGTAATTTCAAAAAATTTCCTACGCACACGCAAGATCATGGTGATGATATAGCAACGAGGGGAGAGTGTTGTCTACGTACCCTCGTAGACCAAAGCGGAAGCGTTGACGCAACATAGAGGAAGTAGTCGTACGTCCTCCCGGTCCGACCGATCCAAGCACCGTTACTCCGGCACCTCCGAGTTCTTGACACGCGTACAGCTCGATGACGCACCCTCGATCTCCAATCTAGTAGAGGCTCCGAGGGGGAGTTCCGTCAGCACGACGGCATGGTGACAATCTTGATGTTCTCCTATCGCAGGGCTTTGCCTAAGCGCCGCTACAATATGACCGAGGTGTAATATCGTGGAGGGGGGCACCGCACACGGCTAAGGAACGATCAATGATCAACTTGTGTGTTCTAGGGTGCCCCCCTACCCCCGTATATAAAGGAGGGAGGGAGGAGGTGGCCGGCCCAAGGGGGGGCGCGCCATAGGGAGGAGGAAACCTACTCCAAGTAGTTTTCCCCTCTTTTTCCTAATACATGTTGGAGGGGGAAGGAAGGAGTACTAGTAGAGGAAGGAAGAGGGGGAAGGAGAAAGGAAAGGGGGGGCCGGCCCCCCTCCCCAATTCGGATTGGGCTTGGGGGGGCGCGCCCCCCTCCTTTGCTCCTTCTCCCTTCCTCCCACTTGGGCCCAATAAGGCCCATATACTTACCGGGGGGTTCCGGTAACCTCCCGGAGCTCCGGTATATTCCCAAACTCTCCCGGAACCTTTCCGGTGTCCAAATATATCCGTCCAATATATCAATCTTTATGTCTCGACCATTTTGAGACTCCTCATCATGTCCGTGATCACATCCGGGACTCCGAACAACCTTCGGTACATCAAAATACATAAACTCATAATATAATTGTCCTCGAAACCTTAAGCGTGCGGACCCTACGGTTCGAGAACAATGTAGACATGACCGAGACATGTCTCTAGTCAATAACCAATATCGGGACCTGGATGTCCATATTGGTTCCTACATATTCTACGAAGATCTTTATCGGTCAAACCGCATAACAACATACTTTGTTCCCTTTGTCATCGGTATGTTACTTGCCCGAGATTTGATCGTCGGTATCCAATACCTAGTTCAATCTCATTACCGGTAAGTCTCTTTACTCGTTCTGTAATACGTCATCTCATAACTAACTCATTAGTTACATGCTTGCAAGGCTTAAGTGATGAGTATTACCAAGAGGGCCCAGAGATACCTCTCCGACAATCGGAGTGACAAATCCTAATCTCGAATTATGCCAACTCAACATGAACCTTCGGAAACACCTGTAGAGCACCTTTATAATCACCCAGTTACGTTGTGACGTTTGGTAGCACACAAAGTGTTCTTCCGGTAAACGGGAGTTGCACAATCTCATAGTTGCAGGAACTTTGTATAAGTCATGAAGAAAGCAATAGCAATATACTAAACGATCAAGTGCTAGGCTAACAGAATGGGTCATGTCAATCACATCATTCTCCTAATGATGTGATCCCACTAATCAAATGACAACACATGTCTATGGTCAGGAAACTTAACCATCTTTGATTAACAAGCTAGTCAAGTAGAGGCATACTAGTGACACTATGTTTTTCTATGTATTCACACATGTATTATGTTTCCGGTTAATACAATTCTAGCATGAATAATAAACATTTATCATGAAATAAGGAAATAAATAATAACTTTATTATTGCCTCTAGGGCATATTTCCTTCAGTCTCCCACTTGCACTAGAGTTAATAATCTAGTTCACATCACCATGTGATTTAACACCAATATTCATATCTGTATATGATTAACACCCATAGTTCACATCGTCATGTGACCAACACCCAAAGGGTTTACTAGAGTCAATAATCTAGTTCACATCGCTTATGTGATTAACACCCAAAGAGTACTAAGGTATGATCATGTTTTGCTCGTGAGAGAAGCTTAGTCAACGGGTCTGTCACATTCAGAGCCGTATGTACTTTGCAAATATTCTATGTTTACAATACTCTGCACGGAGCTACTCTAGCTAATTGCTCCCACTTTCAATATGTATCCAGATTGAGACTTAGAGTCATCTGGATCGGTGTGAAAGCTTGCACCGATGCAACTCTTTACGACGGGCTCTTTTATCACCTCCATAATCGAGAAACATCTCCTTAGTCCTTACTAAGGATATTCTTGACCAATGTCCAGTGATCTACTCCTAGATCACTATTGTACTCCCTTGCCAAATACAGAGCAAGGTATACAATAGGTCTGGTACATAGCATAGCATACTTTATAGAACCTATGACTGAGGCATAGGGAATGACTTTTCATTCTCTTTCTATTTTCTGCTATGGTCGGGATTTGAGTCTTACTCAATTTCATACCTTTGCAACACAGGCAAGAACTCTTTCTTTGACTATTCCATTTTGAACTATTTCAAAATCTTGCCAAGGTATGTACTCATTGAAAATCTTATCAAGCGTCTTGATCTATCTCAATAGATCTTGATGCTCAATATGTAAGTAGCTTTTACTGAGGTCTTTTCTTTTTAAAGAACTCCTTTAAAACACTCCTTTATGCTTTGCAGAAAAATTCTACATCATTTCTGATCAACAATATGTCACTCACATATACTAATCAGAAAGGCTGTAGTGCTCCCACTCACTTTATTGTAAATACAGGCTTCATCGTAAGTCCATATAAAACTATATGCTTTGATCAACTTATCAAAGCGTATATTCCAACTCCGAGATGCTTGCACTAGTCCATAGATGGATCGCTGGAGCTTGCACATTTTGTTAGCACCTTTAGGATTGACAAAACCTTCTAGTTGCATCATATACAACTCTTCTTTAATAAATCCATTAAGGAATGCAGTTTTGACATCCATTTGCCAGATTTCATAAAATGTGGCAATTGCTAACATGATTCAGACAGACTTAAGCATCGATACGAGTGAGCAAATCTCATCGTATTCAACACCTTTGAACTTTGTTGAAAACCTTTCGCAACAAGTCGAGCTTAGTAGATAGTAACACTACTATCAGTGTCTGTCTTCCTCTTGAAGATCCATTTATTTAACATGGCTTGCTGATCATCGAGCAAGTCAATCAAAGTCCATACTTTGTTCTCATACATGGATCATATCTCAGATTTTATGGCCTCGAGCCATTTCGCGGAATCTGGGCTCATCATCGCTTCCTCATAGTTCGTAGGTTCATCATGGTCTAGTAACATGACTTCCAGAACATGATTACTACACCACTCTGGTGCGGATCTTACTCTGGAAGTCCTACGAGGTTCTGTAGTAACTTGATCTGAAGTTTCATGATCAATATCATTAGCTTCCTCACTAATTGGTGTATTTGTCACAGGAACTGATTTCTGTGATGAACTACTTTCCAACAAGGGAACAGGTACAGTTACCTCATCAAGTTCTACTTTCCTCCCACTCACTTCTTTCGAGAGAAACTCCTTCTCTAGAAAGGATCCATTTTTAGCAATGAATATCTTGCCTTTGGATCTGTGATAGAAGGTGTACCCAACAGTTTCCTTTGGGTATTCTATGAAGACGCACTTCTCCGATTTGGGTTTGAGCTTATCAGGATGAAACTTTTTCACATAAGCATCGTAGCCCCAAACTTTAAGAAACGGCAGCTTAGGTTTACTGCTAAACCATAGTTCATACGGTGTCGTCTCAACGGATTTAGATGGTGCCCTATTTCAAGTGAATGCAGCTGTCTCTAATGCATAACCCCAAAATGATAGTGGTAAACCGGTAAGAGACATCATAGATCGCACCATATCTTATAAAATACGATTACGACGTTCGGACACACCATAATGTTGTAGTGTTCCAGGTGGCGTGAACTGTGAAACTATTCCACATTTGTTTTATATGAAGGCCAAACTTGTAACTCAAATATTCTCCTCCATGATCAGATCGTAGAAACTTTATTTTCTTGTTACGATGATTTTCCACTTCACTCTGAAATTCTTTGAACCTTTCAACTATTTCAGACTTATGTTTCATCAAGTAGATATACCCATATCTGCTTAAATCATCTGTGAAGGTCAGAAAATAACGATACTCGCCATGAGCCTTAATACTCATTGGTCTGCATACATCAGTATGTATTATTTCCAACAAGTTTGTTGCTCGTTCCATTGTTCTGAAGAACGGAGTTTTAGTCATCTTGCCCAAAAGGCACGGTTCGCAAGCATCAAATGATTCATAACCAAGTGATTCCGAAAATCCATCTTTATGGAGTTTCTTCATGCGCTTTACACCGATATGACCCAAACGGCAGTGCCACAAATAAGTTGCACTATCATTATTAACTTTGCATCTTTTGGCATCAATATTACGAATATGTGTATCACTACGATCGGGATCCAACAAACTATTTTCATTGGGTGTATGACCATTGAAGGTTTTATTCATGTAAACAGAACAACAATTATTCTCTGACTTTAAATGAATAACCGTATTGCAATAAACATGATCAAATCATATTCATGCTCAACACAAACGCTAAATAACATTTATTTAGGTTTTAACACTAATCCCGAAAGTATAGGGAGTGTGCGATGATGATCATATCAATCTTGGAACTACTTCCAACACTCATCGTCACTTTCCCTTCAACTAGTCTCTGTTTATTTTGTAACTCCTGTTTCGAGTTACTAATCTTAGCAACCGAACAAGTATCAAATACTCAGGGGCTACTATAAACACTAGTAAGGCACACATCAATAATCTGTATATCAAATATACCCTTGTTCACTTTGCCATCCTTCTTATCCACCAAATATTCAGGGCATTTCCGCTTCCAGTGACTATTTCCTTTGCAGTGTAAACACTCAGTTTCAGGCTATGGTCCAGCTTTGGGCTTCTTCGCAGGAGTGACAACTTGCTTGTCTTTCCACTTGAAGTTCCCTTTCTTTCCCTTTGCCCTTCTCTTGAAACTAGTGGTCTTGTCAATCATCAACACTTGATGGTCTTTTATTGATTTCTACCTTCATTGATTTCAACATCACGAAGAGCTCGGGAATCATTTTCTTCATCCCTTGCATACTATAGTTCATCACGAAGTTCTAGTAACTTAGTGATGGTGACTAGAGAATTCTGTCAATCACTATCTTATCTGGAAGATCAACTCCCACTTGATTCAAGCGATTGAAGTACCCAGACAATCTGAGCACATGCTCACTAGTTGAGCGATTCTCCTCCATCTTTTAGCTATAGAACTTGTTGGAGACTTCATATCTCTCAACTCGGGTATTTGCTTGAAATATTAACTTCAACTCCTGGAACATCTTATATGGTCCATGACGTTCAAAACGTCTTTGAAGTCCCGATTCTAAGCCGTTAAGCATGGTATACTAAACTATCAAGTAGTCATCATATTGAGCTAGCCAAATGTTCATAACGTCTGCATCTGCTCCTGCAATAGGTCTGTCACCTAGCGGTGCATCAAGGACATAATTCTTCTGTGCAGCAATGAGGATAAACCTCAGATCACGGATCAAATCCGCATCATTGCTACTAACATTTTTCAACACAATTTTCTCTAGGAACATATCAAAATAAACATATGAAAGCAACAACGCAAGCTATTGATCTTACAACATAATTTGCAAAATACTACTAGGACTAAGTTCATGATAAATTAAAGTTCAATTGATCATATTACTTAAGAACTCCCACTTATACAGACATCTCTCTAGTCATCTAAGTGATTACGTGATCCAAATCAACTAAACCATGACCGATCATCACGTGAGATGGAGTAGTTTTCAATGGTGAACATCACTATGTTGATCATATCTACTATATGATTCACGCTCGACCTTTCGGTCTCCGTGTTTCGAGGCCATATCTGCATATGCTAGGCTCGTCAAGTATAGCCTGAGTATTCCGCGTGTGCAAAACTGGCTTGCACCCGTTGTAGATGGACGTAGAGCTTATCACACCCGATCATCACGTGGTGTCTCGGCACGATGAACTTTGGCAACGGTGCATACTCAGGGAGAACACTTCTTGATAATTTTAGTGAGAGATCATCTTAAAATGCTACCGTCAATCAAAGCAAGATAAGATGCATAAAGGATAAACATCACATGCAATCAATATAAGTGATATGATATGGCCATCATCATCTTGTGCTTGTGATCTCCATCTCCGAAGCACCGTCGTGATCACCATCGTCACCGGCGCGACACCTTGATCTCCATCGTAGCATCGTTGTCGTTACGCCATCTATTGCTTCTACGACTATCGCTACCGCTTAGTGATAAAGTAAAGCAATTACAGGGCGTTTGCATTTCATACAATAAAGCGACAACCATATGGCTCCTGCCAGTTGCCGATAACTTCGGTTACAAAACATGATCATCTCATACAATAAAATATAGCATCACGTCTTGGCCATATCACATCACAACATGCCCTGCAAAAACAAGTTAGACGTCCTCTACTTTGTTGTTGCAAATTTTACGTGGCTGCTACGGGCTTAGCAAGAACCGTTCTTACCTACGCATCAAAACCACAACGATAGTTTGTCAAATAGACTCCGTTTTAACCTTCACAAGGACCGGGCGTAGCCACACTCGGTTCAACTAAAGTTAGAGAAACAGACACCCGCTAGTCACCTGTGTGCATAGCACGGCGGTAAAACCAGTCTCGCGTAAGCGTACGCGTAATGTCGGTCCGGGCCGCTTCATCTAACAATACCGCTGAACCAAAGTATGACATGCTGGTAGGTAGTATGACTTATATCGTCCACAACTCACTTGTGTTCTACTCGTGCATATAACATCAACGCATAAAACCTAGGCTCGGATGCCACTGTTGGGGAACGTAGTAATTTCAAAAAATTTCCTACGCACACGCAAGATCATGGTGATGATATAGCAACGAGGGGAGAGTGTTGTCTATGTACCCTCGTAGACCGAAGCGGAAGCGTTGACGCAACGTAGAGGAAGTAGTCGTACGTCCTCCCGGTCCGACTGATCCAAGCACCGTTACTCCGGCACCTCCGAGTTCTTGACACGCGTACAGCTCGATGACGCACCCTCGATCTCCAATCCAGTAGAGGCTCCGAGGGGGAGTTCTGTCAGCACGACGGCGTGGTGACAATCTTGATGTTCTCCTGTTGCAGGGCTTCGCCTAAGCGCCGCTACAATATGACCGAGGTGTAATATCGTGGAGGGGGGCACCGCACACGGCTAAGGAACGATCAATGATCAACTTGTGTGTTCTAGGGTGCCCCCCTACCCCGGTATATAAAGGAGGGAGGGAGGAGGTGGCCGGCCCAAGGGGGGTCGCGCCATAGGGAGGAGGAAACCTACTCCAAGTAGGTTTCCCCTCTTTTTCCTAATACATGTTGGAGGGGGAAGGAAGGAGTACTAGTAGAGGAAGGAAGAGGGAGAAGGAGAAAGGAAAGGGGGGGCCGGCCCCCCTCCCCAATTCGGATTGGGCTTGGGAGGGCGTGCCCCCCTCCTTTGCTCCTTCTCCCTTCCTCCCACTTGGGCCCAATAAGGCCCATATACTTACCGGGGGGTTCCGGTAACCTCCCGGAGCTCCGGTATATTCCCAAACTCTCCCGGAACCTTTCCGGTGTCCAAATATATCCGTCCAATATATCAATCTTTATGTCTCGACCATTTCGAGACTCCTCGTCATGTCCGTGATCACATCCGGGACTCCGAACAACCTTTAGTACATCAAAATACATAAACTCATAATATAACTGTCATCGAAACCTTAAGCGTGCGGACCCTACGGTTCGAGAACAATGTAGACATGACCGAGACATGTCTCTAGTCAATAACCAATAGCGGGACCTGGATGTCCATATTGGTTCCTACATATTCTACGAAGATCTTTATCGGTCAAACCGCATAACAACATACTTTGTTCCCTTTGTCATCGGTATGTTACTTGCCCGAGATTTGATCGTCGGTATCCAATACCTAGTTCAATCTCGTTACCGGTAAGTCTCTTTACTCGTTCTGTAATACGTCATCTCATAACTAACTCATTAGTTACATGCTTGCAAGGCTTAAGTGATGAGTATTACCAAGAGGGCCTAGAGATACCTCTCCGACAATCGGAGTGACAAATCCTAATCTCGAATTATGCCAACTCAACATGAACCTTCGGAAACACCTGTAGAGCACCTTTATAATCACCCAGTTACGTTGTAACGTTTGGTAGCACACAAAGTGTTCTTCCGGTAAACGGGAGTTGCACAATCTCATAGTTGCAGGAACTTTGTATAAGTCATGAAGAAAGCAATAGCAATATACTAAACGTTCAAGTGCTAGGCTAATAGAATGGGTCATGTCAATCACATCATTCTCCTAATGATGTGATCCCACTAATCAAATGACAACACATGTCTATGGTCAGGAAACTTAACCATCTTTGATTAACGAGCTAGTCAAGTAGAGGCATACTAGTGACACTATGTTTGTCTATGTATTCACACATGTATTATGTTTCCGGTTAATACAATTCTAGCATGAATAATAAACATTTATCATGAAATAAGGAAATAAATAATAACTTTATTATTGCCTCTAGGGCATATTTCCTTCATCGACGACGGGACCCGGGGTCGGGTTCCTCATCAAGCGGCGCGCCCCTCCAGGCAGCACCTCCCAGTGCCAGCCCGGCGGAGCCCAGTCCCGGACATGGGTCAGCTGGACTTCGTCGCGAACGTGTCGACGTCGAGGATGCGGGCCGGGCATCATCGACAACAAATACTAGCTATATGCCCGCAAAAAGTAACATTTTTTTAATGATTGGATTTTGATAACTAAAATTTCTAACATTTCTATAACATTTCTAACAATGCTATATATAACTAACATTTCTATAACATTTCTAATATTTCTATAACTAAAAAAAAGAAAAAAATTCTAACTTTTTTATAACTATTTCTATAACTAAAAAAACAGAAAAATTTCTAACAATTCTAACTTTTTTATAACTATTTCTATAACTAAAAAACAGAAAAATTTCTAACAATTCTAACTTTTTTATAACTATTTCTATAACTAAAAAACAGAAAAATTTCTAACAATTCTAACATTTCTAACAATTCTAACATTTCTAACTATTCTAACAATTCTAACATTTCTAACTATTTCTAAAAACAAAAAAATGTCTAACAATTTCTAAAAAAACAGAAAAATCTATAACTAAAAATGTATGTGTGTGTGTGCGCGCTCACCGGCCGACGAGGCGAGAGGCGACGGGGGGCGCGCGGCGACGGGGACGGCGACGGGCGCGGCAACGACGGGGCGGCGACGTCGGGGACGGGGACGTACGGGCCGGGGCGGCAACGATGACGGGGACGGTGACGACGCGGCCGGGACGGGGCGGCAGTGACGACGGGGACGATGGGGACGGGACGACGGGGCGGCGACGACGGGGACGGGGCGGCGACGGGGGCGGCGACGGGCCGAGGCGGCGACGAGGGATATGGAGACGGCAGGGACGGCGGGCGACGGTGCAGAGGAGAAGAAGAAGAGGGAGAGATGAGAAACTGACGAAATTTTGAAGTGTTTTCTTATATAGAACCCACCTTTAGTACCGGTTGGAGCCACCAACCGGTACTAAAGGTCTGTTTTGGCTAGCCCAAGCGGCGGGAAGCGACCCCCTTAGTACCGGTTGGTGGCTCCAACCGGTACTAAAGGCCCCCCCTTTAGTACCGGTTGGTGCCACGACCCGGTACTAAAGGGTGTGCGCTGCCAGGCGAGGGGCACAAAAGTTTAGTCCCACCTTGCTAGCCGAGGGGCATTCGCACCTGCTTATAAGCCCCGCCGTCGCTGCTGTCTCGAGCTCCTCTCTTAAGCAGGCCTTCTGGGCCTACCTCTTCTGCGATGCCCTGTTGGGCCTACTGGGCTAGCGGGCCTGCATCCTAGCCCAACTTGAATTTTGGTTTCTAGTCGTATGCAGGCCGCTGTGGCCCAGTAGGTGGGCTTTTTTTTTCTTATTTTTTTGCTTTATTTATTTTTGTGAATAACTTAACTTTAAAAATAGATTTTTCAGTGATTCTTTTTTCTTATGTTTAATATTAGTGTGTTTTATCATTATATTCAATTTGGTAATGCTTAGGTTATTTAAAAAATGAAATGCCTTTGTAACGGATGAGTTTTCGTCCGAAACCCTGATACTTCGAAATAGATTGTCCATTTTGTACACGAAGTGCATCCAGTTTTTGCGGTAACCCTCTCTACTTTTTTGCACATGCTATGTGGGTGAAATAATGATAACATGCCAACTTTCAACCTTTTCTGAGTTCATTTGAAATGCTTTTCAATTTAAGGGTCATTTAGCTGAAAAAATCAGTAAATGCATGAAAGAATTTGCTTGCACATAAAATTTCTTAGCGTTTCAAATGCCAAAACACATAACTAGCTACCCTAACTATTACAGAGATTCCCTCCTGGGTGTGAAACACAGAAGAAAGTGATGATAGTGAAGCCGATCACATCCCAGATCTTTGGGTGTGAAACTTTTTCTTCGCGTGTGTCCCTTTGCGTCGTAGCCATGGAAAATCTTCATCATTTAACGGGATGCTCGGGTCAATATTCACTGTGAATGGAGCAATTTCATCAAACTTTTCATAATCTTCTGACTGTCTGTCTTGTCATCCACTCCCATGATGTTTCTCTTCCTAGAAAGAACTATGTGCCGCTTTGGCTCATCGTACGATGCATTCGCTTCCTTATCTTTTCTTTTTCTTGGCTTGGTAGACATGTCCTTCACATAGAAAACCTGTGCCACATCATTGGCTAGGACGAATGGTTCGTCTGCATACGCAAGATTGTTGAGATCCACTCTTGTCATTCCGTACTGCGGGTCTTCCGTTACCCTGCCTCGTGTCATATTGACCCATTTGCACCGAAACAAAGGGACCTTCAAACCACGTCGATAGTCAAGTTCCCATATGTCTTGTATATAACCATAATATGTTTCCTTTCCCGTCTTGGTTTCTGCATCAAAGCGGACACCACTGTTTTGGTTGGTGCCCTTCTTATCTTGGGCGATCGTGTAAAATGTATTACCATTTATCTCGTACCCTTTGAAAGTCATTATATTCGAAGATGGTAACTGGGACAACAAGTACAGGTCATCTTCAATAGAGGTGTCATGCATGGTACGTGTCTGCAACCAGCTGGCGAAACTCCTGGTTTGTTCACGTGTAATCCACTCATCAGACCGCTCCGGGTGTTTGGAGCGTAGCAAATTCTTGTGTTCATCCATATACGCAGCCACCAAGGCGGAATTCTGTAGAACTGTGTAGTGTGCTTCAGTGAGAGAATGTCCGTCCATACATATTATTTGTTCCCCTCCTAGCATGCCTTTTCCATCCAGTCTGCCCTTATGCCGCGATTCAGGAACACCAATCGGCTTAAGGTCAGGAATAAAGTCAATACAAAACTCAATGACCTCCTCATTTTGACGGCCCTTGGAGATGCTTCCTTCTGGCCTAGCACGGTTATGAACATATTTCTTTCAGACTCCCATGAACCTCTCAAAGGGGAACATATTGTGTAGAAATACAGGACCCAAAACGTTAATCTCTTCGCATAGGTGAACTAGGACGTGTGTCGTGATGTTGAAGAAGGATGGTGGGAACACCAACTCGAAACTGACAAGACATTGCACCAATCATTCTGTAACCTTGGTATGATTTCTAGATCGATTACCTTCTGAGAGATTGCATTGAAAAATGCACATAGCTTCACAATGGCTAATCGAACGTTTTCCGGTAGAAGCCCCCTCAATGCAACCGGAAGCAGTTGCGTCATAATCACGTGGCAGTCATGAGACTTTAGGTTCTGGAACTTTTTCTCTGCCATGTTTATTATTCCCTTTATATTCGACGAGAAGCCAGACGGTACCTTAATACTGAGCAGGCATTCAAAGAAGATTTCCTTCTCTTCTTTGGTAAGAGCGTAGCTTGCATGACCCTGATGTATGTCGTCTTTTCCGTGCATACGTTGCTGGTCCTCCCGTGCCTCAGGTGTATCTTTTGTCTTACCATACACGCCCAAGAAGCCACGCAGGGTCACATAAAGATTCTTCGTCACGTGCATCACGTCGATTGCGGAGCGGACCTCGAGGTCTTTCCAATAGGGCAGGTCCCAATATATAGATTTCTTCTTCCACATGGGTGCGCGTCCGTCAGCGTCATTCGGAACAGGTTGTCCACCAGGACCCTTTCCAAAGACCACCTTCAAATCCTTGACCATATCATGTACATCAGCACCAGTACGGTGGCGAGGCTTCGTCTGGTGATCCGCCTCACCTTCGAAATGCTTGCCTTTCTTTCTTACGGGATGCCTGCTCGGAAGAAATCGACGATGTCCCAGGTACACATTCTTATTAGCCAAATATATACTGTCGGTATCGTCCAAACAGTGCGTGCATGCGCGGTATCCCTTGTTTGTCTGTCCTGAAAGGTTACTGAGAGAAGGCCAATCATTGATGGTCACGAACAGCAACGCCTTTAGGTCAAATTCTTCCCCCATGTGCTCATCCCACGCACATACACCTATTCCATTCCACAGTTGTAAGAGTTCTTCAACTAATGGCCTTAGGTAGACATCAATGTCGTTGTCGGGTTGCTTAGGGCCTTGGATGAGCACTGGCATCATAATGAACTTCCGCTCCATGCACAACCAAGGAGGAAGGTTATACAAACATAGAGTCATAGGCCAGGTGCTATGGTTGCTGCTCTGCTCCCCAAAAGGATTAATGCCATCTGCGCTTAGACCAAACCATATGCTCCTTGCGTCATCTGCAAACTCCTTCCCGTACTTTCTTTCGATTTTTCTCCACTGCGACCCGTCAGCGGGTACTCTCAACTTTCCGTCTTTCTTACGGTCTTCTCTGTGCCATCGCATCGCCTTGGCATGCTCTTTGTTTTGGAACAAACATTTCAACCATGGTATTATAGGAGCATACCACATCACCTTGGCAGGAATCTTCTTCCTGGGGCGCCGGCCCTCGACATCAGCAGGGTCATCGCGGCTGATCTTATAGCGCAATGCACCACATACCGGGCAAGCGTTCAAATCCTCGTACTCACCGCGGTAGAGGATTCAATCATTAGGGCATGCATGTATCTTCTGCACCTCTAACCCTAGAGGGCAGACAACCTTCTTTTCTTCGTACGTACTCTCGGGCAATTCGTTGTCCTTTGGAAGCATACCTTTATCATTACCAGCAACTTTCCAAATCCCTTGTCAGATACACCATTCTCTGCCTTCCATTGCAGCAATTCCAGTGTGGTGCCCAGCTTTTTCTTGCCACCTACGCAATTCGGGTACAACAATTTTTTGTGATCCTCTAACATGCGCTGCAACTTCTTCTTCTCCAAATCACTTGCGCAGTTTCTCTTTGCATCGGCAATGGCCCGACCTAGATCATCAACGGGCTCATCTGATGCCTCTTCTTCAGCTTCTTCCCGCATTGCCGGCTCAGCTTCTTCCTGCATTACCGGGTCAGCTTCTTCCCCCATTGTTGTATCATCGTATTCAGGGAACCCATGGCTAGGATAGCTGTCGTCGTCCTCTTCTTCTTCATTGTCTTCCATCATAACCCCTCTTTCTCTGTGCTTGGTCCAAACATTATAGTGGGGCATGAAACCGGACTCAAACAGGTGGACGTGAATGGTTCTTGACGTAGAGTAATTGCGACCATTCTTATAGCCAGCACATGGACAAGGCATAAAACCATCCGCCCGCTTGTTTGCCTCAGCCGCAATCAGAAAAGTATGCACGCCCTCAACGAACTGGGGAGAGCATCGGTCATCGTACATCCATTGCCGGCTCAGCTTCATTACACAACACCGAATAGACCAAATTAATACAAGTTCATACAACACTTAAATGCAACAAACAAATAACTCTCTAGCTAAAGCATTTAAATGCAATAACAAATGCGATCAAGATCGCAACTAAGGTAACAATGGATCCAACAGCATAATGATACCAAGCCTCACTATCGATGGCATATTTTCTAATCTTTCTAATCTTCAAGCGCATTTTCTCCATCTTGATCTTCTGTTCATCGACGACATCGGCAACATGCAACTCCAATTCCATCTTCTCCCCCTCAATTCTTTTCAATTTTTCTTTCAAGTACTTGTTTTCTCTTTCAACTAAATTTAACCTCTCGACAATAGGGTCGGTTGGAATTTCCGGTTCACATACCTCCTAGAAAAAATTTCTATGTCAACTTGATGGGCATAATTTGTCATAAACACGAAATGCAACTAGTTTTAAAAGAGAATATATATACCACATCCGAATCATAACAAGGACGAGGGCCGACGGGGAAGGATATCAAAACCATGGCACTATATGTATAACAAACAACGTACGGGTAAGATAATTATACGAGTAACTAGCTATATATCCAAATCACACAAACATCAATTTTTATATAAAATTTCATGAACAAAGAGGCTCACCACAAGGTGGTGCCGGCGACGGGATGGTGCGGGCGATCGACGGTGGTTACGACGGAGATTTAGAAGGCACTAAGTAAACCACACCTACATATGCAAACTAAGTTTTATTTTTGACCTCAAATTGCATATAAATCAAATAGTAGCACATATATATATTTCCTCCCAAATTACTAAACTCACAAATTAATCACTATATAAAGCATTGCAAGAGTAAATCTAGCAATGAGAGATGAAAGGACAAAGTTGCTAACCTTTGTGATCATTTCAATGGATGGGGGCCTTCAAATCTTGACAAAATTTGGGCAAAATGTGTGATGAGCTCGAGAGGAAGAGGGGAAGAATAGAGAGGAGAGGGGAAAGGGGAAGAACAGAGCGAGCTCGGGTGGACGAAGGGTTTATGTAGGACGACCTTTAGTACCGGTTCGTGCCAAGAACCGGTACTAAAGGGGATGGAGGGGCCCCAGTCTGACAACATCCTGCCACCACTCTCATTAGTACCGGTTCGTGGCACGAACCGGTGCTAAAGGTTCACCACGAACCGGTACTAATGAAAGTGGCCCGGCTAGCTGTTGGAACCGGCACTAATGTATACATTAGTGCCGGCTCAAATACAAACCGGTACTAATGTGCTTCACGTTTGACCCTTTTTCTACTAGTGTACACATCTCCCGAATTGAAGGCATCTAAAGCCTCTGGGGAGAAACAACCGTCGCGCAGAACTGTCCGGCGGCGCCTATGGTTCATGGCACTCTCCACTTCGGAATTTGTGGCAGACAGCCTGTCCGCATCCTCTGTCGGAGGAGCGTCTGGTGCGCCCCCCGCGCTTACCTCCGCTTCCCGGCCAGACGTTGGAGCCTGGCTGGTGGAGGCGCGATTGGCAACGTCCCCGGATATAGTCCAGCGAGGTCTCTTCGTTCTGAAGAGAGCACGAACGTTAACATACCCTGATCAAATAACACCACGAAAACAGAGGGTGCGCTATACCTTTGCGCCGGCATCTCTGTCCGGACTTCATTCCTCTTTGCCCCACGGGGCCCTGCGGCCCCTCCTAGGCTAGCTACTGCAGGTTCGGCCTCCCGCCTCGGAAATCTCCCCTGCAAAACACGGTTGTCATTAGAAACACCGGAATACGTGAGAATGGAATCTCTCTCAGGAGGATTAGGCTCCGGTTTTTGTCACTTGGGAGGCCGGGATTAACCCGGGGTAATCAGCCACAATGGCTACCAAGGTATTGTCCTTGCCAAACTAAGGGAACACCCCGTCGATAAGCTCCACCGATATATCCAGATCCTCTTCGGAGTCAGGATCGAGGGACCGTTCTGGGTCCTCGGGTTGTGGAGGACGGCTGTGTATATCCTTTACCTCTTGGCGCAGTTCCTGCGCTGGAGTCGTCAGACTACATATTTAATCAAGGGAATATAAAAAAAAGGTCAAAGCTCAATTGCTCACTTACCCAACTTGGAGGTTCATACATAGTGAATCCGGCCCGCGGGTTGACGCGCAGGAATTCCTCCTTTTCTCCCTTGTACAAGGAGGACAAGATCTTTATTAGGGCGGCGGCTGAGGCCAGCCCCTTACGACCATAACGCGTGGCGTCATCCTCCCCGTTGAAATCCCACATGGGGTGGCCTCTGTATTGAAGCGGCTGCACCCCCCGCATGATGCATGCGGCCATGACTCCGATCATGGTTAGTCCGGAATGAGCCAACAGTCTTATCCGGTCCATCAAATACAGGACGTCTCTGTCACTTTCTCTCCGAGAGCTCCGCGGGCGCCAGCTCAGGCGTTTCTTTAATGGAGCACTGTTGAACTCAGGGAGGCCGACCCGGATAGGGTCCGGCAGCGGGACGTCATCTATGTAAAACCATTCTGAAGGCCAGTCCTCGGACGCCTTCTTTGGGGTTCCGGATAAGTATCCGGTCCCGGCGATGCGCCATACTTCGGCTCCGCCCACTTGATATATAGACCCCTCTTGAGAACGGGGCACCAGGCAGAATATCCTCTTCCACAAAGCGAAATGAGCTTCCACACCTAAGAATAGCTCGCAAAGGGCAACGAAGCCCGCGATATGTAATATAGAAGCGGGCGTAAAGTTGTGAAGCTGGAGGCCATAGAACTCCAGAAGACCACGGAGAAATGGATGAATTGGGAATCCAAGTCCCCTTATTAGATAGGGGACGAGGCACACCCGCTCTCCTTTGGAGGGATTCGGAGTGCTCTCCACTTTCCCCCCACCATTGTAGGTGGCAAGTCCGGCTCGGACCGGGACCATATAAGCTTGAGGGATAAATCCCTTGGCCTGAAGCGACACTAACTCGCTATGCGGGATGGAACACTTCTCCCAGTCTCCAGGTTTAGGACTGGGAGGGCCAGAGGAGGAGTTGCTATAGCTGGCCATGGTAGAATGGATCTTTGCCGTATGCGCTCTGATGAACACTCGTGGAAGGGAGAAGATGTGGTTCGGATCTAAATCCCCATCTCATCAAATAGGCCGCTTGTTTGTATGGCTAGGGGTGTGGATGCAAAAGCGCCCCGACTTTTCGCATTCGTTCGACACGTGAAAGACAACCATTATTGGGCGTAGAAACCGAGGAGCGCTACATTACAAAAATCGGACATTATTCCTACAGGTACACAGAATTTGGAGGAGAACCCGCCTTGCAATGCCGAAGACAATCTGCGCGCTGGACTTGTCGTCATTGAAGCCTGGTTCGAGGGCTACTGAGTGAGTCCTGGATTAGGGGGTGTTCGGGTAGCCGGACTATACCTTCGCCGGACTCCTGGACTATGAAGATACAAGATTGAAGACTTCGTCCCGTGTCCGGATGGGACTTTCCTTGGCGTTGAGGGCAAGCTTGGCGATGCAGATATTCAAGATCTCCTACCCTTGTAACAGACTCTGTGTAACCCTAACCCTATATCTGGTGTCTATATAAACCGGAGGGTTGTAGTCCGTAGGGAACCATCTTCATACACAATCATACCATAGGCTAGCTTCTAGGGTTTAGCCTCCTTGATCTCGTGGTAGATCTACTCTTGTACTACCCATATCATCAATATTAATCAAGCAGGAGTAGGGTATTACCTCCATCGAGAGGGCCCGAACCTGGGTAAAAACATCGTGTCCCTTGTCTCCTGTTACCATCCGGCCTTGATGCACAGTTCGGGACCCCCTACCCGAGATCCACCGGTTTTGACACCGACAGCATCCTATACTGCGGTGCATACAAGGATCTGAACGCATGCCCCGTATGCGGTGCATTGCGGTATAAGATCAGACGAGATGACCCTGGTGATGTTCACGGCGAGCCCCACAGGAAGAGGGTTCCTGCGAAGGTGATGTGTTATTCTCCTATAACACCACGGTTGATACGTCTATTCAGAAACGGAAAGCATGCCAAGTCGATGCGATGGCACAGTGAGGACCGTAAGAAAGACAGGAAGTTGAGAGCACCCGCTGACGGGTCGCAGTGGAGAAAAATCGTGAGAAAGTACTGGGATGAGTTTGCAAAGGACCCAAGGAACGTATGGTTTGCCTTAAGCGCGGATGGCATTAATCCTTTCGGGGAGCAGAGCAGCAATCACAGCACCTGGCCGGTCACTCTATGTATGTATAACCTTCCTCCTTGGATGTGCATGAAGCGGAAGTTCATTATGATGCCAATTCTCATCCAAGGCCCTAAGCAACCCAGCAACGACATTGATGTGTACCTAAGGCCATTAGTTGAAGAACTTTTACAGCTGTGGAATGGAAACGGTGTATGTACGTGGGATGAGCACGGATAGGAGGAATTTAACCTAAAGGCGTTGCTGTTCATGACCATCAACGATTGGCCCGCTCTCAGTAACCTTTCAGGACAGACAAACAAAGGATACCACGCATGCACACACTATTTAGATGACACTGAAAGTATATACCTGGACAAATGCAGGAAGAATGTGTACCTGGGCCATCGTCGATTTCTTCCGACCAACCATCAATGTCGAAAGAAAGGCAAGCATTTCAAAGGCGAGGCAGATCACCGGAAGAAGCCCGCCATGCGTACTGGTGGTCACGTACTTGCTATGGTCAATGATTTACACGTAATCTTTGGAAAGGGTCCCGGCGCACTAGCTGTTCCGAATGACGCTGAGGGACACGCACCCATGTGGAAGAAGAAATCTATATTTTGGGACCTACCCTACTGGAAAGACCTAGAGGTCCGCTCTTCAATCGACGTGATGCACGTGACGAAGAACCTTTGCGTGAACCTGCTAGGCTTCTTGGGCGTGTATGGAAAGACAAAAGATACACCTGAGGCACGGGTGGACCTCCACGTTTGCACGAAAAAGATGGCATGCCTCAGAAGCAGTATGAAGGTCCTGCCAGCTACGCTCTTACGAAAGATGAGAAAGAAATCTTCTTTGAATGCCTGCTCAGTATGAAGGTCCCGACTGGCTTCTCGTCGAATATAAAGGGAATAATAAATATCCCAGAGAAAAAGTTCCAGAACCTAAAGTCTAATGATGCCACGTGATTATGACGCAACTGCTTCCGGTTGCATTGAGGGGGCTTCTACTGGAAAACGTCCGATTAGCCATTGTGAAGCTATGTGCATTTCTCAATGCAATCTCTCAGAAGGTGATCGATCCAGAAATGGTACCAAGGCTAAGGAGTGATGTGGCGCAATGTCTTGTCAGTTTCGAGCTGGTGTTCCCACCATCCTTCTTCAATATCATGACGCAGGTCCTAGTTCATCTAGTCGACGAGATTGTCGTACTGGGGCCCGTATTTCTACACAATATGTTCCCCTTTGAGAGGTTCATGGGAGTCCTAAAGAAATATGTCCGTAACTGCGCTAGGCCAGAAGGAATCATCTCCATGGGCCATCAAACAGAGGATGTCATCGGGTTTTGTATTGACTTCATTACTGGCCTTAAGAAGATAGGTCTCCCTAAATCGCGGTATGAGGGGAGACTGACTGGAAAAGGCACGCTAGGAGCGGACTCAATAATATGCAGGGACGGGCATTCTTGGTCTCAAGCACACTACACAGTTCTACAGAACTCTACCTTGGTGACCCTGTATGTCGATGAACACAAGAACAGTCTGCGCTCCAAACACCCAGAGCAGTACGACGACTGGATTACATGTGAACACATTAGGACTTTCAGCAGTTGGTTGGAAGCACGTCTCAGAGGTGACAACACTGTTTGTGATGAGTTGTACTTGTTGTCCAGGGGACCATCTTCGATTGTATTGATTTACAAAGGATATGAGATAAATGGGATTACATTTTACACGATTGACCAAGATCAAAAAAGCACCAACCAAAACAGCGGTGTCCGCTTTGATGCAACAACCGAGAAGGGAAAGGACACATATTATGGTTACATAGTGGACATATGGGAACTTGACTACGGACAAGATTTTAAGGTCCCTTTGTTTAAGTGCAAATGGGTCAATCTGTCAGGAGGTGGGGTACATGTAGACCCACAGTACGGAATGACAACAGTCGATCTGAAAAATCTTGGGTACACTGACGAACCATTCGTCCTAGCCAATGATGTGGCACAGGTTATCTATGTGAAGGACATGTCTACCAGACCGAGAAAAAGAAAAGATAAGGAAACGAATACATTATACGATGAGCCAAAGCGCCACATAGTTCTTTCAGGAAAAAGGGATATCCTGGGAGTGGAGGGCAAGACAGACATGTCTGAAGATTATGAAAGGTTTCATGAAATTCCTCCCTTCAATGTCAAGGTTGACCCAAGCATCCTGATAAATGATGAAGATTATCCATGGTTACGGCGCAATAAGCAAATGACACAAGCGAAGAAAAAGTGAAGACTTTCTCCCACAACTATTATGATGATACCATGCCAAATTTGTAATAAACGAGCATGCTATGCCAACTTTTTCAGAGTTCACACAAATTTCAAAGAATTCAAATTTTAACTATTCAAATTTGAGTTTATAATTTTTCTAAAACTAATGGCACTAACAGAAAGTTTATAATCTTGTTGACCTAAAAGCAAAAAGAATAAAAAAATAAAGAAAAAAAAGAAAATAAATAATACAGAAAGCAAAACAAAAACAAAAGCCCGTTCCTCTCTGCGTTGTTGAGCTCCTCTCAAAGTGAAAAAATGCCTATAATATTTGTTATGACTAACTAAAATTACCAAATTGAGTATAATGATAAAACACAGTAATATTAGATAGCAGGAAAAACAATGACTCAAAAATCAATTTTTATTGTAAAGTTATTCATAAACTAGTGATTCACACAAATTTTAAAAAATTAAAATTTAAACTATTCTAATTTTAAAACTAATTGCGCTAACAGAAAGTTTATAATTTTTGTGACATAAAATAAAAAAGAAATCACTACAAAACTATAAGTATTTAGTTCTAAGTAGAAATGAAAAAAATAGCAAAAAAATGCCACCTACTGGGCCACCACAGCCTGAATACAACTAGAAACCCAACCATGGCCAGGATTCAGGCCCGCAGTAGGCCCAGCAGGCCCACAGGCACTACAGTGACAGATTAGGCCCGAAAGCCTGCAGTTGAGAGGAGCTCGAGAGGGTGGGCGCAGCAGCGCTTATAAACCACTCTCGAGCTCTCTCAGCTAGCGAGGTGGGACTAAAGTTTTGGCGCGGGGCAGCACAAGGCCTTTGGTCCCGGTTGGTGCCACCAACCGGGACTAAAGGGGGGCATTGGTACCGGTTCGTGGCACAAACCGGGACCAATGCCCACCTTTAGTCCCGATTGGTGCCACCGACCAGGAACAAAGGCCGCCAGCCTTTGGTCCCGGTCGGTGGCATCAACCGGGACTAAAGAGGGGCATTGGTCCCGGTTGGTGTCACGAACCGGGACCAAAGGCCTGGGTATATAAGTACCACTTAGGAAAATTTGACAAACTCATCGCCAGTTGCCCCCTGGCCCGCCTGACGACGCCGCGCACATCGACGCCGCCAGGCTGCCCCAACGCCGTCCGCCGCCCCTGCCGTCGCCCCCGACCGCGCCGTTGTCGTCACCCGTGCCTTGCCGTCGCCGTCGCCGACGTTGTCCCCGAGCCCGCACACCCCTGCCCTCACCCCCGAGCGCGCGCGCCTCCGCCGTCCCCGAGCCTTCCTCGTCGCCGACGCCACCTCGCGGTGAGCGCCGCCCCGTTCCCCTGCTCCTCCCCCTGTACTGGTCGCCGACGCCTCCGCGCGCTGCCATCGCGCCGCCGCCCTGCCCTTCGCTGCCGCCTCATGCCGCCCCTGCCTGCGCGGCCGCCTCGCGCCGCCCCTGCCCTGCGCGGCCGCCGCGCACCGCGCGCCGCCCCTGCCCTTCGCTGCCGCCGCCCCTGCCTTAATTTTTTAGTTCAATTCTTTTCATATGTGTATGTATATTGTATATGTGTATGTATAATGTATATGTGTATGTGTATGTATATGTGTATGTATATGTCTATGTATAATGTATATGTGTATGTGGTTAGTTTTTTTTTTGTTCATAGAAATTTTGTTCATATATATATATAAAGTTTTTTGTTCATAGAAAGTTTTTTGTTCATATATAGAAAGTTAGAAGAAAATTTAGAATATGCTAAAATTTAGAAGAAAAAGAAGGATACGAAAGAAGAAAATAAGAAGGGGAAGAAAGAAGAAGAGGAGAGGAAGAAGAGGAGAAATAAATAAGAAGAGGAAAAAAGAATAAAAAGAAGAGGAGAAGAAGAAAGGAATAGAGGAGAAGAAGAAGAAAGGAATAGAGGAGAAGAAGAAAAAATAGAAATTTCTATTTTTTTTCTTCTTCTCCTCTATTCCTGTCTTCTTCTCCTCTTTTTTTTCTTCTTTTTTTTCTTCGATCTTCTCCTCTATTCCTTTCTTCTTCTCCTCTATTCCCTCTCCCGATAACTTCAACATGAGGGGGGTCGATATACCCCTCGGATAACTTCGACATGAGGGGCGGTCGATATATATACCCCCTCTCGACTGTGATAATAACTTATACCGCGGCAGCACCCCCCGACCCTCTCGCTCGACCAAAACTCTCGAGGACACCCAAACCCTAGAAAAAAACGATGTCGGTCTACCCCCTCCCGCCGCGCCCCTACCCGACAAACTCTCTCGAGGCCACCCCAAACCCTTGAAGCGTTGTCGAGGCCACCCCAAACCCTAGAGAAGCAGCGTCGAGGCCACTAATTAATATATATGATTCCTTACTATGATTAGCTAGCTAGTTCTACGTTTGCCACTAATATATCCATTTGTCATGTTTGAATAATAATTGCCATGTTGTAAATATTTGTAGAAACTATGGACACCGCCCGAGACGAAGCAAACAAAGCGATGTTGAGGGACATAATCGCAGAAGGAAGTGATGACGTCTCGTTGTATCTCAACGACACCGATGGTACTCTGGAAGGAGAGGGTGAAGAAGCTGGCTCTGGTGACATAATGTGAGTGCAACAAGAAGAACGTGAGGACGGCTCCGGTGACCCAACGCCGGTGCAAGAACGAGACCGTGATGACGGCTCCGGTGACCGAACCAAGTCCGGCCAGGTATATATATTAGTTAAGCCTGTGCTGACTAGCTAATTTATGCATTCATTGTTTTGGTATGTACACATATTAATTAAGTCTTTGCTCTTTTTTCTAGCCCTCCGGATCAAGCACAACTGAGGTAAAGAGACGAGGCCCGAAGAAAAAGTTGAGCTCGGATGAAAGGTTTGAGATCATAGCAATCGCGCCCGACGGCCAACCTATTGAACCCATCCGAACAAAGAAGGCATTTGTTGCTCAGTGCGGGGTTCTGGTTAGGGACAAGATCCCGATCAGCATCCAGCAATGGTTCAAGCCGGCTACAGAAGACCCTGAGGTGTCTTACGTCAATGATATGCAGAAAAATGATCTTTGGACAGAGCTGAAGACAAATTTCACCCTACCGCCAAAGGATGATCCGGAGAAGCCAGTTAAAGAGCAATTAATCAAGTATTTTGCTCTTAATAGGATGGCGGACCTATTCAGGAGGTGGAAGAATGACCTGAATAGGTTTGTTAAGAAAAAAGAGACACCAGAATTCAAGGGCATATATGAGAAGATCAGAGATGACTGGCCTGCATTTGTGGCCTACAAGACATCGGAAAAGAGTAAGAAGATGTCAGCGACAAACAAGAAAAATGCTGCGAAGAAGAAGCTTCACCATCGCACGGGGTCAGGTGGCTACCTCGTAGCCCGGCCTAAGTGGGACAAGGCTGAGAAAGATCTGCTTGATAAAGGGATCGAACCAGAGACAATGAGCTGGCCAGACCATTGCCGGACTTGGTTCTTCGGGGCTGGCGGAACCTTGGACCCTGTAATAGGGAAGTGCATTTGGACGGATGAGCAACTTGACATACCCTTGAAGAAGCTTCGGTACTATATCACTGCAGCGCAGAAAGGGACGTTCCTTCCAGACAGAGAGAACGACGAGCTCACAAAGGCCCTCGGAAATCCTGAGCACCGTGGATGGACACGAGGCACGCCAGGCTCCATTCCATGGAAGGCTGGGTTTCCGGACGCAGGCGGTCACAAAAGCCAGGAGAGGAGGAAGAAAGTGCAGCAGTCCGAACTGCAGGCGCTTAAAGCAAGGGTACTCGGGATAGAGGAACGAGAAGCAAATCGCAGCAAACGAACTGCCGAAGCTTCCCCTGAAGCTACCCCGCCATCTCAGCGGAGAAGCAGCGTGGCTTCCACCGAGCTGCTTCAGCCGGAGCTTGTCTTGACGGCTCCTACCAGCTATCCTGTGGATGCTATCACGGAGTCTCAAATTTGCCACCTTATGACGCAATGGATGAATATGAAGGTAGAGGCGGCTGTTGGCTCTGTTTTTCCTAATGAACCCGACGCAACTTTTCACTGCCAGCTGATTCCAGAAGGATATGCTAAGGTGATGGTGGATGAAATAACGGAGGGATTTTAGGACCTCCCGCTTGACCACCCTACCGGAGAAGGGGAGACTCAGCTAGGTTCTGCTCTGAAGACTCCATGCCTATGGCGGAAGGAGCTCATCAACCTTCCGAAATGGACGCCTCCGCCTCCTCCTCCTCCTCCGGCGAGTCAGGGCACTCCGCCTCCTCCACCGCCTCCTCCTCCGGCGAGTGACGATCAGGGCCCTCGGCCGGCTCCTTCTCCGGCGCGTGGCGGCACTCCGCCTCCTACTCTGTGCCACTCCAAAAAATTTATTTGGTTTTTCAGCAAAAACTTTGTTGGTTTCTGAAAAGAGGCCATTTAAATTTTTTCCAGAAAACCTTCCTCTTAAAAAAAACTTCTTTGGCAAGGATTTTTTTTATTTTTGTATCTTCTTCAAACTATGGTGTTTGATCATTTAAAGCTCTTTCTCTGATGGTTCCCTTCTCAAAGTATATTTTTGGAAATTATTCTTTTTCTTATAAAAAGAACTCTATGAATTTTGAGGTTTTTCTTATCTTGAAAACCACCCATGGTTTTACCATGTCTCCTATAGTAAATCTTCTCAAAATCCCTCCCTCCACCTTTGACCAATCTAAATTCTCTGTCTCAACAAGTCCAAACAAGTTTTGGATTTTATTTCAATTATTTTATCTCTCAAATCATTTCTGCCAATTACTTTGAGCCTGAGTGATTTTCAAAGCAAGTACCCTAATGCCTTTGATCCTTGAGCCCAAACCAACTCCCCTGGATAGTCCTTAGTACCCACTGAAGGAAATATGCCCTAGAGGCAATAATAAAGTTATTATTTTTTCCTTATAATCATGATAAATGTTTATTATTCATGCTGGAATTGTATTAACCGGAAACATAATACATGTGTGAATAAATAGACAAACAAAGTGTCACTAGTATGCCTCTACTTGACTAGCTCGTTAATCAAAGATGGTTATGTTTCCTGACCATGAACAATGAGTTGTTATTTGATTAACAAGGTCACATCATTAGTTGAATGATCTGATTGACAAGACACATTCCATTAGCTTAGCACCCGATCGTTTAGTATGTTGCTATTGCTTTCTTCATGACTTATACATGTTCCTATGACTATGAGATTATGCAACTCCCGTTTGCCGGAGGAACACTTTGGGTGCTACCAAACGTCACAACATAACTGGGTGATTATAAAGGAGCATTACAGGTGTCTCCAAAGGTAGATGTTGGGTTGGCGTATTTCGAGATTAGGATTTGTCACTCCAATTGTCGGAGAGGTATCTCTGGGCCCTCTCGGTAATACACATCACATAAGCCTTGCAAGCATTACAACTAATATGTTAGTTGTGAGATGATGTATTACGGAACGAGTAAAGAGACTTGCCGGTAACGAGATTGAACTAGGTATTGGACACCGACGATCGAATCTCGGGCAAGTAACATACCGATGACAAAGGGAACAACGTATGTTGTTATGCGGTCTGACCGATAAAGATCTTCGTAGAATATGTAGGAGCCAATATGGGCATCCAGGTCCCGCTATTGGTTATTGACCGGAGACGTGTCTCGGTCATGTCTACATTGTTCTCGAACCCGTAGGGTCCGCACGCTTAAGGTTAAGATGATAGTTATATTATGAGTTTATGCATTTTGATGTACTGAAGGTTGTTCGGAGTCCCGGATGTGATCACGGACATGACGAGGAGTCTCGAAATGGTCGAGACGTAAAGATTGATATATTGGAAGCCTATGTTTGGATATCGGAAGTGTTCCGGGTGAAATCGGGATTTTACCGGGTTACCGGGAGGTTACCGGAACCCCCCGAGAGCAATATGGGCCTTCATGGGCCTTAGTGGAGAGGAGAAAGGGGCAGCCCAAGGTGGCTGCGCACCTCCCCCCTCCCCTAGTCCTATTAGGACTAGGAGAGGTGGCCGGCCCCCTCTCCCTCTTTTCCCCCTTGGGAATCCTAGTTGGAATAGGATTGGGGGGGGGGGAGTCCTACTCCCGGAAGGAGTAGGACTCCTCCTACGCCCTCCTCCTGGCCAGCGCCCCCCCTCCCCCTTGGCTCCTTTATATACTGAGGCAGAGGCACCCCAGAAACACACAAGTTGATCCACGTGATCTATTCCTTAGCCGTGTGCGGTGCCCCCTGCCACCATATTCCTCGATAATACTGTAGCGGAGTTTAGGTGAAGCCCTGCTGCTGTAGTTCATCAAGATCGTCACCACGCCGTCGTGCTGACGGAACTCTTCCCCGACACTTTGCTGGATCGGAGTCCGGGGATCGTCATCGAGCTGAACGTGTGCTCGAACTCAGAGGTGCCGTAGTTTCGGTGCTTGATCGGTTGGATCGTGAAGACGTACGACTACTTCCTCTACGTCGTGTCAGCGCTTCCGCAGTTGGTCTGCGTTGGGTACGTAGACAACACTCTCCCCTCTCGTTGCTATGCATCACATGATCTTGCGTGTGCGTAGGAAATTTTTTGAAATTACTACGAAACCCAACAGTGGTATCAGAGCCAGGTTATTTATGTTGATGTTATATGCACGAGTAGAACACAAGTGAGTTGTGGGCGATATAAGTCATATTGCCTACCAGCATGTCATACTTTGGTTCGGCGGAATTGTTGGACGAGACGACCCGGACCAACCTTACGCGTACGCTTACGCGAGACCGGTTCCCCCGACGTGCTTTGCACACAGGTGGCTTGCGGGCGACTGTCTCTCCAACTTTAGTTGAACCAAGTATGGCTACGCCCGGTCCTTGCGAAGGTTAAAACGGAGTCTATTTGACAAACTATCGTTGTGGTTTTGATGCGTAGGTGAGATTGGTTCTTACTTAAGCCCGTAGCAGCCACGTAAAACTTGCAACAACAAAGTAGAGGACGTCTAACTTGTTTTTGCAGGGCATGTTGTGATGTGATATGGTCAAGGCATGATGCTGAATTTTATTGTATGAGATGATCATGTTTTGTAACCGAGTTATCGGCAACTGGCAGGAGCCATATGGTTGTCGCTTTATTGTATGCAATGCAATCGCGATGTAATGCTTTACTTTATTACTAAACGGTAGTGATAGTCGTGGAAGCATAAGATTAGCGAGACGACAATGATGCTATGATGGAGATCAAGGTGTCGCGCCAGTGACGATGGTGATCATAACGGTGCTTCGGAGATGGAGATCACAAGCACAAGATGATGATGGCCATATCATATCACTTAAATTGATTGCATGTGATGTTTATCTTTTTTATGCATCTTATCTTGCTTTGATTGACGGTAGCATTATAAGATGATCTCTCACTAAATTATCAAGAAGTGTTCTCCCTGAGTATGCACCGTTGCCAAAGTTCGTCGTGCCCAGACACCACGTGATGATCGGGTGTGATAAGCTCTACGTCCATCTACAACGGGTGCAAGCCAGTTTTTGCACAAGCAGAATACTCAGGTTAAACTTGACGAGCCTAGCATATGCAGATATGGCCTCGGAACACGGAGACCGAAAGGTCGAGCGTGAATCATATAGTAGATATGATCAACATAAACGATGTTCACCATTGAAAACTACTCCATCTCACGTGATGATCGGTTATGGTTTAGTTGATTTGGATCACGTAATCACTTAGAAGATTAGAGGGATGTCTATCTAAGTGGGAGTTCTTTAGTAATATGATTAATTGAACTTAAATTTATCATGAACTTAGTCCCTGATAGTATCTTGCTTGTTTATGTTGATTGTAGATAGATGGCTCGTGTTGTTGTTCCGTTGAATTTTAATGCTTTCCTTGAGAAAGCAAAGTTGAAAGATGATGGTAGCAATTACACGGACTGGGTCCGTAACTTGAGGATTATCCTCATTGCTGCTCAGAAAAATTACGTCCTGGAAGCACCGCTGGGTGCCAGGCCTGCTGCTGGAGCAACACCAGATGTTATGAACATCTGGCAGAGCAAAGCTGATGACTACTCGATAGTTCAGTGTGCCATGCTTTACGGCTTAGAATCGGGACTTCAACGACGTTTTGAATGTCATGGAGCATATGAGATGTTCCAGGAGTTGAAGTTAATATTTCAAGCAAATGCCCGAATTGAGAGATATGAAGTCTCCAATAAGTTCTATAGCTGCAAGATGGAGGAGAACAGTTCTGTCAGTGAGCATATACTCAAAATGTCTGGGTATAGCAATCACTTGATTCAATTGGGAGTTAATCTTCCGGATGATTGCATCATTGACAGAATTCTCCAATCACTGCCACCAAGCTACAAGAGCTTCATGATGAACTATAATATGCAAGGGATGAACAAGACTATTCCTGAGCTCTTCGCAATGCTGAAAGCTGTGGAGGTAGAAATCAAGAAGGAGCATCAAGTGTTGATGGTTAACAAGACCACTAGTTTCAAGAAAAAGGGCAAAGGGAAGAAGAAGGGGAACTTCAAGAAGAATGGCAAGCAAGTTGCTGCTCAGGAGAAGAAACCCAAGTCTGGACCTAAGCCTGAAATTGAGTGCTTCTACTGCAAGCAGACTGGTCACTGGAAGCGGAACTGCCCCAAGTATTTGGCGGATAAGAAGGATGGCAAGGTGAACAAAGGTATATGTGATATACATGTTATTGATGTGTACCTTACTAGAGCTCGCAGTAGCACCTGGGTATTTGATACTGGTTCTGTTGCTAATATTTGCAACTCGAAACAGGGACTACGAAATAAGCGGGCACTGGCAAAGGACGAGGTGACGATGCGCGTGGGAAACGGTTCCAAAGTCGATGTGATCGCGGTCGGCACGCTACCTCTACATCTACCTTCAGGATTAATATTAGACCTAAATAATTGTTATTTGGTGCCAGCGTTGAGCATGAACATTATATCTGGATCTTGTTTAATGCGAGACGGTTATTCATTTAAATCAGAGAATAATGGTTGTTCTATTTATATGAGTAATATCTTTTATGGTCATGCACCCTTGAAGAGTGGTCTATTTTTATTGAATCTCGATAGTAGTAATACACATATTCATAATGTTGAAGCCAAAAGATGCAGAGTTGATAATGAAAGTGCAACTTATTTGTGGCACTGTCGTTTAGGTCATATCGGTGTAAAGCGCATGAAGAAACTCCATACTGATGGACTTTTGGAACCACTTGATTATGAATCACTTGTTACTTGCGAACCGTGACTCATGGGCAAGATGACTAAAACACCGTTCTCCGGTACTATGGAGAGAGCAACAGATTTGTTGGAAATCATACATACCGATGTATGTGGTCCGATGAATATTGAGGCTCGTGGCGGATATCGTTATTTTCTCACCTTCACAGATGATTTAAGCAGATATGGATATATCTACTTAATGAAACATAAGTCTGAAACATTTGAAAAGTTCAAAGAATTTCAGAGTGAAGTTGAAAATCATCGTAACAAGAAAATAAAGTTTCTACGATCTGATCGTGGAGGAGAATATTTGAGTTACGAGTTTGGTGTACATTTGAAAAACTGTGGAATAGTTTCGCAACTCACGCCACCCGGAACACCACAGCGTAATGGTGTGTCCGAACGTCGTAATCGTACTTTACTAGATATGGTGCGATCTATGATGTCTCTTACTAATTTACCGCTATCGTTTTGGGGTTATGCTCTAGAGACGGCTGCATTCACGTTAAATAGGGCACCATCAAAATCCGTTGAGACGACGCCTTATGAACTGTGGTTTGGCAAGAAACCAAAGTTGTCGTTTCTTAAAGTTTGGGGCTGCGATGCTTATGTGAAAAAGCTTCAACCTGATAAGCTCGAACCCAAATCGGAGAAATGTGTCTTCATAGGATACCCAAAAGAAACTATTGGGTACACCTTTTATCACAGATCCGAAGGCAAGACATTCGTTGCTAAGAATGGATCCTTTCTAGAGAAGGGGTTTCTCTCGAAAGAAGTGAGTGGGAGGAAAGTAGAACTTGACGAGGTAACTGTACCTGCTCCCTTACTGGAAAGTAGTTCATCACAGAAAACTGTTTCAGTGACACCTACACCAGTTAGTGAGGAAGCCAATGATAATGATCATGAAACTTCAGATCAAGATACTACTGAACCTCGTAGATCAACCAGAGTAAGATCCGCACCAGAGTGGTATGGTAATCCTGTTCTGGAAGTCATGCTACTAGATCATGATGAACCTACGAACTATGAAGAAGCGATGGTGAGCCCAGATTCTGCAAAATGGCTTGAAGCCATGAAATCTGAGATGGGATCCATGTATGAGAACAAAGTATGGACTTTGGTTGACTTGCCCGATGATCGGCAAGCAATTGAGAATAAATGGATCTTTAAGAAGAAGACTGACGCTGATGGTAATGTTACTGTCTACAAAGCTCGACTTGTCGCAAAAGGTTTTCGGCAAGTTCAAGGGATTGACTACGATGAGACCTTCTCACCCGTAGCGATGCTTAAGTCCGTCCAAATCATGTTAGCGATTGCCGCATTTTATGATTATGAAATTTGGCAGATGGATGTCAAAACTGCATTCCTGAATGGATTTCTGGAAGAAGAGTTGTATATGATGCAACCGGAAGGTTTTGTCGATCCAAAGGGAGCTAACAAAGTGTGCAAGCTCCAGCGATCCATTTATGGACTGGTGCAAGCCTCTCGGAGTTGGAATAAATGTTTTGATAGTGTGATCAAAGCATTTGGTTTTATACAGACTTTCGGAGAAGCCTGTATTTACAAGAAAGTGAGTGGGAGCTCTGTAGCATTTCTGATATTATATGTGGATGACATATTGCTGATTGGAAATGATATAGAATTTCTGGATAGCATAAAGGGATACTTGAATAAAAGTTTTTCAATGAAAGACCTCGGTGAAGCTGCTTACATATTAGGCATTAAGATCTATAGAGATAGATCAAGACGCTTAATTGGACTTTCACAAAGCACATACCTTGACAAAATTTTGAAGAAGTTCAAAATGGATCAAGCAAAGAAAGGGTTCTTGCCTGTGTTACAAGGTGTGAAGTTGAGTAAGACTCAATGCCCGACCACTGCAGAAGATAGAGAGAATATGCAAGATGTTCCCTATGCATCAGCCATTGGATCTATCATGTATGCAATGCTGTGTACCAGACCTGATGTGTGCCTTGCTATAAGTTTAGCAGGGAGGTACCAAAGTAATCCAGGAGTAGATCACTGGACAGCGGTCAAGAACATCCTGAAATACCTGAAAAGGACTAAGGATATGTTTCTCGTATATGGAGGTGATAAAGAGCTCACCGTAAAAGGTTACGTTGATGCAAGCTTTGACACTGATCCGGACGATTCTAAATCGCAAACCGGATATGTGTTTACATTAAACGGTGGAGCTGTCAGTTGGTGCAGTTCTAAACAAAGCGTTGTAGCGGGATCTACATGTGAAGCAGAGTACATAGCTGCTTCGGAAGCAGCGAACGAAGGAGTCTGGATGAAGGAGTTCATATCCGATCTAGGTGTCATACCTAATGCATCGGGTCCAATGAAAATCTTTTGTGACAATACTGGTGCAATTGCCTTGGCAAAGGAATCCAGATTTCACAAAAGGACCAAACACATCAAGAGACGCTTCAACTCCATCCGGGATCTAGTCCAGGTGGGAGACATAGAGATTTGCAAGATACATACGGATCTGAATGTGGCAGACCCGTTGACTAAGCCTCTTCAACGAGCAAAACATGATCAGCACCAAGGCTCCATGGGTGTTAGAATCATTACAGTGTAATCTAGATTATTGACTCTAGTGCAAGTGGGAGACTGAAGGAAATATGCCCTAGAGGCAATAATAAAGTTATTATTTATTTCCTTATAATCATGATAAATGTTTATTATTCATGTTGGAATTGTATTAACCGGAAACATAATACATGTGTGAATAAATAGACAAACAAAGTGTCACTAGTATGCCTCTACTTGACTAGCTCGTTAATCAAAGATGGTTATGTTTCCTGACCATGAACAATGAGTTGTTATTTGATTAACGAGGTCACATCATTAGTTGAATGATCTGATTGACATGACCCATTCTATTAGCTTAGCACCCGATCGTTTAGTATGTTGCTATTGCTTTCTTCATGACTTATACATGTTCCTATGACTATGAGATTATGCAACTCCCGTTTGCCGGAGGAACACTTTGGGTGCTACCAAACGTCACAACGTAACTGGGTGATTATAAAGGAGCATTACAGGTGTCTCCAAAGGTAGATGTTGGGTTGGCGTATTTCGAGATTAGGATTTGTCACTCCGATTGTCGGAGAGGTATCTCTGGGCCCTCTCGGTAATACACATCACATAAGCCTTGCAAGCATTACAACTAATATGTTAGTTGTGAGATGATGTATTACGGAACGAGTAAAGAGACTTGCCGGTAACGAGATTGAACTAGGTATTGGACACCGACGATCGAATCTCGGGCAAGTAACATACCGATGACAAAGGGAACAACGTATGTTGTTATGCGGTCTGACCGATAAAGATCTTCGTAGAATATGTAGGAGCCAATATGGGCATCCAGGTCCCGCTATTGGTTATTGACCGGAGACGTGTCTCGGTCATGTCTACATTGTTCTCGAACCCGTAGGGTCCGCACGCTTAAGGTTAAGATGATAGTTATATTATGAGTTTATGCATTTTGATGTACCGAAGGTTGTTCGGAGTCCCGGATGTGATCGCGGACATGACGAGGAGTCTCGAAATGGTCGAGACGTAAAGATTGATATATTGGAAGCCTATGTTTGGATATCGGAAGTGTTCCGGGTGAAATCGGGATTTTACCGGGTTACCGGGAGGTTACCGGAACCCCCCGGGAGCCATATGGGCCTTCATGGGCCTTAGTGGAAAGGAGAAAGGGGCAGCCCAAGGTGGCTGCGCACCTCCCCCCTCCCCTAGTCCTATTAGGACTAGGAGTGGTGGCCGGCCCCCCTCTCCCTCTTTTCCCCCTTGGGAATCCTAGTTGGAATAGGATTGGGGGGAGTCCTACTCCCGGAAGGAGTAGGACTCCTCCTGCGCCCTCCTCCTGGCCGGCACCCCCCCTCCCCCTTGGCTCCTTTATATACTGAGGCAGAGGCACCCCAGAAACACACAAGTTGATCCACGTGATCTATTCCTTAGCCGTGTGCGGTGCCCCCTGCCACCATATTCCTCGATAATACTGTAGCGGAGTTTAGGCGAAGCCCTGCTGCTGTAGTTCATCAAGATCGTCACCACGCCGTCGTGCTGACAGAACTCTTCCCCGACACTTTGCTGGATCGGAGTCCGGGGATCGTCATCGAGCTGAACGTGTGCTCGAACTCGGAGGTGCCGTAGTTTCGGTGCTTGATCGGTTGGATCGTGAAGACGTACGACTACTTCCTCTACGTCGTGTCAGCGCTTCCGCAGTCGGTCTGCGTTGGGTACGTAGACAACACTCTCCCCTCTCGTTGCTATGCATCACATGATCTTGCGTGTGCGTAGGAAATTTTTTGAAATTACTACGAAACCCAACACCCACAACCTAGAACCATCTTGATCCACTCTTCTTCTTTTCAAATTTTTCAAATTTCACTCACTGCAAGTTTGGACCAGATTTGACAAATTTGGTGAAATTCATATCTACACTTCTCCAAAAATTCCACAAAAATTCAGGCAGTCTCCTGGTGCAATGAGAGGCCACTCCACCAAAAATCAGCTCAAGGAAAAATCCCTACATGCCAGAATCATTCTGTCGAACACCTGGCCGGCACTGTTACTTTGCACTTTCAGTAAAATTCAGAAAGTTCAGAGAAGTTCAGTGTCGTTTCTTCGTCAGAGAATTGTCACTTGTCAACAGTGCATCCTGGCGCGTTGCACGCAGCCCCTTCTCCTTGGCCAGCACCCCGCACGCGCGCTTGGCCCCTTCCTGGCGTCGGTGGCGCCCTGGGCCGCCTGCGCCGGCGTGCTTTGCGGCGGCAGAACCACCGTAACGGCCGACAGGGGGGGCAACACCGTGGCAGAACACCGTTCGGCGCCGCCCAACCCTCCTGGTAGCTCCACGTGGCCTCATGCACGCCAGCGCACCCCGCAACACCGTCGCTGTGGCCCGGCAAGCACAGGGCACGCTTTCTGCCGCCGACGGGCCCGCGCCGCCCCGTTCCGTCGAAACCCACTCAAGCTCCTAATCCAAGTCCGCTTAGCGTCTGAATGGGACCAGTAGACCTCCACGATGACGCCCAACTCCCTAATCTCCCCGTCCAGCCACTACACCGCCGTAATCCACCACCGGACTTATCCGTCCACGGCCACCGCCTCGGATCGCCTATAAAAGGGAACCCCAAGCTCACCCTCGAGCACGCACCACCACTGCACCTCACCAACGCCCCGCCAGGCCACTAGGAGGACCTCGAGGAGGTCTCCTCCCCCGACTCCGGCCGCCCCGTTCCGCCTCGGCCTCCGTCTCGATTCGCTCCGGTGAGGCCGTCCCCGGCGCCCAAACTTCGTCAGTACCCTCCTCGAGCAACCAGAGAGCTAACCCCCACTTCAATTCGATCCTTGCAGCCCTCCTCGACGAGCTCCATCAACGCCCGAACCACCGTCCGCCGGAGCAAGGGCCGCCGTCGACGTGGTGCTTGCCGGCGACCACCACCACCTCCCACAGACGCGGAATGGCACCCTGAACACGGAGGTACTCACCGATCTCCCTGCCTCGCCGTGGATCGCCGCTGGCGACCACCGCGGCTCTCGGGCACCGTCGAGCTCTGCCGCCCCGTTTGAAAATTCAAACCTGACGGGTGGGACCCACCCGTCAGCCTCCCAGTTCTTTTTAAACGAACCGTTTTCTGAAGGCGTCTTCTGCCAAAGTACGTCACCCCTCTGGGCCGGCGTATTTTCAATCGAATCGTTTTCTGTCTTTATCAGTGGCCCCTGGAAACTTTCTGTTTCATTACAAATAGGTCCCTGGACAAAAACACTAATAACTTTTAAACAGAAGAGTATTTTTGACTGATTCTTTTTCTGTCCTCCTTAAAATTTTGTCTAGTTTTTTATCAGATTTATTTGAAAAATATTTGGAGAAATTTTTGTGCACCTCACGGTATTCACGATAGCGCGTATATTTTTTTATACCGTAGATACTGAAGGAGGTGACGGGACCGCAAACTTCACCAAGCTAGGCTCCGACTACTCTGAACCAGGCAAGCATGTTTGAACTTTTGATATGATGATTGTTTTGGCATGTTTGCATTAAGTAGTTTCATGGCATGTTGATGAGCATACCGACGAATGTCATGTTACATGCAACGATGAGGCAAGTGAGTTTCGAAAATCCATAAGTGGATGGATGTGAGTATGCATGGCCATGTGTTGGCATGGGGATGGGTAAGATGGCAGTGTTGTAGCATGCCAGTCTTATGCCAGACTATATGACTTCAGTGTCAACCCGTATCGGTCCAGTTCCTTCCATCTTTCCTTCCCTGTACTACCACATGTTTTCCGCAAGGAATATGGCTTAGTAAGTTGCAAACCGCTTTCTTGGTACACACCAAAAGGAGAGGCCGTGATGATGGTTCCATGGCCCTGGATTAAAGCCAGTCATCCGGTCAGGGGGCATGGGTGTTTCCGGTTGGGACCGAGAGGGGGTCACCCCTTAGAGCGCGCGTATATAAATTTGATCCCATGCTATTCGAGATTGTGATCTCCCCGTCTCAAAAGTTTTTCTTGGATGATGTCTAGGGTGATTCCTGGCATCAAGAGGTAGGATGGGTGTGTACTGGTTAGCTGTGTTTTCTTCCGAAATACCGTAAACGGAACTAGTCCGTGACTACGGAAATCCGTTGGCTGTGGGAAAAAATTCGTACAAACTCTGCAGAGTCATATATTCCTTTGAATCATCTATTCCATGTCCAAGTTCGGTATTATCTTATCCTGACAACTGTCAGTTTTGATGACAGAGACTCCGGTGAATCACATGAGTGCTAAGTCCGGTTAAATGTTTATTCCTATGGATGGACTAACCCGTTTATTTTCATGAATTGAATATTTATTATGAGTATTATTTACTTGTGAATAAAAGCCCTTTCTGTGATGTCGCTCAGACGTCCGACTGTGGCATTGTTATATTTTACTTTCAATGAAAGCCCTTTCTGTGATGTCGCTCAGACGTCCGACTGTGGCATTTCTTTTAAAGCCCTTTATGTGGCGTCGCTCAGACGCCCGACTGTGGCATTTCTTTTAAAGCCCTTTATGTGGCGTCGCTTAGACGCCCGACTGTGGCATTTCTTTTAAAGCCCTTTATGTGGCGTCGCTCAGACGCCCGACTGCGGCATTTCTTTTAAAGCCCTTTATGTGGCGTCGCTCAGACGCCCGACTGTGGCATTTCTTTTAAAGCCCTTTATGTGGTGTCGCCTAGACGCCCGACTGCGGCGTGCTTTATTTATTTATCTTCCTATCGAGGTGTCGCTTCAGACACCCGATTGGGTTTGCAGTTATTTTGTTGGGTTTTCGAGCGGACTACCGCCGACCCCCTTTTTACCTGTCTTGTTTTTACGAATTAATGTGCCACTGTTAAAATTAATCATGACGCATCCATGCATGCATTTGTTATATCTTACGTCCGAACTGTCTTGCGAGTACTTTCAAAGTACTCACCTGGCTTGTTGATTTGGCCAGATGCTGACGAAGGCGATCTCATGGATGAAGAATTTGATAGCGAGTCCGACGCCTAGAGGAATCCCAGTCAGTCTCGTGCGACCCTGGATTTGGTCACTGTATTATATCCGCTTCCGCTACCAAATAAATTCATCGAGCCTCACCTCGACGCTCGATGAGATGCCAGTTTTAGAGTCATGTATCTCACTCCCCACTGTGTTTTTCCACCACCACCCTATCCTCGAGTCAGTAGTATGCCTCCACACCACTGTGTCATGTCCGCCATTATGTATAATTATTGGCGTGCTTGTAATAATTTGGTTGAGCAACCGTAGCTCGACCCTGTAATATATTTTATGCTACTGGCTTATTGTATCAAGAATTTGTCTACCGGTAAGGAGGATTTTTCTCATACTAGACTCAAAAGATTGGTTTCTCAATAAACATTTTTATTGGAAAACCGGTCGTGACATTCTCCGCCTGCGCTAGCGCGCCCGAGCAGCCAGCCTACTCCTTCTCCACCTCGTCAGCAAGGGCGGAAGAGACCCGCTGCCGCTCCGGCAGCTGCTCCGGCGCGTCGTAGTCCTTCTCCTCCGCCTCGTAAGCAAGTCAAGAAGACTGCCGCTCCATCTGCTCTGCCGGCGTCTAGCAGTACAGCCAGAGGCAGGAGGAAATACAGATTCGGTCCTTCTCTGAAGACTCCAGAGAAGTTACCATACGAGAGGACCCCGGAGGAGAACGCGAGGATCACGCAAACCGAGAAGGATGACTGGTTTCAAGGGTTGAAAGCAAAGAGACATCCACCTCCGAAGGAGAAGCTAGATCCGGTGAAAGTGAAGCGCACTCTGGCTGCCCTGGCAAAACCACCCAAGTCTCCGCCGAAAGGCAACTATGAGCGCATTATTGGAAAGGCATTTGCCGAAGCGGAGCGGTCGGGAAGTACTGTCAGTGATCAAAGGATGAAAGAATGACGAGCTGGGAAACAAATTTCCCAGCTCGGCGAACAAGCAAAGCAATCATGCCCCCCGCTCAAGGTGCCTAGGTCGATCCGAGGATGGTGCCCGGTTATAACAATCTTGACAATTACCTGCCCGATGATGTACATTATGATTTCCTAGACGTGTAGATACACAGATACGAGTACGGGAAGCCTCTCGTCAAAGATGAAAGATCTCTATCAACGATGATGCGAAGATTGCATGATTGGTACTTGAAAATCTGCAGAGAGTCTGGGGGGAGGAGTACTTTGTATGCGAGAGTTAAACCGGAGCATGACCTTGTTGGAATTGAACTGTTGCCTATTCCATTTGAGGAGTTCTTTCAGTTTTTCAATCAATTGGCCCTCGATAAAGCAACGGTCACCTGCTACTGTCTGTAAGTACTACTACTTCTGTCATTAAGTCTCTCTATATAGCTCAGCTCTTTCATTGCATGTATTTATAATTATCCTCACTATATTATGCAGATTGAAGATCCCCGAATTGAAGAAAAGACAAATCGGTGATATTGGGTTCATTAACACAAATCTCATAGATGCAGTTCAGGTTAAAGATCATGCTGCAGAAACCGAGGCCAACTTGCTACGATCATTCAAAATAAATGAACACAAAGATATAATACTCTTTCCTTACAACTTCAAGTGAGTGTTGTCTTGTGCATATTCGGTTTCCCTTATATATTAGTCCAAGTTATAGTAATGTAATTGATGAATTATGCATGCGTGCGCAGTTTCCACTATATTCTCCTGGAGATTAGGCTTGAGCAGGGAGTAGTAACTGTGTTGGACTCGAGACGAAAAGATCCCCAGGAGTATGCGGACATGACTAAAATCCTCAAGAAGTAAGTTAAATCGATCATTATCCACCATATCAGCAAATTTGTTCATTTCCTGATATCAAGTAATTATTTTCTTTTGTCTGGCAGGGTTTGGAGAAAAGTCAGCACAAAATCCCCGGGACTCCCGAAGGAGCTGCAATTTAGATACCCGAAAGTAAGTACTATAGTACCATGTTCCGCGCGTCTCCTAGCTATTGATTCAAGCGCTAGTTTCATCAATACCATTTGGCATTCTTGCTTATCTGTTTGATTGACCTCTATTTCTTGTAAAGTGGTTGTGGCAGGAACAAGAGAATGATTTCTGTGGATACTACGTCTGCGAGTCCATCCGCCACACGACCTGTGAGCGGGGCTACTCTGACAAACAATATGAAGTGCGTAAGAAATAATATTCACAATTTTTTTATTACCACCATTTGTGTTGAGTTTCATTCATTCATATATATATGTATTGACCCCCTTCTTCAAATTAGATGTTTCGGCAGCGGGATGAACTCCTAGAACCAGATCGCATGCGAGCAATTCAAGAGGAATTGGCGGCATTCTTTCTTGACCACGTGATCGCTGAAGACGGAGAATACTATGTGGACCATGCGTCCATAATGTAGGAGATTATATTTGTAAGAGATAATTATTGTATATATGTAGCCGGTAGTGTCGGACGATAGATATACGAGAACTTGTTGTTCGACCAATCTCTCGGAGAAGGAGAGGTGGTCGATATCACTTCTCTCTGTATGCATATATGTTCATGACGATCTTCTGTTTCCTTCGATTGCTTACTAGCTAGTTAGCGTGCCTAGTCCTCTCTATACGTATGTATAGTACATAGCGTCGACCAAGCACGGACATAAGAGAGGACACTTCTCTATTAATTAGCTATCTACCACAATATATGAAATACCTAAACCCCCAAACCCCCCCCCCCCTTCAAAAAAAAACCAAAAACCCCAGCCACAGAAATGCTGACGCGTGGAGGTCCATTGGTTCCGGTTGGTGCCACCAACCGGGACCAAAGGCCCTCCTGCCTGGGCTCGGCGCACAGGCCACGTGGAGGACCATCTGTCCCGGTTCTGGTTTGAACCGGGACTAAAGGGTGAGGGTATTAGTAACGACCCTTTAGTCCCGGTTCAGGAACCGGGACTAAAGGCCCTTATGAACCGGGACAAAAGGCCGGTTTTCTACTAGTGATGGTCTTTGTTTTTTGCAAATGATGTGGCGAGATGGTCTACTGATGTACTCCCTCCGTTCCAAAATAGATGACTCAACTTTGTACTAACTTTATATTAAAATTAGTACAAAGTTGAGTAATCTATTTTGAAACAAAGGGAGTATTTTCCAATTACTCCCTGTTGGATTGAGGGTCATTTACCATGAGTATTTTCCTACAATATATTTTTTCTGGAATGCATGTTGATCTGTTAGGTTTTCCTCGTAGATATCTATGGTTTCGGTGGTTTTGCTGACTCCAGTGAGAATTTATTAGGCTGCGATATATTTTTACAGTTGTTATGTATTGTTGACAGCTGCAACTCATCACACGCGGACGGACGATGAGTAACAGGTGTCGGCACGACGATCCTAGGTTAAGACTTGGGCGCGCTAGACCACTGTGCACTGTACCATGTCTAGTTTGAAGTTCGAACTATGGTCGAGGGGGCAGCAACTGTGCATGGTCCGTTTTCCCCATCTGTGTGCAAACGACCGTCCGCTGTCCACACGCGTTCAACCGTCACCGCTGTATGCCAAATAGGGGAGATTTCGGCAAACCTGTAGGAACGGAAATACCACCTGCAGCCCGCATCCCGGAGCGAATACCCCCTGCATATTTAGACAAATCGAAGACAAGCCCTTTGGGACTGAGGTAATACATCACAAAATGTTTCCTACTAGTAATAAACTATAATTACGTAAACATTCTTAAAAAACTATATTTATGTTATAATTACATAAAGTGTACATGCCCAGAAAAACAAAAACTCTACATCCCCAGAAAAACAACAAGTGTACGTCCCCAAAAAAAATAATGCATATACTGGTGTTTAGCCTAAAATACATAATTTTACATGCTGCAAATTATTGTCAACAAATCAACACAAATATAATAAAAAGAACTTTAACCATCACAAATCATTCATAGTTGGACTCGAATGTGTAGACTTCTCCGCAAAGCTACTTATTTAATTTGAAGGACTTAGTAGGGCGGCTTGGGTCTATCGCGCGGGGGCGTGCGATGCCATTTCATATCAACATTACAACAATATTGATCTTCCCTTGTCGAAGTTAATGAAGTTTATTTCATACTCTCTTCGTTCGGAATTACTTGTCTCGAAAATTGATGTATTTAAAACTAAAATACGTCTAGGTACATCCATTTCTGCGACAAGTAATTCCGAACGGAGGGAGTAGTTGTTAATGAAGTTTATTCCACCGGCCTTAACATGTGGTTCTCGATCCCTGAGGATGAGGTTGAAGACGAAGTTTTGCCTACCTCGCTGCACCCTTGTGCGGTTGTGCCACCACAACCACTCGAGTGTCCGTGCGTGTGTCATGTTAGAGGGGAGGAAAGCAGCATGATGTGCCTATTTAACAAAATCATTTATGAGAGTCATCATGGAAAAAGTAGGACGATTCATAATTAATGATGATGTGACATATTCCTGAAGTTGTCTGCCTTATGCATTTCATGAAAGAGAGACCATGTACGGTAATGGAACAAACTAACAAAGTGAACCTGGTACGTACTAACAAGTATGCAGGATTTCCGCAATTTTGTTGAGTTTATAATACACGACCACTTCACCCACAAAGATACTAGCTAGTATTAGGGATCACTAAGGGAATAGCAGCATTTTCTTGATCAGTATTATTAGTTTTTTTTTAGAAAAGGAGGCTGACCCCCGGCCTCTGCATCTGAAAGATGCATGCGGCCACTTTATTGATTATTTTCGAGGACCTTACAAAGTATTACAACAATATGCTCAAATCCATCATCTTGACTACATATGCCACTACTCCTATACATATGATAAAGGGGTGCTAGCTGGGCCAAATACCCAGACCACTCACCTAAGCCTATCATCAAAAGCCAGAAGCCCCAGCCGAGCCACATACCGGGTCTGGGGCATAAACTGGTCTGACGCACTCACAAGTGTCGCCGCCGCCGTCCTCCACAGGTCCGTCTTCAGAGCAGATATTGAGGCTTCTACCTTGTCAGGCCACTCTGTCATCGACGCCACTATGACGCCAGACAACTACCTCCTCCTGCGCGAGTCCATCACCGCGCATCGGGCGCCGAGTCTCCACTGCGCCACGCCGTCGAGATCCGCCATCATCAATGTGTAGGATGAAGCACCGCTCCACCAAAAAAGCTGCCCACTGGTCCCTCGATCCCGTGTACGCCTCCAAGAACGACGCCGCCAAGGAGGAAACGACACCAACGCGCCGCCGTCATCCGATCTACTGATCTAGGGTTTCCCCCGGAGGTAGCAGATAGAGGTCTGGAGCTTCTCCGCGGCGATGCCTTCAAGAAGATAATGACACAAAAGAGTGCCACCAACGCCGGTCTTGGCATCAAGCCGAGAACAAGGTTTTCACCTGGATCCGCTCGAAGAATCTCCATCAAGCATCGTGTGCACGGGTCGCCGCCGATCTGAGCCGCCGCACATCGAGCAAGCCGCACCGGGCAGATCAGATCTGTCCGGAGGGCAAACCACGCATGGCGCCGACCCAACCACCAGGCCCTCCATGCCACCACCGCCGATCCGAGGTCAGATGGTTCATCGCTGCAGATCCGGCCTCCGCCGCCGAACGCAGCCAAGGCCGCTGCCTGCCGCAGGGCCGGCCGCCGCACCCGCCACCACCACCGCCCTAGGACGAGGCCGCCGCCGCGCCGCCGCCGGTCAAGGCAGGCCCGCCACGCCATGAAGGCCAGATCGGCCGTGCCACCGTACGCCGCGGGTGCTATAGGCCGGCGGTGTCCTTCGGCGGCGGCAGAGGGAGGGATGGAAGGACGGGGAGCCCCCGACGGCTAGGGTTGGGATCCCGCCCGAGTCGCCCGAGCGGGGGCGACGCGGAGGGAGCGGACCTGGTGTCAAATTTAATGAAAGTTTCGGAGGGGAGCCACCTTAAAAAAATACCCGAAAAAAATGGATTTAATGCTAAATCAGTGTCTTCACTAAGGCCATGTTCGGTACTCACCCGCTCCCGGAATCTGCAGAGTGGGGAAATTGCAACTCCGCCCTTTTGAACTGCAGCTCCGCCAACTCCGCTCCTGGAGTTGTGAAGCGGAGCGGAACCGAACAGCGGCTAAGTGGCTGTTGTTGGAAGATATTTTGTGGTTTGGAAATTTGGATTCACTCAAACTTGTGGTGATTGTAGTGTGAACGGACGATACTAGAAATGGTCCGGTTAATGCTGGCAACCAACAAATGGTCCACAACGTACGTCTGCATCAACAAGAGCCCCATTGTCTCCACGCTCTCACTTGCTTTAACCCACACCTTCCATCTTCTAACATACGTAGCTCTTACAAATATATGTTCCGATTTCGCTTCCGCTGATCGATGTGCACACCACACCGTACCCTCAGCAAGATGGATGCCGGCACCCTCGACTCGCTACTCGGCCGCCTCAGCGCCATCCTCGTTGGTGAGGCACGTCTGCTTGGCGGCCTCCATGGCGACGTGGAGTTCATCAAGGATGAGATGGAGAGCATGAACGGCCTGCTCCACCACTTGACGGAGGCTCAGCACCGCGACCACCAGGTCCGTGCTTGGATGAAGCAAGTGGTGGGCCTCGCTCACGACTGTGAGGGCAATGTCGAGCTCTACATCCACAACGTTGCAGGCGGTGGCCACCATGCCAGTGGCTTGGTGGGCTACTTGCGGCACATCGTCCGGTATGTGCACACCATGCCGGAGAGGCACCGGATCGCGACGCGGATCCTGGAGCTCAAGGTCAGGGCACGTGATGTGCTCGACAGGCAGCAGAGGTACGGTGTCACCGTTCCACCGGTTACTGACCAAGACGACGCGATATTCACAGAAGTCATCGTACAGCCGCCCCATGGACCGCAAGCCGAGGAGGAAGATGTTCGGAGACGAGCTCTTCTCGTCAACTGTCCAGAGGACTATGTAGAGAAAATCATCGACGCCATGTCGTCGCTGTCTTGGGAAGAACCCGTTGAAGAGCTGGATGATTGGGAATCACAAGCTTCACAGGGAGTATTCATTATGACCTGGGATAAATACCAAGGGGGCGAGATTCGCCAAGTCGATCAGGATTTCACAAATCTTGTTGCACGGAAAATGTATGAGCGGAGTTCATTCAGTTGCAAAGCCTTGGTCAAGGTTGACACATATGCTGACATGCATGATCCAAAGGTCCCATTACTGCGGGAAATACTGCACCAAGTGGCGCCCAGTCCAGCTGAACAAGAATACGTGCTCACGGTGGAAGCAGAGAAGAGTACTGAAACATCATCGGGTGATGATGTGAAGAATGAAGCCACACGTACGCCCGTCAAAAGAAAAAAAGAGAGTGAAGCCGCACAACTCAAGAGGAAACTTGAGGGGTGTCTCAGAGGTAAACAGTTCTTGATCATTTTTCAAAATGGCTTCCATAGAAGTACTCAGGATGAAAGTGGAGAAGAGAGAATCATAAGGTCTGTTATGCAAATTGCTCATGCTCATCACTCTCCTGGTAGCGCTATAGTCATTACCGCAGATGCTGCTGAGTTACTAGTTAGAAGACCCATTTTTAAAATCTTCAAACCGCAAAGTCTATTTGGTGCTTTCTACAGCAAAACCATGCAGCTTGCTAGTTCTTCTGAAGCTTCTGTATCCACGATAGCAGGCGTTTTAGCATTGTCTCACCCTGATGTCTTTGCAATGAAGATGTTCCAACATCTTCTGTATGTTAACCCTGGAATAGGTAGAACACAGATCGAAAACTTTATAGAAACCTTGAGTGCTTGTCGGCGCTCGAACAAAAGTGTGGGAAAGCAAATGTTAAGGTTTGCCTACAGCGAGCTGCCTACCAAGCACAGGAGCTGCTTGTTGTACCTAACTATCTTCCCAGAAGGCCACCCGATTAGGAGAGCAACCGTGTGTACAAGATGGATAACTGAAGGCCTGATAACATCAAGAGAGAAGCGTGCAGAAGATGAAGCTGATTGTTGTTTCGATGCGCTCCTATCGAGGGGTCTCATTCAACCTGGGGAGATTGGAGCAATGGGCAAGATCAAGACCTGCACACTACATCCTATTGTTCGTGAAGTCATGACCAGGATCGCTAGAGATATAAACTTTGTGGACATAGACTTACCACCCAGCATGGCTCGCCACCTTCCCGTTCACAGCAGAACTGGGGTGCTAGCAGCTGATGGCAATGGCATTGTAGCAATTATTCCATATTTGGCCAAGTCATCTCAGTGGCAGCTAATGAAGATGTTGGATCTAGAAGGTTGCAGAGGCTTACAGAAGCAGCATTTGAAGAGCATCTGCAATATAATATTGTTGAAGTACTTAAGCCTCAGAAACACAGATGTCACTGAACTACCCAAGCAAATCGAGAAGCTGCAGTGTCTGGAGACGTTGGACATCCGGCAAACAGCGGTACATGCATTCGCCACAAGATCAATCATGCTTCCAATGCTAAAGCGCCTGCTTTCTGGCCAGACCAAGTCTGCAAGCAACATCTCTGATAGGTCTCAGGATTTGTTTACGGCGGTGCGCCTTCCCAGCGGCATCAGAAGAATGGCACTACTGGAGACACTGTCCCATGTTGATGCTTCCCACAGTGTCAATGATTTAACTGATGTTGGTCATCTGTTGCAGCTGAGGAAACTTGGTGTGATTCTTTCTGGTAAGAAAGCTGGCTTTCGTCTTCTATTTGAACAGATTGAAAAATTGCACGGTTGTCTTCGCTCCTTGTCAATCCAGATCAACCAACCACCCAAAGAGGATACTCTTGGTGCAGAGGAGGTGGTCACATCACCTAAAAAACTTCTTCAGAGCCTAAGCATTAGGGGCAGTGCAACTGGGCTTCTCCTTTGGATTGAAAAGCTCGATCAACTTACCAAGATAACACTGAGCGAGACTTGCCTGACAGAAGATCATATACGCATCCTTGGCAAGCTTGCAGCTCTGCGTTGCCTCAGGCTGCGGCACAATTCATACACCGAAAGTGTGCTTGTATTCAAGTAAGATGAGTTTCAGAGTCTCAAGTCTTTGTTCGTCCATGGCGACATCATCACCAAGATTTCTTTCGACACCGGAGCGGCTCCCAAGCTCGAGAGGTTAGTGTGGTCCTTCACCGAAATGGAGTCTGTCTCTGGAATGCTCTGCCTTCCCATGTTGAAGAATGTCGAGTCAATGGTGACGGCAACACAGATTGCGTGAGGCAAGAACTTGAGGAGCACCCTAACAATCCCGAGTTTAAGCACAAGCCACGCAACAGACACCAAGAAGATGGAGCTGCCGTTGCTGCCTCACCTCCATGAGCAAATGGTCGGTGTTTTCCGAGACTCATTTATCATTCTTGAATAAAAAAGCAGCTAAAGGAAGGCCTGGTCATCTTCTTCCAGTCTCATTCGTCGCCAAAGCCGAATTATTTCAGTCTTGTGTGTGTATGGTTTAAGAGATTGGAGATTCCGCAATGCCATTCAGAAACTTTTCTGTCCCCTGTCTAAGTTTCATGGAATGGGTGGTCCAAGTAATACTGTAGCTGACATTTTAAGTTGTTAGTTTGATCTTTAATTTGAAGAAGCTAGTGCAATCTTGTGCTCCATGTGCTGTGAGTGTGACAGGCTCACTGGATGCGATGTTATATACTAGTGCCTGCAGAGAGAAATCTGCAGTGTTGTTTCATGTGCAGAATGTCCATGTCCTAGATCAGATTTGTCTTGAGTCTACGTGAATGTGCCATGGAAGAAATGAATGTTCGTTGTGTCTTGTCAGCCACTGAAATCGCTAGACCAATATAATGCACTGGTAAAAAAATGATTACATTTTGAATCAAAGTATAGGTCTGTCTTTGATTAACCTGTGCATTGCATAGTACAGAATAGGTGACACGAATTGGAGGAAATGATTCAGAAGGTGTCCTCGTCCATCCTCTTTTTGGGACAAGAGAAACACCAAGAAGGCGTCAGTCAAGGCGAAGCTGCAAACAGGGAGGTCACAACTCTGAAAAATGGTAAGCTGTCTTCTCCTAACACACCGGCAAAGAACACCCTACTCGAACTGAATTCTTGTAATAGCAGTTTCTGCTTTTCATTTTGAGGCAGAGCTTAGCAGGAGAGGATCAAGGCACCATTGGTTGAAATTTTCAGTCTGTTTGATCGAATTGCAGGAGAAGAGAAGAAAACAGAGTACACAGAGAAGACGAGGAGCCAGGCCGTCGAAGCAAAAGTACCAGGAGACAGAAGGCCAGACACCGGTCCAAAGGGGCCGTGCCTGACAAGAAAATCCTCAATCGGCTTGAGGATCATTACATCAATTTTTTTTTACTGTTTGATGGTGATGATCCGTAAATATTTCGATGTTTCCATTTTCATGACTGTTGTTTTCCACATATCTCCTGTCGATTGAGGATCATTACATCGAAGGGAAAAAAATATTTAGCATGCTGGCAGAAGAATGAATGGACCTTCATGTTTCTGATGTCACTTGTGGCTCAGTATCTGAAGATTTATTAGACCACTAAATTTCAGTTGTAATTAATCTCAGATCGTCACATATACTACTGAATTTTATTGAAGAAAAGAGAAGAATTATCAAAGCAAATAATCTCCGATTATCTTGTCAATGTTTGCATGAATCAAGAATACCATCGGACTCTGCTTTGGATTCAGTTGGTTTAGACGGCTCTACGATGAAGGTCCATGCAGTCCAGGATTTGTCTCCGTGAGACAACAGAGACCATTTTTCATTCTTTAGTTCATGTAGATGCTTAAATTACATTATATTACAAACTAAGTTTGAGTTCTGCAGAGAAAACTAGCAAACGATTGAGAAGCAACACTCACAAAACAAACAACATATTTGATTCTACGCATAGATCAAAATCATCAGTTTCACACACACACAAAATGCGGCTAACGAAGGTAAGGTCATGCAAGAAAAGTTCAGTAAAAAAACACATAATAGCAAGCTATGTTGGTAACCATGATGCACTGGATAATTTATTCATCAACCCAGATAGCATTGCTACTGTGGTGTGCACCTAGACAGTAATTTTTTGTTTTAAGGAACCTAGATAGTTGAACTAGCAGAGGTGAATGCATGATCTTGGCCAGCATATACAGTATCTACTTAGCTGCAGGCCATGGAATCTTGTCTAGTGCTGAACTGAACCAAAGAAAAAGGAGCATTACAGAGACAAATGTTAGGGTAGTAAGTTATATGACATCTCAACTTCTACCAACCTCGACAAACACAGATTCAATAGATTCTGCTAACTTCAACACTTGCGGTTCCTCATGCTACCTGAAATGCGCACTTCCCTAGGAACATCCATGCCTACAAACTAAAGAGTACCCAGCCTGTACATGTTACCTCAGAACACTGGGATCAAGAAGTACAGGTTACCTCAGAACACTAGGACCAACACTGGAAAGGGTTGTCAGCAGAGAGATCCGACGCTTTGCTGAAACTCCAGAGGTTCTCCTCCAAAGGCTCCCCCACCACCACTATGGAGTGATCGCAGACCCAGCCTCGGTGCGTAAAATCTTCCATTTTAGTCATCAGCTCATCCATCTCATCCGCCGAAGCGAATATTTCTGCAGTAGTCCTGACGAGCAAATACCACATATCGTTCGCGCTCCTGTCGACAAACTTGAGGAACTCCATCTCGCTTCGATCCCCCTGGAATTCATGGACGATCATCTCGGTAACGTGTGACTTGAGAAATTCGATAGGACAGAGCTCTCGCCAGAACTTGGCATTGTGCTTTCTAGTGCGTTCATCGCCTAGGAGAGACTGCAAACATCAACGTACGTAGTTGACATTAGTTCAAATCATTCACCTGACTAATTAAGAAATAAACGACGATACAAAGGGCAAATCGACAACGACTGGCTGAATGGATGCGAGTGTCGTCACCTCGATGTGCAGCATTTCAATGTTGGGGAAGCATCTGAGGAAGCTGGCCAGCATCTTGACCTCCTTGAGGACACCAAAGTTCACCTTCAAGGCCAGTATCTTGACGCTCGGAACCACGGTGCTCGGGCTCGGCTTCGTGTCAGGCTTGCAACGCGACCCACCAAAATAAAACAGATATCATACACTCATACTGTGCTACATTTGTGTATGATTAGGTACAGTTCAATGCTCACACACAAGATAATGCATCAATTAGTGGAAGTGAGATGCATGGACAGTAGTAGAAAGGCGGTACCTTGATGAGGTTGCCGCCAATGTTGAGCTGGTGGACTCTTGGCTCCAGGTAGCCGAGCACGCGCAGCTTGGGCGCAGCAGCAATCTTCACAGCCACCGAATCACCTTCACCGAATGAGACATCGCACAGAATTAGGCTTTCCAGGAGCGGGCATGCCATGACGGCGATCTCCTGCGCGTAGTAACTCCAGAGGAGCGCTGATTTGAGGCTCTGGCTGCAGAGGTGAATGTGGTGGAAGATACGGCTGAGGACGACGACGAGGGTGTCCAGAACGGGGCTGCGGGCGAGCAGGTGGTCGAGGTTGTCGCAGTCGGGCATGTGGACGCCGAGCAAGGTGAGCTCCCGGAGGTGCCGGAATAATCCCTGCTCTCTGCCGGCGCCGGTGTCAGGGAACCGAAAGTATCCCAGGAAGAGGCGGCGGAGCGAGGCGCAGCTGAGGACCTCGGCGGGCGCGTCGGGGAGGTGGTCGAGGTCGGCGGCCATGTTGTTGACCAGGACGAGGTCCCGGACGCCCTTGGCGGCGAGGAGACGCGGGCACTCGGCGAGCTCGAGGGTTTGGCGCCGGAAGTCGCAGCATCTGATGCTGACGGTGGCGAAGGGGCCCGGGTGGGCGGCGAGGACGCGGGCGACGGCGGCGGCGAGCTCGGGCTGTCGGGACGGGAGGAGGTGGGGGTCGTGGAGGAAGAGCGGCGGCGGTGCGGGCGGCGTCCCTGGCGGGGAGCCGGGACACGATGTCCCTGAGGAGGTGGTCGTGGAGGGCGCTGATGCGGTCCTCGCCGGCGCCCGCGGCGGTGCTGGCGGAGAGGAAGGCGCTCTCGGCCCTGAGGATGGCATCGCCTCCGGGGCACCAATCCAGGACGTTCCAGACGCCGGCGGCCATGGCGGTGGCTGGATGGTTCCGCCGGAATTGGGGGAGGAGTGGGGAGTTTTTTTTTTTTTTTTTTTTTTTGAGAAAAGGGAGGAGTGGGGAGTGGAGTGCGGTGGTGGGTCTGGGCTGCCTGGTGGTGTAGGCAATTGAGTGGGCCGAACAATTGTCTACAATAATCTACGGATGGGCCTGGGCTCAGCCCGAGACGGCCCTCTCCCCTCGCTCTCTCTCATTCTTTCTGCCTCGATCGAGCCCTCACCCTCTCTCCAGCACCGCCGCCGCCGACCAATCCCGGCACGCTCCGCCGCCTTTCTGCACACCCACAGCCCCCCCTTGAGCCGCTCCATGGAGGCGCCGGCACCGGTCGGAGGGGATGGCGGCGTCAGGGTCGTCGCCAGGATCTGCTCCCCTGCTGCGGCCACCGCTGATGGGACTTCGTTGTTCCAGGTCGCCGCCGCGCGGGGCCGTCGTCCCCGCGCCGCCGCGACCCTCTCCTTCACCCCCACGACCGCGGCCGCCCCGTTGTCTTCGTCCCAAGGGTAATTCCATTTCCATTTCCAAGAACTTGCCAGGCGTAACTATTCTGGCATTAGAGATGAGATGGGATTCCATTTCCATCACGACCCCAGCAACCTTCACTTCAAATCTTAGGCCTAATGTTTATGTGACACATCCAACAACTAGCCTTATTTCTCAGCGAGCCACTGCAGGTTGATCTCACGCACAACTTCAAGTCTTATTTTGGGCAGAACTGAACCCTTTTCCCCTGCAGGAGCCAGTGCAAGGAGGAGCACAGGCTGGACAACATGCATCTATAAAAATTTCAGACAATATGCCAGACAGCATGCATCTATAAAAATTTCTAATTTGTGTACGCGATTCCTGCTCTCAGGGGTCGCAGGACCAGCCGGGCCTGGTCACCATCGCAATGGAGGAGATCCTCCACTTCGCTGCATCCATCAGCGGTGCCGTCAAGGTCTCATCCTACCTGGTGCTCCAGGACACCCACATCTTTGATCTGCTGGAGCCCAAGGAGCAAGAGGTTCTGGTGCTGGATGATGCCCAGGGGAAGACCCATCTCAAGGGCCTGTCCAAGGTGCTCTAGTATAAATAAACAATGCTTACTCTGCTCTAATAAACAGAGCCTCTTTCCAAATTAAACAGAGTGTAACAAAAATACAAAATAGACTTCGATTGGCTTTATGTATGCTTGTCCCTGGCACTCGTACCAATTGTTTTGACATCCCAAGTATCCGAGTGGCGATTTCATTGTATTAATATTGATTTTCCTTTGCAGGTTCATGTGAAGTCAATTGAGGATTTTTTGCAGTTGGGTTGTTTTGATGGAAACCAGGACAAGCAGCAACCCGCTAAACCTTTTTCTACCCAGCAGCGACCAACCAAAGCTTCTTCTACCCAGCTACCCACCAAGGGGCATCAAGGGCTCATTATTCACATATCTAGCTCTGATCAGGACGGCAAAGAACGTGCTGTGGCCAAGATTAACTTTCTCAGCCTCACAGGTTTGTGGTCTTCTCACTCGCACTGGCTCGCTGACATTCTAGCATGTGGTATCTGCCTTATGTTTGGTTCTTGTGTTAGACTATGTAGATCCCAAGCAGAAGACTGGCGGTGCTCTGTCGAGCAGCAACAAGACCATGTACACCTTGATGAATGTCGTGCAAGCGCTCAACAACAACCAGAACTTTGTGCCCTATAGGCAGAGCAAAGTTACTCGTATTTTGCAGGATTCTTTGTGCAAGACGAGCGGGGCTGTGGTGATCGCCTGCTTGGTAAGATACTCAACATCTTCATCTCAAATGACCTTGCTTTGTTCATGACCAATGCTTGTGTTCCTCAAATCAAATAGTGCAATACTTGTACTCCTTTTACTGACAAGACGCACATCGATGCCATAATTCAGATCTTATCCATTCTTAGGTGCTAGTAAGTAAACAGAACGTGTAGTACAAAATATTTTAAGTTACCACTACTTTTGACTGTTTGCTATGTATGTACTTCTTTATGTTTCAAGCTTACCTACCTGTTGGAATTAATATTAATATGTAGTATCAGTTATAACTAGTATCCAATTTTCATTCTTCTTTTAACATTTCATGGTTGATGCAGGAAGAAGTTTCCTGCCAAGATACAATCTCTACTCTTAGCTTGGCCGCACGCTCTAGTCAAGCGGCTAATGAGCAATGCCGCAGATCCGTAAGTGTTACAAGTTTCAAAAGAGCAGATGTTAACTCATCTGCAGTTGCTAAAAGCTCCTCAAGGCCAAATCTTTCTTCTATGCACCAACCAAATCCCGTGGCAGGGAAGCAGGATTGGCCCCAATGGAATATGAGCGTAGTAAAAGCAATTGACAATGAGAGGTAGCATGCTATTAACTATTGGTTCTATCTCTTCATGCCTACAAATTTTTCTTGTTTCTTGAAGTTAGTTATATAGAGTACTTGTATTTGTCTCTTATTAAGAACACTTCATGTTTGTTCATGTGCTAGCTGTGTTTCAGTTCCATTGGCTTCTGCAAACAGGTCTATATATTAGACTAGCCCTAGTGCTGTGAGTGCTGGGTGTCCTAGATACCGAAATATACCAAGTGCAAGTGGGTGCTTGTGTTTTGCATAGTAGCAGATGTGTTTATGTGAGCTACAATGGCCCATTTCTTCCTAATGATATGAACATTATCTCATCTTGCCATTTTTCCCTCTCTCCTGCAGGTTAACACCTGGAGTCTTTCGAGCAATGAGCAGCAAACTGCTGCCGCCGCCGGCTGCGCCAGCAGCGAAACCTCTGCCAATCCCCTCCATGGCCACTACCACCACCCTTGCTACCGCCGCCGCCGGAACCACCACCATATCCTCGCTCGGCCAAGATCAACTCCTCGAGATCTTCCTCCGCCTGCCGAGCTTGCCGGCCCTCGTCCGCGCCGCGCTCACTTGCCGCTCGTGGCTCAGCGCCGTCCGCTCCTCCCGGTCCTTCCGCAGCCTCTTCCGCGCCCTCCACCCGGCGCCCCTCGTCGGGATCTTCCTCGAAATCAACGAGGGCAGCGTCCGCTCCTTTGCCCCCTTCTGCCGCTCAGATCCCGACGTCAACGCCGCACTCCGCCACGGCGACTTCTTACTCACCTCCCTCCCTGCGGAGGACGACGAGCACGCGTCCTGCTGGAGCATCATGGACTGCCGCGACGGTTACATCCTCCTGTGGAACATGGTGTCCGTCGCTGTCGTGAACCCCATGACCTGGGCCGTGGACATCATCCCGGTGCCCAAGGATGCTTGGGAAGTGAGTGACTGTAAGTTCACCCTTTGTTTCCATCTGCAGTTTTCAGAGAACCCCTGGCCGTTCCACGTGGTCTGTGTGTGCACGCAAGTGTCTAGGGTTTGTGCCGCCATCTTCTCGTCGGAAACGAGGGATTGGGACGTCCACTCCTGGATGGAAATCGGTGGTGAATTCAACATGCAAGACAGTGTTACCACTCTGCTGGGTGGTTCTATTTATCAGTTTCTCTGTGGCGAAGGACGCGCGATCAGGATAAACAGAGCCACCATGGAAGTTTCCTCTATGTATCTACCCTCGCTGGCAACGGACGGTGATTCCATGGTTGGGGATACCGAGGATGGAAAGCTCTGCATGGTCTATGCATCAATTGATGATCTTCTCCATGTTTGGATCCGCAGCGGGTACGGCGATGGGATTGAGAGCTGGGTGCTGCAGGACATAATCTCTTTGAGGACAAAAATTGATGGGGCCTGGCTGGACCAAGTCAGAATTGTGGAAGTCAGGTCTGGACGCGTGTACTTCTCCATCACGTGCATATCTGCTTTCACAGAGGCCAGCTGGTTCTTCTACCTTTCAATTAAGACCATGAAGATTGAGTTCCTGATGGAAGGCATGTCAGGCATGTCTCATGACAATGCATATCCATATACTATGGCTTGGCCTCCTTGTTTGATTGGTGATGACAGGAGCACTGAACATGAAGTCCGCGGTTGTTTGCTGAAGTCCAGCAACTCCACCACGGTAAAAACACCAGCCAACCGTAAAGCTCAAATATTTACTGATTTGATTGAATACACACACAGACAGCCTGCAATCCTGTTTAAAATATCCATTTCTTGTCTGTTCTTGTGGGTTCTTCCCATTGGGAAAGTTGCTTAGCTGCGCATATCAGTTGATGAATTATATCATCCATGGATTTTAATCACTTGATGCATATTCAGTTTGACTAGTCTTGTTACATGGTTCATTTTTGGTCTGGCAACTGTAAAGCTCCATCGCCATCAATCAGATGGACATTAAACATTCTGCTTGCATCAGTATTAGATCTGCAATTCATTGAACATTCTGCTTGCATGATATATGCTACTGTGGTGGCTGTTCTGTAATTACTAGTGCAATGCTTGGTTGTCCACCTATTTATGTCTTGCTGTTTAACCTCATCCTCCAACATTCATCTTACTCATGCACAGCTTACTGAACAAGTGCAAGCCCTGCAGAGGGAGAAGGAGATACTCAAGGCCAGTCTAAACAAAGCAGAGGAGGACGTAAGATTAGTCAAGACCAGTCTAAACAAAGCAGAGGAGGACGTAAGATATATATATACTGAACCTCTCTTATCCTTGCAACACCTATGTTTTGCACCTGCGACTTTTATCGCCTTATCAGTGAATATCAATAGATTTATACAACACACCACCGCGGTTCTGATGGTTAGACGTTTCTTGCGTGTTCCATTCAAGGTTAAGTTGCTATTCGAGGAGAAGAGAGCTCTTGACGAAGCCAACAAGAGGCTGCTGTGCTTGCTGGAGAAGGAGCAGAAACATGGGTCTGAAACAGAGCAGCACTCTGCCACTAAACCCACCAAGGTAAAAACACCAACCGACCAACCATAAAAAGCTCAAGTGTGTACTGATTTAATTCAATTTAGCACACGCACAGCACAGGCAGTAGATGAGCTGTCAGTCTGGCTACATTGACATGCATCACTAACAATGTGTCTTGTCCTTGGTGTTGCAGCACAAGTGCAAGTCGTCGAGCCCCGTCGGGCTGGCCGTCGATTTCAACAGCGCGGATGCGTCGAGGCAGCCCTTGCAGCCAAACTCTCCAGACTGCGGGGTGCAGAAGAAGTGAAGCCGGCCGGGCTGTGGCTTGAACTGAGCATCCATCCCTTAGCTAGGCATCGTCCAGGCTGTGGCTTGCTGGGTTAATTTGGTTGGTTCTTGTCCTCTCTCATGTAGCCTGCATTTTCCACTTTCTTGTTCCGCTTGTCTTGGTAGCTGCCTGTGTCTTATCATGATGCTTTGATGAGAAAAATTACGAGTGTTATCATAGTAGTTTCGTGTATGTGATGAGCATGTAAGAGACTGTTATGGTAGCTCTAAGCTGATTCGACCATTATTATGTCCAGTTGGTCATGTCTACATATTATTTCTCTATGTGTCCCCTCGGCTGTCGATAGCACTCACTTGCAAGGCTCTCGATTTCTGCCAAAAACAAGTAACGCGATAAGAAGAAGGGGCTGCCAATTTTTTTGCCATCTGCCTGCAAAAAAAAGAAAGAAGAAGAAGACATTTTTTTCCAAAAAGAAAATAAAAGACTATTTCGATTCCTTTATAACTCTTATGCATCAGAATATGATTTTTTTTGTTTGTTTCTTCGTAAACAATCTTCTTGCTTACCATTAGCATCTTCTGGAACGAATCCACTTTTCTAGGAAGATGGAATATTTTGGGATAATGTGCCCTGGTTTTTCACGGAAAACCCTATGGTCCTTTATGGATCTTCTTATGCATTATGTTTGATATCAAGGAAAGACAATTCTTGCATCAAAATGCACTTTTTTTAAGAAGAAATGGAAATGCTACCTTATCAATTTTTGGCAATATTATTTCTGTTTTTGGACTCAGCCGTGAAGAATCCCTTCCTCTCGTACTCGTCGACATGACCTCCGCCATAAGCCAAGCAGCCATCCAGCATCACTTGTGGCCGGCGTTGTTGATACACGACCTCCCCCTTCTTCTCTGGCGCGAGCGACCACCTCGCACCCGCACCGTCAAACCCTTAGGCTCATCCTCCTCTGGCGACGCCACAACCTCTAGCTCGTTCCCGGATTGGCAAGGCAACGGCCCCCTCCCTCCCATATGGTTGCAAAATCGGCCATTGGCATTTTCAGGAATCCAACGTTTACCCAACATGTAATAAAAAAACGTTTAGGACATCAAGTGTAATAAAAGAAGGCAGACCAGACTCTTCCCATCAACCAATCATGAATTTGGACGCGCCGAGGTTGTGCCCCAATCATGAATTCATCACGTGATTGGGATCGAATCGCATCTTCGGCGCTACATGAGCCCCTTCGTGATGGTGTCTAGATTGGATTTGTGGTTTCTGAAATTTGCGGCGGCTGGAACTGTGTTTCATCGACTTCCCTAGGGTTTTTGGATTTTCGGGGTATTTATAGAGCAAAGAAGCGGTGCGGGAGGTCACCGAGGTGGGCACAACCTACCAGGGCGCGCCTAGGCCCCCAGGTAGGGCGCGCCCAGGTGGGTCGTGCCCCCCTCGGGGCACCCCTCTGGTACTTATTTGGCCCATCTTGTGTCTTCTGGTCCAGAAAAAATCTCCAAAAAGTTTCGATGTGTTTGGACTCCGTTTGGTATTGATTTTCTGCGAAGTAAAAAAAACAACAACCGGCACTGGGCACTATGTCAATAGGTTAGTCCCAAAATATATATAAAGTTGCTACAAAATGATTATAAAACATCCAAGAATGATAATATAACAGTATGGAACAATTAAAAATTATAGATACGTTGGAGACGTATCAGTTCCCAAGCGATAAAAGTAAAGATTTACTCCCCCTCCACCAACATACACACTCCACGGCTAGCCGAATCCTCGGGTACCGTCCATAGCAACAAAAGTCCTAGGGGAGTTTTGTTTAATTATTTGCAATTTTTTATTTCGAGACTGGGCATCCCTATTACCGCCACTCTCGTGCAAGGACGACTGAATAAACACTCATCATGAGAATAATCCTCTTAGCATGGAAGATACCGTTGGGGAACGTAGTAATTTCAAAAAAATTTCCTACGCACACGCAAGATCATGGTGATGGCATAGCAATGAGAGGGGAGAGTGTTCGTCCACGTACCCTCGTAGACCGTAAGCGGAAGCGTTAGCACAACGCGGTTGATGTAGTAGTACGTCTTCACGATCCGACCGATCCAAGCACCGAACGTACGGGGCCTCCGAGTTCAGCACACGTTCAGCTCGGTGACGATCTCTGGGCTCCGATCCAGCAAAGCTCCGGAGATGAGTTCCGTCAGCACGACGGTGTGGTGACGATGATGATGCTCTACCGGCGCAGGGCTTCGCCTAAACTCCGCGACGATATGACCGAGGTGGAATATGGTGGAGGGGGGCACCGCACACGGCTAAGGAATGATCCGTAGATCAACTTGTGTGTCTATGGGGTGCCCCCTGCCCCCGTATATAAAGGAGGGAGGGGGGAGGTGCGGCTGGCCCCCTAGGGGTGTGTTGGAAATATGCCCTAGAGGCAATAATAAAAGCATTATTATTATATTTCCTTGTTCATGATAATTGTCTTTATTCATGCTATAATTGTGTTATCCGGAAATCGTAATACATGTGTGAATAACAGACACCAGCATGTCCCTAGTGAGCCTCTAGCTCATTGATCAACAGATAGTCATGGTTTCCTGACTATGGACATTGGATGTCATTGATAACGAGATCACATCATTAGGAGAATGATGTGATGGACAAGACCCAATCCTAAACATAGCACAAGATCGTATAGTTCGTTTGCTAGAGTTTTCCAATGTCAAGTATCTTTTCCTTAGACCATGAGATCGTGTAACTCCCGGATACCGTAGGAGTGCTTTGGGTATGCCAAACGTCACAACGTAACTGGGTGACTATAAAGGTAGACTACGGGTATCTCCGAAAGTGTCTGTTGGGTGACATGGATCAAGACTGGGATTTGTCACTCCGTATGACGGAGAGGTATCACTGGGCCCACTCGGTAATGCATCATCATAATGAGCTCAAAGTGACCAAGTGTCTGGTCACGGGATCATGCATTACGGTACGAGTAAAGTGACTTGCCGGTAACGAGATTGAACGAGGTATTGGGATACCGACGATCGAATCTCGGGCAAGTAACATATCGATTGACAAAGGGAATTGCGTACGGGGTTGATAGAATCCTCGACATCGTGGTTCATCCGATGAGATCATCGTGGAGCATGTGGGAGCCAACATGGGTATCCAGATCCCGCTGTTGGTTATTGACCTGAGAGTCGTCTCGGTCATGTCTGCTTGTCTCCCGAACCCGTAGGGTCTACACACTTAAGGTTCGGTGACGCTAGGGTTGTGAAGATATGTATATGTAGTAACCCGAATGTTGTTCGGAGTCCCGGATGAGATCCCGGACGTCACGAGGAGTTCCGGAATGGTCCGGAGGTAAAGAATTATATATAGGAAGTGCAATTTCGGGCATCGGGACAAGTTTCGGGGTTATCGGTATTGTACCGGGACCACCGGAGGGGTCCCGTGGGCCCACTGGGTGGGGCCACCTGTCCCGGGGGGCCACATGGGCTGTAGGGGGTGCGCCTTGGCCTAGATGGGCCAAGGGCACCAGCCCTACTAGGCCCATGCGCCTAGGGTTTCCACCAAGGAAGAGTCCATGTGGTGGAAGGCACCCCTAGGTGCCTTGGGGGGGAGGGAAACCTCCCCTTGGCCGCCGCCCCCCCTAGTAGATGCCATATACTAGGGCCGGCGCCCCCCCTTGGCAGCCCTATATATAGTGGGGGAGAGGAGGGACTTCATACACCAGCCCCTGGCGCCTCCCTCTCTCCCCGTTACGTCTCTCCCTCGTAGTCTTGGCGAAGCCCTGCTACTGTGACGCCCTGCATCCACCACCACGCCGTCGTGCTGCTGGATCTTCATCAACCTCTCCTCCCCCCTTGCTGGATCAAGAAGGAGGAGACGTCTCCCGTCCCGTACGTGTGTTGAACGCGGAGGTGCCGTCCGTTCGGCACTTGGTCATCGGTGATTTGGATCACGTCGAGTACGACTACATCATCACCGTTTTTGAACGCTTCCGTGCGCGATCTACAAAGGTATGTAGATGCATCCAATGACTCGTTGCTAGATGAACTCCTAGATGATCTTGGTGAAACGAGTAGGAAAATTTTTGTTTTCTGCAACGTTCCCCAACAGTGGCATCATGAGCTAGGTCTATGCGTAGTTCTTCTTGCGCGAGTAGAACACAATGAGTTGTGGGCGTGGATTTGTCAACTTTCTTGCCGTTACTAGTCTTTTCTTGCTTCAGCGGTATTGTGGGATGAAGCGGCCCGGACCAACCTTACACGTACGCTTACGTGAGACCGGTTCCACCGACTAACATGCACAAGTTGCATAAGGTGGCTGGCGGGTGTCTGTCTCTCCTACTTTAGTTGAAGCGGATTCGATGAACAGGGTCCTTATGAAGGGTAGATAGAAGTTGACAAATCACGTTGTGTCTCTAACGTAGGTAAGAAGACGTTCTTGCTAGAACCCTAATTCAGCCACGTAAAACTTGCAACAACAATTAGAGAACGTCTAACTTGTTTTTGCAGCAAGTGGTTTGTGATATGATATGGCCAAAGTTGTGATGAATGATGAATGATCTGTATGTCATGTATGAGATGTTCATGCTATTGTAATAGGAATCACGACTTGCATGTCGATGAGTATGACAACCGGCAGGAGCCATAGGAGTTGTCTTTATTCTTTTATATGACCTGCGTGTCATTGAGAAACGCCATGTAAATTACTTTACTTTATTGCTAAACGCGTTAGCCATAGTAGTAGAAGTAATAGTTGGCGAGCAACTTCATGGAGACACGATGATGGAGATCATGGTGTCAAGCCGGTGACAAGATGATCATGGAGCCCCAAGATGGAGATCAAAGGAGCTATGTGATATTGGCCATATCATGTCACGTTTATTATTTGATTGCATGTGATGTTTATCATGTTTTGCATCTTGTTTACTTAGAACGACGGTAGTAAATAAGATGATCCCTCATACTAATTTCAAGAAGTGTTCCCCCTAACTGTGCACCGTTGCGACAGTTCGCTGTTTCAAAACATCACGTGATGATCGGGTGTTTTATTCAGACGTTCACATACAACGGGTGTAAGACAGATTTACACATGCAAACACTTAGGTTGACTTGATGAGCCTAGCATGTACAGACATGGCCTCGGAACACAGAAGGCCGAAAGGTCGAGCATGAGTCGTATAGAAGATACGATCAACATGAAGATGTTCACCGATGTTGACTAGTCCGTCTCACGTGATGATCGGACACGGTCTAGTTAACTCGGATCATGTAATACTTAGATGACTGGAGGGATGTCTAATCTAAGCGGGAGTTCATTAATAATTTGATTAGTTGAACTTAATTATCATGAACTTAGTCTAAATATTTTACAATATGTCTTCTAGATCAAATGGCCAACGTAGTCCTCAACTTCAACGCGTTCCTAGAGAAAACCAAGCTGAAAGACGATGGCAGCAACTATACGGACTGGGTCCGGAACCTGAGGATCATCCTCATAGCTGCCAAGAAAGATTATGTCCTACAAGCACCGCTTGGTGACGCACCCGTTCTCCCTGCAGAACAAGATGTTATGAACGCTTGGCAGGCACGTTCCGATGACTACTCCCTCGTTCAGTGCGGCATGCTTTACAGTTTAGAGCCGGGGCTCCAAAAGCGTTTTGAGAGACATGGAGTATATGAGATGTTCGAAGAGCTGAAAATGGTTTTCCAAGCTCATGCCCGGGTCGAGAGATATCAAGTCTCCGACAAGTTCTTCAGCTGTAAGATGGAGGAAAATAGTTCTGTCAGTGAGCACATACTCACTATGTCTGGGTTGCATAACCGCTTGACTCAGTTGGGAGTTAATCTCCCGGATGATGCGGTCATTGACAGAATCCTCCAGTCGCTTCCACCAAGCTACAAGAGCTTTGTGATGAACTTCAATATGTAGGGGATGGAAAAGACCATTCCTGAAGTATTTGCTATGCTGAAATCAGCAGAGGTAGAAGTCAAGAAGGAACATCAAGTGTTGATGGTCAATAAAACCACTAAGTTCAAGAAAGGCAAGGGTAAAAAGAACTTCAAGAAAGACGGCAAGGAGGTTGCCGCGCCCGGCAAGCAAGCTGCCGGGAAGAAGCCAAAGAATGGACCCAAGCCCGAGACTGAGTGCTTTTATTGCAAGGGAAGCGGTCACTGGAAGCGGAACTGCCCTAAGTACTTAGCGGATAAGAAGGCCGGCAAAACAAAAGGTATATGTGATATACATGTAACTGATGTGTACCTTACTAGTGCCCGTAGTAGCTCCTGGGTATTTGATACAGGTGCAGTTGCTCACATTTGTAACTCAAAGCAGGGGCTGCGGAATAAGCGGAAACTGGCAAAGGACGAGGTGACGATGCGCGTCGGGAATGGTTCCAAGGTCAATGTGATCGCCGTCGGCACGCTGCCTCTGCATCTCCCTTCGGGATTAGTTTTAAACCTTAATAATTGTTATTTAGTGCCAGCTTTGAGCATGAACATTGTATCGGGATCTCGTTTGATTCGAGATGGCTACTCATTTAAATCCGAGAATAATGGTTGTTCTATTTATATGAGAGATATGTTTTATGGTCATGCTCCTATGGTGAATGGTTTATTCTTTATGAATCTCGAACGTGATGCTACACATGTTCACAATGTGAGTACCAAAAGAAGTAAGGTTGATAATGATAGTCCCACATACTTGTGGCACTGCCGCCTTGGTCACATAGGTGTCAAACGCATGAAGAAGCTCCATGCAGATGGACTTTTAGAGTCTCTTGATTATGAATCATTTGACATGTGCGAACCATGCCTTATGGGAAAAATGACCAAGACTCCGTTCTCAGGAACAATGGAGCGAGCAACCAACTTATTGGAAATCATACATACTGATGTGTGCGGTCCAATGAGTGTTGAGGCTCGCGGTGACTATCGTTATGTTCTCACCCTCACTGATGATTTAAGTAGGTATGGGTATATCTACTTAATGAAACACAAGTCTGAAACCTTTGAAAAGTTCAAGGAATTTCAGAGTGAGGTTGAAAATCAACGTGACAGGAAAATCAAGTTTCTACGATCAGATCGTGGAGGAGAATACTTGAGTCACGAGTTTGGCACACACTTAAGAAAATGTGGAATAGTTTCGCAACTCACACCGCCTGGAACACCTCAGCGTAACGGTGTGTCCGAACGTCGTAATCGCACTCTATTAGATATGGTGCGATCTATGATGTCTCTTACCGATTTACCGCTATCTTTTTGGGGCTATGCTTTAGAGACTGCCGCATTCACTTTAAATAGGGCTCCGTCGAAATCCGTTGACACGACACCATATGAATTATGGTTTGGGAAGAAACCTAAGCTGTCGTTTCTAAAAGTTTGGGGATGCGATGCTTATGTCAAGAAACTTCAACCTGAAAAGCTCGAACCCAAATCGGAAAAATGCGTCTTCATAGGGTACCCAAAGGAAACTATAGGGTACACCTTCTACCTCAGATCCGAAGGCAAGATCTTTGTTGCCAAGAATGGGTCCTTTCTAGAGAAAGAGTTTCTCTCGAAAGAAGTAAGTGGGAGGAAAGTAGAGCTTGATGAAGTATTACCTCTTGAACCGGAAAATGGCGCAACTCAAGAAAATGTTCCTGAGGTGCCTGCACCGACTAGAGAGGAAGTTAATGATAATGATCAAGATACTTCTGATCAAGCTCCTACTGAAATTCGAAGGTCCACAAGGACACGTTCCGCACCAGAGTGGTACGGCAACCCTGTCTTGGAAATCATGTTGTTAGACAACGGTGAACCTTCGAACTATGAAGAAGCGATGGCGGGCCCGGATTCCGACAAATGGCTAGAAGCCATGAAATCCGAGATAGGATCCATGTATGAAAACAAAGTATGGACTTTGACTGACTTGCCCGTAGAACGGCGAGCCATAGAAAATAAATGGATCTTTAAGAAGAAGACAGACGCGGATGGTAATGTGACCATCCATAAAGCTCGACTTGTCGCTAAGGGTTATCGACAAGTTCAAGGGGTTGACTACGATGAGACTTTCTCACCGGTAGCGAAGCTAAAGTCCGTCCGAATCATGTTAGCAATTGCCGCATTCTACGATTATGAAATATGGCAAATGGACGTCAAAACGGCATTCCTTAATGGTTTCCTTAAGGAAGAATTGTATATGATGCAGCCGGAAGGTTTTGTCGATCCTAAGAATGCTGACAAGGTGTGCAAGCTCCAACGCTCGATTTATGGGCTGGTGCAAGCATCTCGGAGTTGGAACATTCGCTTTGATGAGATGATCAAAGCGTTTGGGTTTACGCAGACTTATGGAGAAGCCTGCGTTTACAAGAAAGTGAGTGGGAGCTCTGTAGCATTTCTCATACTATATGTAGATGACATACTTTTGATGGGAAATGATATAGAACTCTTGGACAACATCAAGGCCTATTTGAATAAGAGTTTTTCAATGAAGGACCTTGGAGAAGCTGCTTATATATTATGCATCAAGATCTATAGAGATAGATCAAGACGCCTCATAGGTCTTTCACAAAGCACATACCTTGGTAAGATATTGAAGAAGTTCAATATGGATCAATCTAAGAAGGGGTTCTTGCCTGTGCTACAAGGTATGAAATTGAGCTCAGCTCAATGTCCGACCACGGCAGAAGATATAGAAGAGATGAGCGTCATCCCCTATGCATCAGCCATAGGCTCTATTATGTATGCCATGCTGTGTACCAGACCCGATGTTAACCTTGCCGTCAGTTTGGTAGGAAGGTACCAAAGTAATCCCGGCAAGGAACACTGGACAGCGGTCAAGAATATCCTAAAGTACCTGAAAAGGACTAAGGAAATGTTTCTCGTTTATGGAGGTGACGAAGAGCTCGTCGTAAAGGGTTACGTCGACGCTAGCTTCGACACAGATCTGGATGACTCTAAGTCACAAACCGGATACGTGTATATTTTGAATGGTGGGGCAGTAAGCTGGTGCAGTTGCAAGCAGAGCGTCGTGGCGGGATCTACATGTGAAGCGGAGTACATGGCAGCCTCGGAGGCAGCGCATGAAGCAATATGGGTGAAGGAGTTCATCACCGACCTAGGAGTCATACCTAATGCGTCGGGGCCGATCAAGCTCTTCTGTGACAACACTGGAGCTATTGCACTTGCCAAGGAGCCCAGGTTTCACAAGAAGACAAGGCACATCAAGCGTCGCTTCAACTCCATTCGTGAAAATGTTCAAGATGGAGACATAGAGATTTGTAAAGTACATACGGACCTGAATGTAGCGGATCCGTTGACTAAACCTCTCCCTAGAGCAAAACATGATCAACACCAGAATTCCATGGGTGTTCGATTCATCACAATGTAACTAGATTATTGACTCTAGTGCAAGTGGGAGACTGTTGGAAATATGCCCTAGAGGCAATAATAAAAGCATTATTATTATATTTCCTTGTTCATGATAATTGTCTTTATTCATGCTATAATTGTGTTATCCGGAAATCGTAATACATGTGTGAATAACAGACACCAGCATGTCCCTAGTGAGCCTCTAGCTCATTGATCAACAGATAGTCATGGTTTCCTGACTATGGACATTGGATGTCATTGATAACGAGATCACATCATTAGGAGAATGATGTGATGGACAATACCCAATCCTAAACATAGCACAAGATCATATAGTTCGTTTGCTAGAGTTTTCCAATGTCAAGTATCTTTTCCTTAGACCATGAGATCGTGTAACTCCCGGATACCGTAGGAGTGCTTTGGGTATGCCAAACGTCACAACGTAACTGGGTGACTATAAAGGTAGACTACGGGTATCTCTGAAAGTGTCTGTTGGGTGACATGGATCAAGACTGGGATTTGTCACTCCGTATGACGGAGAGGTATCACTGGGCCCACTCGGTAATGCATCATCATAATGAGCTCAAAGTGACCAAGTGTCTGGTCATGGGCTCATGCATTACGGTACGAGTAAAGTGACTTGCCGGTAACGAGATTGAACGAGGTATTGGGACACCGACGATCGAATCTCAGGCAAGTAACATATCGATTGACAAAGGGAATTGCGTACGGGGTTGATAGAATCCTCGACATCGTGGTTCATCCGATGAGATCATCGTGGAGCATGTGAGAGCCAACATGGGTATCCAGATCCCGCTGTTGGTTATTGACCTGAGAGTCGTCTCGGTCATGTCTGCTTGTCTCCCGAACCCGTAGGGTCTACACACTTAAGGTTCGGTGACGCTAGGGTTGTGAAGATATGTATAAGCAGTAACCCGAATGTTCTTCGGAGTCCCGGATGAGATCTCGGACGTCACGAGGAGTTCCGGAATGGTTCGGAGGTAAAGAATTATATATAGGAAGTGCAGTTTCGGGCATCGGGACAAGTTTCGGGGTTATCGGTATTGTACCGGGACCACCGGAGGGGTCCCGTGGGCCCACTGGGTGGGGCCACCTGTCCCGGGGGGCCACATGGGCTGTAGGGGGTGCGCCTTGGCCTAGATGGGCCAAGGGCACCAGCCCTACTGCCCATGCGCCTAGTGTTTCCACCAAGGAAGAGTCCATGTGGTGGAAGGCACCCCTAGGTGCCTTGGGGGGGAGGGAAACCTCCCCTTGGCCGCCGCCCCCCCCCCTAGTAGATGCCATCTACTAGGGCCGGCGCCCCCCCTTGGCACCCCTATATATAGTGGGGGAGAGGAGGGACTTCATACACCAGCCCCTGGCGCCTCCCTCTCTCCCCGTTACGTCTCTCCCTCGTAGTCTTGGCGAAGCCCTGCTACTGTGACGCCCTGCATCCACCACCACGCCGTCGTGCTGCTGGATCTTCATCAACCTCTCCTCCCCCCTTGCTGGATCAAGAAGGAGGAGACGTCTCCCGTCCCGTACTTGTGTTGAACGCGGAGGTGCCGTCCGTTCGGCGCTTGGTCATCGGTGATTTGGATCACGTCGAGTACGACTACATCATCACCGTTTTTGAACGCTTCCGTGCGCGATCTACAAAGGTATGTAGATGCATCCAATGACTCGTTGCTAGATGAACTCCTAGATGATCTTGGTGAAACGAGTAGGAAAATTTTTGTTTTCTGCAACGTTCCCCAACAGGGTGCGCCTGGAGGAGTAGGACTCCCCCCTCTTGCCTTGGTGGAGAAGGAAAGGGGGGAGGGGAAAGAGGAAAGGGGGGCGCCGCCCCCCCTTCCTTGTCCTATTCGGACTAGGGGGGAGGGGGCGCGCGGCCTGCCCTGGCCGGCCCTCCTCTTCTCCCTCATGGCCCACTAAGGCCCATTAACCCCCGGGAGGGTTCCGGTAACCCCCCGGTGTTCCGGTAAAATCCCGATTTCATCCGGAACCATTCCGATGTCCAAACATAGGCTTCCAATATATCAATCTTTATGTCTCGACCATTTCGAGACTCCTCGTCATGTCCGTGATCACATCCGGGACTCCGAACAAACTTCGGTACATCAAAACTTATAAACTCATAATAAAACTGTCATCGTAACGTTAAGCGTGCGGACCCTACGGGTTCGAGAACTATGTAGACATGACCTAGAACTATTCTCGGTCAATAACCAATAGCGGGACCTGGATTCCCATATTGGTTTCTACATATTCTACGAAGATCTTTATCGGTCAAACCGCATAACAACATACGTTGTTCCCTTTGTCATCGATATGTTACTTGCCCGAGATTTGATCGTCGGTATCCAATACCTAGTTCAATCTCATTACCGGCAAGTCTCTTTACTCGTTCTGTAATGCATCATCCCGCAACCAACTCATTTGGTCACATTGCTTGGAAGGCTTATAATGATGTGCATTACCGAGAGGGCCCAGAGATACCTCTCCGACGATCGGAGTGACAAAACCTAATCTCGAAATACGCCAACTCAACATGTACCTTCGGAGACACCTGTAGTACTCCTTTATAATCACCCAATTACGTTGTGACGTTTGGTAGTACCCAAAGTGTTCCTCCGGTAAACGGGAGTTCCATAATTCTCACACTAGTAGAAAAGGGGCCAATGGTCCAGGCCGCTCCAGCCCATTAGTCCCGGTTCAATCCAGAACCGGGACCAATGGGGGCATTGGACCCGGTTCGTGAGCCCCAGGAGCCGGCCGGGCCACGTGGCCCATTGGTCCCGGTTCGTCTGAAACTATTGGTCCCGGTTGGTGGGACGAACCGGGACCAATGGGCCTCGCTCCTGCCCCAAAACCATTGGTCCCGGTTGGTGGCATGAACCGGGACCAATGGGCTTCCCATTAGTCCCGGTTCGAACCTTCAACCGGGACTGAATGGTTGGTACCCGTTGCGACCAGAGTTTAGTCCCACCTCGCCAACCGAAGGGGAACGGGACCGGTTTATAAGCCCCTCCCTCTCTACCTTATTGAGCGCCTCCGAAAATGAAAATAGATGCGCTTATATAGGTAATTTAGCATAAATTCATACGAATTTCTCTTGAAATTCGTTATGAATTTAAGTTGAATTTCCTCTATAAGCGCATCTGTACTCATTTCTGAGTAGTTTTTTTTCTTTTTCTGCTATATTTATTTTTTTCTTTTTATTTCTGAGTTGTAATAAGCCATTAAAAATAAGCATATATGCTCCTTTTTTAGTATAGTTAATCACAACTATTTTTTGCTTCTATTCATTTCTGAGTAGTTTTTATATAGTTTTTTTTCTTTTTCTGCTATATTATTTTTTCTTTTTATTTCTGAGTTGTAATAAGCCATTAAAAATAAGCATATATGCTCCTTTTTTAGTACAGTTAATCACAACTATTTTTTGCTTCTATTCATTTCTGAGTAGTTTTTTATATAGTTTTTTTTCTTTTTCTGCTATATTATTTTTTTCTTTTTATTTCTGAGTTGTAATAAGCCATTAAAAATAAGCATATATGCTCCTTTTTTAGTACAGTTAATCACAACTATTTTTTGCTTCTATTCATTTCTGAGTAGTTTTCTATATATTTTTTCTTTTCTGTTATATTTTTCTTCTATTTATTTCTGAGTGGTTTTTTTTATATTTTTTCTTTTCTGCTACATTTATTTTTTTCTTTTTTTTCTGAGTTGTAATAAGTCATTAAAAATAAAAAAGAGGCGCAATGCTCGTTAATTTGCTTCAAGCCTTTTGGAATAGTGTCAACTGCACTGCACATAGCTCTGTGCAGTCTACCGTATTCCGCAAGGTTTGAAGCTAACCAATGTGCAGGAGCATTGAGCCTCTTCGTCATTGTATCTGCACTCAGGGCTTATAAACAGCTGCGAGTGCCTCTCGCTTGGCGAGGTGGGACTAAAAAAATAGCTGCAGGAAGAATCAACAAAAAAATAGCTGCAGAAAATAAAAAAGTAGTTACACGGGTCCATTGGTACTGGTTCATGGCTCCAACCGGGACCAATGCTATTCTTTGGTCCCGGTTGGGCGCTCCAACCGGGTCCAATGCCCACCCTTTAGTCCCGGTTGGAGCCTCCAACCGGGACCAAAGGTCTTCGTTTCCCGCCCTTTGGGCTGCTGAAAAGAGGCCTTTGGTCCCGGTTGGCGGCACCAACCGGGACTAAAGGAGGCATTGGTCCCGGTTTGTGCCACGAACCGGGACCAATGCCGTTGCTATATATACAACACTTAGCGCGCCGTCCTCCTCTCCCGACTTCGATCTCTCCGGCCTCTCCTCCTCCGCCGTCGCCACGTCCCCTGCCGCTACCTCGCCGTCGCCGTCCCGCCCCGCCCCGACATCGTCGCCGCCCCGCCCCGCCCCGCCCCGACGCCGTCGCCGCCCCGTGCCGCCCCGGCCGCCCCGCCCCGCCCCGCCCCGCGCGCCGTCGCCGCCCGCCATGCAGCCGCCCCGATCGACGCGTCGCCGTCCCGGCCCGCGCCGCCTCGACGCCGTCGCTGCCCCGCGCCGCACCTCGGCGTCGCCGTCGCCGTCGCCGTCGCCAGCTGTGAGCCTCTTTTTTTAATTTTTGTTAGATTTGTTTTTAGATTGTTTTGTAGTTCATAGATTTTTTTGTTAGATTAGATGTGTAGTAGATATGTAGTTCATAGATTTTTTTGTAGTTCATAGATTTAGATATGTAGTTAATTTAGATTGTGTAATTAATTTGTTCATATTATGTTAGATTTTTTTTTTCTGTTAATAGATTTTTTATGTTAGATTTTTTTCCGTTAGATTTGTTCATATTGTGTAATTTAGATCTTTTTGTTAGATTAGATGTGTAGTAATTTAGATATATATTATATTATGTTAGATTTTTTTTGTAAATAGATTTTTTATGTTAGTTTTTTTATGTTAGATTTTTTTTCTGTTAGATTTGTTCATATTGTGTAATTTAGATCTTTTTGTTAGATTAGATGTGTAGTAGTTTAGATATGTATTATATTATGTTAGATTTTTTTTCTGTAAATAGATTTTTTATGTTAGTTTTTTTATGTTAGATTTTTTTTCTGTTAGATTTGTTCATATTGTGTAATTTAGATCTTTTTGTTAGATTAGATGTGTAGTAATTTAGATATGTATTATATTATGTTAGATTGTGTAATTAATTTGTTCATATTATTGTTAATAGATTTCTTTTGGTGATATTTAGATTGTGTAATTAATTTTGTTCATAGAATTTTAATGATTTTTTTGTTCATAGTATTTAGAAAAAGGAAAAAAAGAAGAAGTAGTTTATATATAGTTGAACTAGCTAGCTGATTTAATAAACTAATTTATTTTACTATATAATGAAGTAGTTTGTTTTTAGTAAGTACTACTTATTTATTTATAGTAAGTGTTTAGTAGTTGAACTAGATAGTTGATTTAATTAATAAGACTACTTTTATTTAACTATATATATAAGTAGTTCCCGCGTCGACGTCGGCGATGCCTATCCCGCATCCTCGTCGTCGTCGACTCGGCGGTGGAGGCCTGCTTGATCAGGGCCATGTTCGGGACTGGGCTCCGCCAGGTTGGTATTGGGAGGTGCTACCTTCCGGGGGACGTAGGTTGGTGAGGAGGCAGCCCGTTGTTGACCCGATCCTTGTTTGGTGGCGGTCGCGTGGGCCAGTGACGGTGGTGAGGCATCCGGACACCGCGGAGGTGGTACGTCACCGTGTCAGCGAGGAGGATGAGCACGTCCGTCGCTACATGGTTGCATTGGAGGGGAGGTTCGACAATACCTGGCAGGTTCTTCAGGGATCTCACTGGAGCTATGATCCTGTGATGGTTCCTTATCTTTGGGTGTCCACCGCCCGCGTCAATACCCGTCGGGCGCTACGGTTCTAGTTGTATTAGTGATAATATTCAATGATGTACGGACACCAAGAGATGATGTACTTTTGCTTATAATTATTGAATGCATGCTAATTTGAATACTATACTTTATTTTGTGATTTGGTTTTGCTTATTGAATGCTCATATTGGATAAGTTCTCATTCATTCCCGTGTGCTAGACAATTTGGTATAATAATGCATTCGGGAATGAAAGAGGAGCTACGTACGTACATCGATCATCGATAGTCAACCCGCGATTAATAATAATGATCTAGTTTAATATTTGAATTATGAACGTAGGCCGGAAATGTCGTACTCATCGGACGACGAAAATCGCCCGGGGGAGTGCAACTGGTGCCACGACGACCGAGGTATGTGCGACAGATTCATTGAGCTGGACGAAGATCGGCGCTTCAGCATTAAGCTCGAGGAGACTTGCGATGTTCATACGGTACGCAACAACGACAATAGTTTTTTTCGTAATTAAGCACGACTTCAACTATTTTCACATGTACTTTTCATCTTTTCCAATTCGACTAGCTTATCTCATGCTTTGCAAGACGCTATGTCTTGGAGAGGATGGATTTTGAAGACCATGAAAATTTCGAAACCAAAAAAATTATCCTAAGTACCGAACATGGTGTGGATTTTCAAGTAAAGCTGTACAATGCTCAGAGTGTAACCCATTTTGGTTGCAAAAATTGGGATGCATTTTGCAAGATGTATGGTCTTGATGAGGGTATGGTTGTCACCATGGATCTTGGTGATCCTACAATCGAGCAAGAGACACCTTCGATTTGGGTCTTTGTGGATACACCTCCAGTTCTTCCCTCATGTGAGCTAAACATAGTTATTAAGTAATTTATATTGTTTATTTCAAAATATATAGTTGACAACTTATCTCCATTGACAGCTTATTTTCATTCTTCAAAGAATGTGCGGAAGATGGTAGACAGAACGTACTACACCGAAGCCTCCGAATTAACTTATCAGGAGAAAAATTATCTGGTTGGATTTTGTACTGATCTTGAGAATTACAATATCTACAATCAAACTCCTCAACATTATGGTCAATACGTGCCACTAGTTCATGTGTTGAACTACGATAACTACCATGGAGATACCTTGGTAAGATTATTTTTTACTATTACAACATCCATGCATCTTTTTGCACACTTCTAAAACTAGTACATCATTGCTAACTACGAAGTTATTACTATGTTTTTCAACAGATAATCCCGAATGATTGTGTGCCTCATCTGATGTGTACGCGTGGTAGCCTTCATATTTTGAACATACGACCAGGTCGTCCTACGAATCTCAACTGTCCATACCGGGTTTCTAAAAGAAGTGGAGACATAACAATCAAAGATTGGAAAAAATGTATGGACAGTCGTAAGGAGCTTCTTGGAAGCAATAAGCAGCGAAAGGCAAGAATTGGAGACAGGATGATCGCCATTCTTAATAATGGAGAGTTAGGGTCTATATTGTTTTATGCTATTTTACCTTAAGGGTGTTTAGGTCCTATACCTGATACTGATGATCATGTGCTAAGAACAATTATGTAGGGTTGGGTTCGATGACTATATATGAGGATGATGATCGTATGACTTATTATTAATAACGAGTAGAAGTTGTATGATGATGCATGATTAGTAGGACTTGTTATTATATACATATATATGATGATGTATGATGCAAAGCATGCATGAGCATGATAGGTTTCCTTTTCCGGTTTAGGCTTGAGAGAAATCAGGAACTGAACTGAGCACTCCACAAGTATGTTATATCCGCGGGTGCAATGAACATAGCAGCAGCGTTGATAAACCAAGGACGAAGATAAGAGAGGACACTTCTCTCTATTAGCTAGCTATAATAACAACCTAAAAATAACCCCCAAAACCCCTAAAGCAGCCACTTTTGTTAAAAAAATTGACTTTTGGTCCCGGTTGGAGCCACCAACCGGGACCAAAGGACCTCTGACTGGGCTCGGTGCACAGGGCCACGTGGAGCCACATTGGTCCCGGTTCGTGTTTGAACCGGGACTAATGGGTGGTGGCATTAGTAACGACCCATTAGTCCCGGTTCATGAACCGGGACTAAAGGCCCTTACGAACCGGGACTAATGGGTGGTTTTCTACTAGTGTCATAGTTACAGGAACATGTATAAGTCATGAAGAAAGCAATAGCAGTATACTAAACGATCAAGTGCTAGGCTAACGGAATGGGTCATGTCAATCACATCATTCTTCTAATGATGTGATCCCACTAATCAAATGACAACACATGTCTATGGTTAGGAAACATAACCATCTTTGATTAATGAGCTAGTCAAGTAGAGGCATACTAGTGACTATAGGTTTGTCTATGTATTCACACATGTATCATGTTTCCGGTTAATACAATTCTAGCATGAATAATAAACATTTATCATGATTTGAGGAAATAAATAATAACTTTATTATTGCCTCTAGGGCATATTTCCTTCAGTCTCCCACTTGCACTAGAGTCAGTAATCTAGATTACATAGTAATGATTCTAGCACCCATGGAGTCTTGGTGCTGATTATGTTTTGCTCGTGAGAGAGGCTTAGTCAATGGGTCTGCAACATTCAGATCCATATGTATCTTGCAAATCTCTATGTCTCCCACTTGGACTTGGTCCCGAATGGAATTCAAGCGTCTTTTGATGTGCTTGGTCCTCTTGTGAAATCTGGATTCCTTTGCCAAGGCAATTGCACCAGTATTGTCACAGAAGATCTTCATTGGTCCCGATGCACTAGGTATGACACCTAGATCGGAAATGAACTCCTTCATCCAGACTCCTTTATTTGCTGCTTTAGAAGCAGCTATGTACTCCGCTTCACATGTAGATCCCGCTACGACGCTTTGTTTAGAACTGCACCAACTTATAGCTCCACCGTTTAATAGAAACACGTATCCGGTTTGCGATTTAGAATCGTCCGGATCAGTGTCAAAGCTTGCATCGACGTAACCATTTACGACTAGCTCTTTGTCACCTCCATATACGAGAAACATATCCTTAGTCCTTTTCAGGTATTTCAGGATGTTCTTGACCGCTGTCCAGTGATCCACTCCTGGATTACTTTGGTACCTTCCTGCCAAGCTTATTGCTAAGCATACGTCAGGTTTGGTACACAACATTGCATACATGATAGAGCCTATGGCTGAAGCATAGGAAACATCTTTCATTTTCTCTCTATCTTCTGCTGTGGTCGGGCATTGAGTTTGACTCAACTTCACACCTTGTAGCACAGGCAAGAAACCTTTCTTTGCCTGATCCATTTTGAACTTTTTCAAAATTTTGTCAAGGTATGTGCTTTGTGAAAGTCCTATTAAGCGTCTTGATCTATCTCTATAGATCTTGATGCCCAATATGTAAGCAGCTTCACCGAGGTCTTTCATTGAAAAACTTTTATTCAAGTATCCCTTTATGCTATCCAGAAATTCTATATCATTTCCAATTAATAATATGTCATCTACATATAATATCAAAAATGCTATAGAGCTCCCACTCACTTTCTTGTAAATACAGGCTTCTCCAAAAGTCTGTATAAAACCATATGCTTTGATCACACTATCAAAGCGTTTATTCCAACTCCGAGATGCTTGCACCAGTCCATAAATGGAACGCTGGAGCTTGCACACTTTGTTAGCACCTTTTGGATCAACAAAACCTTCTGGCTGCATCATATACAACTCTTCTTCTAGAAATCCATTCAAGAATGCAGTTTTGACATCCATTTGCCAAATCTCATAATCATGAAATGCAGCAATAGCTAACATAATTCGGACAGACTTAAGCATCGCTACGGGTGAGAAAGTCTCATCGTAGTCAACTCCTTGAACTTGTCGAAAACCTTTCACAACAAGTCGAGCTTTATAGGCAGTTACATTACCATCAGCGTCAGTCTTCTTCTTAAAGATCCATTTATTCTCAATGGCTTGCCGATCATCGGGTAAGTCAACCAAAGTCCATACTTTGTTTTCATACATGGATCCCATCTCAGATTTCATGGCCTCTAGCCATTTTGCGGAATCTGGGCTCATCATCGCTTCCTCATAGTTCGTAGGTTCATCATGGTCAAGCAACATGACTTCTAGAATTGGATTACCGTACCACTCTGGTGCGGATCTTATTCTGGTAGACCTACGAGGTTCAGTAGAAACTTGATCTGAAGTTTCATGATCAATATCATTAGCTTCCTCACTGATTGGTGTAGTTGTCACAGGAACCGGTTCTTGTGATGAACTACTTTCCAATAAGGGAGTAGATACAGTTATCTCATCAAGTTCTACTTTCCTCCCACTCACTTCTTTCGAGAGAAACTCCTTCTCTAGAAAGGATCCGATTTTGGCAACGAAAATCTTGCCCTCAGATCTGTGATAGAAGGTGTACCCAATAGTCTCTTTTGGGTATCCTATGAAGACACATTTCTCCGATTTGGGTTCGAGCTTATCTGGTTGAAGTTTCTTCACATAAGCATCGCAGCCCCAAACTTTAAGAAACGACAACTTTGGTTTCTTGCCAAACCATAGTTCATAAGGCGTTGTCTTAACGGATTTTGATGGTGCCCTATTTAACGTGAATGCGGCCGTCTCTAAAGCATAACCCCAAAATGATAGCGGTAAATCAGTAAGAGACATCATAGATCGTACCATATCTAGTAAAGTACGATTACGATGTTCGGACACACCATTTCGTTGTGGTGTTTCGGGTGGCGTGAGTTGCGAAACTATTCCGCATTGTTTCAAGTGCAGACCAAACTCGTAACTCAAATATTCTCCTCCACGATCAGATCGTAGAAATTTTATTTTCTTGTTATGATGATTTTCCACTTCACTCTGAAATTCTTTGAACTTTTCAAATATTTCAGACTTGTGTTTCATTAAGTAGATATACCCATATCAGCTCAAATCATCTGTGAAGGTGAGAAAATAACGATACCCGCCGCGAGCCTCAACATTCATTGGACCACAAACATCAGTATGTATGATTTCCAACAAATCATTTGCCCGCTCCATAGTTCCGGAGAACGACGTTTTAGTCATCTTGCCCATGAGGCACGGTTCGCAAGTACCAAGTGATTCATAATCAAGTGATTCCAAAAGCCCATCAGTATGGAGTTTCTTCATGCGCTTTACACCGATATGACCTAAATGGCAGTGCCACAAATAAGTTGCACTATCGCTTTCAACTCTGCATCTTTTGGTTTCAACACTATGAACATGTGTATCACTACTATCGAGATTCAATAAGAATAGACCACTCTTCAAGGGTGCATGACCATAAAAGATATTAATCATATAAATAGAACAACCATTATTCTCTGATTTAAATGAATAATCGTTTCGCATCAAACAAGATCCAGATATAATGTTCATGCTCAACGCTGGCACCAAATAACAATTATTTAGGTCTAAAACTAATCCCGATGGTAGATGTAGAGGTAGCATGCCGACCGCGATCACATCGACTTTGGAACCATTTCCCACGCGCATCGTCACCTCGTCCTTAGCCAATCTTCGCTTAATCCGTAGTCCCTGTTTCGAGTTGCAAATATTAGCAACAGAACCAGTATCAAATACCCAGGTGCTACTGCGAGCATTAGTAAGGTACACATCAATAACATGTATATCACATATACCTTTGTTCACTTTGCCATCCTTCTTATCCGCCAAATACTTGGGGCAGTTCCGCTTCCAGTGTCCAGTCTGCTTGCAGTAGAAGCACTCAGTTTCAGGCTTAGGTCCAGACTTGGGTTTCTTCTCTTGAGCAGCAACTTGCTTGCCGTTCTTTTTGAAGTTCCCCTTCTTCTTCTCTTTGCCCTTTTTCTTGAAACTGGTGGTCTTGTTAACCCTCAACACTTGATGCTCCTTCTTGATTTCTACCTCCACAGCTTTTAGCATTGCGAAGAGCTCAGGAATAGTCTTGTTCATCCCTTGCATATTATAGTTCATCACGAAGCTCTTGTAGCTTGGTGGCAGTGATTGGAGAATTCTGTCAATGACACTATCATCAGGAAGATTAACTCCCAGTTGAATCAAGTGATTATTATACCCAGACATTTTGAGTATGTGTTCACTGACAGAACTATTCTCCTCCATCTTGCAGCTATAGAACTTATTGGAGACTTCATATCTCTCAATCTGGGCATTTGCTTGAAATATTAACTTTAACTCCTGGAACATCTCATATGCTCCATGACGTTCAAAACGTCGTTGAAGACCCGGTTCCAAGCCATAAAGCATGGCACACTAAACTATCGAGTAGTCATCAGCTTTGCTCTGCCAGACGTTCTTAACGTCGTCAGTTGCATCAGTAGCAGGCCTGGCACCCAGCGGTGCTTCTAGGACGTAACTTTTCTGTGCAGCAATGAGGATAATCCTCAGGTTACGGACCCAGTCCATGTAATTGCTACCATCATCTTTCAACTTTGCTTTCTCAAGGAACGCATTAAAATTCAATGGAACAACAGCACGAGCCATCTATCTACAAACAAACATAGACAAGCAAAATACTATCAGGTACTAAGTTCATGATAAATTTAAGTTCAATTAATCATATTACTTAAGAACTCCCACTTAGGCAGACATCTCTCTAGTCATCTAAGTGATCACGTGATCCAAATCAACTAAACCATGTCCGATCATCACGTGAGATGGAGTAGTTTCAATGGTGAACATCACTATGTTGATCATATCTACTATATGATTCACGCTCGACCTTTCGGTCTCCGTGTTCCGAGGCCATATCTGTGTATGCTAGGCTCGTCAAGTATGACCTGAGTATTCCGCGTGTGCAGCTGTTTTGCACCCGTTGTATTTGAACGTAGAGCCTATCACACCCGATCATCACGTGGTGTGTCAGGACCCCGACTCAATGCCACATCAATCTAGCATGTAACACCTCATATCACTTTGCGGCCTCACGCACGGTATTCCCACGGGTGTCGCCTTACCTTTGCCCGGGACCGTTTGCGCCTTTTGGCACACGTATATGATAGTGTCGCTAGCATCCATATGATAAGGAGCCCGGGCTGACATGGCTAGTCGTAAACCCAAAGTGACACAGACTTACAGGGACAGGCATTCATGACCCAGCATCGAACGTGTCGGTCATCAGCGAGTGAATCCGGGCTGTAGCACTGGGCTAGCAGGACTCCGGTGAACCGGGCTGTAGCGGGCTAACAGGACTCCGGTATTCATCGCGTGACATTTCCCCGAAGGGACAGACACAGGAACGAAGAAGGACACATGCCGGCCAGCCTAAGTGTTCCGGAGCAGTAGCAAGCTACCATGGCTCGGTGGAAACACCAGGAGACATTTCCCGGTAAGAGAGGCTACTAAGAATAAACAACTAGATAGTCAGATCCCACACATACCAAGCATTTCAATAACATACACACAATATGCTCGATATGTGCAAATACAACATGGCAACACAACATGACTCTACGACTCAAGTATGTATTCATTAGGCTCCGAGGAGCGAGATATTACAAACATGGGTCTCATGACCCAACATTCAGAGCATACAAGTCAAAGCACAAGCGGAAGCTAACATGTCTGAGTACAGACATCTACAAATGAAAAAGCCTTGAAAGCCTGACTATCTACCAAATCCTGCCGAGGGCACAAGATCGTAGCTGAGGTATCAAGCTAAACGTCGAAGTCCACGCGAAACTACTAGTGAGACTGAAGTCTCTCTTCAAAAACATAAAATAGGCAAACGTGAGTACAAATGTACCCAACAAGACTTACATTAGAACTAACTACATATGCATCATTATCAACAAAGGGGATGGTGGAGTTTAACAGCAGCAAGCCAGCTTTGACTCGGTGGCTATCCTATACTACGACTGCAAGTAACTCTTCTGAGGTGGCGCACACGAGTCCACATATTCACCATACCAATACACCACTATGGATCCGCTCCCATCTCCCTACGAGAACGCCATCCATAGCACTCGCACTTATCTTGCGTATTTTAGAGTATCCACTTTCACTTGTCTATGAACTGTACAGGCAACCCAGAAGTCCTTTACCACGGACAGGGCTATTCGAATAGATGATGTTAACCCTGCAGGGGTGTACTTCTTCACACACGCTCTCACCACTTACCGCCGTTTACACAATATGTACTCGGCAACCTTCAAGCGGAAGCCCAATGAGGGTGTCGGCCACGACCTACCTAAACACTCGAGTCCCTAGTCCAGGTTTATCGCCTATTCGGGTTCCATCCATGAGGAGATCCGGCCGAAGTTTCGCTCACAGCCACAAACGATGTGAGCAAGGTTCCCGAGACACCAAACGGGCGCCCGGTACACCGTGCCACGTGCCTACCGCATCACAGCCCACCCCTCTGGTCAGCGCTGCGCATGGCCTCCAGCATACTACAAACACCAGAAACTACTTGCAACTCCTGGACAGAGGACAAGAGTGATTAAGAAGCCGAGAGGGTCCATTGGTTTCGGGCCCAATGCGTGGTAGTAGTTGAATCATGGATCACAAACACAGAACTCAGTTCCTGAGGACGGCTGCAATGAGACAACCCACCATGTACTCCTACATGGCCTCTCACCGCTACCTTTACCAAATCGTGTTCACACTTTTTGCTCACACACACACAGTAGGACATGTTCACACACCTCTGATTCATCCTCGATGAATCAGACCCGACTCAACTCTAAGCAGTAGCAGGCATGACAAACAAGCATGTATGAGTAGGCACAACAGGGCTCAAACAACTCCTACTCATGCTAGTGGGTTTCATCTATTTACTGTGGAATGACAGGTCATGCAAAGGATAAAGGGGTTCAGCTACCGCAGCAAGTAACAGATGAATCGTTGTTGTCCTAATGCATTAAAAGAGAGCAGGAGCGAGAGAGTGGGATTGTATCGGAATGAATAAGGGGGTTTTGCTTGTTTGGCACTTCTGAAGATAATATAGTTCTTCATCGGTGTCATCGAACTCGTCGTCGAAACCACGTCTATCGAGAGGGGACAAACACCGACAAACAAAGAAGAAACTCAATCAATGCAATGCACAATATGATGCATGATCATGACATGGCAATATGATGTGGTTTGAGCTAATGCAACTAGCAGCAAGTTAAATGAAGTTGGTTTGAACCCTAGGTTCAAATTCAAACTCCATATCTAAGGTTTAAATGCCATTAATGATTTGTGCTAAACAGCAGCTGTAAGTTGTTCTAACATGCATGAAAATGGTACAGATGGATAGATTGGATTTTTCTGATCATTTTTCATATATAATTTATTTCATTTGGAGTTACGGTTGAATTTCTATGAATTTTAGAAGTTTTGGTTATTTTCTGGAATTTCCTGTATAAGAATAAATCCAGAAAAGGATTTACTGCGTCAGCACTGCATCACTGTGACGTCATCGGTCAACTGAGACGGTCCAGGTCAACCCTGACCTGTAGGTCCCATCTGTCAGTGTCAGTTAAACTAACTAAGTTTAGTTAGCGTTAAACTAATACTAACCTAGCTAGTTAATTAGTGCTAACTAGAGTAATTAGTCGGGCGAGGCCCGCAAGTCAGTGAGAGAGGGGGGGAAGTCAAACCGGGCAGTGGGGTCAAACCACGCCGTTCAACGGGTCAGCGGTCACCAGCGTTTAGCCGCCGGCGAGTCCAGGCGCGGTGGTGCACTGCGGGATTCGCCTACAGAGCGCCGTTTGGCGCGCGAAGCTCAGCTACGGGATGCAGACGCTCGTCCGCATCCAACCGTGGTGGTGGTGGAGGCTGGGGTGGCCGGAGTTGTCGCCGGCATCGACCCTGGCGGTCGCCGGAGCTCGGGTGAGTTCGGGGTCGATGCTACGATGACCGGGGAGGCTCGTGCGGGGCACCTATGTGCTCTACGTAGCGCGGGAAGGGAGTTGAGCACGACGGCCGGACCACTAGGTGGCCGGAGGCTCGTCGGCGGCGGTCACAGGCGGCGGCGCGTGTGGGCGAGCAAGGTGCGGCGGCTACGGCGCACGAGAGCGAGAACGGAGAGGGGGAAAAGGTTCGGTGGCTCACGGCGGTTGCAGCAGACATCGAAGCGGGCTCGGGGAAGGCCGGACGGCGACGAGTCGACGATGGGGATCCACGGCGGCTGACGACGAAGAAGAGGTTGGTGACGGCATTTTGAGGCGTCCGGCGTCGAGTGAGTCGACGGGGAGGACGAGGGCGTCGAGGCGGAGGCCATGGACACGTCGGCGAGGCGAGGGAGGGCTTGTGGCCGCGGTGGTTCTAGTCGGCGGCGATGGCTGCGCTCAGGTTCGGGCGAGAGAGAGGGAGCAGAGGGGCGGGGCCTTGGGGAAGAGTGAGAGGGGTCCGAGGGGGTGGCGTGGCACTGCGGGAGACGTCCCGGGGGAGGAAGAGGCAGCCAGGCAGGGAGGAGCTGGCCTCCTTGGCTGCGCGCGTGCGGGCACGCAGCTGCTCCTACTGGCAGGAGGAAGATGACAGGGAAGGAGGCGGAGGTGGGCTGGGCCAGTTGGCTGGGCTGCCAGCTAGGCCGGCCAGGTGGGCTGCACAGTAGGTAGGTCCAGGTGAGTTCTCTCTCTCTCTCCTCTATTTTCTGTTTTCTATTATTTCTATAACTGTAGGGCTTTATTAAAAATACTTAGGCATCTTTAAAAATCCTGAAAATAATTAGGGGCTCTATTTAGATTATTTCCAACAGCCCACACTTATTTTCAGAATTATTTGGGCATTTAGAATATTTTATAGCATTTAATTGCCCAAATGCAAATAGGGTATGATTTAATTCAGAGCCCAATATGTCCTGCAAAAATATAAACCATTTTTGGTAGATGCTTCCACCTCGAACCAGAAATGTTGAACATTTTTAGAGGGCATTTTGAGTTCAATGAAAAAGATTTTATTTTGACTCTAGTTGAATTCATTTGGTGCTAGGGCTTAAACAATCCCCATTTCAAGTTTATTTAAATTTAAACATGATGCATGGATGATAAAGCAAAGACAAGCAAGGCCTGAACTGGGGATGTGACAGCTCACCCCCACTAAACAAGAATCTCGTCCCGAGATTCAAGACGTGAGGTAAGAAGACAAAGGGGACACTAAGTAACGCAAACTTCATGATCCAACTGTCTTCTCGAGGGTGTTGATCTGTTGACTCAATTTTTCTTGACGTCTTCGCTTGCGAGGTCTTCATTCAACACGATAATGACAAAAGGAGATTCTCCAGAAAATGATCTCCTCGAAGATCGAGTATTCAAGATCAACTCATGGAGTGAGAGGTAAGATCATCTCTCGAGCTGAGATACGAAGCATTCATCCAAAGGGATGGAGTGGAACAGATGTCGAAGGTTCACTAGGTAGACAACAATTCCGCACTTAAGAAGGTGGTAATCAGTTGTCAACGCAGCGAGGAGTTGAGTTGCCATGATACCACAACAGGACACCTTAGGGATGGTGACTCGTGGATATATCCCCTTAAGTGGCAAAAAGAATTACCTTTGATTCAGAGATCACTGAAACTCTTTGTACCAGCCTAAGGCAATTCTCAAACGATCGCTTGAAGGAGTTCAAAGAAATGGCTTGCTTAGACTAGAATGGATGATGTGGACTACCTTGTTGAAGACAACACAATGGATGACTTTTGCTTATCACCGGAAATGGATGGGTCCCATGATAGGACCACTTTGGAAGATGATCTTGGAGAGCAATTGCTAAGAGGGGCAGCTCATGGTAAATTGGCACAATGGCGGTGCGAGCTGGGAACAACATGCAACTGTTGGGAATGTTCCAACCATCATATCTGCCCGAGATTCAGATCCGATTGGTGATAGGATACCTCAGACTCAGCATGTCCGAAAAGAAAGTTCGCAACACAAATCGACGAGATGACATTGCGAGATTCTCGGGATATGAACTACGATAGCAATCTCCAAAACATGAGCCGCTCCTGCTACAAACATGTGGACATGCTGCTTCAGGCAAGCATGACCAAGTAGTAGTCTTATAATAAAACACTACCGAGTTCAGGAGGGGAACCATCATCGAGATAACAAAGTCTTGTGCATATCCGCCCGGGCCCTTCAGGATTAGCGCATGAACTTCTTTTCTTTGAACAAATCAATCAGTGGCTTGGTGTGCTAAGAATACATATAGAATGAAGGTTGCAAGTCTCCAGACCACAGAATACTTCGCACGTATGCATGACTGACTTGGGATGATTCCAGGGGAAGAAAAACAAGCTTTCTCAAATCCACGGCGGCAACTTGCATCAAATGCACATGAACTAGAGGAAGTCACTTCTTACATCCGAACATATGCTTCATGAGCTAGCATGAACAAATGCTTTAAAAAGTTTCCAATACTAGCTTGATGTTCAACATGAATCATGGAGGAGATAAAAATGTTGCTGATGGGCTCAACAACAATTCATCTAGGTTTCCATATAAGTGGAATTCCAAAATTATGTGAACAAGGCGATAGCATCGGTCAGACCAAAGGAAATAATGGTGTATGCTCGAGGGATCAACCACGAGTAAGACAACATTACGAATGTCGTTGGTTCTGATTTGATTTGACAATAGCCCATACTCAAATCAAGGTTGGATAAAATGATACGTCCATTAACTGATCGCGAGGTTCAGTCGATGAGAATATCAACTTTCTTCAACACACATACAAGATATCCCTTAAGATGAACTAAATCGGACAAGCTTCCATCTTCCAACTCTCCAAGTTGTTGTTTAGCTTGACCAAACAGCTCAGGGTATGCAACACAGATTCTTGGAGAAGGGGTGGTTTATATGAAACCAACTTGATCTTGGTGATACTTTCGAGAGGATATTCGAAAAATCACGAACCACTGGTATGTTACTAAGCTCGAGAACAATCTTGCTTTTCAGGGCAAGATGATATGATCAAAAGAGCGAGGGATTGACACAATCCTAACTCATTGATCAAAGAGTGCACCAAAAATAAGGAGTAGGTAGCACAATCTATCTTAGGATGATGATTCAAGAACCAACATGCTAAGAATGAAATTATTATCCTTTAACTACCAAGCAACGGAGTTGCTAGGAGTATAGATTTCACACACCACGATTCACTTGTCGGCATTCCGGTTACAATAACACGGAAAACCGAGGAGTGAACAATGATGGCAAGAAGTATTACTGCGTCAAGAATTCATAAGAGGTAGTGCAATTCTCATGATATTCTTAATATAAAGATAATAATACTCCAAGGTAGAACAGAACAAAAACTGGATTGGCATTTTGATCTATGGAATACAACTGCTTTGACCCAATCCTAGATATGGATCAGGTTCTGGAGTTTGTTTCTCCTAGTCATTCCAGAATAGAATGGCTTGACGGACCACAAGAGTAATAGGTATAAATGAACGATCGCACGCATAATCTTGACTATCAAATGATAGACGGGGGTCAGAATACAACTAAAGAGGGACAACCCAAAAGGACATACAATTTTCTGAGTTGTGGATGCACAGATTAGTATGTCGAGCAAAGCTCAACATTTTTCTTCCAGATAACCCATGCAGAAAGGTAGAACTAGCAGATTCACAATGTAGAATGAAGAACTCATCAAGAGCATTTCTATTGTGATCTTTTGGTTCAAAGAACTTCTGCCATAATGGTTCATGGTATTGGAAGAACGGTATACCACAGACCTCGAGGACTAATGCAAAGGTTACTAATAACCTAAGGGAGCTAGCAATTACTATCAGCATGAAGTAAGTAGGGTGAATCTCGGGTTCAAAACCCAGGAATAGAATACTTACTAACTAAATTGCATCACGGGATGCTTCGGGAATAAAGGCCAGAATCCTCACACTGGGACACAAATCATGGCTAGATTACTAGATGATCCCCTAAGACACCTAGGGTCATAATAATAATTCCAACATATATGTCGAGGCAATAGAATACCTCAACTCAGCAATTAGTGTGATTAACCTGGCCCAAAGGAACATCAAGACCAGAGGGAAAGGATTTGCAAGTGCATCAGATTGTTTAGAAACCTGGGATGACTCGGACAGCATAACGGCTGTAATTGCTCAAAAAGATTGGAGACATGCTACAAAAATGGTGGCGTAGCCACTCCGAAGCACAATATCAAGATTTCGAGATCAACAATTATGAACATACGGAAGTAGTAAAACTGAACTGAGATTTGAAACTATCAATTCTATAAGTCTATGGATTAGTAACACGCCATCCTGATAGATAGATGAGAAGGCCTAGTTCTTAATCCCCATAGAAGAGAAGAGGTTGACTCAGATCAGAAGGCCATGAGGTATAAGGAGTAAAAAGAGCCTTACGTTCCATCCCACAATCAATTCCCCTACATATAACTGAAGCATTTCTAGACTCAACTTCGACCAGTTTGGCTTGGTAATCCTATAGGCAGTCAGGCTCTGATACCAAAGCTGTCAGGACCCCGACTCAATGCCACATCGATCTAGCATGTAACACCTCATATCACTTTGCGGCCTCACGCACGGTATTCCCACGGGTGTCGCCTTACCTTTGCCCGGGACCGTTTGCGCCTTTTGGCACACGTATATGATAGTGTCGCTAGCATCCATATGATAAAGAGCCCGGGCTGACATGGCTAGTCGTAAACCCAAAGTGGCACAGACTTATAGGGACAGGCATTCATGACCCAGCATCGAACGTGTCGGTCATCAGCGAGTGAATCCAGGCTGTAGCACTGGGCTAGCAGGACTCCGGTGAACCGGGCTGTAGCGGGCTAACAGGACTCCGGTATTCATCGCGTGACATTTCCTCGAAGGGACAGACACAGGAACGAAGAAGGACACATGCCGGCCAGCCTAAGTGTTCCGAAGCAGTAGCAAGCTACCATGGCTCGGTGGAAACACTAGGAGACATTTCCCGGTAAGAGAGGCTACTAAGAATAAACAACTAGATAGTCAGATCCCACACATACCAAGCATTTCAATAACATACACACAATATGCTCGATATGTGCAAATACAACATGGCATCACAACATGACTCTACGACTCAAGTATGTATTCATTAGGCTCCGAGGAGCGAGATATTACAAACATGGGTCTCACGACCCAACATTCAGAGCATACAAGTCAAAGCACAAGCGGAAGCTAACATGTCTGAGTACAGACATCTACAAATGAAAAAGCCTTGAAAGCCTGACTATCTACCAGATCCTGCCGAGGGCACAAGATCGTAGCTGAGGTATCAAGCTAAACGTCGAAGTCCACGCGAAACTACTAGTGAGACTGAAGTCTCTCTTCAAAAACATAAAATAGGCAAACGTGAGTACAAATGTACCCAGCAAGACTTACATCAGAACTAACTACATATGCATCATTATCAACAAAGGGGATGGTGGAGTTTAACAGCAGCAAGCCAGCTTTGACTCGGTGGCTATCCTATACTACGACTGCAAGTAACTCTTTTGAGGTGGCGCACACGAGTCCACATATTCACCATACCAATACACCACTATGGATCCGCTCCCGTCTCCCTACGAGAACGCCATCCATAGCACTCGCACTTATCTTGCGTATTTTAGAGTATCCACTTTCACTTGTCTATGAACTGTACAGGCAACCCAGAAGTCCTTTACCGCGGACACGGCTATTCGAATAGATGATGTTAACCCTGCAGGGGTGTACTTCTTCACACACGCTCTCACCACTTACCGCCGTTTACACGACATGTACTCGGCAACCTTCAAGCGGAAGCCCAACGAGGGTGTCGGCCACGACCTACCTAAACACTCGAGTCCCTAGTCCAGGTTTATCGCCTATTCGGGTTCCATCCATGAGGAGACCCGGCCGAAGTTTCGCTCACAGCCCCAAACGATGTGAGCAGGGTTCCCGAGACACCAAACGGGCGCCGGTACACCGTGCCACGTGCCTACCGCATCACAGCCCACCCCTCTGGTCAGCGCTGCACACGGCCTCCAGCATACTACAAACACCAGAAACTACTTGCAACTCCTGGACAGAGGACAAGGGTGATTAAGAAGCAGAGAGGGTCCATTGGTTTCGGGCCCAATGCGTGGTAGTAGCTGAATCATGGATCACAAACACAGAACTCAGTTCCTGAGGACGGCTGCAATGAGACAACCCACCATGTACTCCTACATGGCCTCTCACCGCTACCTTTACCAAATCGTGTTCACACTTTTTGCTCACACACACAGTAGGACATGTTCACACACCTCTGATTCATCCTCGATGAATTAGACCCGACTCAACTCTAAGCAGTAGCAGGCATGACAAACAAGCATGTATGAGTAGGCACAACAGGGCTCAACCAACTCCTACTCATGCTAGTGGGTTTCATCTATTTACTGTGGAATGACAGGTCATGCAAAGGATAAAGGGGTTCAGCTACCGCAGCAAGTAACAGATGAATCGTTGTTGTCCTAATGCATTAAAAGAGAGCAGGAGCGAGAGAGTGGGATTGTATCGGAATGAACAAGGGGTTTTTGCTTGTCTGGCACTTCTGAAGATAATATAGTTCTTCATCGGTGTCATCGAACTTGTCGTCGAAACCACGTCTATCGAGAGGGGACAAACACCGACAAACAAAGAAGAAACTCAATCAATGCAATGCACAATATGATGCATGATCATGACATGGCAATATGATGTGGTTTGAGCTTATGCAACTAGCAGCAAGTTAAATGAAGTTGGTTTGAACCCTAGGTTCAAATTCAAACTCCATATGTGAAGGTTTAAATGCCATTAATGATTTGGGCTAAATAGCAGCTGTAAGTTGTTCTAACATGCATGAAAATGATACAGATGGATAGATTGGATTTTTCTGATCATTTTTCATATATAATTTATTTCATTTGGAGTTACGGTTGAATTTCTATGAATTTTAGAAGTTTTGGTTATTTTCTGGAATTTCCTGTATAAGAATAAATCCAGAAAAGGATTTACTGCGTCAGCACTGCATCACTGTGACGTCATCGGTCAACTGAGACAGGTCCAGGTCAACCCTGACCTGTAGGTCCCATCTGTCAGTGTCAGTTAAACTAACTAAGTTTAGTTAGCGTTAAACTAATACTAACCTAGCTAGTTAATTAGTGCTAACTAGAGTAATTAGTCGGGCGGGGCCCGCAAGTCAGTGAGAGAGAGGGGGAAGTCAAACCGGGCAGTGGGGTCAAACCACGCCGGTCAACGGGTCAGCGGTCGCCGGCGTTTAGCCGCCGGCGAGTCCAGGCGCGGTGGTGCACTGCGGGATTCGCCTACAGAGCGCCGTTTGGCGCGCGAAGCTCAGCTACGGGATGCGGACGCTCGTCCGCATCCAACCGGCCGGAGTTGTCGCCGGCGTCGACCCTGGCGGTCGCCGGAGCTCGGGTGAGTTCGGGGTCGGTGCTACGGTGACCGGGGAGGCTCGTGCGGGGCACCTATGTGCTCTACGTAGCGCGAGAAGGGAGTTGAGCACGACGGCCGGACCACTAGGTGGCCAGAGGCTCGTCGGCGGCAGTCACAGGTGGCGGCGCGTGCGGGCGAGCAAGGTGCGGCGGCTACGGCGCACGAGAGCGAGAACGGAGAGGGGGAAAAGGTTCGGTGGCTCATGGCGGTTGCAGCAGACGTCGAAGCGGGCTCGGGGAAGGCCGGACGACGAGGAGTCAACGATTGGGATCCGCGGCGGCCGACGACGAAGAAGAGGTTGGTGACGGCATTTTGAGGCGTCCGGCGTCGAGTGAGTCGACGGGGAGGACGAGGGCGTCGAGGCGGAGGCCATGGACATGTCGGCGAGGCGAGGGAGGGCCTGTGGCCGCGGTGGTTCTAGTCGGCGGCGATGGCTGCGCTCGGGTTCGGGCGAGAGAGAGGGAGCAGAGGGGCGGGGCCTCGGGGAAGAGTGAGAGGGGTCCGAGGGGGTGGCGTGGCGCTGCGGGAGACGTCCCGGGGGAGGAGGAGGCAGCCAGGCAGGGAGGAGCTGGCCTCCTCGGCCGCGCGCGTGCGGGCACGCAGCTGCTCCTACTGGCAGGAGGAAGAAGACAGGAAAGGAGGCGGAGGTGGGCTGGGCCAGTTGGCTGGGCTGCCAGCTAGGCCGGCCAGGTGGGCTGCACAGTAGGTAGGTCCAGGTGAGTTCTCTCTCTCTCTCTCCTCTATTTTCTGTTTTCTATTATTTCTGTAATTGTAGGGCTTTATTAAAAATACTTAGGCATCTTTAAAAATCCTGAAAATAATCAGGGGCTCTATTTAGATTATTTCCAACAGCCCACACTTATTTTCGGAATTATTTGGGCATTTAGAATATTTTATAGCATTTAAATGCCCAAATGCAAATAGGGTATGATTTAATCCAGAGCCCAATATGTCCTGCAGAAATATAAACCATTTTTGGTAGATGCTTCCACCTCAAACCAGAAATGTTGAACATTTTTAGACGGCATTTTGAGTTCAATGAAAAAGATTTTATTTTGACCCTAGTTGAATTCGTTTGGTGCTAGGGCTTAAACAATCCCCATTTCAAGTTTATTTAAATTTAAACATGATGCATGGATGATAAAGCAAAGACAAGCAAGGCCTGAACTGGGGATATGACATGGTGTCTCAGCACGAAGAACTTTCGCAACGGTGCATACTCAGGGAGAACACTTCTTGATTATTAGTGAGAGATCATCTTAAAATGCTACCGTCAATCAAAGCAAGATAAGATGCATAAAGGATAAACATCACATGCAATCAATATAAGTGATATGATATGGCCATCATCATCTTGTGCTTGTGATCTCCATCTCCGAAGCACCATCGTGATCACCATCATCACCGGTGCGACACCTTGATCTCCATCGTAGCATCGTTGTCGTTACGCCATCTATTGCTTCTACGACTATCGCTACCGCTTAGTGATAAAGTAAAGCAATTACAGGGCGTTTGCATTTCATACAATAAAGCGACAACCATATGGCTCCTGCCAGTTGCCGATAATTTCGGTTACAAAACATGATCATCTCATACAATAAAATATAGCATCACGTCTTGACCATATCACATCACAACATGCCCTGCAAAAACAAGTTAGACGTCCTCTACTTTGTTGTTGCAAATTTTACGTGGCTGCTACGGGCTTAGCAAGAACCGTTCTTACCTACGCATCAAAACCACAATGATAGTTCGTCAAGTTAGTGCTGTTTTAACCTTCGCAAGGACCGGGCGTAGCCATACTCGGTTCAACTAAAGTGAGAGAGACAGACACCCGCCAGTCACCTTTAAGCAACGAGTGCTTGCAGCGGTGAAACCAGTCTCGCGTAAGCGTACGCGTAATGTCGGTCCGGGCCGCTTCATCTCACAATACCGCCAAACCAAAGTATGACATGCTGGTAAGCAGTATGACTTGTATTGCCCACAACTCACTTGTGTTCTACTCGTGCATATGACATCTACGCATAAAACCTGGCTTGGATGCCACTGTTGGGGAACGTAGTAATTTCAAAAAATTTCCTACGCACACGCAAGATCATGGTGATGGCATAGCAACGAGAGGGGAGAGTGTTCGTCCACGTACCCTCGTAGACCGTAAGCGGAAGCGTTAGCACAACGCGGTTAATGTAGTCGTACGTCTTCACGATCCGACCGATCCAAGCACCGAACGTACGGGGCCTCCGAGTTCAGCACACGTTCAGCTCGATGACGATCTCCGGGCTCCGATCCAGCAAAGCTCCGGAGATGAGTTCCGTCAGCACGACGGCGTGATGACGATGATGATGCTCTACCGGCGCAGGGCTTCGCCTAAACTCCGCGACGATATGACCGAGGTGGAATATGGTGGAGGGGGGCACCGCACACGGCTAAGGAACAATCCGTAGATCAACTTGTGTGTCTATGGGGTGCCCCCTGCCCCCGTATATAAAGGAGGGAGGGGGAAGGTGCGGCCGGCCCCCTAGGGGTGCGCCTGGAGGAGTAGGTCTCCCCCTCTTGCCTTGGTGGAGAAGGAAAGGGGCGAGGGGAAAGAGGAAAGGGGGGCGCCGCCCCCCCCCTTCCTTGTCCTATTCGGACTAGGGGGGAGGGGGCGCGCGGCCTGCCCTGGCCGGCCCTCCTCTTCTCCCTCATGGCCTACTAAGGCCCATTAACCCCCGGGAGGGTTCCGGTAACCCCCCGGTGTTCCGGTAAAATCCCGATTTCATCCGGAACCATTCCGATGTCCAAACATAGGCTTCCAATATATCAATCTTTATGTCTCGACCATTTCGAGACTCCTCGTCATGTCCGTGATCACATCCGGGACTCTGAACAAACTTCGGTACATCAAAACTTATAAACTCATAATAAAACTGTCATCGTAACGTTAAGCGTGCGGACCCTACGGGTTCGAGAACTATGTAGACATGACCTAGAACTATTCTCGGTCAATAACCAATAGCAGGACCTGGATTCCCATATTGGTTTCTACATATTCTACGAAGATCTTTATCGGTCAAACCGCATAACAACATACGTTGTTCCCTTTGTCATCGATATGTTACTTGCCCGAGATTTGATCGTCGGTATCCAATACCTAGTTCAATCTCGTTACCGGCAAGTCTCTTTACTCGTTCTGTAATGCATCATCCCGCAACCAACTCATTTGGTCACATTGCTTGCAAGGCTTATAATGATGTGCATTACCGAGAGGGCCCAGAGATACCTCTCCGACGATCGGAGTGACAAAACCTAATCTCGAAATACGCCAACTCAACATGTACCTTCGGAGACACCTGTAGTACTCCTTTATAATCACCTAGTTACGTTGTGACGTTTGGTAGTACCCAAAGTGTTCCTCCGGTAAACGAGAGTTGCATAATTCTCATAGTTACAGGAACATGTATAAGTCATGAAGAAAGCAATAGCAGTATACTAAACGATCAAGTGCTAGGCTAACGGAATGGGTCATGTCAATCACATCATTCTTCTAATGATGTGATCCCACTAATCAAATGACAACACATGTCTATGATTAGGAAACATAACCATCTTTGATTAATGAGCTAGTCAAGTAGAGGCATACTAGTGACTATAGGTTTGTCTATGTATTCACACATGTATCATGTTTCCGGTTAATACAATTCTAGCATGAATAATAAACATTTATCATGATATGAGAAAATAAATAATAACTTTATTATTGCCTCTAGGGCATATTTCCTTCAGATACTGACCGCCCCCTGTCGCTCCATGAGCGGTCCAGGCACACAAAATAGATGTTCATTTGAAATTTTAGAGGTGGCACATGCATATTTGCTTGGAACGGCAAAGCAATACCGCATATAGGTAGATATGACAGACTCATCTGTAATAACTTTGGTTTAAGGAATTTGATGCACAAGCAGTATTCCCGCTTAGTACAGGTGAAGACTAGAAATTAGATTGAGAAGCGACCAACTAGAGAGCAAAAATGGTCATAATCATGCATTGAGAATAATTACCATTGAGCAATAGCATGAGTAGGATATAAACACCCTGAACATAAATATTGGTGGAAATACGTACTCCCCCAAGGTTAGGCTTTTGGCCTAGCTTGGTAATCACCATAGCCTGGATAATAATCCGAATGATAGCCCACGGAGGCTCTTGGCGCAGCCTCCACAGCCCGTGGCAACCTCGATCTCCGCATTGTACGCGCGGGCCTCGCTCTGAAGAACGTAATATCTTCCCTTACTGTGATAATCAAAGAGAGCAGGAGCAGGCAAAACAATAGGTACAATGGGTTTTTTATTGAACCTCAAGTTGTAAGTATAATAAGTGATTGTGCCCTTAAGAAACTTATGGCACTTCATGGCCTCAAAGTCTAAGTACTGGGTAGGTAGAATAGGATCATTAGGCCAAGGTGACACACCCAACCTTTTAGCTAAGGAAGCGTAAATTCCACCATAAAAGTAAACACTGGAAGCATTGTGTTGCAATCTCCGTGCAACAATCGCTCCAAGATTACAACGTTTAATTCATGTCAGGGCAGTGTGTATGAGGCTCAAGTCAGGGGCACACAGTATGCTGCAATCTTGCTTGTCCACGATGCATTTGCCATTAAAGCGTGCAAAGTAATGGATGGATGAAAAATGAATACTTTTTATTCTACCTTGAGTCACTCCTCTATCCTCACCGTAACAGAGACTAGTTAAAAACGACTCATACTCAGATCTTGGTAGTTCATCCAGCGAACCCCAATACAAAATTTTGCACGCATCACAGAACACGTCTAACGACATGGTAAAGGGAAGATTATAAAGGCTAAATGAAACTCTAGACTCACGAGGGTGATACTTAAATTTCTTAGTGAAAGTTTCTATGAGACTGAGATGCTGGATGCACTTATCTTCGATAAAAGGAGCAAGCTCGGTGTTGTGAACATACTCCTCAAATTCTTCCTTGATACCTGCACTAACCATGAACTGGTTACATGGCCATAAGCATGATTTGATAGCGGCATCCCGCATCAAGCTTGCAATTGGCTCAACATAAAACCGTCGTATTGAGCTGCTGCTCGATGATGCCTCCGAGGACCTCCTCCTCGAAGAACTCCTTCCAAAAAGATATATTTATTCGCGTACAATTTTCTGAAATTTTTGGGTCACAAAATTTTTGTCAACAAAACTTTGCAAGATTGATAGCAACTACTCATAAGGGTGTCTAGAGGCCATATCAAACTACTTAGAACTCTAAGAACTAGATAATTACCCGCACGTTGCAGCGGGACATATGCTCCAAAATACTTGTTGAAGGGGTGTGCACAAAACTGAAAAAATAATGTATAGCGACAAATAATAATAAACAATTGTGTGAGCCATTCACCACAAAATTTTGCACCTTGTTTTCTAAAATGTTTATCCTAAAACTAATATCCCGCAATTAAAGGTTATCTGAGATTTAACACTAATTAGTGCGTGCATAGTAATAAGATTGTCTGAAGAACTATTAATGGTCATCCTACATAGTAATGTGACAAAGTATAGGTCTGTCTTAGATTAACCTATGCATTGCAGAGTAGAGAATAGGTGACACAAATGCAATGATTCAGATGGTGTCTTCCACTCCTCTATCCTCTTCTTTGGGAGAAGGAAAACAGGAAGCAAGCCTCAGTCGAGGCGAAGCTGCGAACAGGGAGGTCCCAACTCTGAAAATGGTAAGCTGTCTTCTCCTAACACACCAGCAAAGAACACCCTACTCAAACTGAATTCTTGCAATAGCAGTTTCTGCTTTTCATTTTGAGGCAGAGCTTAGGAGGCAGGAGGAGAAGATCAGCGCACCATTGGTTGAAATTTTCAGTCTGTTTGATTGAATGTAGGATCATCACCATCAAATAAAGAAAAAAAATCTAAAATTATTGGACAATATACTCTAATAACCAACCGAGCTATTTCCCCTTTGGTAACTAGTGCCGATTCAACCGTTACCTTTATAACTATACCAAAGTAACTGTACATATCAAAAAAAATCTAAAATTATTCGACGACATTCCTAGGGGGTATGTCTACAACTCTGAAAAAAATCAGCTCAAAACTCGATGTACAATTAGAGATTCAAATATGACAAATTCAAATGTGAATAGTGGCAGCTTTGACACTATTCACATCCAATTTTATATTTTTTGTTTCTATTGATGTAGGTTTAATTAGGAACCGAACTTTTTGAGATTATACATCAAATATTGATGTGTATAAGTTTTCTTTTGAAAGTGTTTGAACATGTATTTTTTTAAAAGATCAATCTCATTGATCTCGCCTAATATGAGATCACACAAGTCTCCTCTAAGATGACAAGGAGCTGAACCGTTGAAGACGAATGCCAGACACCGGTCCCAAAGGACCGCGCATGACAAGAAAATCATTGGCTTGAGGATCATTACATAGATTTTGTTAATTGTTTGATGGTGATGACCCTATACGAATAAGAGTGATGCCTTTAGGCTTTGGGGATCGAGGCATAATGGATAAGAATGAAAATGGGAGGATAATTATTGGGTGGGGCGCCACTCTAGATTGTTCTTTGTGCCGAGCCTTGCCAGTGGTGTGGAAGTGGTGTGCGCAACTGGCCGCATAATCTATGTCATACCTATGACGTGCGAGGTTCATCGCACATCACTAGTAATGGATTACCATTGATGTTCACAGTCTAGCAAACGTCATTCGTATTGACAAGTTACCAGTGGCATGTGCCCCGCGGTGTGCTGACCGTCAACAAAAGAGAAACTCTTTGAAACCCAACCTTCTCCACTGCCAAACATCACCATCTCTAATGTTTGTTGCACAATCATAATGAATTGTTGACAATTTTTTTATAAACCTAGTTGGACCTAAAACACAACCCACTATATACACAACAAGAAAACTAGAGATTCTTTGGCTCCAATGAAACTTTATGGAGCGAACCAAACTGCGGTTGGATGGTTAGGAGAACAGTGATATCCCAAGCTCATCAGAGTTCAAGTCCCAGACTTGACATCGGTGCTCACATATTCCTGGATTTATTCTATGCCTTACGATGATGTGCCTTTGGTGGAAGGAGACATTTTCATCAATCTTAAGATGATGTGCCGGCTCAGTTTCTTGGATGTGCTCATAAGGTAGGGGTGAGTGTATGCTCGTGTATGTGAGCGATTTCGATTGTACAGGGTTAAAAAAAGGAACTTCATGGAACTTTTAGAGGATTTTGATCCTACATGCGTCATTTGATTTATTATTATCGGATTGGAATTTAAATTCAAGAACTTGAAGACGTGTGAAGACTGGTTTTACTCAAAACGTGTGAAAAAGGAGTACCAAAAAATGTGTTTTTATTTTTTTGGCTAAAAAGAAAGAAAAGAAAAAAAAAGTTTCGCTCGGCCGACCCCTCTCGCTCCAAGTCCCATCCCCTCCTCCGATCCTCTCCCCCGCCGCCGCCGCCGCCTCGGCTTCGCAGGCGCGGCCCGGGCAGCCCTCGCGCTCCTCTGCCCGAGATCGACGCCCCGGTCCTCCTCCTCCTCCCCGGCCAACCTCCACCGGTGTTCCCTTGTGCCCCAGTCGCAGCAGCCGCGGCTCGTCCACTCCCCCTCCGGGCAGCCTCCACCGGCATCTCCTCCTGCCCCAGCCGCGGCAGCCCGCGGCACCTTCGCCCGCTCTCCTCCTCCGGCCGACCTCCATCGGCTCCCGCGCACAAGGTTCGTTCCTTCAATTTGGGGGATAGGGTAAACAGACATCGAGGTCGGTTCTCTCTGGCTTGGATCAAAACTAGGTCTAGCAGTAAGAGCGATCGACTCTTAAGGTCTAGAGAAACAGAGTGTAGGCGACAGAGAAATTAGGAAAAAGGAAAGGGAAATGGGTACTATAATTAGGAAAGGCAAATGATTAAACCAGAGAAGTAAACATGATAGTGCAAAGACGGGCAACCAATGGTGCAGATGATCAGCTTTCTCTTTCATCGATCCTGTTAACCTTTTCGTTCGGTGCACACTAGCTCAGTTTGGTTGGATTACAGTGAATATTATTATGTTACCGCCCCTGTATTTTATTTTATTTGCTATACAAAGGCTCATTTTAATTGAGGAGTTGGGTGCTTGGCCGATACAGGAACAGGTGCTTGGATTTTACCAGACAGAAGGAAATTGGGAAAATGAGTAAGCCTGAGAACATGTTCTCGCTTCTTAATCTGAATGGCGAAGATGATGGAGGGAATGATATAGAAGAAACTGCTGCCAGCAAACCTGGTTGGTACCCCATTTCTTCTCGGATGTAGCTTCCAAAATATTAGATTATACTAGATGGATTATTGATCCCCCCCCCCCCCCCCCCCCCCCCCCCCAAATTTCCGCATGGAGAACCGATTTTGCATAACTCATTATTATCCCTGCAGTTTTTCAGTTGAAGCAGCTACTTCCTTTGTAGTTTACCTTGATTCACTGGCCTGTTTTTACCCGTATTGAATAGATTAATGCTTAGCTACTATTGCCAAGAACATAACTGCCTTATGATGTGATAATGCCTCCCTGGGCTCAATTGACGTTCTGTTTTATGGCCATTCACTGTTTAATTTCATGGAGTGGTTATTCTGAAAAGATGAGATGTATTGTATTTCTGCTTTGTAATTTATCCATGCTTGCTTGGGCCGTCATGTCGCATTTTGGATGGTGGCTCATTTTCTAAAGAAGCTTGTAGGGTGGTTTGATGATATAATATCCATCCCATCATTTAAGTGTTCATCTGCAACATTTGCAAATGTGAACGATAATCTGTGGGCCATGACCACACCTGGTTATGCCACTGCCGGATGCGTCGTGCCTGGGTAATGCCGCTGCCATGGGTAAAGGCATAGCATGATTAAAATCCCAGCTGCTGCCTGCTGCTCATTGAGGCCGGAGCAGCAGTTGGCTCTGAAACTAAATTGGAACGAATTAGGTAACTACTGTCATGACCGGGGACTCGGGGAGAGTTGCCATTGCCGCAAGAGGTCATACCGCCACTGTTCAGTGCAGTGTATCAATTTTGCCTCCGTTCATTGTTGGCGCTTCCCCTACAGTTCTCTGAAAATAGTTTTAACTAGATTGTATTGTGACACATTTTTGCTCCAGCGTATTCACCAGCATACTGATCACATTTTCAATCTGTCTGATATGGGCATCCCCTTTCTTTAGATTTTGTCTTCAAGGTACATATGGCTACTTGAAAAACCCTTTGATGGAGACAGGAATATACATATTTATGTTCTATAATAATTCTGTTCCTACTCGCCGTAGTCACTAATGGGGTTGTAAACTGCATTTACTATGCAGATAAAGGCGTGCAAAATGACACAACTGTTGTAAGCAATAATGGAGCAGCTCTTGCATCATCATCTGGTGGTTACAGGATGCCTTTAGTGTGGATAGACTTGGAAATGACTGGTGAATAATTCAGTTACCACAACTTGTTTTATGTTATTAATACATAATAAGAGAATTTATTTTTGATGTTCCGCCTTCATTTACTTGTTTGTTCGTAACAGTTTGTGTTGTTTTGTTCTGCCTCAGAATAATTAATTTTCTGCACAGAGTTTGGTATGTTTGTGACTATTAAAGTTTGCACCTACGAAATAATAATTCAGAGTGCTGATGATGTAAATTTGTGACATGGCCACTTAGAAATCACAGCCCCAATTATTTGTAACCTGCTTAATGATGGAAAATGTCTGGTAGCCAGTAGCTCAGTAGGAAGTTCTTCAGCAGGACAGTGAATAGTCCAATCTGTTCAATCCAATTATCATGCTTGGATGGTAAATTCAAATCGTAATACTGAAAATGGAAGGGTATGAGGTCATAGAGTAGTTCAGGAGGCCTTCTGAAATATATCAGTGTCTTCTTTGCGTCCCATTATTTTATTTTGGGAAGGGTTCTCTACTTTCTTCTAGTGGCTAAGAATGGAGTGACATCTGGTTTAACTTGCAGTCAATGGTCGAACTAGATGGCTCATGGTGAAACAAACATATTTCAAATTACTGATACACGACTTTAGTTAACCAAACTACAATCTGGGATTCAACTGAACAAAATTGCAAACCACAGATTATTTATCTCCAATGCCCCAAACAACTTGTTGGGTTGGTCTGAAACATCAAAGGGCATTTCTTATCCAGGAAGTTCGACGATGATTGCTAAATACGTTGATCTCTGATCTGATTATAGTTGCTACTGCTGTGAATTTATAACTTTTTAATAAAAAAAATTGATGGATAGATAAATCAAATTTAGTTTCGGAATCTATTCATTCTTTTGTTACCTTTTATCTTATGCATAAAATTATGACTAACTGGCACACTCTACTGGACTGTGTAGGTTTGGATATTTCGAAAGATCGGATATTGGAGATAGCTTGCATTGTAACAGATGGTAAACTTACAAAACAAATAGAGGTGGCTGTTGAAATCATTTACCTTTAGTTCGTTCTAGATAGATCGTGTACAATATTATGGTGTTTTTGTAACTAGTTCTGCTTACAGGAATATTCGGAGAACACCCGTGAATTACTATGGTTTTCTGTAGATTTTTTTTACTAACTCTGTTCCTAGTAGCTGTGTTACATAAACTGCAGTTTGGAAAAATATATATCTTAGCCAGCCAATCTAGACAGTACTCCCTCTGTTCCACAATACAAGTCCAAACCCACCCTTTGCTCAGACCTGAATATAAGAAGTATTTAATGGCAAATGGAGTGCTGATGATCCATGTGGAATATGATATTTGTAATAGCACAAATATTTAATGTCAAAATCAGTACACTGGTTTTCTACTTATCATGTCAATAAGCGCAAATAGTGCTTCATCTCAGTGTAGAATAACTTGTCTGTCATCATCTCATCGGGAAGTTCAAATTGTTGTCATTTTGCAGGGTCCTAACTTGGTTATAAGTCAGAGCAAAGCTTGCTTAGATAATATGAATGAATGGTGTAAAACCCATCATGCATCTAGTGGTAAATAATCTTTAGTTTCCAAATAACATTTCTTATTGGGTATTGTTCTCTAAATATAAATCTGATGGCCCCTGAACTTATTTAGGATTGACAGAGAGAGTACTGCAGAGTGAGATTTCTGAGGGTGACGCGGAGAAACAAGTATGTTGTCTGATTTTTATGGTTATCATCACATTTTTGTGAAAATTTGGTAGCAAACATGGCGTTACAGTATTCACAGCTGATTCCATAATCTTATTCATTTATCTATCTGTTGCACTTTAACCTCTGGTTACTTCAGAACTCTCAGTGCCATTTGCTATTCAAAATCTCTACAGTTTACATAACTTTATTTTCATGTGCCCTTTTAACTCATTACATACTTGCCTTCTTACATCATGGCATTATCATGAGAACCGGCAGTGTTGACATGATTTAAGTTGATCATTATAGATTGTTTTCTTTCTTACTACCTCTGTATCAAAATATGAGATGTTTTTGTAGTTCAATTTGAACTGCAAAACCGTCTTATATTTTGGTACGGAGGGAGTATTTATTAATATAAAAAATATTTCTGATTAACGCTAGTAAGCTACATTTGATCATTAAATATTTTTCTGTAAAATGTTGAATTGCCAATTGCCATTTTATTTTTTATTTTTATTTAGGAAATTACCAGTGGATGCCCCAAATTGTGAGCTTTCTGTACCTTTCAATTTTGTAACACTGCAGTTGTTACTTGTGATATGTCACATACATATATCTAACAAACAAATCCTGCAATCCCAAGCCTCCCCTTTTAGCAAAAAATTGCATATGTTGCAAAAACTCTGATCTGCACGTAGGTGGCAATTCACCTATATTCAAAATGCATTTTTCCACTCCAAAATGTTGCAAAAGGTTTATATGTTTTTCTCCCTCCGTCCCATAACATAAGACGTTTTTGCAAGCTAAAATAGTTTGCAAAAATGTCTTATATTGTGGGACGGAGGGAGTAGATAGATATCATGCTGTAACATTTATGCTTGCAAGGTTTCTTGCAAAAATATGACCAAATACATCCCACACAAAGGAAAAGTAACAAACTGATTGGTATAGTTTGAATAGTATACTAGTCACTGTTCAAGCTACACCAAGTTTTGCAAGTGTAAATGTTACAGCATGATCTTTATCAGTATATCCGTGAATGTTGTTGTAGTTCTCACTTCCCAAGCTCTTAAGTTTCATTCTCTGAATAAGGCTTCTGCTTCACCAATTGGTACAGCAGTTCCTTGCACATCTTAGAATGATATGTCATACAGTTTTTAATCATTTATGCACTGTAAAACAGTACATATTGATGCCTTGCTACAAAAATTAAAATAGCCAAAGGTTTCTAATAGAAGTTTCTGTTGGCCTATTTGCAGGTGTTAGACTTCCTCATGAAGCATGTAGGTTCAGACACTCCATCAATAGCTGGGAATTCAGTTTACGTAGATTTACTATTTTTAAAGGTCAGTAAAGAATGTATTTTAGGATTGATATGCTGTAATTAGGATTAATATACTGTCACACAGACAGGAATAGTCGTGCAGCTAGGACTATGGAAAGACATTTGTCTTCCATGAACGCAGACTGGTCACTGTTACAAATATTTTTATCCTCCAGCAGGATTATCAGTTTCAGTACAAAGAATAACTGTGGATAGTGAGTTATATTTCTTGTCAACTAGAATTTCCATCCTATTTTTTTTAATTCAAGCTTGTGCTTTTTGTTTGAGTGAAGTAAAAAAAGTCGGCAATCTCAGGATTGTTTGGTCAATATTCTCATTTCAAAATGTGAAAATCCAAGTAATTCGGTTTGGTTTCCCCAAATGCGGGGAGGCTTGCCCTCAGGGTGAAAAAGGCTCATTCAAAATTGCTTCGATAATGGTCTAATTCAATCCAGAAAATAAATTTAGTTGATTTTCTTGTGTTATTTATTCAGCTTGTTATAGATCAGCTCATTAAGTCAATAGAAAAAATATAGTTGTAAACTATATGGTATTAGATCAAACTGCCTTATTTGGGACAGTGCTCGATAATTGTTTGCTACACTGATATCCATGTCTCCGCATTTATCGTCGTGCAAAATAATTTGTTTGTTCCTCGTTACATATACAATGTGTTCAATTTTTCCTTCGCGAGGACATCTTTTTTCCAGTTTAAACATGATGTATTCCTTTAGCTTTTGGTGGATAATAAATAATATATTTGCTATTTTTTTCCTAAGCAGAAGTATATGCCACGGCTTGCAGCCATCTTCTCTCACGTGATTGTTGATGTGAGCAGTATCATGGCTTTGTGCACCCGGTGGTACCCTAAAGGTAAACCAAATTTGTAGAAGGCAGATTTTTTTATTATTATGCTTGCTTGCTGTCAATTTGTTCCTGTCTATCCCATTGATCCATTTGCTATTTGCACTTGTTTCAATCATGGTCCCTCAACTGCTACATCTGTTTGAAATGATATGAGTAATTTCTGATTTTGTTGAAGAAGATTAAAATAATTAAAACAATCGCCGTGGATAAGCAATATACACGATTTCAGCAGTTAAACAAAGCCTTGTATTCTTGATGTTCTTGCTATATTCAAGCACCAGTAGTGCATTTAGAGTTTGTATGGAAATACGGAACGAAAAAAAATCGCATCTATGGTACCCACTGGCTTTGGAGTGTACCCACTAGCCTTGTGCTAACATATTGTTTACATTCTCAAGTAGGATGAGTTTAGCTCTGAGACCTTTCATGATGTGGCCGAGGTCTAACCGTGTGTTTGTCATTATCATTCGCAGAAAGGAAGCAAACTCCTAGGAAAGGAAAAAGTCACAGGGCGATGGACGATATCAAAGAGAGCATCGCCGAACTGAAATACTACAAGGGCAGCATCTTCAAACCACAGAAATCTAAAAAGTAGCCTTTTTCAAAGGCGACATGGATGGGGTGTATTGGATATGTCGCAGTAAGTTGATCACCGAGTGAGTAGCTAGCCAGGATTTGGAAGGAAATTCCAGGCCAAGTTGTCCATGCCTCGCTCCAAGGCGAGCTTGTCGTATTCCGTAGCTCCTAGCGTGTTGATCAATGTCTGGATATTTCCACCTATGACATATTCTTACTTCTCACTCTCACCCCTGAAGCTGAAACCTGTAAAGGGCGTTTGATATGCAGCACTTGTACTGTATCAGTGAATTGTTTCGTCTAAATTGAAGTATTGCAGCACCTGTTATATAATTCATGATAGAAGAAGATTATGTATGATCATGTCGAATTATAATTCGTGATAGAAGAAAACTCCAACCCATGAAAACTCCAGACCACATGACCACATGATGCTGCGCTGGATCCTGCCATCTTTATATTCATACTAGTGGTTGGGGCCCGCCATTGCAGGCCGTGAGAGGAAGCTATGCGCACCTCACCATCATGTCAATTTTTTAAAATATATTCTTGCGTCACGTGGACATCACAACCATCTTAAAAGAAAAAGCATAGAAAAACTTTTCTTGAAAAAAGGTCTCCCTATCATTTAAAAAAACTCTAAAAAAAACTTTCTCATCGTGACCAACCAGCATGGGCCACATGGCGTAGCTGGTTGGCCATCATTCCAGCGCCTCTTAATGGGTTTAACCTTTGCATATATGCAAAAAAAAAATCACGTAATTCAGGTCAAGAACTTTGCTCGTTCCAAGTTTGAAGTACCTTTTGGGCAAAGAAAACCCTGCTTCCTGACACAATTGCTTCTTTATGTTTATATAGATATATTCTATGAGGAGTGTTTCCTTATTCTTTTATTATATGAATTTGAATTGGTTGAGAATTTTAAAAATATGAGGATAAGATGTCTGAATTCTTGGTTCACTATTGTTTTTGCCAGCAAAATATATTTATATGTTCGAGGGGAAAAACATTGGGCTCTCACCTTCTGTTTGTACAAAGTTGACGAACGGAAAGCCCCCCGCCCCCTCCCTCTCAAGTTGCAATAGTTTGTATCCGCGGCTCAAAGGTGTCAATATTTTTTCTTGCTTTACTATTTCCATGAAAACAACTCCAAAGCTATATACATCAACTTTTTAATGATCCACGACGTTAACCATTTAGGTGCCAAATATCCTGGTGTTTCTCTCTCAGTCACTACTTTGCTTTGACCTCTCTCAATATTAGATTGCATAATCCAAAATGAGCCACTTTAGTATTAAAGTTGTCATCCAAGAGAATTTTTTGTGGTTTGATATCCGAATGAGTACTTTTTCACCTGCACTCCTCACGAAGATAACAAAGGCCCTTAGCTATATCAAGAATGATCCTACACTGGGTGCACCAATCAAGAGGTGCGTTGTTGTGGCGATAATAGATCCACCTATCAAGTGACCCTCTCGACACATATTCATATACTAGAAGTCTCTCAGGCTTCTCTGCCAAAAAGCCAATTAGCCTGACTAGATTAATGTGTTCAACGCTGCTAATGTCTCGACATCTGCCAAAATTCCTTCTTTCCTTGCCTAGCATCTTCCAAACGTTTCACTACAATTGTATATTTACCCAATTTCCCTTCAAAAACCGTCCCAAACCCACCTTCCCCAAGCTTCTTAATGAACCCTTCAGTCCATTTGCTCAAGTTTTCAAAAGGAAATCTCATCGGTGTTCTAGGTAATTGATTAAAATCAAATTAATCTATCTCGTCATATTTCCTTGAGAGCGACGATTTGGTGCTCGAGCTCAGCTGCACCCGAAATCCCACTCGTCCGTTTAATGCTCGGGATGCGAACAAATCCAGCTGGCATGTCAGATGCGAGACGCGGTAAGTCAGGGATACAGTGGAATACGGTACGAAACAGTAGCCACGACGTGGGGCCGAAGCGGAGAGGCCAGACGGACGGCGCCGCGCCTCGCATTGGGCCGTGGACCAGGACGTCGCCTTTTTGTCTGGGCCATCGATCAGATAATAGGTCCAGGACGCTAGTCGACGCCGCCGGCAAACGTTCGGATGGACAGTGCGGGCATGGAATGTTTGCTTGACGCAGTCGACAGGTTAGTACCTATAGATCTGTGACTTCCGCTTCGTGTATTTGCCACCGATAAGCTGCATCCGGCGGGAAAGTGCCCTGACGATCTATACGTTTATTCCGGCGATTGCCGTCGGTTTTGTCAGGTTCCCGGTGAAAAGAGGAGTTCGCTGACAGCCTTCAACAGCAGGATCCGATTTTGTTCCATTTCCTGTTAGAAAACGGAGCAGCCAATGCGAAGGGAGGTGGTTCATATGCAGTTGCCAAAAAGTTCAGACCTGACAGGATGTACAATTTCTGGTTGAAAATGCATAGGCTATTGCTAAAAGTTCAGTCCCTGACAGAATCTACATTTGCGAAAAGTACAGGCTTCGCCTGGGCAGAGTGCCACCGGACAGGACTCCATGCCCTTCCTGTATGAGTGCTCTCGAGATCTCAATTCGCAAGTATGCAGAGCAACCTGACACGAGTGTGATACGACCTGAGCTAGGGCTCAGCTTTGACTCTTTGGGCGAGGCATATGATATCTGTAATCTGTATTCATGGGAGGTCGGTTTTGGAATACAGTATGGTAAGAGCAGGCTAAATGCGGAAAGAACAAAAAGCATGCAGGAAATCGTCTGTGGTTGCTCGGTGAGTGTTGGACTGCATTAAAAAATCTGAGCACAAAAAAGCAAATATATATATTAAAAAGATAAAAGGTTTTGCAGAATCATAATCTGATACAAGGTTTGCTTTTGTTGGTGATTGCCTTGCAGGGGAAAACTGAAGCCGAAAACAAACCTGATCAGACTTCTGCGTGCATCTGACAACAGCTGTTTTATCACTGAACACTGCGAGAGCCACAACCACTCCATGTTGCTGACTACGGGAGAGAAAGTGCATTGGCCTTCTCACAAGCACACTGATGTGTACAAGGATTTTATAAGGCAGCTCAGAGAAAACAATGTGAACCTGGGGAAGGTGTACAACATAATAGGTAGCTTCTTTTTTTCAAGTAATTATCATGCCTGACACAAAGGAAATGCCATTTTAATTGCAGAGGTTGGTTGTTTAGTATCCTATAAACTAATAACTTTTAGTAAGATCAGAAAGCAGATTGTACAGACACATGGTTACAGTTAATAGTATCTTGCATAAGGGTGCAATGAACTGACAAAGTCATACATAATACCACTAGGAAGCTGGAGATGGAAAGGAAACAAGTCAAAAATTGTTTGTTTGGCACACCATCATTATGAATCACATATCCATCACTTACATCCGGCCCACATTGTGAATCCGTTTGTTTGGGGGAGGGCGCGAGACCCCCCATAATTTAGATGATTCTGAAGCCACCTCGAGAGATATCTTAATGCTTCTCCCTGTTCCAACTCTGCATTAGTAATCATATAAGATAAATAGATCCTCTCATGATGGTAGACACAGACATTGAAGTATAATAAACCAAAAGTCAGACTACTTTGACAAACTTCCTGCTTTAACAAAACTTCAAAATATATTGCAGACTAGTGCAGAGCTATGGAAGTGGCTATCAACAAGGCTTATCCTGGCATTGTGCACCGATGGTGCAAGTGGCTTGTCCTGAAGAAGGCAAAGGAAACCTTGGGTCCGCTTTACATGAAGAAGAGTGATTTTCAGGCTGAAATTCACAAGGTTGTGAACCACATGTTGACTGAGGATGAGTTTGAAGCAGCTTGGGGGGTGTTGTTGGATAAATATAATCTCAGGAATCACACATACATGATGCAAATATATGTAACTAGGAGAAAATGGCAAAACTGTACTTCAGAGGTGTGTTTTGCGTGAAAATGACAAGCACCCAGCATAGCGTGCAAACCACATGTTGAAAACGTATATGCCCAATGCATGTGTTAGTTAGGCAATACATGAGGTTACAATTTGACCGTGAGCGTGACAAAAGCTACGAAGAGAAAAGGACCATGATTGTAAGTACACTTTGTTTCCCCCTCTCATTTCATGCCGGTTGCATTTATCGAGTAAAAAGATTTGTTTTTCTATCCCCCCTGCTGTGAGAATTTGAAGATGACTGGACGCATTGATTTGGCTGAAAACCTTCGACTTATTCGTCTATTGTTGTATATAATAATGGCAGGGTGGTGCTGTGAGGCAGACCAACCTTGCGATAGAGCAGCATGCAAGCAAGCTGTACACTAGGAATATGTTTGGGGAATTTGTACGCCTCCTCATCGAAGGTACATCCTACAATGTAACTGAAGTGGAGAAGATGAGGACATACATCACGACTCACAACAATGCATCCAAAAGAGAGAAGTGGTGCAGGGTTGATTACGAAGTGACCATAAGCGAAGACAAATCAATATTTGCATGCGAGTGTGGTCAGTTCGAGTACACTGGAATGCTGTGCAGCCATGTCTTGCGGGTGAGCTGCCATGAATCTTTGTATATCTTCATTTAACAAAACAATAGGTAAGCTGCCATGTCTATTGTTGTGCACACAGGTGATGGAGATCCTCCACCTGGAAGAGATCCCTAGGCACCATATGTGAAGCGGTGGACAAGAGACGCGAGGGATATACTGCCAGAGCACTTGGTCCAATACCAGAGAGACAATTTAATGAAGCTGTTGTTCACACGTAGGCACGCAACGCTGTACTTCAAGGCCATGGAAGTCATGCGGATGGGAGATGCAAGTGCTACATGACCACATGCATGCAGGTCTGGAAGTTGTGCTACTGAGTGGAGCACCATTGGTAGAGAAGAGAGATGGTTTGGCGTTTGAGGACAGATTAGTAGAAACAGCGGATGCAAAACTACATGGCAACAACGACTTTGCAATTGTTGAAGGTGGCACGGAGGAGTGCGCGCCATAGTGCTGGGCATTCTGCTAGTGTGAATGCCCTGCAGGGGCTCGCAGCCCCGGACAAGCATAGAGGTGCTGGAAGGCCGACAAACAGCAGAGACAAAGCCCTGTATGAAGGGCTAAGTAAACGAACTAGATTCTGCAGCATTTTGTCGCCACGAAGGTCACAAGAGGACGGACCACATGTCCAGAAATAGGGGATGCCCCAAAAAGCCACGGAAGCCAGGGAAATGCAAGAACTGCGGAATAGAAGAGCATCGCCGGGCCACTTGGTATTGCTAAGATCTGAACTATATTTTCTTTAGTTTGTAGTGCTGGTTTTTAAAACACGAGATCTTGCGGTGTGTTTTCACATGAGCACTGGTCCATGCTTATCCATTAGACCGCAGTGTCGCGAGTCCCTGCTGTATCTAAAGAGCATGAACTATGTGTATGGATGTCTGAACTATGATGGCCCGTGTTTAGTGTTATCTGAATTCTGATGAATTAAGGTCCCTGCTTACCTATTGTTTGCGGCACACCCTGGGGGGCATTGAAAACTTATAAAATCTTGCAACATGCTGTCAATCTTGCTGATTATAATACTATATTTTTTTCGTAAGAATGGCATGTCATTTGTTTCATGTGCTGAAGATGTGGTGGGTTGACACTTGGGAATCATGCGTGGCCAGGGGCGCAGTGGGTTGTGTACGTGAACTCCAGTTTTCAGATTTGGTGGCTTGCTGCTGGGCAGTAGCAATCTGCATGGGGGTCATCCTTCTAGGCGCACTGGAACTCGAAGACACGGCATTGGCGTGTCTGAAAAAAGAAACACAGCAGAAACAGGAGCAAAAATAGGGATCAATCAGATATGATATGACACCACCGGATTCATGAGCTGACGAACAACCGGAGAGGAAAAAAGAACAAATACAGATCAAATCTACTTGCATCTACAGCCACTCCTCGCCACATGCCCACGTTGGTCTCGATCTCGTCACCACAAAGTGGGCAGCGCATGAGCGGCAGCAACCAGTCGGCTGGGATGGGGAGAGAGGTTGAAGATGAAGCAGACATAGCGGCGTAGCTGTAGATGGGGATGGGAATTGCTCGGCAATGAGACAGTGAATGAGAGTGGCGGACGGATGGCGAGTATGGGTTCACATTTATGGCTGGTGGACTGGTCGCCGCTTGGATTGACGACCCGCACGGCTCAGGCTGGCTCAGATACATTGCCGAGCCATCCCTCGTCAGTCTGTCCCGCAACGGCAGCGCGTCGCGCCGTCGCAATGAATGCGTCGCTGCAACGGTCACCAAAAAAGCATATACGAGATGGAAATACAAGGGGCGCACGCATCCACATGTGAACCATCGGTCTGGATTTCGAGATCAGTTGAGCCCGTGCTCAGAAACAGATTTTCGTATTTCCTCCTCCTCTTTATATAAAACCAGCAACGATATGAAATAAATACAAGAGAGCACTAATAGCGCCAAGTGTAGCATCTAATAACACCTTTGTTTTGTTTTCTTCATTCAGCGCCTTGAGGTAAGGAATGGAGCCATAGCTAGACTGCATTGATTGAAAGGAGAAGATCTTTGTCACCCAGACACATTCGCCATAGGAATCGTCGTGGTAATAACAGAAGATAGCAGCCCCACAGGAGCAGCTTTTCAAGAAATGGAGGGAAGGGTCAATAGTCGATGTGCAACCAAGATTTGGCTGCCTTACATCCACTGGCTTGCAAAAAAAGTTCTTATACGGGCATGTGCATTGCCCCCCGATGCGTATGTCGTACTCACCGCAAACTGTTGGTTAATCACAGTCATTTATCATTACTTCATATACATGCAGTCCACCAGCCAATTCATACGGCCCCTAGTTTCCATCTGACTCTAGTCTCATGTATTGGTTGGATTTGGTTACTCACAATGAGAAACCACCGTACCTATCTGACCGCACAAAGATTGTGAGGCTTCCATTCATAAATATAGCCCTTGTTAGATCGCTTTCCCTCTTGTGACCAGTCACCGAATAATAAAATGAAATGTAGAATTGTGGTGTTGAAGATTCAACATAGGCATATAATCCATGTCAGAGCACGTCGATACAGAACTGATTCTTGGTCGTATTTATTGCACAGGTATTTACTATGAGCTTCATGCCTTCCACGGGTGACCGTCCATGGACAAATGTGCAGCAGGAGGATCAAATGACTGCCACATTGCTCTAATCAAACAACAGAAGGATTCCAATCTCATTGGTCATTACCCTGCTAAAATTCTCATTGATCACCATGCCGGCAATAGAACGGCCTGAGTTACTTGCCCAAATATGGCTACTATCAACATCCAGGAGGACCAAGTTTGCATCAGAGGAAAGCTCAAGGGCAGCATTCTTCCCAACAAGGCGAGCTCGGTTAGTTGACCAAACCGCCATCGCGGGATAAAGGTCGGTCCAGACGACAAAAAGGGACATGTCGCATGCAGGGGTGGAGACACATAAGAATCCTGCAGCAAAGGCGCTTCCATCGCCAGAGGGATCTTGTCCTAAACTGGTGAGAATAGAGTGCATGCTGAGCGAACCAGCGGCGGTGTTGTTGATCCACATGTTCAGGACAGTGCTTGAAGAGTAGAAACAAGAACATGAGGTCAGGGTCGCACCTGATGATGCTAAGACACCGGTGGAGAAGATGTGATTGCCGGGAAGATGGCACTCAAGTACAATTAGGTGGCTGGGAATGAGCTTTCAGAGTAGAGAATGGCAAGACACATCACATCCTAGCAGTATTCAGAAGTCCTACCCAATAAGTACGATAAATACCAGCTTGGTCTACTAATATATGTTCGGACGATTAGAAAATGGCAATGAATAAGAAGGTCATTGCTTAAATATATGTCATTGTTGACACATCAGGCTAACATGTTTACATTCTTGAGTACTGCGAGTTTTAACATTGAGATCTTTCCTGGTAAACTTGTTGAGACGTGACCTTGTGTTTCTTTGTCGTCATCATTCGCAGAAAGGAAACAAACGCGTAGGAAAAGGAATAAATTCACAGGGCACTGGATGATACCAAAAAGGGAGCATCGCAGAACTAAAAGACAACATCTTCAAACTGCAGAGATCTAACTAGCTAGTAGCCGGTTTTCTAAGGCGACATGGATGGAGCGTAGCAGATACTTTACTGATGTTGAGCATAGAATGAATAGTTAGGATTGGGGAGGAAGAAATTTTCAGGTCAACCTGTTTGCTACGAGCTCATCATATTCCATAGCTATCTCATCTTTTTCGATAAATGACGCTTTTATTTTAACTCATAATATAGCATCAAGAGGATATACAACATAATGAGTATATGCGACATCTGCATGACTAAAATGCACACATCCACCACGAACTAACGTGCACTATAGGAAAAAACATGCTAGCAACATTGAAATCGTATGACATCGAAACTATGCCTATGGGTTAGAAGGTTGAGGTCCTATCCATATACTGTGGTGCCACCCATGTAGGGTTAAAAATCTCCATAGTACAAATTGGAAAATTATATAGTCAAAGGTTTTTAAAAACCTCTATAGACTATGCACTATTTTCCAGGTAGGAACATTTCAACCAATCACAAAGTTCACCATCTCACTGGCAACTTAGACACCAACACTGAATTTGTGGTACAACCACTCACTGTGAGGGTGTAGCCATCTAGTACCAACCCATTGAGGATGGCCTCGGCCTCATCCGGCCTGTCCACCGCCACCATTGCTATGGTAACACGTCCGATCCTAGGTGACGTCACCTCGGCAGTGGAAACTTCACCATGCTTGGTAAAGAAGCGGTGCAACAAAGAGTTGTCCATGTTTGGAGGCAAGTTCTGCACGACGAAACTGAAGAAGGGTTCCTTGGACCGTTCCGCTGGTATCTCCTTGCGGATAGAGCTAATTGCCTTTGGAGCCTCCGACCTTTCTCTAATTACCTGAACAAAAACAAGCTAGGTTATGGACCATGCCACTTGATGATGCCAAACACATGCGCATGCGCGCCTACATAAGTGAGTCGAAGTTCCAACGTAATAATAATCATCATTTACGAAGTATAGGAAATGATCTTCTAGTTGCTGTTAAAAATAGTCAAATATATTTTTGAGAAAGGAAATAAATATAGAGGATTAGCTTCTGAATTGTCACGTATTCCACAAGGACAAAAGATGCTCAACCTTAATAAGTTCGCAGGTCGTGTTAGAATTTTTATCTATAGCCTTAAACTCCATGTAATGTAGAATTAGCAATTTCATAAATATGGTGCAATGTGGTTTCAGAGGGACTATCTTAGCCGTTGGACCCCACCTCCCCCAGGCAGCAGTACCCCCCCCCCCCCCCCCAACCCGTTAATCCTCATCCTCGCCTTCACCGGTGGCGCCGCGGCTGACCACGTCATCTCTATCTTGGCCTCAACACTGTTCTCCTCTGTCCTCTAAAATCCCCAAATTTTGTGTGACTAGGAAATACAAAACTTTGATTTCAAAAGATCTTTTTTTTGGTGATGCATTGTATGACTTGCATGTGATTAGTGATCAACCACTGGATCAACCCAATACAGTTGACGAGACTGTACAATAATGGTGCAGGCTTTACCTGGACTTGAGCAATGGGAGGCTCGGGGACGAGCCACATACCTGCGCCATTTTCACCGCCCCACCAATTTAGCGGCAGGTACTCCATGAACTTGGTTTTGTTGTCGATGAGGTTGTGTCTGAACACGCCAGTCAGTGACGAATACGACAAGTTGTATACTCTAGACCACCGCAGGAAGAAGTAAACGCACCCGCCGATCACGTCGTCCTCCCCGCCACCAAACCTTGCGGCGTCCATTGCGAAGCTGCTTGGGAACCCTAGAAACATGACACGGTCGGTGAAGCTCACGCCGTCCCTCCTCGCCCACCGCATCGTACGTCTACCACCTACGCCGGCATCTTCCACGAGTGCGTGCACCCTGACCGTGAGTGCATGCGCCTGTGTCTCGTTGCTGTGGCGCCGATGTATCGAGATCCGGTGATTGGGCCAATGGAGTAGGACGGACAGTCGCAGCAACTCGCCGCGGGATTCAAGTATGTGGCTGGAGACGAGACGCCATGACGTAGCGCACATCTCATCGTTTTCAACAATGGTAGTGTGGATGGTTCGCGCCGACACCACCAGCTGGAGGTGCCAGATGTCATTGCGAGTATCCCCGTTCACGCACACCAGGATCTTGCCATCGTGGTATGCGGCAAAGCAATGATTCTCTTCACCATGATTGTTTTTGAGCCGTAAGTTGTTCCTCCCCATCCTGAGCCCTCTCTCGACGACCGTCCACGCGGTGTCGCCGGGGCTGAGGATAGCCGCTCGGATGGCCGTGCACGCCATCCCTTGCTCAGGGTCGTCCTCCGGTTTGCAGAAGCTGTAGAGGAAGACGGTTCCATCGCCATAGATGACGCCATGGGACTTGGCTGCGATGTTCCACTTATCATCGTTGTGCAGGAAGGGCGGCAGAGGGGTGGCGTCTCCGGTGAGAGGGTCGACCAGCTTATTATTATTAGGGCCGCGGTGGCTGAAGAACCAATACGCCGTGTCGTCGGCTCATGCCACCCACCCGAGCTCGTGGAAGCTCGGGTGGACCGCCGCGTGGTAGCTCGTCTTGGAGAAGACGCAGCGGAGCCCGACGCGGCGGCAGGACGGCCGGGCGACGAGCCAGGGGAAGAGGAGGGGGCGGAATACGGCCGTCTTGGGGGGCAGCGATTCCCGCCACGAGACGCAGACGGCGTGGAAGCGGACAAAGTCGGTGGCGTCGTGCAGGCGGCCGGAGATGGCGGCGAGCAGTTCAGGCGGGAGCTCGGTCCACCGTCGCGGCGGCGTGGACATGTTTGGGTACAGTAGTAGCTCGATCGATCTAGTTGTCCGTCAGAAAAACACACGTCCACGCGCGGCTGCTGCTAGGGTTTGCAATGGAGACGAAGGCCTGGCATGCGTGCAGATGCTAGCCGTCGATGCGTGGATATCGATTCCAGGAAGCAGTGGCGGATCCAAGACCCAGGCCGGGGGGGCCTGGGCCCCGGGCGTGGGGAGGAATTCCTTTGTTGATTGTAGCTTCTCAGGCACTGTTTGACACTGTAGCGGCACTGTAGCAAGCCTGGGGCCCGGGGCGTCTCGCTGGGCTGGCTCCGCCCCTGCCAGGAAGCAATCTCATCTGTTGCTCCCTGATATGCGTCATGCATGCAGAACAAAGCAGTTTTTTTTGTTGCCGCAAAATCATATATATTCTTTATTTGTGGGTACAAAAAATATAGATGCTGACATATAATACTAATTGGGTCCGAATAACTGCCACACGTGTGGCGTCGATAGGAACCCGCCCGCACGCCTCGTGCGGCATAGACGGGGATCGGCCCGCACGACCACGTCCGAGCGCGCAAAAGCGCGGCCCGCACGTCCGGTGTGTGGCAACCCCGCCCGCACTGCCCCGTCCGGGCCAGAAGACCGGCTGCCCGCACGACCCAGCCGATCCACGCCTCCGATCCATCCCCTCTCTCCTACGCCGCCATCGTCCCCAACCTCTCGAACCCCCGACATCCGTCGCCGGCCATCCCTGGTTGCCATGGCAACCAGGGCAGATCCGTAGGGCGCTCCGACCCCAAACCACACCCTAACCCTCCCCATCCACAGCCCCCCCACTCCAATCCAGCCCTCCAGACACGATCAGCTAAAACCAGGTGAAAATTCTCGATCTCGTCCTTCCATCTCATTCTTAAGGCTGAAAAATCTCCCGATCTTGTACTGGGTCCATACTGTAGGGATAGAACACTGCGTGGTTCGGTGTATATTCGCAATTGCCAGGCAGAGTGCACCAGATCTGCCATGTACTAACGTTCGAAATTGACTTAATTTCCTAGTTTAAGTGACGCAAGTAGTTGGGTACGAAAAAATAGGACGGTAGGGGCAAAATTTTGGAATGGAGATGGTTGGAAGAAATTAATTGCCACTTGTGTGTAATGACAGTTGCCACCTTCCGTTGTCGTTAGCTGCCACCTATTATGACCCGTCGGTTGCCATCCATATCTTCTGTGTGCAAGCAGCACAGGAATGCTATTCTTGTGGGTTGTTGATGCCTTCTTGTTCATGCAGAGATTGAGAACACATTGGAAAAGAAGGAAGGGAGACACGGTAAGAATGAATCACGAAGGTGGCGCTGGTGATTGGGGTTCTCAAAGGCCAGAAACAGCCCCTTGGGATGCAACAGAGTACAGTCAGCTCATCTCTTCAGGGCCGTTGCTGCCACTACTGGAACAGTATGCAGGCGTAGGTATGATGCGTGCTAACAAAAAGAAGAGAACAGTTGCCATCTTCCCGACGATGAAGATGACATTCTACTTTTGTCGTGCATTGCCATTTTTTAGCAGGTTCTTATGACCAAAACACAATTATCGGGGCCCCGTGGCAAGTTCACTCGCAAGGAGCTATCACTGACAAATGTACGGGCAGCAAACTTCAACTAGCTTGTATGGACAGTCAAGGTAATGTAAACACGGAAAAAAAGAGCGCATACTGCGGTGCACATGAAAAATGAACATGCAAAAAAATCTATCAAAAGGGCTCACGACTTACCGCGGTGTGAAAATGCAGAGCCTTCGTGCAGCACGTGGCATCAGGCACCGCCAATGTACCTGCCGTCAACGTCGTACACAGGTCAGTCCATAAAATAAGGTGAAGCTGAGGATGATCAATTAGCAGAAGGAGCATAGGTGGCAAATGCAAAAAATTGCCATGACTGGTCATCTGCAGTTGCCATGTATTAGCAAACTACATTTGACATCCCTGCACGTCTGTTGTTGCCGTCCATGTACAAATACAGTTGCCAGGGGAGAACAACTGCAGTTGCCATGCCATTACAACTACATTTGCCATGTCATGGAACTGCAGCTGCCATGGAGGAACAACTGCGGTTGCCATGCCGATGCAAAAAATACATTTTTTTCCAAATAAAATTGCAGTTGCCACATCAGGGGCAACTGCAGTTGCCGTGCTAGCGCAAAAAATACAGTAGTCATGAATTTGACCAACCACTGCTATGCACACAGGTTATTACGCTGGTGGTACCCCGGCAAACGTCTCGTGGCAGCCTTCACTAATTGCGGGTGGGGGAAACCATTCTGCTGTCCCAGGCAACCATGGAAGGTCGAATGCAACGCACCAAGGCAAGGGAAAAAAAATCTGAACCAGTAAAACAAACAGTACCTTTGATACTTGAAGTTATTTGCATGCGAAAACAAACTAGTTGCCATGTTTGTTGAAAACAATGGCTGCATCACTGGACAGCTATAGTTGCCGTGCATGCCCACACACATACTCGCGGCTTGCTGTTTGAAAAAATGATGCCGTGCAAAATCACTCATAGATGGTGTGGTCTGTCACGATACACATGTTATTCAAACATAAAGCTTAAATGTCGTACCTGTTTTCCCTATCGCAGGGCCTACAACTACAGTTAGCGGCAGCGCCACGACATCAAATGCGGGGAGCTCTGAGCGCACGGAAGACGCGTTCCACCAGCCAGCAGACACTCGTGCCGCAGACAATTTCGAGTCACAGTCGGCAATGGCAATCATTCCAGCACTACAGACAAGCACCCCTTTGAACACGCACACTGACAACGCTCAGGTAGAAGGAACTGCCGCCGATACTGAAGTGAATGATGAAAGTGATGACGAGGCAGAAGATGATGAAGATGGTGGGCAATCAGAGATTGTGGTACCTCAGCCACCGTACATTGGGCAGAGATTTGAATCGTTCGAGGAAGCAAAGGAATACTACCAGACATATGCAAAGTTCCATGGATTTGCGGTCAACACCGAGTACCATAGGAAAATTAAGAAAACCAATGAGTACAGCAGAGGTGAGATGAGGTGCCACAAGGCGCGGAGGAACAAGAAGGTGAAAGGTGCTGTGCCTATCGTTCCGGAAAGAAAAAGAGGAATCATTCTCAAGACGGGATGCCCTGTCCGGTGTAAGCTAAACGTACATGGGACACAGTATGTGGTCACCGAATATTTTGACGAGCACAACCACAGTCTCATAAAGAAGTTCGACCTGGTCAAATTTCTGACCGCCCACAGAGGATTCACCACAGTCGAAAGGCAATTCATAAAGCTGCTACATGACTGTAACATCGGTCCATCCAGAATGGTCCAGATACTATCACTCATCCACAGCAAAAAGGGGAAACTGAGTAGCATGCCGTACATACCGGCTGACGTCACAAACCTACAGGCCAGGTACCGTAGAGAGAGCAGGCTGGCTGACATAGAGGCTACAATTGCCTACTTCGATGAGAAAGCAAAGGAAGATCCAGATTTCTTCTACAGGATAAGGTTGGACGATGAGGACCGTGTCAGGAACATGTATTGGGTGGATGGTGCTGCAAGGAGAGCCTACAAACATTTCCGAGATTGCATTTCGTTCGACGCGACGTACCTCACCAATATGTACAAGATGCCATGCGCTCCGTTCATAGGAATAAATAACCACAATCAGTCATTGCAGTTCGGTTGCGGGCTCGTTCGGAACGAAGACACAGATGGGTACGTCTGGTTGTTCAAGACCTTCTTGGAGTGCATGGATGGACTTGCTCCAATGAACATAATAACAGACCAGGATTTTAGCATGCGTGCAGGCATAGAGGAGGTCTTTCCGTTGGCAGTGCACAGGCACTGTAGGTGGCACATAATAAAGAAGGCTGAGGAGACGCTAGGACCGTTCTTTGCTGACCGTCCAGAGCTGCACAAGGCATTCGAGCTGTGCGTGGACCACAGCTTGACGGTCGAGGAGTTTGAAAGGAGCTGGATGGCCATGGTTGAAACGCATCAAGTCCAAGACAACGAGACGCTTGCTAATCTGTGGGAAAAGCGAATGTACTGGGTGCCCGCCTACTTCATGCACTGCTTCTTCCCTTTTCTACAGACTACGCAGCGCAGCGAGGGGTTCAATGCTGTGTTGAAGCGGTATGTGAGCCCTGGCAACTCATTGTTACAGTTTGCCAAGCAGTACACAGCTCTGCAACAAAAAATTCTGGGATCTGAGCTGCAGCAAGAAGCTACCACCGCACTAAAGCAGCCGAAATTGCTAACGTACTTACCAATGGAGAGTCAAATGAGCAAGATATACACAAACAAGATCTTTAACAAGTAAGTCAGTTGCGTTACGGGTCTTGTTTGCACAAAAAGCACTAGGGCAGTAGTTCCCATATAGATTTGCAAATGCAGTTGCCATGATATGCAGTTGCCATGTTTAATGGAATACTTTTTGCCATGCTTACTCAGCTGCAGTTGCCATGTTTTGATGAAATTTCTGTTTACAATGCTTACTCGGATACATTTTATACGTTCAATGAAGTTCCGGCGCCATGTTTAGTGAACTGTACTTCCATTGGGGCATGTTGGTATGCAAATGCCAATGTCAACTGAAAAAATGTCATATTGTCAACACATATGCTGAATATACAAAAATTGCCATGTTTAATAAAATGCAACTTCCATGTTTGTTGAAAATGCAATTCCCATGTTTACTGGAATGCAGATGTCCATGTTTGATGCAATGTGCTTCCATTGGGGAAAATATTGGTGTGGAAACGACGATGGCTAGTTGAAAATGTAATACAGTTGCCATGTTTGGTGTACTGCAGTTGCCATGTTCTGTTGTACTGCAGTTGCCATGTTCAGTGTACTGCAGTTGCCATGTCTGGTGTGCTGAAGTTGCCATGTCTGGTGTACTGCAGTTTCCATGTTCAGTGTGCTATGTTTGCCATGTTCAGTATGCTATGATTGCCATATTCAAAACAAAAATCTATTTCTATTCACATGACAGCATAAGGTGCTACAAAAAAAAGGATCGCACGATGGATTAACATAAAGCACACAAAACTTGCAGATTCCAAGAAGAAATAAAGCGTGCCAGCATGTTCACGGCTTTCCAGATGGACGAACATACGTTCAAGGTGTGTTCTATTTTGGGCATGTCGGATTCAGAACCTGAAGACCCAGACAAAGGAAGGAACTACTTCGTGAAAGCCTCGATAGGCGAAGGCGAGTACTACTGCCAATGCTGCAAGTTCGAACGGGACGGCATTGTGTGTTGTCACATACTGAAAGTGATGGACATGAACGCTGTGACACGGATACCCCGCCATTTCATAAGGCGACGATGGACTTGGGACGCTGACGACGCGTTGGCGCCGCAGATAACACACGCGGTTCTGGCTGTGCATGACGAGAGACCAGAGTCCACCATGGAAGCCGTGAGGCACGTAGTGCTGACGAAGAACTATGCTGAGCTAATTGATGAAGCGTGCAAAAGTGATGAGACAACAAGAGTCGCAGAAAAACACAGGAAGGCGCTAAAAAGAGAGCTTGATGAGATCAAGAAGCGGAAAGCTGAGGAAGCCTTACACCGGTTCCCCCGCACATCAAGTGTGCCTTCATCGATCGGGCCGTCATCTGAAAACTCGGACATAGGATCTGGAACAGCAAGCACACAAACGCAGGTTAGGAACCCACCACGTTCCATCACAAAGGGTCGCCCGAGAGAGATAAGGTACAAGTCAGGATTGGAGATTCAAGCAAAACACAAGAAAACGAAGAAAGCTGCGGGCAATCCATGAGCAGAAATTGGGGCGTTGCATCATGGTCCTTGTGGACATTTAGTTTTGTACGCCTATACGATGAGATTTTTTGTTTTTAAAATTGGGAGAATAACTATTGAGGAACATAAGAAAAGAGAAGGGACAAAATTCATTGACTGCAGAAAATGCAGTTGCCATGTTATGTGTATTAAATCTGCCATGTTATGTGTATTAAATCTGCCATATTATGTGTATTAAATTTGCCATGTAGTGTGTACTAAATCTGCCATGTAGTGTGTAGTAAAAAAATATGCCATGCTATCTTATACTAAAAATATGCCATGTTACTTTGTACTAAATATGCCATGCTTTTTGTACTGGATCTGCCATGTTAGTTGTACTGTATCTGCCATGTTAGTTGTACTGTATCTGTCATGTCAAGTATGCTTGATCTGCCATGTTGTTTTGAACTGTAATTGCCATGTTAGCTGTGCTTAAAATATGACATGGTATTTGAAATGACTGTGCATGACGTATATTTCCATGAAAAATACCACACGGTTTAGAGAAACAAATTGTGTTGTGCGCAGTGTATTGAAAATCAAGTTGGACAAAGGCGGAAAATGCATAAATCACAGCCAGGGTTGTGGCTGCATGATCAGCCCTGCCCCACAAATTGCTAGCCGGTGATGCCCCACGTATGTTGAACTACATTTGCCACCTGTTTTTAAACATCATGGACACAATCCAAAAACAGCAAAAAAACTGGTGATGTGTGCGACTGAAACCATTGTAATAATAATAAAAACATAAAAACGTATGTGCATTAAACGACTAAAAACATAGGTTCACGTCCACACATATATTACAGACCTACTATAAAATGTCGCTCACACACCACCACTGCATAGTGGCGTACGCTGGGTTGCAGTCGTAACATAGCACACAAACATAGTTTTTCGACAATAACAAGATAGATAAGTACCTTACATTCCTCAGCAACAGAATGTAAGGTATGCGTCCGGCGTCTAACACCACATGATCACTTGTACTTCTTGTTGATTTTCTTGACAGCTTCCTCCACGAACTCGCCTGCTCCAAACCGCTTGTTGAAATCTTCGTTCGTCAACCAGTTCCACGTGTGGATTTTCTGGAGCTCAACAATCGTTGCAGCTGTGATGGCGGGGACGATTCTGCCTTCCCACTTTGCAAAGTATTCCAGCGCGTGAAAGCCGCAGTCCGTACTGCACGAGAAAAAGACTCAAATGAACACACAAAAAAAGGAACAGACATAGCAAAACATAGACTTCAATTCACATGTGGCAAACAAAAAAAGAGGGGTTGCAATTGATGTAAACGGCACATAAAAAGGAGGGGAAAAAGAAATTACGTGTTCCCTTGCTTCACAGTCGCCACATACTCAATCGGGAAATGTCTGATCTGGACCTTTGAATTTTCGTAGTGACGGTTCCATGTCTCTTTGAGGTTGTTGATGAAGAATTCAGCATGCGTGGTAAGATCTGAATCAGCTCCCGAACGGATTGAATCAAGCACCTCAAAGCGTTGGTTCTTCAGGTCCAGACAGATCGCGTAGTGGTGACCACACTTGTCGTGTTGGGCATGTGGTGCAAGCTCCTGGAACATGGGGAACATGACCTGCATTTTAAAAAGTGAAGAAATGAGAAGCATAGTTCACATAAAAAGAACAGCAGAGGGACAAAAAAATTAGAATCATGTAGGATGTGTTTTTTGGCTATGGTGTGGGGGTAGTTGAAGAAAAGTTGCCATCCATGTATGTTCAAGATTTGCCGTGCATTTCATAAAATCAAAAAATGCCACGTGGTTCGCACAGGGAATGCACAAAAAACAAAAAGAAGAAAAAATGTGCATGGCAACTGTTGCCACATGGAAAAACAATCTGACACACAGTCACAAAAAGTGCAGAAGATGGCAAAAACCACACCATGTAAAAAAATAGTGCAGACAGGGTAGGAGTACTCACATATTTCTTCAGTGTTAGCTTGAATTCACCGTGCTGAGCGAAATTCTTCCTCAGAATTTTGTGGTGGAAGTCACCATCCCATATTTTCCATGTCACGCTGTAATGCATGATGACCTTGTCGGCACACATATCGATGTGATTGGTGATGTAGTCGATCCCGCATGCAATCACATTCGTCGACATTTTGCTGTTTGGCCTCACAGACTCGGCGAGATCACCCAGGTCGACGTACGTCGCTCCGCATTGAATGACTTTGGTTCTGTCCAAACATGAGCTGTATGAAAACGACATAACACGGAAGAATCATGCCTGCTAAGTAAAGAGATATATAAAAGAACTAAAACGTAAAGCGCATCATGTATAAGGAGTGCAAAAAAAGAGAAAGATGAAGATGCTAAAAAAAGAACAAAGCAAAATGAGTGATTGTAGGATGTGGTCATTTACGCTTTCAACTCCTTCATATGCTTGCTGCTGGCCCTTGCATTTCCAAACCGCTTGATGACGTCGTACAGCTGGGTCTGTTCCTTAGTGGCCCTGAATTCGGGCTCGTAGTCTTCCGCGGGAGGTGCGTGAACTACCCTCTGCTGTCTCACAGAACCAGGGGTTGCGCTTCTGATGGTATCCTCAGTTGCCATCTCCGCAGTCAAGTTGGAACTTGATTGCCCCTGTCCTCGGGATGTCCTCCTCTGCAATGCTGCCTCCTCAATCTTGCGGTAAGCTTCGTTGAGTGACGGTGAAATTTCCTCAGGGGTGGCTGCAATGATTCGAGAAGAAAAAAAAATAAAAAGTGTGTTATGATAAGGAGAAAGTCAGAAAACATATGGATTGTGAGGAAAAATGGGGTGTATGATGTGACATGTAGGTAGGAAAAAGTGGGGAAATTGCCATGTGTGGTGCAACTACAGTTGTGATCATGTCATCGCAACTGTGGAAAAGTGGGGAAATACGGTGGCCATGTCATCACAACTGCAGTTGCCATGCAGTTGTGATGAATTACCGTTCAGATGGCCTGTGGTTGCCATGTCGCATCAAATGCAGTTGCCATGTTGTGTCAACTCCACTTGCCATGTGATTACCGTATAGAAAAAATGCAGAATGGTAACAAACAAAATGCATGTGACATGGTGTGGCAAATTCAGTTGCCATATGTAATAAACTATAGTTGCCACGTGTCAGCAAAATACAGTTGCCATGGTGAATCAACTTCAGTTGCCATGGTGAATCAACTTCAGTTGCCATGTGTTTACCCAAATGTCAAAAATGCAGCATGGCAACAAAAAAAAAATGTAGGCTATGATGCATCAAAAATCAACTTGCCATCTCATCACACCGCAGTTGCCACCGCAGGTGAGAACATCACCGAATGGGATATGATTGGGACAAAATTCAAACTACAAAATATGTGCACACGAAAATCGTAAGGACATGACAAGTGTACCTTGCACAATTGGCTCTGCGAACTTGACAGCCTTCCTGCCCTCGACCATTGGCTGCACCATCATTGCCGCCGTGCCTCCTGGAAAAGCAAAGGCAACTGGCATAGGATCATGCACCACCGCTTGGTCTTGACTTACGCCAAGGCTGAAGCTCGGTGGGGTAAATGCCATTGGGTGCCTCTCATTCCTACTGGCCGGACCACGAACGATTTGCGGGGCAGAATCCAATGGTGAAAGATCAACAAACATATCTGAATCCGCCGCTACAGAATGTTCGGGCTTGTTTGTAGGGCGGGGCGTCTTGTCAGCGTATCAGCAGCAGCTTTCATGGCGATCTTCTTGTTTGGGCTGTAGGGGACACCAACATTGACTGGCAGCCTGGAAGTGCGCAGATTTATGTTGGGGATTTCCACTGCAGGTAAAGGCGCAGTCTGCTCCGGCCGTTCACCTGCGTCACTCATGCCAGCCTTGACAACTGCCTCAGTTTTGCTCCGGTCTTGCGGGTTCTCCATCACATTGCTTTGGGCGGTTGGCGGGAACAGTGTGGATGCAGGAACATACCCAAACTCATCTCTCCTGCTACTAGGTACAGCCGGTACATTGGGTACGATTGTTGGTTGCTTACGGGGGCTGCGACGCCTAGGTGGAAGACCAGCACGCGCCACAGTAACCTTAGCAGTATCTGCACCGACAGGGGCTGGAGCTGTTGTGGCAGGAATCTCTCCTGAAGATGGCATATCCTTATGAAATGCCGCCTCAGCGGCTTCTGTCGTGGACACAGGTGCGCCATCACGCACGCCCTTGGAGTCAGTATCTGAAGTGCGGGAATCTTCCTTGCCTATGTTTGTCTCGGGAGCGTCCACTTCAACACTTGCTGATGGGGTGGCGTGGCTCACTGCGGCTTCCTTCATTGCCAGAAGAGTTGGCAATATTTCAGCTGTCCTGGCAGATATGGACTCATCACTCCCCGATGTACGGATGCCTGTTGTTGTAGCCTCGGCATCCGCAGCCGGCGGAGATGATCGGCCACTCGCATCAGGGTTGGTGGAAGCCGTCATCGGTGCAGCAGTAGTATTGTCGACGGGTGCCTCATGTACATTTGAGTTGCCCCCAGTTGACAACTTTGAATGTAGTCGTTCAAGCGGATCATTTATCCTATGCTTGGCCCCGCGCGTAGTAGTCTTCTTAACCCTGAAAAAAGAAAAAATCACATGAGAAAAGGTTTGAAAAAAATGAGCAAAAACATGTTTTGCAAAAAATGGTAGAAACCTTAAAGTGAATGAAAAACATGTGGAAAGTTGGTAGTTGCCATGTAATGGGAACTTGAGTTGCCATGTGTCCTGGTTAGCAGTTGCAATTCAGCAGTAGTTGCCGTGTTTAGCAAAAAAATTGAAGAATGAAAAACTGATGTATGTTCTGGCAGGAATGCAATTTGAAAACTGTGTATGGGATGAGCTCTCAAACCCATAGGTGAAAAAATGGCAGTTGCCCATGAGGTAGAGGGTTAGATGCCAGTTGCACTAGATGCCAGTTGCCATGTGAAGACCAAATATGAGTTGCCGTAAAACTAAAAAGAGAATTGAATGAAGAAATCATTTGGGGGAAGAGAGGTTGCCGCGTGGGTGACGGTGAAAGAATATCATGTGACAAAGCTGAACAAAAAAAGCATTGGAAAATTGAAGGAAAAAACACAAATATGAAAATGAAACCACATTGATTAACGTACTTCTTGACTGACTTCCTCATGTCTGGCAACACAACAGGATCCCCGGTGTTGGTCGTCGTCGTACAAGGAGACAACCTGGTGGAAGGGGTGTCACCAGCAATGGGGCACCTTTGTTCAAGCGAGCAGAAGCACGGGTTGGCGTTGGCGCCTGTTTCTTCGTAACTGCTCGTCCACCAGCGGTCGGCTCGCTGCAAAAATAACAGATGGAGGGAAAAAGGCAAGGTGGCAAATGTCAGAAAACAAACCCGTTGCCGCGCTTGACAACAGAAAAGTGTAAAGAAAATTGGATGAGATTGTTCCAAGAAAATAGACACAGCGGAAAACTAAAAATTGAAAGTCAAACCTCCTCGTGGCAGCTACGGGATCCGTCTTGGACTTCTTGCCATGAGAACCCTGCCCAACATCATCTGGAGCCCTCCCCCTCCTTGATGGCAACACCCCCTGGCCTCTCGCAGCCGTCTGTTCTTTCACTTTCTCCGGTGGTGGGGCATCTGTTGCATCCTTGCCCCTGTTGCCGCCTCTGCGAACTTCAGCTTGTTCATCGTCATCCGTGTCCTGATGCACTTTGTCCATGTCGTCGTCGTCATCCTTGCTGAGGCCAGTGTCTCCGTCTACATCATCTTGTGTGTCGCCGGGCTCTTGGGAACTGTTGTAGTCGTATCGGCCACGACAGCCAGTTGGCCGGTGTGTACGTTCTGGAACAAATGAAGTGAACTGCCTCTCAACCGCGTCGCTGTCGGAGGCACTGAGGGACGTCCACCCCTCGACCAACTTCCCGAGCAATCCGGTCATTCCGGAAGCAAACTGCCCAATTAGATGCTCAACTGGTGCCCTCGCCTGTCCACGAAAACAAGAAGCATCAGCAAACAACCCCCGTATTGAAGTCACTTCCGCAACATCAAACATGTAATCCATAGCAAACCATGGATGTGGACATTTTGATTACCTCAGAAGGGCAAGACGGAGCTGAGTGCACGTCCATCCACTTTTCAAATTTTTGAGGCCCCCCAAACACGATGTAGTCTATAGCATGCTTGGCCATCAGCTATGAAAAACAAAAAAAGAAAATGTAAGCATGCCTTATAAACCACGGACGGTTGCGTCGTGTCAAATTTGTAAGCATGCCGTGTGAAAAAAAGACATAAACAAAAACTAACCTGTAGTTTTCCATACGTGCCATCAGTTGCCCTGTCTGCAGCAAACACAGCCTTGACAGCGCTGATGGTCCACGCAGAAACAGCAAACTTGTGCGTAGGCGGCGGGCCTCCTACCCCAGTGAAATCCACGGTGGACAGATCAAGACAGTCGACATACATAAACTGATTTAAAAAAAAATTTGCAAAGAAAAGAAAATATCAGTTGCCATCATCGGTAATTTGTAGTTTGGAAAAAATAAAGAGCAGGATAAATGTATGATCCAACAATAATATGTATGTGGTAGTTGCCATCAAAGTGTGATGGAAGTTGCCATCCTACTGTGATGGCAGTTGCCATGCTAATATGGAGGCAGTTGCCACATTGTCAGAATGACAATTGCCACGTTGTCATTATGGCAGTTGCCACATTGTCGCTATGGCAATTGCCATCTTGTTGTGACCAAATTGTCATGCATGAATGAAAGTGCGTCATAAATAAAGAGTTCACACAGAGACCTGGTAAAAATAAATACCATTAAATGCAGGCGACAACCCTTCTGGTACATCTTGTTTTTGAAAGCATCGTGGAGAAAGTCGGCAATGAATTTACACCAGTTCATATTCTTCACGTTTTTCAGATTCGCCTGCACGACACGAAATTTTCAGGGCAAAAAAGGTTTGCCACGTCAGAAATCAAACGGAAAGAAGCGCAACGAAAACACTGACAGTAGTAAGCATGGATCATTCACCAGGATGGGGAAACATTTGTTGCTTGGGCGAAGAGAAGTGGTCGGCGCGAAAACAGCTGATATGAGATACATGAGCAGCTTCATCTTGAAAACTTCTCCGTGCGTCGTCATGGCCTGCAGAGAATCTGCCAGTACAGACGTGTTCGGCATTGCCTCCAACCCAGGAAAAAAACGGGCGAACAGCTCTTCCTCAATCTCATTATTAACCTCATACGGGACTTTGATATGTCCCCGAGGCACACCCAAAGTGCAGAACACGGATTCCTCGTTCAATGGGAGTCTTCCCCGTCCCGGGATCACGAATTCCCTGGAGGCGGGATCGTATATCTCACCAAGCCAGTCGCATACCGGGTTGACAAGGTTCGTGCACCGAACATCCATCAGAACCTGCATACCCATCTCAGCAGCAGCTCCCTTTTGATCGTAACTGAATTTGTCAATCAGCACGGTCAGATGTTCCTGGGAGGCTCTGTTGCGAATACGTTTCTTCTTCTGCAAAAAAACAAAAACAAAAGTGTTGAGCTGTTGCCATGTTTTTGCAATGCTAGGAAAATTTAGTTCATGATGGACGACTATAAAAAAGATATAGGTGCCAGCAAATAACATAAATCAGGAGGGAGGGGGGCGGGTGTGCAGACAGTTACCTCATCACCCTCTTTTCTCTGTCCAGTTGCCCGGTTACGTTGAGGTGGATCCATGAAATCGTCATCATCACTTTGATGATCGCCGCGAGCCATTCTGCTGATGTAGGAACAGACCAAATTGTTAATGGCGAAAATGTAAAGTGCAATGGGTAAGCAGTTGCCACCCAACAGAAAAAAATGTTAACTATTTGAATGCAAATGTGGTTGCCATACTATGCAGCCAATTTGCCACATTGCCATATCTGTGTTGTGGCAACAGACATTGTGTTCACAAACTGTATTGTAACATGATTATACAAAAATCCAAGTGGCAAACACGCCCACTCAATGTGCACATTATTTCCGTCCAGTGCTACCGATTGTGGCAACTATCAAAAGTATGAAAACTGTCGCAAAATAATTCAGAAAAAAAACAAGTCTCACAAATGAAAAAAGAATGTTTGAGGTTACTATTATGTAAATTCAGCAAAAAAACAGTTTGCCTCGTTTAAAAAAGCGTGTATGTGGCAACTATCTCATTCATTCAGAAAATTTTAGTTGCCCCCCCTTGTGTGTGAGCTTGAACACATTCGTGGCAACTATGACAGTCAGTTTCAGAAAATATGTTGCCGCAGAAGAGAACACATTTGTGGCAACTGCCACATTTGTTCATGTAGTTTAGTTGCCACACACCTGTTCACGTTCGGTCATACTGCCATAGTTGCCACATTCAGAAAGCATATTTTCTCTGGTTACTTATCGTACAAGTTCAGCAGAATTAAAATTTGCCATATGGGAAGAGCATGTGTGTGGCAACTGCCACAGGAGTTCAATGAAATTAGTTGCCACCTCGTTTTGGGGTGGCAACTATGACAGTCATTTTCGGAAATCTGTTGCCCACATGGGAGAACACGTTTGTGGCAACTACCACGTTTATTCAGGTAGTTTAGTTGCCGCACATTTGTTCACGTTCAAAAAATCGTACTACCAATTTCGCCACAGTCTGCATTTTCAGCCCCCCAAACTAGACTAGATCTAGGTTTCAACGGCAACTGATTCAACCTCAAAATCACCCTTACAATTCACGCGCGAAATGGCTGCAACCACAAATTTCGAACCAACCCCGCACCAAATCAACCCGGCGGACACTCTCAAAATCCAAATGCAAGACTAATGCGTTGCCTACGAGCAGGCATAGCCTCACCGACGATGCCGCCGCAGCGGCGGCGACGAAACTGCCCACTCCTCCGAAGCAACGGTAGGCACACAACTATGGCGCACCGCCGCATCGGCGGGGACGCCGGTGCACCGCCGAATCGCCGGAATTTCTAGGAATGGATCTAGAAATCGAACAGGAAGGAAAGAGGGGAACAAAATCAGGGAGGGTGCGCGATAGATGAAGCGAGCATTACCTTCGACCCGCACGCGTTCCGGCGACGCCGCTCCGCTCCCGACGAGCGCCACCAACACCCGCGAACACCGTCAACTGTCCCGCCTCCGCCGTCGCCTTCTCGCCTCGCCTTCTCCTCCAGTGGACTGCAATGCGAGTGGGTTGTGCCAGTAAATGCGACGTGAGGGAGAGTGAATGGAACCGTGAAGGAAATGGTGGAGGGGTGTGCGACGTCTTTTACGTCAACTGCGGTCGGAACGTGGCGTGCGGGCGCATGGCAGTTCCACCGCACGCCTCTCAGTGGCAACCGCTGACCCCGGGATGGCAACTACCGTGCGGGCGAACCCACTCGCACACCGCACACTAAAATCGTCCTACGTGGCGCCGAAAACCAACCCTTTTGCTCCAATATTCGTGCAAAACTAAACCAACGGCGATGCTTGCGTGTGGACGGAGTGGTGAACGCCCACACGTGTGGGCGTTAACATTTCCGTACTAATTTCTTAGATGAATCAGAACGTGAATATGAAATAAAATTATAACTAGACTACTTCCTCTGTCCAGATTTATTAAGCCCCATCGTATTTTTGATCAAATTTAACCATCTGCATAACTAATTTATAAGTTACAATTTTTAAATATAATTGGATTTGTATTTAGTAGCAAAAGGGCCCGTGCGTTGCAACGGAAGAAAAAAATTCATAATTTCCAATGGTCATGATTACATTTTGCTGCATCACCGAGATACAATATCTCTCTCAATTTTACGAAATCATGAACATTTTGAAATTATGAACAATTTGTTAAACTCATGCACATATTTGAAATCGCAAACAACATACTATTACAATTTTCTGAACATTTTCTACAATCAAGAACATTTTTTGCTATTTACAAACATTTTTTAAAAATTGTGAACATTTTTAAGCAATTTTCCTGAACTAGCAAACATTCTATGATCGATGAACTTTTTTTTAGAAATTGGGTGGAATAGTTATTGAATTTGACGAACTTTTTTTATTTAACAAACATTTTTGGAAATGCCCGTGCGTTGCAACGGGAAAAAAAACTATCAAGTTATACATGTGTGGTAGATATAAAAAAGTATGAATCAAATTCACAAAGTATATACAAATGATGTCATGATGAGATAAGACACTTTTAAAATGTAATTTCAAAAACAAACAATATGATGCTCATCAATACTTGATTGTTTAAGGCGTCACAACAAAATATTTTGTGGCTGAGCAAACTGCATTGACGGACCTGCCTGAGCCGTACTGATAAATAAAGTGTGTCGCCTTGACTTAGCGTAGCGGTGTTTACCATAACCACTATTGTGATACGAGAATAAGCATAACTGTGTATGGAAGCAAAATAGACATTTAGTCATTTTAATATAGCTTACAAAAACTAACCCTTAGAAAGTTATGTCAATTTTGTTGGGTTCAGCGTTGTACAAAACATGGAAACCCTTTTTTACCCGACGCGAAGGACTAAATAAAGCCATAAAATGAGCTCTATAGATCTCCTAATAAAACCTTTATGGAAGCTACAATTAGTTTTGTTCATTATTTACGGATGTGTTTTAATTTTTGTGAACATTTTCAAAAAGCTGATGGCATGTTTTTTAGATTCCTGAATATGCTTTGAATATTGGATCATTTTAAAAAATCATGAACATTTTTTATTTCATGAAAATTCATTTGAAATCGTGATTTGTTTATAATATGTGAGCAATTTTTTAAGTCATGAACATTTTATGATTTTTCGAATATTTTTTAAATTCACAAACAGCTTACCATTTTCCTACTTTTTTTTCAAACCTCGCAACTGTTTGATATTTTGGAAATCCGAAATTAATTTTGAGATAAAAAACCAAAACAGAAATTTAAAAGTAAAAAGAAATAAAAAATAGGGGGCGCCACGAATCCGAAATTAATTTTAAGAGAAAAAAACAAAACAGAAATAAAAAAAGAAATACAAAACTGGGGGCGCCACGACCCGCACACGGGCTGGCCCATTACTGTAAGATAGGTAAAAAGAAAGATCAAAAGCGTCGAGAACCAGGGATCCAACTGTTTGATATTTTGGAAATCCGAAATTAATTTTGAGACAAAAACCAAAACAAAAATTAAAAAGTAAAAAGAAATAAAAAATAGGGGGCACCACGAATCCGAAATTAATTTTAAGAGAAAAAAACAGAAATAAAAAAAGAAATACAAAACTTGGGGGCGCCACGACCCGCACACGGGCTGGCCCATTACTGTAAGATAGGTAACCCTGGTCTCCTGTGTGCAGCGTCATAGCCTCATCCATCGCGCCACTCATCCATTTCAGTTCTTATACCGTATCAACTCTTAATAACAGAACCTGGAGCGATATTTGAAATTAAAAACGAATCGTTTTTGCCACTTACGGGTGGCATTGGTGGGTAATTATTGCCAACTTCGAGGGTAACTTTTATGACGTACGGGTAGAAACCCAATTCTCTTTATTATTAGGTAAAGATCAACGTTTCCACCGAGCGCGCACGCAACGACACAAGGAGATGGTCAGGTCTATCCGTTCGCTGTTTGTGATTTAGGTTTTCTTCACTTAGAAACCAGCTCATGTGCGTGACATTTGTTTCATCCTCTTCCTCCCTATGGTTTTAGGTACGATGCACCGAAACTATATTTTCAGTTTCATTTATCATCGATTGCACATTTGTAATATGAAGCGGAAATAGTCAATTAGCGACAAAATTGGTTAAGCTTGCTACCCAAAATTTGTTGGATGAACAAGTCTCTGAAGCATCAACAAACAGCTTTTGGGGAAAAAATAGGACCAATCCTAATTGAAAACAATTTAGCAATTTTTAATTAGATGATAGTAAAGGTTACTTTTTCTCTCCTGGTTGTTGCGACAAATCCTGGCTCCGCCCTTGCATCTTACAAATACATGAAAACATATGTTGTCTTGTGTTCAGCTGTAAGCCGAGGGCAATTTATCTTCCAATCGGTGTATAGCCGTGTAAGCCGAGTCAAAACCCTAATACCCACAGCAAAATAATGGCTCTCAGCTTATAACGTCGTACGCCGAGAACCGCCCGAAATAATACACTTGGCATATACTGTGCAAAAAGAACTTGGCTTATACTCCCTCCTTTCCAAATTACTCGTCGCTGAAATGGATGTATCTAGAACTAAAATACATCTAGATACATCCATACGTGCGACAAGTAATTCGGAACGGAGGAAGTAAGAGATAAGAGATGCTTGGCGTAGTTCCTGCCACGTGACCATAATCCCCGCACTTGACAGCTTCATGACGGCGTTCATATAAGCCGAGTGCTCGATGACAGAAAACACGGCTTACATAATGTCCTTTTTAATATGCGTATCTAAGCCGAGTGGTCGATATATAACACTTAGTAGGCTTCATTTTGGCCAATATATAACACAGTCACTTTGATATAACACGAAGTGTATTTTTACCTTTTTGCTTTTCTTTATTTTATTTTGTTTCATTTATTTCTCCTCTCTTTCTCACTCATTTGCTCCCGTCAAGTTTTCGCCATCCTTTCTAAATATATCCACCCAATTTCCCCTCTCTCACTCTACCGCCACTTTGTCAAAAAAATGAACGCAATACAATCACATATGCCCACATATACGTGCATACACTCACCTCTATGAACGCATGGATGCACATCATGTCCTTATGGGCACCTCTGAGATACCGAGCCAACATCACATCTTGAGATTGATGAAGTTACCAAACACATGTTGTAGTTGACGGGAACGTCTCCTACCACTCTACCACTGAACGAACATCGCCAGAAAGTCTTGAATAAATCCAGAAAAATGCGAGCACCAGTGACAAGTCTAGGGCATGAACCCTGGTGGGTTGGTTCCACCACAAGGAACCTAACCATCTGAGCTTTTGTACTCTTCACACCACTCGAGTGCGCCAATGTTAGGACCCCATGCAAAAGGCGAAATTTACATCACTAGCCTGCAACCATCTCCCCACTTGAGATTGTTGATATGAGCAGTAAAATTGCTTTGGGCCCCCGGTGATACCCTAATGGTAAAGTAAATTTTTATAATGTTGATTTTTTAAATTATCTTTGCATTTTGTCAATGTGGTCCTATTCCACTAATCCATGTGTTATTTCCGCTTGTTTTTGTTGTGGTCCCCTAACAAGTACTAGTGTCTGGTGGGCTAAATTTTGGACAAGTGCCAAAAGAAATATGGTATAAGGCAGGAAGCATGGATCCCAAGGAAATTTTGTTTCGAGGCTATGCTTAATTTTTAGATTGAAATGATATTTTATGAACTTAAGCAAGGTTGCTACGGTACTATTCAAGCAATAGAGAGCATTTTGACTGCCATCCTAAGTGAGATTTTTTCTGAGAAAACTCATCGAATACATGATCATTGTTCGGGTTTGTTATGCCGTTCGGCAAGACCAAGGGGGAGAGTTATTCTCGCGAGTTCCTCCACCCCTCTTAATACTTTAGATAATTGATGCAAAATGACCAATAAAAAAGAAGGACACATGAACATGCAGTTGTTAAATTAAATTGTTTAGCTTATGTAATTACATGTTCCTTGATAGATCTTGTGATAATGAATGGCTGTGTAGATCAAACATAAAACATTTTGATTCAAGATAAGTCTAGGTGCTCTTTGCATACATGAAACGAGGGAGTAGAATCTTGTAGGAAAAAGTTACTAATATATTTTATTTTTCAATTGAAAAAGTTAGTAATTAATCTAGAACTATTTATTAGCTACTCTTTTTTTGAAAAACATTTGTTAGCTACTCATGTCACTTGTTGCCAACAGTTGGACTGGAACATTATGGGTGGACCGTTAACAAGGTCATTAGCCTTGTGTAACATTCATAAGCACTATGACTATGAGTTTAATTTGAGATCTTCCATGATGGTAAACTGGTCGCAGAGATCGACCTTGTCTCCTTTTTTTCCGACAAGACCTTGTCTCTTTGTCGTCACCACTTATGACATCATCATTCACAGCAAGGAAATAAACTCTTTGGAAAGGGAAAACTCAGGACGATGGACGATATCAGAGAAAGCATCGTCAGACTGAAATACTACAAGGACGACATCTTCAAACTGCAGAGATCTAACAGGGAGTAGCATCTTGTAGGGAAAAAGTTACTAATATTTTTTTATTTTTCAATATAGAAAAAGTTTTAGTAATTAATCTACAACCATTATTGGCTACATTTTTTTGAGAAAGAATTCATGTCACATGTTGCCAACAGTTGGAACATTCCATGGGTGAACCGGTAAGCAACTTGCTTCGCGGACCTGCTAGCGAGCCACTCCCGGAGCCCATTGGGTTTTCTTCCGCCCACACCACACCACACCTCGACTCCACTCCACTCCCCACTGCTCTGTCTTCTGATCCGGACGAAACCCTTGGAGTCAAGCTGGCAATGGTTAACCGCTACCTGCGTCCCCGTGGATAATTACTCTATCAGGGGACGGCTATATGCCAGCTTTAATGCCCACGGGGAAGCTGGTGGATCAAATACCTTACCTAGTGCAAGAGGAGGATGAGGATGGGAAAGCATTATTCGTGCCCGTTAGCCGTCTTACCCATTAAGGCCTTACATGTGGGCTCTAAAATTAGTAGACCCCATGTACTTGCCGCCCTTACCCACCCAATTTTCCTTCCATCCCATCCCTTTGGTAAAAAAAGCCCTAGAAAACCCTAACCTAGCCACAACATATTATTTATTGTGCTATAATGCTATTTTTTTCTACTGAAATGCTATCGAAGGTTGTTATTGATTGCGTGTATGGGTTTCCTCATGGGGATAAAAAACCCGACGGGGATGGGGACGGGAATACTTCTATCCTGCAGACGGGTATGGGGATGGGGACGGACATGGAAAGGCTTTCGCGGGGACGGGGATGAGAGTCCAATACCCGCATGGGTAATCCCCATTGCCAGTTTGACCTCGGAGCCATGGCTGCCGCCGTCCTGGACTTCTTGGAGTGGTTCCTCAGGCGCGACCCCATCGTCAGGGCCGAGAGGGCCTCCTCTCCGCCGCCGACATGGACGCCGCCCGCACCACCGCACTTGGCTCCCGCTGGTGCCACCTTTGGCACTCCACACCGCTCGCCTTCTACGACGCCCACCTCCCGTCCGGCGGCTCCATCGCGCGCCGCTGCCATCGACCAATTCCTCGCCACCCACCCGGGCCCCTTCGCCACCGTCAGCATCGATCAGATACTGCGACCTCGGTAGGCTCGCCGAGTGGCCGCACCTCCTCGCCACCAAGGGCGTCCGGGAACTTGTCCTCGTCAACGCGCCCGCCGGTCTCGGCCGCCTCCCCGATGCGCTCAGTGCAGGTCAGTTACGGATTTGTACATAATGGATAAGAAATTGCTGCTTTTATGGTCAGTTTACTACTGTTTCCCTAGTCGTTGACTGATGGGTGCAATTGGAAACATTTGATGTGTCTTTATTAACACAAACGGACGAATTTGATACACGGGCGGACATTGTTCGGGAATTCTATGAGAAGTTCGGTTGCAGCAGGCAAGGTGATCACGTGGCCCTCGTATTCTTGTCGATGATCTAATGTGCTAGCAATGCTTACAGATGATGGTAATCCCTAACATCCAATTTTCATCTAACGGGTGAAAGCACCCGCCAGGTTTGGGTACAGGTGGAGCCCCCATATCCTTACCCGTTGCCCCAAACCTTACCCATCACCCGTATCTATACCCGTTGACGGGTAAATGGGTACCCCAGATAAAATTACCGAGATTTGGAACACATCAATTCGAGCCTTACATAGTCATAAACGACAACTAATAATGATTTATAAATGATAACACATCATGACAGCAACACATACTCGCATAAACATCAACACATTCCCATGAACAACATCACTTATTTGTAAACAACAACACTTATTTGCAAACATATTTTCATGAAAATAAAATATTCGTACTCAATCATCACACACAAAATTTCATATTTATCACGTCATATACACACATCATGCATCTCTATGCAGAAATCAAGGGTAATGTGTACTGATGTGCATGAATACATCACAAAACCAACATAAAAAATTAAATTGCCGTTGAAACAAAATATTTAATACTTAATCATCATTACGTTTTTTTTCGAAAAGAGGGGACTCCCCGGCCTCTGCATCAGATCGATGCACACGGCCTCTTTTATTAAAAAGTAAAAAGGTCTCAACAAGGTCTTAAAGTATTCAAACAAAAGCAACAGCTAGCTCACCTAGAGCGTCAACTGCAAAACAGAAGCCCCAAAAGCCACAACCGGCTGGCATAAAAACAGATAGGTAAACTAAATGCCTATCCTATTACATGATCGCCATCCAAACCGGTTAAAGATATCCCGCGCTACCGTCTCCCACCGGACAGATCCAGTAACCAAACGCTCCCTGGCCTCCGTCAGAGTGAGTAAGGACCACGTACGGATCAGTGCTGTAGCCCGGAATAACACCTGCAAAAAATGAATATTTGTTGTTCTGTTAAAAACCAAATCATTTCTGCAATTCCAAATTGCCCATAACAACGCGCATACTCCTATACGAATGTGTTTGGCTGTTTCGGACTCTATCCCAACAAGCCACGCCCCAAATAATGTGTTGACCGAAGTTGGAGGAGTAATGTTAAAGGCAATTTGCACGGAGCGCCACAACCCTCATGCCAACGGACAATCAAAAAATAAATGCTTGATAGTCTCATCCCGATCACAGAAACTACACCTAGTAGAACCTGTCCAGTTGCGCTTAACTAGATTGTCCTTTGTAAGAATAACTTGTTTATGCACAAACCACATAAACACTTTAATCTTCAAAGGTACCTTAACTTTCCAAACCTCTTTGGAACTAGGGATCACAGTAGAGTTAATGATATCAATGTACATCGATTTAACCGTGAACACCCCAGATCTAGTCAGCTTCCAACATAACTGGTCGGGCTGAGGAGTTAGCTGAACTTCCATCAGCCTACGGACCAAGTGAAGCCATGCTTCCCATCGATCCCCCACAAGCACCCTCCTGAACTGAATGTTTAGAGGAATAGACTGCATAACCGTGGCAACAAGAGCCTCCCGACGCTGAACAATACGATATAGGGATGGATATTGGGAAGCCAAAGGCACGTCACCAAGCCACGTATCCTCCCAGAATCGCGTATTATCACCATTACCGACAATACATCTCGTTCTGTTAAAGAAAGCGGCTTTGATCCTCATGAGCCCTTTCCAGAACGGCGAATCTGTAGGTCTCAGAGTAACCTGGGATAAGGTCTTTGAGTGCAGATATTTACTACGTAAAATCTGCACCCAAGTTGCCTCTGTCTCAGAAGACAACTTAAACAGCCACTTACTGAGCAGGCATCTATTCTTGACTTCAAGATTTTCAATACCAAGGCCCTCTTGGTCCTTTGGTCGACAAATAATATCCCATTTGCCAGTCTGTACTTCCTCTTAAGCTCATCACTCTGCCAAAAGAATCGAGATCGATAGAAGTCCATCCTTTTCCTAACCCCGACTGGGACCTCAAAGAAGGATAAGAGAAACATAGGTAAACTCGTGAGCACCGAGTTAATAAGAATCAACCGGCCTCCATAAGACATGAGTTTTCCTTTCCAGCAACTCAGTTTTTTCTCAAACCGATCTTCGATGCACTTCCACTCACCATTTGTTAGCTTACGATGGTGAATGGGAATACCAAGATACGTGAAAGGTAAAGCCCCAACTTCACAACCAAACAATTATGTATACGCTTCTTGTTCGTCTTTGGCTCTACCAAAGCGTGCACACAAAAAATTGTAATATTGCATCATCTATATACATCATGTCTATGCAGGAATCGAGGTTCATATACATGAATACATGTCCCGCAAAAAAAAGATGCTCATATACATGAATACATCACATCATCTATGTACAAAAAATATATTCATAGTGTAAGATCAGTACTCATAATCATAAAATCATAAACAAAATTGGAACTCACATAACCGAAATAGCTTTGCTCTTCTTCTTGTGCTTGGCGGCAGCAGCAGATCAACCATTGCTAAGCAGGCTAGGGCGTTGCCGAGCTGCAGATCCACCTCATGGTTCCCGTCCACGCGCGAGCTATCGTCACCTTTAATTTGTAGTCCTATGCATAGGAAGTACTATAGCCCCAATCATAGCAACTAATAAAATCAGACTAGAAACCAAAAACCAAACGGAATAGTACGTAGGTATAAAGTAAATTGCCCAATGTTTCCAAATTAGTCCAACTTTGTACCTTTCCGGCGTGATTGTCCCCTGCGTCCATGGCATTGGCGTCCACCTCTGGAGTACAAGAAAGGGGTGATGGCGCGAGGCGGCAAGTGGCTGAAGTGGAGCGCGGAGACGCTGGCGGGCGGCGGCGAGGAGATGAGATTGATCAGCTAGCTGCTACGACTGTGAGCATGCCGCCAGCGACGTACGTCAAGCACGCAGATATAGCCATATAGGGCCCTTAGTGGGTTGCGTCTTATACTCTTATATTAATGCACACCGTGAAAACTAAAACTGATAATTGTATATTAATCACTTAATAATTTTCTTGGAAAGTACTATCGATCCAGTAGAAGTATTATTACTTGCTAGCAAAGCATGGCCCGCATGCTGTTCATGTTCTCCTTCCCGTTAAGCTAAAAGAAAGGTGTGACAGCTCTCAGGTGCCTAGACACCCTCTATGAACAGTAAAATAAAAAAATATGAAAAAAATCTGAAGCTCTGCAACATCAAATATGATCAAATTTTGTAGGTTCTTACAAGTTTTCATGCCAAAAATATCATGCAGAGAAAGGTGTACGAACGAGTTTTAGATTTCAGTGCTAAAACTGCTCAAAACTTCAAGAACAGAAATATTTCTCGTGCCAAGATTTCTTGCATTCACTACTTGCATGCTCTTGCTAACTCAAACAGGACTTGGTCTATTACGTACGGTACATATGACATACTAACTTTTTTTTTCCAACCGGGCTCTCAACCCCTTTCCATTAATTTCGCAATCAACGGAAATACATCAGTCTGTATCCAAATGTTTTTAGAATCCAACCACTACAACTAGCAGAATGAAAGATATAAGCCTTGAGAGCTAATGAAACTGAAAGGGGAGAGCGAGTTGGTGCATCATCAGGAAACCCATCGCAGGATGATCCTGGGTCATACTAACTTTATTGGAAACACATGTGGTGTGAAGGACAAACTAAACAAAAATAGTGGTACACAATTCCGTCGTAACATTTTATTTGGATACAACTATTCATTATACATGATCTTGAACTTATTAAACTCTAGATCGAGAGCTGATAGATGAAGCTGGCTAGCAGCATACTGTACATTGTATGTATTCGATCCGATGGGACAATGATGGACGATGATTGAGAGCTGCTAGCTTAGCTAGTAGCATGGCATGGCACGACCTTGGCACGGAGTGGGTGCTTCATGACCATGGTGAGCTCCAGCGTGTCGGTGAAGTCCACCGGCTCGCCGGGCACCTGGCTCCACTGGAACGCACTCACCATGGTGGCCACAAGGAGGTTGACGTGCAGCAGCGAAATGTCGATGCCAGGGCACATCCGGCGGCCGGCACCGAAAGGTATCATTTTGATCTCCTTGCTCCCCGTGAGGTCCAGGTCCTCCCCCTCACCGCCGGGCAGGAACCGCTCTGGCCGGAACCGCGTGGGGTCCGGCCACACCTTCCTGTCCATGGCCATGTCGCCCAGCGTGAAGTTCACCGCCACCTCTTTCGGCACGGTGAAGCCGTCCAGCGCCGCACCGTTCTCCCCGGCCGCCGCATGCGGCAGGATGAAGCGCGACGGTGGGTGCCGCCTCAGTGACTCCAGGACCACCGCCCGGAGGTACGGCATCTGCGGCAGGTGCTCCTCGAGGACCTGTAGAAGTTTTGTTTTTTTAAAAAAAATTAATACATATGTACGTGTTTATTGAATTCACACAAATTTTGTTTTTCGCTGGACCTGGCCGTCGGCGAAGTTGTGTATTTCGGCCCGGAGCTTTGCCTGGATCTCCGGCCGTGTGACGAGGTTCGCCATGGCCCACTGCAACACGTTGACCGTAGAGTCGTCCCCGGACAAGAGTTCCGTGCACAAGGCCACGATCTCGCCGTCCGTCAGGTGCCTGCTGCCGCTGCTGCCATCTTCTTCCGGGATCCGGAGGCCGATGAGCGAGTCCACGTAGCAATCCATTTCAAAGCTCTTGCCGGAGGCGTTGCGCCGCGCACGGCACGCTCGTATCAGCGGGATGAACACCTCCTCCTGCCGCCGTCGCATGAATAGCATCCTCTGGTACCGTCTCCAGAAGAGGAGCTTGCTGACCTTGGGGCTCGACCCGAACACCTGGAACCCCACCACCTCCTTGAGAAACTGCCTCTGCAGCGACGTGACTGCCGCAATGGCGGCATCGTCGAGCCCCTGGCCAAAGCACATGCAGGCAAGCACGTGGAAAACAGCCTCGTGCAGGAGCCCCTCGATAACGACGACCCCGCCTTGGCTTTGCATCTGGCGTGCGATGCCGTCGACGAGGCCCGAGGCGGCGCGGCGGCGGGCGGCCGCGTACCGCGGGATGCTGGACGGGTGGAGCGCCCGACCGGTGAGGTTTTGCCGGAGCGCGCGCCACAGCGGGCCGTACGCGGCGGACGTGATGTTGTGCTGGTCGCTGGAGAAGATGCGGGTGGCGAAGTTGGCCGGAGGCCGGTCGGCGAACGCCGAGCCGCGCTGCACGAGGACGCGGTGCGCCATGGCCCGGTCGGCGACGAAGACGACAGGGAAGGATGGGAGAAGGTAGAGCGTGAAGATGGGGCCGTACCATGAGCGTGCCACGCGGACTACCGACTCGATGTTGACGCTTGTCCAGGCGAGCAGCAGCAGCGGGCCGAAAGCCGTGAGGGAGGTCGGCCCAGGCGGGAGGAACGACGAGCCCGCCGCCTTGCATTTGCGCAGGGATGAGAACACAAGGGACAGGATGAGGCACAAGGTGATGGAGAGGGAGTAGTACACCCAGTCCTCCATAGCCGCCTCAAGATGCCTAAGCTACCTTCGCTTCTTCATCCCTTTTTATAGAGTAGTGTCGATCGGCAGCAACACATACGTGTACGTCTTCTGAGACTGGTAGGACAGTTTAAAATTAATTAAATATGGCCACGACGATCACACTGATACGGCAATCACGCTGACAGCTCTAGCCATGGGTACGTACAAATGATGATTCAGCTAACGCTGCTCCTCTATTGCTACTTGTCCATCGATAGTCAGATCATCGCATCTCACGTATGTCTGTAACATATATGCATATTTTAGCGTGTATTTCATATGTGGCCCGCAATGAAATCATTAAAATGCTTATATGTTGAAACGGAGTGAGTAATGTCCGTCGGCAGCAACGAGTGAATGAGTGGTCAGTGGCAGGTTCAATCACTGACACATGTGTACATCCTCTGAAACTTGTAGGGCAGTGTAAAATTAATTAAATATGGCCACGACTATCACGCTGATAGCTCTAGCCATGCCATGGGCACGTACATAAATGACGAACGTAAATGACGATTCAGCTAACGTAAATTATGCCATTGTTACTGGTCCATCAGTAGTCAGATCATCGTATCTCACATATGTCTATTACATATATACTCACTCCGTAAAAAAATATAAAAACATTTAGATCACACATTTTAGAGTGTAGATTCACTTATCTTATTTCGAGTAAATAGCATAAAACTACTACTTTATATGCTAGGGTTCCAAAAAACTATCGGTTTTTAATTTTTCTCTCATAACTACCAAATCAGGGTTACAAAAATCCCAAAATGCCGAGTATTTATCAATTAATCGCGGTTTTGACAGTTGGGCCCATGTGTAAGAGCTCTGATTGTTTGACTGTCAGGGGTGGGCCTGCACACGAATTTAAGAAAGCAATCAGGCCCTGTATTTTTTGCAGAAAGCAATCTGGTCCCTGCTCCAGATCAGGCAGCCATGGCACTTCTCCTCTTGCTCCCGAGCTCTCGTGGCCGAACCTCGTGACGCCGCCTCCTTCGGCCGGTGAACCGCCCACCACCCGACGCCGGCGATCACCGGGGCTCAACCCTGGCCGATCCTCCGCCTCACCTCCTTTTCTCCCTGCCTCTCTACACCCGCCGCCGATACGTGTCGCACAACGCCGCCTCCTCCGGCCCGTGAACCGCCTGCCGCCCGACACCGACGATCACCGGGGCTCAACCCTAGCCGATCCTCCGCCTCACCTCCTTCTCTCCCTGCCTCTCTACGCCCCCCGCCGATACGTGCTGCACAATGCCGCCATGCTAGTGGCCGCCTCTCTACGCTGGCTCCCCATGGCGGGCGGCGAGCCCTGGCGACCCCATGGCGGGCGGCGACCTCCAGCCGGTCCCGATGGCGGGAGGCAACGCGGTGATCTGAGTGGAGCCCCATGGTGGGTGGCGACCCCCAGCCGGTCCCGATGGAGCGCGACGGCGTGGCGACCCGTGCCGGAGCCCCATGGCGCGCGGCGGAGACTCCAGGTGGCGTGCGCGGCAGGGTCACCGACCTCTGGTATGCTTCCTTGTCTCGACCTTGTCACCAGGAGCTCTGACGAGCTCCTACCAGTAGCAGTAGCGGAGGAGAGCTCGAAGTGGCATAGGGCGGTGGCCGGACGTGGAACAGGACGGCGGCGTGGGCTAGCAGTGTGGTCGGCGGCCATAGTGGTTCTGTGGTGTTCTTGACGAGCAGGGAGAGTGGAGGAGAAGAAGCGAGGCAGAGAGGAGAAGAGGAAAGTAAGAAGAGACACTGACATGTGGGCCCCACATGTCAGTTAACGGTGAAACTAACGCTTCATTTAGGTGTGGGCCTGATATTTCATAATTGCGATCAATTGATAAGCACTCGGTAGTTTTTTGAAATAGCCTACCACCCACTTGGTAGTTATCTGAGAAAAATTAAAAATCAGTAGTTTTTTAAAACCCTAGCCTGTAAAGTAAGTTTTATGCTATTTACTTTTTTATTTCGTATGTGGTTCGCACTGAAATCTTTAAAATATGGCAGGTTCAATCACCGACACATACCTGTACGTCCTCTGAAACTCGCAGGGGAGTGTAAAATTAATTAAATATGGCCACGAAAATCACGCTGATAGCTCTAGCCATGGGTAGGTAAATGATCTCCATTTCTACTGGTCGATCGCTAGTCAGATAATCGCTTCTCACGTACGTATGATGTATCTATATCTATACATATTAATAAATAAATGATTGCTTTAAGTTAAAGTGTGATTCTGCTCATACGGAAAAAAAAATTCGAAGCATCCGGGAGCAACTAATGAAAGAGCGCTCCTTTGGGAGCCTCCCCAGCGGTCACTCGAGATGTGTTGAGAGCGCGTCACTTGGCGCGCTTTCAGACGCCGCCACGTGTTTTATGTTTTTTAGATGATTTTTTTCTGAGTTTTTTTTTGCCTTTTTGATTTTCTACCGGTTTTTCTTAGCTTTTTAATAAAAAAAAATTGCGTAGAAAACGTGTGTTTTTCCTTTCGCGAGAGGCACAGCATTGCCTCTCAGAAACGAAAAAATGCGTTTATTTTACTTTTGCGAAAGGCACGGTTTTGCTTCCGCGAGAGGCATGAATTTGTTTCCACGAGAGGCACGACAGTGCCTCTTGAAAATGGGAGAAACACATTTTTTTTTCTGTCGCGAGAGGCACGTTTTGCTTCCGTGAGAGGCACGGTCATTAGTATGACGGTAATAGATCCACCTACAAACGACCCTCTTGACATATATGCATACTAAACCATGACGGCGCGCGTTGTTGCGCCCATGCATTCTATCAATAGATTGGTAGGAATTTGTGTAAATATTCAGAGGCACAATATATTGAAGTTGATGTAACTGATTACCTTCACAAGTGAGAAAAATACTTGTTTGAAACAATAGTGTTACTATACAGATATAATATATAAGGTGTGGATGGGTGAGGCAAGTTAACCAAGTGTTGAAGGACGACAAGGTGGGAATTGCAGGTTGCAAGGCAAAGCTAGTAGCATTTTACCTGTGACGACCTCATATGCACCAAGCCTTTTAAGTATCTAAACAGGCCTACGCCAACTCAATTACACACCTAGTAAATATTAAAGATGGAAAGGTAGTAATCTGAAATTACAAATAAATTATGAAGATCATGTAGCAACCTAAGACAATTTTAGTCCTAAAAAAAAGGCAGCCCAGTGCACGTAACTACCATTTGTGTAGTTTTCCGTGAAGGGTCCGATCACTTTGGGTTTATTGTGTACGCAGCCAGGATTAGAACCCGTGATCTCATGGTCACAAGGCAACAACTTTTACCGCTGCACCAAGGCTCCCCTTGATTTGCAATTTCATTCTATCCCATATAATGTTGGCCTGTTGGGATAACTCCCTGCACTTTGGGAAGCTAAGTAACACACTGAAACGATGATGTTGGTCACAACACTCCAGACAATAACATCACCTAATTTAGCAAAGAATGGATGCCTTGGCATGAGTTTACATAACACTACACTTTTCGGGGAGCTAGCTTAATGCGATAGAGGAGCCAATTATTTGTGTTTAATATTCTTCAAGCTAGTCATCTGACACGTTTGAAAATCTATTACACAACAAACCATGTTGAACTCAAATGAAAGATTGGTACTGGACCTATCAGATAAAGCATTAATGTCTCAGTCAATTATGTGTGAATTGCGCATCATGAATAAACAAAACATATAAGTACATATATTTCAAAGACACTATGTTCTACATGTTTCTTACTCAGTGATGGTTGCAGCTAAGAAATGCATAGCAGATGTTAAATGGTCCCAGAAATCATAGTACCCAGCTTTCAGCATGAAAATAAATCAAATAATGAACCACATAGGGATACGAGGTAAAGAAACTATGTTAGTTGACAATGTACCTCAGGAGTCGATCTGCGGTGCTGCATCTAAATATTTGCTGAGAACCCATGTTGGCTAGGATAATTTTCTAAGCAACTGTATAACTGAATTAGATACTCGATTCCTGAATCTTCCTTGCAATAAATCAACTTGCAATCTGCAACCGTAAAAAGATATAAAAGCAGAGAACTATGACTAACTTAACAGTTGTTGAAGAATAACAAGAGATAAACTGGAATGGGGAAATGGGATCAACCTCACCTAGAGAAAATAACAGTAGCGAGCTTGATCTGGAAGTACTGGAGATGCATATAATTTTCTAGAGCATGCGAGAATAATAGCTGAATCAAGAATATATAACTCTTTGAAGCAAAAAGAATGGGACAACAAAATTGCACAAGACAACAGGTTGACTAATCACGCAAGAATGAAGCAGCAAAATATGAAGTCCCTGACCTTAGTAGTGGCCATGTCGAGCAATGCCGGCATTGGTGTTGTGCTCACACACAACGGTGGTGGTAAGGATGAAGACGACAAGGTTCCGTCGCGGCAACCTCGACATGAACTTCATCCTCGGCTCGATTGCAAGCGACCATGGCAGCTTGAGTTTCCCCTTCAAGAGGAAAAAGAGAATGTGAAGGGTGAGGTGCAGTGAGAGGTTGGGCTTCAAGGAGGACAATACCAAGAGTCCCGGCTCACCGCCGCCGCTATAAGGGCTTCCAAAGACGTGGGAGAGAGGGGTAGGGGAGGGACTGAGTCCCTGTATGCCTCGCACCCAATGTATCCCATTTAGCGAAGCCCAGCAGCGGACCTCGAAGCACTGTGTATGAGGGGCCTTCCTTTCGGGCCCTGGAGTAGCAGCATGTAGGACAGCTGGGCCAAATTTGACACAGGGCGGGGTAGATGTCTGTACTGAGGAGATCCGACGGTCAGAAATGCCTAGATCGCGAAAACGGACGGCCAGAAATGCTAATCGCTGAGAGAGCTTGATCTAAGCTCAGTTTTACTATCTTTAACAATACCAGAAGTCCACGGGTCTTCTATGCACAAAACCCAATCGGACTAACAGGATTGATGTGCTCAGTGCTTCCAATTGTCTCAATCTGTGCTAAGAATTCTTTCTTTCCTTGTCTAGCACCTTCCAAACGTTTAACTGCAACACTCTCTTCACCTAATTTCCCTTCAAAAAACCGACCCAAACCCACCTTCTCCGAGCTTTGTGTCGAATCCTTCCGTGCATTCGTTCAACATTTGAAAAGAAAACCTTGTTGGCATACCAAGTAATTGATCAAAATCAAATCCTTCACGCTCCGCTTCGTTGTTCCTTCTCTTTTGCTAATAAAGAATGACAACAATGACAAGAAATACAATAGCAGTAATAGCTCCAAGTGTAACACTTAGCATCACTTTTTTTTTCTTTAAAGGGGCTAGTTGCACCTTCAGGTAAACAGTGGAGTTGTGGCCAACATTTTCAGGTTGTATTGATTGCAAGGAGAAGACCTTCGTCAGCCATATGCATTTGGCATCTCTGAACAAAGCTGCCATGCAAGATTAATTCTTCAAGCAAGCTTACTGACAATCATCGATGCTTATTGCATTCAAAATTGTGGGATTTATATCAAAGTAAGAAATGTCGATCATTGTCAATAACTGATGATATTGTAATTCCTAACAAGAGATTGGAGTTATAGGCGTGCAACCCAAATTTGGTTTCCGTTCATCCACCAACTTGAAGTAGTTTTAAATTGAATTATCATCAACTGGACACATGCACTACCCCCGTTGCATATGGCGTACTCCCCGCAGGCTATTGGATAATCACGGTCATCCTTTCCATTGAAACTCACGGACCCGTGTGTCGGTACATCATAGAACATAGTCCAACTACCAATGATACCAAACCGATCATACATCCTCAGATTTCCATCTGAGTCTAATCTCATGTACTGACTGGAGTTAGCTGCTGGCAGCGAAACATTATCATAATATTGATAGATTGGCTGCAAAACAATGTTGATGCTTCCATTCATTAATGTAACCTTCGTTGGATCATCTCTTGTCTTGTTTTCGATTATGGGATACAAAAAGTAGAGTTGTGGTGGTACGGATCCAACATAGGCATATAATCCATCTAGGCGTACAGTGATATAAAACTCGCTCCCAGTAGTATTTGTAGTAGAAGTATTTGCCGTGAGGCTCATACCTTCAACAAGTGACTGCCCAAGGACCATCGTGTCATAGGATGCTCAAATGACTGCCACACTGTTGCATCCTCGTGATCAAACAACACTAGATTTCCCATCTCGGTGATCGTCATGCGAGCTACACACCTGCCAGAGCTTTTGCTTGACCAGACATGACTATCATCAGCATCACAAAGAACCAAGTTTCCGTCCAAGGTAAACTCAAGGGTGGAATTCTCCCTGACAGGGGGAGCCCGGTTAGCTGACCAGGTCACTTGCATAGTACTACCTCCATCCGGGTTTATTGGTCTCCTTCGTATTTTTTGTCCAAGTTTGACTGTAGATTTGACTAACAAATTATATGTTGCATGTCACAAAATTTATATTGTTGGATTCATATTTGTAAGAGGTTTCTAATAATACCACTTTTAGGATATATAACTTATTTTTTGATAGTTAAATCAAAGGTCAAAGTTTGACCCAAACTACAAGAAGGACTAATAAACCAGGACGGAGATAGTATCATCCAAATACATCAATCGTGCTTGATAGTAGTCATTGTAGAATGAGAAAAAGAATATGACAAAGAAGAACATCAAGCTCATGGGGGTGGATATACATACGATCCCTGCGCCAAATGCAAGTTTGACACCAGAATCATCCTGTATAGAGCGGATGACAATCGGAGCACCGGCGGCAAGGAATCAAGACTCTTGAAGTTGAAAGATGCGGCGTTGTTGATCCACACTGTTGAGGGTTTGGCCATGGAATTGTGCGAGGCCTGCACTGCAGTGAAGAAAGCGGTTGCAAGCACAAGGAATAAGAGATTGGCAGCAGCTGCAGGAGGATCCATGGTGCTTGAGATGGTGACCGAGACTGTAATCAAGAATAATCAGTTAATTCTTGGCATATGACAGACCAGCAAGAAACTAACTAGGAGATCACACGGTCTCACCTAAGAGTATCTCCAATAGGCGCGCAAGAAAAGCCTTTACAACGCCGAAATAGTCGGTGTTTACGCGTAGCTGAGCGCTGGCTCCAGCGGCCGCTGCAAAATATAACACGCGCGAGCCGCTTCAGCAGGCGCTACAAAAAAAGGGCGTGCACGCCCAGCACAAACAACATATACACTCCAAACAAAACCAAAAAGATCAAATACATAAACAATAAATCAACAATAAATAGTTCAATTTTATTACAACTCAGACAAATACTTTATCTTCCAATACAACAAATAGTTCGACACTACAACATCAAACGTACAACATCAAACATACAAATCATCATCCGTTTTGTCGGCCATTCCATGCCCACCACTCCTCGATTAGATCCTTTTGAAGATCATCATACGTTTCGGCACGTCGAATGACATGATAGGAGGCAACAAATCGGTCCACCCTCGCAGCCCTTCGCCGCACTCGCACGGGATGTCCCAAGAGCTCATACTGAGACTAGTCTAAATCTTGGCTACGCTCATTCTCGATGATCATGTTGTGCATGATCACACAAACGTGCATGATGTACCAAAGGATTTTTTGATCCCAAAATCTAGCCGGTCCTCTCACAATAGCACATTGGGCTTGCAAATTCCCAAAAGTTCTCTCCACATCTTTTCTAGCCACCGCCTGAGCATTGTGAAAATCAAGAGTTTTCTTACCTTTCGGTTTTTTCAACAGCTTCACAAATGTCTGCACTTTGGGTAGATGCCATCCACAAGATAGTAGCCATAGTTGTATGTATGGCCATTTGCTACAAACTGCACCGGTGGCAGTTCACCATTTGCAATCTTATTCATGAGTGGTGACCGATTAACAATGTTGATGTTATCAAAGATCCAGGCATTCCAAAACAAGCATGCCAAATCCAAGTGTCTTGATCGGCTACCGCTTCAAGGATTATAGTGGAACCCTTTTTCTGGCCGTGGAATTGCCCATGTCATGCCTTAGGGCAGTTCTTCCAACTTCAATGCATGCAATCTATTGAGCCAAGCATACCTGAGAACCCGCGAGCTTTGTTCATCTCCAAAAGCCTTGCGGCGTCTTCAGCATTGGGAGATTTCAAATACTCCGGGCCAAACACTTGCACAATTCCGACTTCGAAGCGCTTGACACACATGATGGCTTGACTCTCACCCATGGCCAAGTGGTCATCAACTAGATCAGTCGGAATACCGTATGCCAACATACGCAAAGCGGTTGTCACTTTTTGAAAGGTGCTATGCCCGAGTTCTCCGGCGACATTCCTTTTTTGCTGAGAAAACCGATCATGGCTCACCAGTTTCTCTGCAATGCGCCTAAACAACTCGGTGCTCATCCTAAACCGGCGCCGGAAGTATGACTCAGGGTACACGGGATTATCCATAAAATAATGCCTCATCAATCTGTTGTCGGCATCGATCTTATCCCTTCAAATTTTCTGGCGACCCATAACCAAACCACCGTGCTTTGGCTTTTCCTCCTCTTCAATATCAAATTCCTCTTCGAAAGAATCATATGACGAACTCATACAATATTGAATTTAAACTAGTCTATAAAAACTATAAACAACTTGCATGAAATTCATGTAAAAAATGTGAAGTTGAAGCAATGCATACCTTGCAAGCGTTTTGTCGAACACCTTTGTGGGCGCTGAGCGGCAGTGGGCAGCCGGGCGCTGTTCGTCGGAGGAATGACGTGCGCGAGGGCGGCAGAGACTAGAGGGAGGCGAAGGAAGCAGCGGCGACGCGGGGATAGGCCGGGGAAGCCCCGTCGGGTCGCCGGAGCAAATAGGGTGGTGCGGGCGGCAGCGCCAGCGCCTGGATTGGCGGTAGGTGGAAGTCGCGGCGCGGGCGCTCGAGCGTGCAAACGCGCGGGAGCGGGCGCACGAAATAAACAGCGCGCGATGTGTTTCGCTCCGCGCGCTGAACCACTTATTCCGCGCGCGCGTTTTTTATGTCTCCGGTGGAGCGCCCGGAGCGGCTGCGCGCACGCAAAAAACTGTATTATTCAGCGCGGCGCTTATATTGCGCGTCTGTTGGAGATGCTCTAATGATACGGAGTCATTGTGATCCCCAGAAAGATGGCCTCGCCGGTGTGGTGGTGTCTCGACTCAGAGTAGCCGTGCAATGGTTTGGGCTTTTTTTTGTGTGTTTTGCAACTTAGTGTGTTTTGGTGGATTATCAGAGATGGAGTGGTGTTTGTGACCAGATCCAAAGCGTCACTGGCTGACTAGCTGTGCCAGTCTACCGCCACTCAGTGGTACTCAGCAGAGCTTATCTTGGAATTTCCTATCATCCGAGCTGCCATGTACTCCCTCCGTTTCTGAATATAAGCCCGTTTAGAGATTTCAATGCGAACTATATATGGATATATAGACTTATTTTAGAATGTAGATTCACTTATTTTACTTCGTATCTAGTACATATTGAAATCTCTAAAGGGACTTATATTTAGGAACGGAGGGAGTATATGTGTTATATTCAAGTGGCATGTCGATGCAACCCAATGTTAACAACTTATTTACACAACTCAGAAAATTTGAGTAAAGAGCTGACTCGCTAGCTTTGCTCTGCTCTCCTGACCACACCAAGATTTCCATGGTAGTTGCTGAGTGTGCATCACAAATAACTCTTGGTGGGCTTATCCCTATTACAGTTAAGACAGGAAAGCGAGGGTGTGTGCTGATCCAGTCAAAATAAAATAAAATTGAGTGACGAGTCCGTTGCTAGATGGAATTATTTGATCATCTTTTGTTTTTCAAGTTTATATTGGTATATTTGAAAGAACATATGAAACCTGCGGCAGTGCTAAGTTCGAGGCCAGAGTGAGCTAGTACTTGTATCTACATCAGCACCGGCGAAACCATCTTTCCGGCCAGCTAACACGAAGAAAATGCCGTTGGTGTCTGAGGGTTTGGCCGCGGAATAGCCCCAGTACTATGCCACCCACTACTAGGAAAAGGGCTATAGACAGGATTGATACTAATGGCGCACCAGGTAAGTAGTGCGCCACTATTATATACTAATCCCGCACCGGTTAGAGGTGCGCCATTAGTGTGGAAGACACTAATGGCGCACCAGGCACACGGTGCGCCACTAGTATTGATTTTTTTTTCCATTTTTCCATACACTCTAATGGCACATGGTGCCAAAGTGCGCCATTACTAGTTCTACCAAGTAATGGCGCACCTTGTAAACAGTGCGCCATTAGTATATAATTTTTTTTACTTTTTTACAAAACTGCTAATGGCGCACCGTGTATATTTTCATGGACACTTTTTGATCTCGATCTCGATCCCATCCGCACCCTCCCCCGCTAGCTCCACCGCCGCCGCCGACCCACCGCAACCCTCCCCCGCTCCACCGCCGCCGACGAGCACCCCCCCTCCCCCCCCCCCCGCACCCTCTCCCGTCCCGCTCCACCGCCGGCAATGGGCACCCCCCCCCCCGCACCCTCCCCCGCTAGCTCCACCGCCGCCGACGACCCACCGCAACCCTCCCCCCGCTCCACCGCCGCCGCTGAGCACCCGGCCCCCCACACCCTCCCCCGCTCCACCGCCGCCAACGGGCACCCCCCGCACCTTCCCCCCGCTCCACCGCCGCCGCTGATGATATTTTCAATTAACAAATTTGAACATATTTTCTAAATAATTATTCCCGTTTTTATAAAAAAATATTACTGTTATGATTTAAACAAGTTTGAACATATTTAAACACAAATAAATATCAAACAGGATTTAAAATGCATAAAAAAGATCTGGGAGCTGAGCTACGCTGGAGAGAAGGTGCCGATGTTCCGTGTCAGATGGGCCAAGAGCGTCCTAAAAGAAGACCGATATTTCACCACGATGGTTATACCCGAAGCCAAATCCAAGACCGCGGGCGCAAATGTCACCGCGAAAAATGAGCCATGGGTACTGGCTTCCCAAGTGGACCAATGCTTCTTCATTACCGGCCCGCCAAAGCCCAGTCGTGTTGTCATGAGGAGAGGCAAAAGGAAGATCATCGGAATGGATGGAGTAGCCAATGAGCAAGACTTCGACAAGTACGGCGACCCGAAGATCGAACATGACGACGACGATGAAGTAGCCTCGATTCCCCCTCCATCTCGATCTCGATCCCCGCACCCTCCCCCGCTGCACCGCCGCCGCCGATGATATTTTCAAGTAAGAAATTTGAACATATATTTTAAAAAATTATTACTGTTTTTATAAAAAAATATTACTGTTATGATTTAAACAAGTTTGAACATATGTAAACACAAATAAGTATAAAAATAGCATTTAAAATGCATAAAAAAATATTGGGGAGCTTGGGAATCAAACCCAGGACCTCCTGGTGTGTGTGCTGCGTGCTGACCAATCGGGCTAGTGGGTGGGTTCTGTTGTAGATAGGGTTAGGTTGTAGATATGGTTAGTGGGCTAGATTAAAACAAAATTCTAATGGCGCATCGAGGGGAGGTGCGCCATTAGAATAGTCATACTTATGGCGCACGACCGGACGGTGCGCCATTAGAACCCCCCCCCCCCTAGCTATCCTCCCTCTCCCTCGCCAGATCCCCTTCGACCCTCTCTCCCTCGCCACCAGATCCACCCGCGCGCCGCCCTGACCCACGCCGCCGCCGCCCCGACCCTCACCGGACTCCACCCCCGCCGCCCCCGCCCCCAGCGCCCCCACCCTCGCCGCCCCGACCCTCGCCGGACTCCTCCTCGCCGTCTGCGCCTTCTTCCACATCCTCCAGGCCTCCACCGCCGCCGGCCGCCAAGGCACCAACCACCTCCTCGGACGGGGCGCTCTTCCTCGCGCTCTCCTCACCAACCACGACGTCGGCCACCTGCTCCTCACCAACCACGACGTCGGCCAACTGCTCTGTCGTCTAGGGTTTGCCTCCAGCCTTTCCCCTCCCCCATCAACGAGAGGAGCATCCGGTGCCCCTGCCCTCGAGTTCGTCGACGGCGCCGTCCTCCAGCCGCAGCCGCCGCAGGTATAGAGCCCCCGATTCCATCTTCCCCCTCGCCCCCGATTCTTTCAGATGCAACTCTGTGATCTCATTCGGTAGAGAAGAAAGATAATTGGTATGTTCATTATGTCATTCGGTAGAGAAGAAAGCATTGCACTGCTACGAACTTATCCTTTCTCATGTTGTCATATTGTGCACATCTTGGAACTAGGAGAGTATGAGATCAAGGCATTGTGCAAATGCTTTGAAGTATCAATGAGTAGTATTTCTGCACATTCTCTGTTTGTATGTTCTGAAATGGCCATTTCAGTTTTGAATGCAACCCTCTATCTATCTTTCCATGAAAGAATGTTCTCATTTTGGCCATGAAGATGATATGAAGTCTCAACCTTTCCTTTGCATGAAATTTTTGGACCCCTTTTTCTATGCGAAACAATTCTGGGTCTGTTGGTGGCCAGTTGGCTACAGTTTGCTGATCACTGCCAATGATGTAGTTTTGATCTAGTTTGTTGGTTGCTTGCTGATCTAGTTTGATGCAGTTGCTGATCATTTGCACAAAATTCAGTTAACAACAACATCAGTAAAATTCAGTTAATTAACTAAAGAAGAGAAGAGAGAAAGTAGAGAGCAAGAGGAGTACTTGCATTAACTGAAACGTTTTACTTTAAACTTGCAAAATTGCAGTACTCCCTAAAACTATTGCAAGCAAGAACTACTGTTGGAGGGCACTACTGTAGGGATATTCTCTGGTCTACTGAAACTTGCACTACTGCAATTTACTCCAGTGATACTATAGTTCTTTGCAAATTCTCTGCTCTACTCCACTGCATGCACCGCAATACACTACTCCACTGCATGTTTAATCAGTTAACAGAAAAAGGTACAGAACAAGCAAATGTAAGAAAAGAAGAGAGCTTGTACTGCCAGTACATCATCAGGCAGTTCACCAGAGATTTTCAAGTTAGAAATACTCCCAGGGGTAGATGAAGAGAGAATATCATGAAGGAACAATTTAGTTTTAATTAATGGAAAAGTTGCATTTACTTGTAGTGAAAGGAATAATTTCAGGTAATTATAAATATTCAATAGCAGCAGAGGCAAGCAGTAGCAGTAGCAGTAGATGCCAACTTTTGATATGCATGCATGCATTCTTTGCTTGTTTATATTCATTCTTGTAAACTGAACATGCTCAGCTATCTATCTATCTATCTATCTATCTATCTATCTATCTACCTGCTTAAGTATGTATGTATGCATTGTATTTTTATTTCCTTTGGAAAGTAAAGTTTATTTCCTGGCTGGCTGGCATGATGGCTCATGGATCCCTCAGCTGCAGCTACAGTTGAAGCTCAATCTGATCTCATTTGAAATGAATCTATAAATACAGAGTGTAGTTAGTTACAGAGTAGCAGAAATAGTTGCTGGATGCAGTTACTTGCATGGGCCTGGCTGATGAAGAAAAACTTTATATATATTCATACTGATGTTGACTCTATAAATCATACTTATTGGACATGTTTTATGTGTTGATCCATCAATTGATCACATTGAGAAAGACCATTGTGTCTCCGACCATTTTGCAAAGGTCATGTCTCCGACCATCGTGTCGTGATGAATTTGCAGGTACCCCGAGAGGCCCTTGAGTTTGCCGGAATGTCGATTAACTTCCGTTCCGGCAAATTCGGGTACTCCATATGTCCTATTTTCAGCGAAGGTAATGCTGAAATTTTCCGTGAATTTTAGCATTACTTTGCTAAAAATAGGACATATGGGGTACTTGCGACTAATGCCTGTTATTATGCATGTTTTATGATCTGTTGTAAGGGTACTAATTGGTCTCTTTTGCTGCTTATCAGAGATGGCGGGAAGCAGCCACCGCCGATCTGCGACACCGCAGTACGAGTCGGATGCTTCCAAGTTCTTCACTATCATACTTGAGGCTTCAGTATCATCCATGACGCAGGTATATAAAACGAGCTGATCTCCCCTTCACCCATCTCATTATGATATCTGTTGTTTGCTACATCACTCATTGTCCCAAACTGCAGAGGCTGCCTGATAGTTTCATGAACATGCTGATGGGTGAAGATCCGCCAAATAATGTGAAGCTGCGACAGGCCGGCAGCGGGTTTCGGCAAAATTTCGTGTTTTGACCCTTTTGGAAAACAAAATTGAGATCTGACCCCAGTCTGAAAAAATTTAAAAATCTGACCCTTTTCTACCGCCAGACCCTCAGGCGGTAGGGTTGCATAGCGTACCGCCGCAGGTTCCGGCGGTAGGTGTGCCTGACGGCCGTCAATCCGTTAACGGTGCTGATGTACCTACCGCCATAGACCACGGCGGTAGCCGGCCACGACCTACCGCCACCCTGCCCGGCGGTAGGATGCCTCCCCCCACGCCAAACTTCTGTGACCAAAAAAACGAGCAACGTAGCGGTAGGGGTGCGCCTCCTACCGCCAAGGCTCTGGGCGGTAGGGTGCTACCGCCGAGCACCCTGGCGGTAGGCTGCGCAACCCTACCGCTGCGTTGCTCGATTTTTTGGTCACAGAAGATCGGCGTGGGGGGGAGGTACCCTACCGCCGGGCCGAATGGCGGTAGGTCGTGGCCGGCTACCGCCGCACACTATGGCGGTAGGGTGCCTTTGTGTGCAATTTTTTGCACCTAGTAACTTCTGTTGGCTTCAATTTTTGGCATACAACATTTAAACAGCATATGTATGACATATAAAGCACACAATGTATGATATATGATGCACACACCACAGAACTATAAATAAGGTATGTTCGATACACCACAAATCTAAAAATAAGGTAGGTTCGGTACATAGCAAGTTAACGAAACAGTTTCACGAGCAAATTCATATGGTTCACGAAGCAAATATGCAAGTTTTTAGTTCAACGACACGGCAGCAACTTTAGTTCTTCCTTCCCCTCTTCGATGTGCGGTCCTCGTTATCCTTGGATCGCTTCTCGGCCGCTGTCTTCTTGCGGGCTGTAGGACGTGCTTTCTGAAAGGGGGGTGGACTCTTCCAGTCCTTCTTCGGCACATTCCTCTTCTCATGCTGGGTTTGCTGAGTTGGTGGAGGTCCATCGTCATCATCGTACTCCTCCTCCTCCTCCTCCTCCTCCTCCTCATCCTCATTGTGCTCTTCCTCTTCGTGCTCTTCCTCTTCGTCATCATGTTCTTCTCCTGCGCCCTCTTCTTCCTCTTCCTCTGCATCATCATCATCGTCATCGCCATCTTGAACCGCCCTAGACGACGAGGGTGCATGGCTCGATGAAGCGAGGCTACGCATCGGTGCAGGAGGAAAAACATCCTCGGTGTTTGTAGCGCACCCAAGCAGGCCCACAAGCCGGCGTGCTTTGTTGACGTATTTCTGCAATGATAACGGAAGAATGTGTTAACTTCTCAAATGTCCAATGATAACAAAAATGAACTCCGTATTACCTTCACCATTTCCCTCAACTTGTTCTCGCTAGCTCGAGTCCCAGGGACACCACTAAGCGCATCAGAGGCATGAAAAATGCTTTTGTTCAGCTCCGAAGACTGCAAAGTAATAAAATGAGTCAATAGCATGAAAAGCTAATTTCATCCAACCGTCGGTTCGAAAGAGGTAAAAACAACATACCACTCTGTTCATGAGGGGTCCATACTCCCTAAACCCGCCTTGAAGCTGTCTGATGCTGTCGTTGTAGGCTTCATTCTCTGAGGCGTCATCAAACAGCTCTTCGGCATCTGCTGCCGTCCATTGGGGCCTCAGACGCAGACAATGCTTGATGCCATCGTCGTACCACAACATGTGATCCTTGTAGTCGTCCCAGTCAATCACTCTCCTCTCCGTGTCTTTGCGTCCTTTCCACTCGTTCTATTCCTGCACGTATTTCGCATGTTCGGCTTCCCAATCCGTGATTGATTGATTCTTCTGCCTGCTCATCCTGTAATGCATAAGAAAGAATGTAAAACATCCTTCTTGTATGAATGTAAAACATCAAAATAAGAACTTAGAATCGATGAAGACGGCTTGTGGTACTCATTGGTGTAGGTCGTAGCCACCGGTATCGTTGCCGGCTGGTGGTGTGTGTTGCGCCTTACCAAATTGTGCGGCAACGCGCTGTGGCAAGTGGTACTCCACGGCATAGACACAAATCATGGGCACGATGCACCGGAAGAGCAGCCGGTCCTGCTTGCACATGCCAGTCCTTGAGGAAGTCGAGATACATCCATAGGGCAGAGTTCCCGGAGCAGTCCGGAAACACTACCTCCGTGAGAATGTACCACAGGTAGGCCCTGGCGTACTGCTCCACCACCCGGGGCTCGGCATCTTCCGGGCACTTCCTCCGGTGCTCGAGGAGCCATGTCAGCGGTATGCCGAAAGTCCGGTTGCTCTTAGCGGCGGGGCAGTCGCCGATGAGGCTGACAACCCTCTCGGGCCAGTTTGCCCTCTCCACTCTTCCTGTGATAGGACGACCCTCCAGCGGTAGTGCCGTAATCATCGCCCAATCCTCGAGGGTCACGGTCATCTCCCCGCATGGAAGATGAAAGCTGTGCGTCTCTGGCCGCCACCGGTCGATCAAAGCCGTGAGAGCTGAGTGAACAAGCGTCGGCGGCTTACGCTTGAACTGCAGGACGAAACCCAATAGTCGGGCTCTCCTGAAGAATGGTGCGTACCGATCGTCGTACTCCATCTTAACCGTCGTCTTGTGAGCCCTCATCCGCAGTGGCGGCAACATCTGTGAAAATCAATAACCAAAGCATAATTAGCATGGACATAATAGTTAGCAACTTGTTTTCATCAATTCGGAAGATTTGGTTTAAAATGCTAATTACCACTCCATTCTCAATGAAACGGGCACGGTGATGCTTGTCGAACCTAGGGTCAAGCATTGTGTACTTTGTGCCGATGTCGTCCGCAAGAGGTGGCCTCCTAAAAGAATTGCGTAAGCACATCAAAAGATTTTTCAACATGAACTAGAGTTCAACATTAACTACGAAACACATCGATGCATAACAAAAATTGAACCTATGAGTTCAATCTTTGAATAATCATATATCAAGATTATTATGAACTAAATACAATACATATATCAAAAACTAAATAAAATACTTTTATGAAGATGCAATCACCATTGTTTCAATGCATCATAACACATATACTACATAAAACAAATACTTGCATCTTGAGGATTCATATACTACATATAACAAATACTTGTAATCACCATGTTAAAAAAATGAACTAGGGTTCATCTTGAGGATTCATATACTACATATAACAAATATATCAAATATTTGCATCATCCAGTAATTGCATCATAGCATCCAATACTTGCATCATAGCATAGGAACATGCATCATCCATCATATAAAAAAAACCATTCAAATCAATTATGAACTAGGGTTCATCTTAACACAATCATAGCATAGGAACACGCATCATCCATCATATAGTTCAAATCTAACACAATATAACATCTAGAATCAACCTAAATCAATCCTAGGGTTAATTTTTTTTTCAAATAGGAGTGATTTCAAATGAATAATGCGACGAATCGGAAGGTGTTTGATTAAAACTAGTTGGAGGGATTGAAAGAGCTTACTTTTCTTTCTTCGGGGCCATCTCGATCCGCAAAATCCGTCAAGACACGAGCAAGATCAGAGGAGGGGAGTGGAGGGGATGAGAGAGGGCGACACAGAGCAAAACTGCTCTGTTCTTCATGGTGGGGGGCGGCTGGGTGGGGGAGAAGGGGGTGGGGGCGGCCGGCCCGCGGTTTTATATATGCCCACACCCTACCACCAGGCAGGGCGGCGGTAGGTTCAGACAACCTACCGCCAGGCAGGGCAGCGGTAGGGTGTGACGGAGGGGGAACGGCGGCAGTTATCGTTGCTGACGTGGAAAAGTTTACTACCGCCGCAGGGCTCAGCGGTAGGCTATATGATCCTACCGCCGGGCCTCTCAGCGGTAGGCAAAAGGGTCAAATCCCGAAATTTTTTCAGACTGGGGTCAGATCTCGATTTTGTTTTCCAAAAGGGTCAAAACACGAAATTTGGCCGCAGGTTTCGCAGGCAGTGGGATGTGCAGTTGGTGATCAAGAAGGGCCACATGTACTTGTCTCGTGGGTCGGAGAAGTTCTACCGTGCCTACGACCTATAGCTGGGGTACTTCCTTGTCTTCAGGTACGACGACGACGCCAACATGCTCATCGTGAAGGTGTACAACAAGACTATGTGTCGCATGCGCTACGCTGCCGATGATGATGCCGATACGTTCTGCCTCTTCTTATTCCTCTACATTTGGCTTTGTCTCACATTGATTGTTAACGGTCATTGTTGCATTTTGGACAGGTAGGAGCAGCATCAGCGACACTGGCTACAGCCAAAGCAGCAGCGACTATGGCTGTAGCGAAAGCAGCAGCGATTCTGGCTGTAGCTAAAGCAGCAGCGATTCTGGCAGCAGCATAGACAACAAGAAGGATGATCTGGACCGGAGTGCGGGAGAAGAGGAGCAGAGTGAGGATGAGGAGCTGCAGGATGACGATGGGCATCAGGCTGAGGATGACCTAGCGCTGGTAGTGGCTGACCAAGGGCAAGAGATGGTGGTGGCTGACCATGGGCAAGAGATGGAGGTGGCTGAGGATGACCTAGCGATGGTCCTGCCTGAAGGTGGCCTCACGATGGTGGTGGTGCCTGACAATGACCACGCACCGGTGGTGGCGCCGGCGATCCCACAGCTGGGCGACATGACCACGCCAATTGTGGTAGAAGACTACATCCCACTGCCTCCACTGCCTCCACCGCCTCGCCGCTCTAGGCGCATCAGGGAGAGGAAGGAGAAGAAGGAGAAGAACAATGCATGAGAACTGAACTTTGTCAGGTATGTCAGATCTCCTATAGGTTAGCTATCCAAAATGATATATATATATATATATATATATATATATATACACTTAGTTACCTATGTTATCTCTAATATGCTTAGTTTCCTATAGGTTAGCTTCATTTTTTACCTAAGTTGGCTCTAATATAGAGCTTATATGCTTAGTTTCCTATAAGTTAGCTCCAAAATAACTTATGTTAGCACAAAATGATCAAGTTTACATAATAAGCTTATAGTCTTTTTCTTATTCTTCTTTTTTTCCAAAATGACATAGGTTAGCTTCATTTTACCTAAGTTGGCTCTAATATACTAACTTAGAGCTTATATTCTTAGTTTCCTATAGGTTAGCTCCAAAATAACTTATGTTAGCACAAAATGATCAAGTTTACATAATAAGCTTATAGTCTTTTTCTTATTCTTCTTCTTTTCCAAAATGACATAGGTTAGCTTCATTTTACCTAAGTTGGCTCTAATATACTAACTTAGAACTTATATGCTTAGTTTCCTATAGGTTAGCTCCAAAATAAATTATGTTAGCACAAAATGATCAAGTTTACATAATAAGCTTATAGTCTTCTTCTTATTTTTCTTCTTTTCCAAAACTCTTCTTATTCTTCTTCTAGTGTTCTTCTTCTTCTAGTATTCTTCTAGTCTTCTTCTTTTTCTTCTTCTAACTTCTTGTTTATCATTTTGCAGATTTGATTTAATTGACGGAAGCTTGCGTGGATGGAGTGCTTCTTTTCCATTTGTGTTTTTATTTTGTATCAATGTGAAACTTTTGTGAATTGATGGATAACGGTGTTGGATGAACAATGTGAAACTTTTGTAATATGTAACGACGGAACTATGTGTTGGCTATGTATGTATATATGATGAAACTTGTGTGTTGGATATGATTCTATATGGATGCTTGTTGTATATATATGTGTTGAATATCTCATATGTGAAATAGTGACCTGAGATTAAGAAAAAAAAAATTAAAAAAGTTGTTACTAATGGCGCACTACCATGTGCTGCGCTATAAGTATAGCAGATAATAGTGGCGCACTGTGGGCAATACTAATGGCGCACTGCCTGGTGCGCCATTAGAATACCAGATTCTAATGGCGCACATGTGGTGCCCCATTAGAAAAAAATTCTAACGGCGTGAGGCTGGTGGCGCACCAGCAGTGCGCCATTAGAAGGCAAAACTGGTGCGCCACTAGCATGCCTTTTCCTAGTAGTGACCTAGATTACTGGTGCTGCAGCTGCACCTACCAGGAAAAAAAAGACCCACGCTAAGCCGTAACAGAAACTGTAATCATTTAATTATTGACCTATGGGAAGCCATCAAAAGGTTCAGGCTAGTCATAGTGGGGATTAACATAGACTAGTAACATATGTGTGTTAATAGTCTGAGTTACTCCCTACTATAGGTAGTCTAAGGTACACTCAACATGTTGTAAGGATTAAACAACTATATTTTTGTTGAGTTGGATGAGGGAGAAGATGAGAGAAGAAAGACGAACTGTAGATTAACAGCCGGCTGTTGCACGAGCTCCAAAAAACATTGTGAGCGTGTAAGATGAGCCATGCATTCATAAAGTAGTATACTTCCTAGCAACTAGCCATTATACGTGATGGCTATTAGCTTGACTATATGTGACCTGGGCACTTCATATAGCCAATAGTTGGCTCGATAAAACGTTGCAGAGGCCGGTCTGCAGGTAGCTCGGAATCATCCCCACCGAGCCAGCGTCGCGATCGGTGTTGTCAGGCGTATTTTAATTGCCACCATCGTAAGCAACGTTGTATTTCACCGTATTCAATGGGTAGGCCCCAAGTTGCTAACAGGTACCGAACCTGGGCGAAGCAGCATCCATCCCTCGAATCTGGGCATTTGCGCATGGGCCATCGGTTTGGACTAGTGACATGATGGACCATCAATGTTTGCATGCAGGCCTGCAGGTTTTGACTGTCATGAAGGGAGAAGATTACTTAAAGATCATGGGTTATTGGCACTATAATTACGGATCTACAACCAATAGATTGTTAACTAATAGTTTAGGGTTTGGAGATTAGCAATGTGAAAATAGAGAAACGCTTAGAAGGAAAGCAGTTTTTTTTTCTTGGGAATGTTCAGGCTTGTTAATGTCGGACTGGAAAATGCAGTATATTTTTTGCTCACTAGTTTGTGAGTTTGATAGTATTTTTAAAAATCATAGGTGCACAGTTACAGAAAACAAAAGAGAAGGGGCCTACACATAATTGTATCATTATCCGTAGGTAAAGAGTGGATCTAGAGATTCGTACGTGACGTCTAATGATCAGTACTCTTAATTAACTTGGTTAGTTTGCTCAAAATCTAAAACGTAACAGTGCACTAATTGATATAGTCATTAAAAAAAGAAATATGCTGACTGCACAGGTCGGAAAGCTCACCCAGGATAGCATAGTTCACTCTAATTACAGAGATTACTTAAAGATCTTGGGTTATTAGCACTCTAATTACGGATCTACGGACAATAGTTTGTTCAAAAATAGTTTAGGGTTTGAACCATTTGTTTGGAGATTATCAATGTGAAAATAGAGAAACGCTTACAAGGAAAGCAGGTTTAATTTTTCTTGAACATAGTCACGCGTGTTAATTTTGAACTGAAAATGCAGTATATATTTTTTCGAAACAGAAATGCAGTATATTTTTGCTCACTAATTCAACGAGTTTGATGTATCGTAGGCTGCACATTTAGAAAAAACAGAAGAGAGGTGCCCTACCGCTATTTGTATCATTATCAAGTGGGAAAGAGAGGATCTAGAGCTTCGTGCGTGATGCCTAATGAGCAATACTTTTACTTACACTAGATGATACCCCGCAAGAATTGTTGCGGGAATATTTTGCAACATATCTCAATGTGATTCATTGTATAAAACATATATAAAAGGATAAAACTGAAACTATATATAATTTATTATGTTTGATCACTATATAGTTGTAAAATGTTTATTAAATATAAATAAAATAATAGAATAGAAATTCGCATGTTGAGATAGGTCTTTTTTATGCATGTTTCATGATGAAATGGCATGCTTGCATGTTACTCCCTCCGTTTCTAAATATTTGTTTTTCTAGAAATTTCAACAAGTGACTACATACGGAGCAAAATGAGTGAATCTACACTCTAAAATATGTCTATATACATCCGTATGTGGTAGTCTATTTGAAATCTCTAAGAAGACAAATATTTAAGAAGGGGGAGTACAAGTCATATGGTAGTGAGTGTGGGTCTTTTCTCGTGCATGTTGCGCGATGATGTGGCATGCTTGCATGTTGAGAGACATAGTTAGTGAGGGCTAGCTATTTAGATATAGAAAATTAGTTAGTTTGCTCAAAATCTAACACGTAACAGTACACTAATTAGAGGATTTGTCATTGAAAAAAGAAATACGCTGACTGCACATGTCCGGAAATCGCCAGGATTTCCTCCAACAGGCAGCAACGGGCGAGACGCCTAGTCTAATATAAAATTGATACTGTTCGCTGCCTGCAACAGGTCCGTGTTAAATTCATGCCGTATTGATTCAGAGTAGTCTAAGTCACCGCTCCACCACGCGCAGCAAACAACATCGTTGCATTCACTCGAGCTGACAATGGGCAAAGGACATACGCTTTGCACTATTCCCATACCTGTATATTGCGAGGTATATGTAGAAAAAGCCTGCCAGGAGTGAATCGCATAGCATATTCCCACGAGGTGGATAACGAGCTACCTGACGCTCGGCCTCCGCGACGCCACACTCATAGTTGGCTGTACTATTAACCATGCTCTTATGTTACTATATTTGCATCTCTTCTTATTAATTACATGTCATGTTATAATTTTTGTTTATGTGACATGCATATTACTACTTATGTTACTCTCATTATGAGCACGACTCGTTCCAAAGCGTCACTGACTGCTAATTGCTGGCATGGACCTCGGGAGTGTGCTTGTCATCATTGTGTCATGTGGCTCATGTCCTATCGCTGTTACCCAAGAAATGATGTGCTCCATTAAACAAAATTATATAAAACAGTAAGGTTGGTATCTCCGTCATCCTTGACAAGTCTGAGCCTGCACCGGTATAGTTTGCTAGATGCAGGGCCGTACCTAGAATATCAGAAGGCCCTGTGGGAATCAAAATTTGGGCCCTGATGCTCGAAAGAGTGGATTAATTATACGTATAGTTTGTTAATCACTGTAGCACTATAATTTTCATGTAGACTTACACCACCGGATGCACAAGTTCAAGAAAGAACGACAAACTGGATTTACTATTCTGCTTATATAAACTAATAGAAGAATAGGTTGCTGAGAACTGCCACAACCATCGAATCTAGCAGGACTCTGAAGTTGTAGATCATGAGAGACCGCAAATAAAGCTCCGATGGGTGACTTGTAAGTCAGTGACAAAGCAGAAATCACGAAGGTGCCCTAAGCAGACATCGCAGCCCACCTGTAAATTTAAAGTATGCTTCGCTAAATTGTGAGCTTTAAAATTGAAGCTCCTAAACTCATATACAGAATTACATAAAGTAAAAGAACTACTATAGGCTATAATTTCATGTATGATACCTCTGAAGCTTGCCGGACTCCGCTGATTGATGTCGTCCACCACCACCTTACAGTCGGATGCCACATGAATCCTCTGTTGGTTCAAGTCCTCGGCGAGGGCTAGTGCCTCCCGAGCAGCCAGTGCCTCCAACGTAGTTGGATCTGTTATTCCTCTAAAAGTAGTTACCGAAGCTCCCAAGGAATTTCCATCATGCTGACGGCAGCGACTGCTCCCTTTCCATGATTGCCTGCAATTGATGCATCAACATTGATTTTTGCCAACGCCGTCGGCGGACGTAGCCTGCTAGTCGGGCGTGTCACCTGGCGGCAAGGCATGATACATCTTGTTGTGTCCATGGCCTGCAGGTCCGCCATATCTGACATGGGCGAGGTGAAGATATCTTCATAAATCGTCTTTGTCCTTGATTTCAACACTAACCAAAGTGTTATGACCATCTTTACAAAGTCTGCATGAGGTAACGCGCCGTGCAAAGCAAAGAGCGAATTCTTGGGTTGTGATATTTCGTCATTTTTTTGCTCTAATTAATGCTCTGTTTATCACATTAATTATCTACAGTCGGGGTCCTCCCATTTTGGGGGACCTGTTCAACCGCTCCGGCACCTGCTAACATACGGCCTCGAGGAAAGTCCTTCCTCACATAGCACGAACTTGATGGTATCATCCATGATTTTCTGTGCCTCTTTGTCCTCCGACCACGAGAAGTTGACAAGAAGAGCACATCTTCGAGCATCTTCCTCCTCGGCTTCCGGTCCCAGGGGCGCTTGGACGTCATCGTCCATGAATATTGCATCCTCCTCACCAGGAGCTGGTGGCAAAGTGACCCCATACCTCATCTTCCTGCCTCCGAGCATCTTCCACCTCGGCTTCTAGTCCGTTGGGTGCTTGTATGTCATCGTCCATGAGTATCGCGTCCTCTTGTCAACAGCTGGTGGCACAGTGATACCGTACCTCAGTTGCCTATGGCCCACATCTTCAACCCTGACCCTCAGCTCCTGGATCCATGTCACAATCCGGTGCCATTCCGGGGTGGTGCGCACATACCAGATGACACGCTGCAAATAGCCGAGGGGGCCACTGTCATGATGGCCAACGTTTGTGTGTAGAGCTTGACCTTGCTCTCGCAGTTGCGAGCGAGGCCGACGACTTGCGTCATCCAAGCGCAGACATGGCGGTCGAGACGATTAACCTCGGTGAGGTGGAGGAGCACACCGTTTATGCATTCCATCTCTTCCTTGATGAACTCCACGTCACCCAGGGCTGACCCATAGGGCGGGGCAACGGGGCGACCGCCCTGGGCCCTTGGGAGGTAGTGGCCCCGGCCCAGGTAGGAGTACAGTATACGTATTAGGTCCAGAAAAATAAGAGGAAAAAAAAGAAGGCCCAAGCCCACCACGTTGCTAACACTCATGGACCGAAAGAATCGCTCGCTAGTTCGCTACGCTGCTGCAGCACTCCATCGATCTCGTTTGCCTAAAAATTATAAACAAATCCATCGATCTCCTCCGGTCTCCTCGCCTCCTCCCCCAAATTCTCAAATCCCAAAGAATAGCCACGCCGCTCCCGTGCACTTCCAAATTCAAGGTGCCGCTCCCGTGCATCCATTAATCGAGACCGATGGTGCTATTCCCTTCACCAATCATCTCTCACTGCATCCTCAGCGATCCCCATCAATAGACGTTTGAGGCATTACCGCATCAGAGATGGTACATCTCCCTCCTTCGCCTAATCAAGTAGTCTTTCCATTCGCTATTAAACAGCCCGCCTCTCCATCTCTGATTGCTCCATCTGACATCTGCAATTCTTCTATTCCTAGTTTCTACTCTTCTCTTGGCCTGTTCTTCAAGCCTTGCAGATCTTGAAAGCTATATCAATAATTTGACATCAAGCCATATGCCCATATTTAGGTGCTTTGTTCCCTGTATTTACAGTTTTTCTGCAATTGTTTGGTGATGTGTGTTCTAAAGACTGTTTATCCCTGAGAAAAGAAAGTGAAAGAAAACACAAACGGTTCAAGTTGCTATCAGTTTTGACAAGGTTTTCATACTTAGAAGAGCGAGATGATGGTCTCTTTGTGCCACTTAGAAGAGCGATCTTTTGTAGAACTTTTTTTTTTGAAAAGGGGTGTAACCCCGGCCTCTGCATCAGAACGATGCATACGACCACCTTTATTAGAACGCAAATAAGTTCAACACAGGTCATGAGGTCTTAAACAAACGAACCACAAAAATGCTCACGAAGAGCAGAAAATAAAAGCCACAACCGGCAGGCAAAAGATAGATAGGAAAACTAATTGCCTATCTTATTACATGATCGCCATCCAAACCGACTGAATATAGCCCGAGTTACCATCTCCCATCGGGTAGATCCAGTAACCAAATGCTCCCTGGCCTCCGTCTGAGTGAGTAGCAACCACATACGGATCAATGTAGTGGCTCGGAAGATAACCTGCCAAAAATGTGTATTTGTTGTTTTGTTGAAAACCAAATCATTCCTGCAGTTCCAGACTGCCCAAAATAAAGCACATACTCCTACACGAGTGTGTCTCGCTGTTTGGGACTCTATCCCGTCCAGCCACATCCCAAATAACGTGTTGATATTATTCGGAGGAGTAATATTAAACGCAATGTGAACAGTCCGCCATAGAACCTTTGCCATCGGACAGTCAAGAAAGAGGTGTTTGATGGTCTCATCACAATCACAAAAACTACATCTCGTGGAACCAGTCCAGTTGAGCTTTGTCTAATTGTCCTTAGTTAAAATGACTTGTTTGTGTACAAACCACATGAACACTTTAACTCTCAAAGGTACCTTGACATTCCAAACATGTTTGGAACTAGGAATAGAGCTAGATTTAATCACATCTAAATACATAGATTTAACCGTGAACTCTCCATTCCTGGTTAACTTCCAGCACAACGTGTCTGGCTGTTGAGAAAGCTGCACATCCATCAGTCTTCTCACCAAATGGAGCCAGGCTTCCCAACGGGCTCCGGCAAGTGTTCTCCTAAAGTGGATATTGAGGGGAGTGGACTGAAGCACGGTAGCAACGAAGGCGTCTCTTCGTTGCACGATGCTATAAAGGGAGGGATATTGAAGCGTGAGAGGGTTTCCCCTAGCCATGTATCCTCCCAGAATTTCGTGGAAGTACCGTTTGCGACTAGAAACTTTGTTCTGTTGAAAAAGACTGCTTTAACTCTCATCAGCCATTTCCAAAAAGGTGAGTCCGTCGGCCTCACTGTCACCTGTGACAAAGTTTTGGAATGAAGGTACTTATTACGCAGAATCTGCGCCCACGTGGCCTTCGACTCTACAGATAACTGATACAACCACTTGCTGAGAAGACATCTGTTTTTCACCTCAAGATTTTCGATACCTAGACCCCCTTGGTATTTTGGTCGACAAATAATATCCCATTTAGTGAGTCTATACTTCTTTTTCAGGTCATCACTTTGCTAGAAAAATCATGATCGATAGATATCCAGTCTTTTCCGAACTCCAACTGGTATCTCGAAAAACGACAAAAGAAACATAGGCATGCTCGTGAGTACCGAATTAATTAGAATTAGACGGCCCCCGTACGACATCAGCTTGCCCTTCTAGCAACTCAGTTTCTTTGCGAATCGATCCTCAATACACTTCCATTCTCTATTTGTTAGCTTACAATGGTGAATTGGTATACCCAAATACGTAAAAGGTAGATTCCCAAGTTCACACCCGAACAATTGCTTGCAAGCCTCTTGTTCCTCTTTGGCTCTTCCAAAGCAGAACAATTCGCTCTTGTGAAAGTTAATCTTTAACCCGGTCAATTGTTCGAATAAGCATAACACCAGCTTCATGTTTCTCGCTTTTGCCAAGTCATGCTCCTTGAAGATGATAGTATCATCAACATACTGTAGGATAGACATGCCTCCATCAACTAAATGAGGTACCAGGCTACCTACTTGATCAGCATCCTTTGCCCTACCTATTAGAATGGTCAACATGTCAACTACAATGTTGAACAGAATAGGTGACATCAGATCTCCTTGTCACAGGCCCTTATGTGTCTGAAAATAATGACCTATGTCGTCATTCACTTTGATTCCAACACTCCCTTTTTGCATGAAGGATTCAACCTGGTTCCTCCAAGCCGAGTCGAAACCTTTCATGCGCAAAGTCTGTTGCAGAAATGGCCATTTAACCTTATCGTACGCCTTTTCGAAATCCATTTTGAAAACAACCCCGTCTAGCTTTTTCGTATGGATTTCATAGAGCGATTCATGAAGGACCACAACCCTTCTAGGATGTTTCTGTCCGGCATGAAAGCAGTTTGGGTTGGCTGCACCACAGAGTGCGCAATCTGTGTGAGTGTATTAGTCCCAACCTTTGTAAAAATTTGAAACTAACGTTAAGAAGACAGATAGGCCTAAACTGCTCAATTCTCACAGCCTCTGTTTTCTTCGGAAGCAAGGTTATTGTAGAACTATATTATTTCCATACTATTATGATGTAGTTCTCTGGACCATCAATCTATGCTATGTACTGAATTGCTTTCGAAATACACTATATTATAAATTTTTATTTGTCCACAAGAGCCCCATTTTACCATCTCGCCCCAGGCCCCCGAATATGTATGGACCGGCCCTGACGTCAACATGGAGGCCGTGGAGCAGTTTCTCCTTGTTGACGAGAATGGCCGTGAGGCGGCCGGGTAGCGAGTCGAGGGCGCCTTGAGCATCCATCTTGCTTGATTGATTTGGAGGGTGCGGTGTGGTGTGTGCATAGATCAGTGCCAGTGGAAGGGACTGTGTAACATTTGTAAGAGAGAGATGTCAGAAGATGGAAGGTGTGGGTTGAAGCAAGTGAGAATAGTGATGACCTGGGCTGAGGACCATGTGTTGGTTGGCAGCATTATGATGTACCAGCTGGCTGTTGTACTCACCAAGGTCCAGTTGAGGCAACCCCGAGCTCTAGTATCGGCCGTTCACATTACAAACACGGAACCACCACACAAGTTTGATTGCATTGATCCAAACCACAAAATATCTCACAACAACAACAACATGAGATTGGTGAGAGCATCGATACAAATATTGATGAGAACCATACTACTTTCTCTCTACCAAAATACTTGTAGTTGGGAAACTTGTACTAATTTCCTCAGCTACAAATATTTCGGTACAGAGGTAGTATTCTCTTAGGAAAAAAAGCAAGACATTTTAAAATACGTATATACTTGGAATATAGCTGGGACCTATGCACTTGGTATCTTTGTGGGTGAACTGGTTGGTGTATTACATCTAACTCAACAAAAATTATGATACCTTACTTACTTATTACCAACTTCACTTCATTAGTTTGCCTTCGCCGAGTATAGCCTGTTTGCCGAGCAATACTGTCGGCATTGTCGTGTGTTTGCCGACTTATTCCCTTTGCCGAGTGCGACTCTCGGCGTTCTTTACTTCGCCAAGTGCTCGTGTTTTGGCTCTCGGCGAAGACGCCGACATCTGGCGTATACGAAAATTCCAGTTGTGACAGTACTGAAATAAACATTATTAGTAGAGAGCAGAACTGTCCTGCACATGCCAAAATACTTCAATTTGGGTTGTATTTCTATTTTTCCTAATTTTGTCATGCCCCTAATTTTTGTACTTCGGATGACTCAACTGAAAACCAGTATGTCCCGCCATCTCCACTTAAGCTCTGTATATAGACATAACGATGCTCCTGAACTGAATGCGGTGTATCTCAAATAGACAACGAGGATAAACGGAAGTTCCATGGAAATAGATACGAAAAGAACAGCAGCTGTGAAAGTACAGAGCTGACACTATATATTAGTCCATCCCCGGACAGAGGTAGCCCAAATCCATTAGTTAAACCCTTTGCACTGCAAGATCCATCCACCTGCACAATAAATCAGACGATTTGCAAAAATCAGTTGCGAAAATAAGAAACACAGAAGACTGCATCCAGAGGTAACATGCACTGACGCGGATTGAGTAGGCACGGCAGCCAGTATGGATTGGCCGCGACGTAACCCACGGTGGACGCGACGGCCTGGAAAGCAGAGCGGCGGTGGCAGCAGGCCGACGCGGCTGGGTTTGGACACCGGACTGTCGAGCGCCTCCCTCGGTTTTCCCTAGTGGTGAGGGGTCGTCAGCGCAGTCCACCGCGGCGGTACCCAACGTTCGACAACAGCAAGAATGGACGAAGGTGAGAACAGACGCAGCATCCTCTCGCATCCTGGGGACTACACACTACAAATACATCGCGGGTCCATAACAGTGTGTTTGTGCAAGCAATCCAGTGGCACACTACACACCAGAGCATGCAGCTCTCTCTCTCTCTCTCTCTCTCTCTCACACACACACACACACACACACACACACACACACACACTGACACACACACAAACAGACACGCACAGAAGACTGAAGTAACTCTTGAGACTGGAAGAAGATTCCTCCAGCCGCTTCTTTATTCAAGGACGATGATAAATGAGGCAGGCAAACACCGAACGATGAGTCCTCAGTCTGGAGGTAATCAATTGATCATTTGCTCATGCAGGTGTTCTAGGCAGAAACTGCAGCTTTATCTTCATGGTGTCCATGGCCTGGCTTGTGCTTGAAATCAAAATGGTTGAAACGGATGCGATCTCGAAGTGCTTGTCTTATTGGGCCTGGGTCGCAGTCACCATTGAGCTCGAGCTTCTTCAACATGGGAAGGCTGCCTACTCCAGAGATAGACTCCATTTTGGCGAAAGACCACACAATCGTCTCGAGCATGTGAGCCGCTCCAGTGTCGAAGGTAATGTTGGTGATGATCTCATCATTAACGAACAAATACTCGAGGTTCTCAAGCTCTCCATCCTTGAATGTGAGCCCACTTCCGGCGTATGAATTGTGTCGAAGCCTGAGGCAACGCAGAGTAGTAAGCTTGCCAAGGATGCATATATATTCTTCCCCCAGGTAGGTCTGGTTCAGTGTCATCCTGGTAAGTTGACCTAGCTCTGCAATCCAGTTGAGAAGCTCACTTTTGATGCCACTAATTTTCAGGCTCTGAAGAAGTTTGGGAGGTGAAGCTAATCTGAGAGCATCCTCAAGTTTGGGGTTTTGGTTGATCTGGATTGACAAGGAGCGAAGGCAACCATGTAATTTTTCGACCTGTTGGAGTAGCAAGGCTAATGTGAGAGCATCCTCAACTTTGGGTGGTTGGTTGATCTGGATTGACAAAGATTGGAGGCCACCTTGTAATTTTGCAATCTGTTGGAATAGAACATCCAAGCCATCTTTCCCACGAAGAACCACACCCAGTTTCCTCGGCCATAACAGATGGCCAACATCGGCTAAATCATTAACACTGTGGTAAGCTTCAACATGGGACATTGTCTCCAATTGTTCCATTCTTCTGATGCTGCTGGGAAGGCGCACCGCGGTAAACAAATCTTGAGGCCCATCGGAGCTATTGCTTGGAGACTGATCAGCCTGACCTGCAAATAGATGCTTTAGCATTGGAAGCATGATTGATTTTGCGGCAAATGACTTTTCTGTTGTTTGCCGGATGTCCAATATCTCCAGACACTGCAGCTTCTCAATGAGTGCAGTTTTTCTAAGGTGAGGTGCATTGTACCCATTATCTGAGCCATGCAACTGCGTTAAGATGTGTGTCTGGTACAGCGCGTGGCACATAGATTAGAGGCCTATGTGACATGGCTGTCCGGTCTGTGTAGGCAAGTTGTAGACCCGTTACTCAAAGCGATATCTGTCTCCTCACCTCCTGTCTCTCGTAAAAGCTTGTCACATGCAAATGGAATCTGCATGCACATGCACATGCACATGCAGCTCTCTCTTATACAGTCTCTTTCTCTACCGATGACTTTGTTCTTGACCTGCGAAAAAAATCATCTCTCCCATCTCACAAAATAAGAGCTCTCTCTCTCTTTAAAAAAACAGATATCTCTCTCGGCCTTTTCTTGCGCAGAAGTTCTCTCTCACAGTCACAACGTTGTCTTTTTTCAATCCTACAAGAAAAAACTGATTTCCGAATCCCCCACAGCTTCTGTCAACACTTTTCTCTCTAGAATTGGCTGTTTATTTTTCTCTCTCGGGTCAGCTGCAGCAGGATGCACTATTCTTTCTTTTCCTATTGGGGGAGCGGTGCATGTGAGACAACAAAACGATCAGCCACTGTGCGCAGCAGCCTACCAGCTACGCCCTACTGCCTGCCTAGACTGCTAAACTGGTGTACTACTAGTGCTGTCAAAAGGTGTTGTCACTTGTCACAAGCACGAATCTCGGAGAAGCTGAGCTGATGAGATAGAGGGGTGCAGTGCGCTCGGCCTCAGCTACAACTTTCCCCTTCTCAATTTGCTTGGGTAGCTCAGTGATATCTGTGTTCCTGAGGCCCAAGTACTTCAGCAATATTATCTTACTGATGCTTTTCAAATGCTGCTTCTTTAAGCCTGTGCAACCTTCAAGGTTCAGTATCTTCATTAGCTGCAACTGAGACGACTTTGCCAAATATGGAAGCAATGTTACAATGCCGCTGCTATCAGCTGCTTCCAGGGTACGGCCGGCACGTGATTCTTGAACCCCAGTTTTACTGTGAATGGGAAGGTGGCGAGCGAAACCGGGCGGTAAGTCCGTGTCCACAAAGTTCAGATCTCGAGCAATCCTGGTCATGACTTCATGGACAATAGGATGTAATGTGCAGGTCTTGATCTTGTCACTGATCTCACCAGGTTCAATGAGACCCCTCGAGACGAACGCATCAAAACAGGAATTAGCTTCATCTTCTACACAGTTCTCCCTTGATGTTATCAGGCCTTCAGCTATCCATCTTCTACACACCTTTGTTCTCCTAACAGGGTCACCTTCTGGGAAGATGGTTAGGTATAACAAGCAGCTCCTGTAGTTTGTAGGCAGGTCACTGTAGGAGATCTTCACCATTTGCTTTGCAGCACTTCTGTTTGCATCCCCGACAACCCTGTAAGGCTGGTACGATGTTATCTAACTGTTTTTTGCTCCTTCTAGAGTTAACAAACTGTTTTAAATAGCCCACTATAGCACGCTATAGCTATAGCGTTTACAAAAGGTCTTACGCTAAGAGACTTTGGTCCAAACAAATGAACAAACATTTTAAACAGCGCGCTATAGCTTCGCTATAGCACGCTATAGCATTTGGAAGAGGTCCACCGCTAAGATGCTTAGCGCGCTATTTAAAACTATGGTTAACATACAGAAGATGTTCGAACATCTTCACTACAAACTTATCGCCCTCACATAAACCAAAAATTTCTTTTGCCCTATTACGTAAAAAACCGGACGGCACACTCAACGTGGCTTCAATCGGACCTCTGAAATGAAAGTTGCACGTCCAAGTATCTTCATCTTTATTGTGCCCGTTAGGCACTTGCACGCCGTCGTCCATGACCATCATGCCACCTTGGTCAAAAGCAGGTGGCACGGTGATACCGTACCTCAGCTGCCTGTGTCCCACATCCTGTGCCCTAGCCTTGAGCTCCCGGATCTGCTTCGCAATTTGATGCTGCTCCGGGGTGGTGCGCACATACCGGATAGTCTGCCGCAAGTAGCCCAGGAAGCCACTGGCATGGTGTCTGGCATTTGTGACGCTGTGGATGTAGAGCTTGATGTTGCCCTCGCAGTCGCGGGCGAGGCAGACGACTTGCTTCATCCAAGCGCGAACATGACGGTCGAGATGGTGAGCCTCAGCGTGGTGGAGGAGCACGCCATTCATGCACTCCATCTCTTCCTTGATGAACTTGACATCGCCATGGAGGCGACCGAGCAGTTTTGCCTTGTCGACCAGAATGGTGGTGAGGCGGCCAAGGAGTGAGGCGAGGGCACCCTGGGCACCCATCTTGCTTATTTTGGAAGATCTGTTGTGGTGTGCATATCAATAATGGATGGAAGGTGTGGTTCGGAGTTGAGATTTGGGACCCTGCAAGGGAGCAAGAGGCAGGCACAGAAGCCTTCTTGCTATATTAATTCCAGTTGCCGTGTGCGTCGACCCAAGAGAATGCAATTTCAACATGACTAACATTGCAATTGTTTTTCGCTGCACAACTCAAACGTTATTATCAGTCAGTTTAATCAAGTCCACAAGACCACCGCGTTTGGCGTGCTGCACAGTTTAATTATAGACACGAGACTGGCTACCTAGATGAAGCCATGGCAGGATAATATAAGTTTCGACGTTTGGATATGTCCGGACGATTAGAAAATGGCAATGATTGATCGGTAGGTGGGTTAATCAAGCCTTGATATACTAATATAAGCTCGGACGATTAGAAAAACAGCAATGACTAATCCGTGGGTCAGTATGTCAAGTCTTGAAGCAGTTCGCATTCATAAGCATCCAGCTCACATTGCACGTGCCCAAGCACAGGTTTTGGTGTTTCAAGTTGGAGATAAGTTTAACTAGAGCTATCTCTGAACTTGTTTATTCTGCGAGTATCGATGTGTTCCCTGTCGAAGAACAATAGTAGGGACGACGATTTCTAAACGTAAGGCATAGGAGTCTCCTCAATTTCATAGGAATGGTGGTGGCACATGAATATCATTGGACATGAAAGAAACCCCCTTCCTTCGATTTTTCACAGGATTCTATGGAGAAAGAGCATCAACTTGTACCTCGTTCCTTGCCCGCTGGAGTAAGAGTAGCCCAAGACAGAGGTCTCAGTCTGGGGCTCGTCGCCTCCATGGCGAATAAGACCAAGAACCACACCAGCCGTGTGCCGAATAATGGCGCTGCCGCCTCGCTGGCATCAAGGCCGGTGAGCTAGGGCATGACCTCGTCGGCTACCGCCGTGGCCGAGGACGGAGAAACCCGACAGGGTCGGTCGGGAATGAGGGGGATGGTGGAGCGGCGGCCGATCCAAAGAAGACGGCGGTGAAAGGGCAGAGCCGGCGACTGTGCGGTGAGGCAGTGGAAGGGATGCGACGGTGCACTCGTTAGAATTTTTTCTAGCGAGTTGTAGACAAAATTAGTTGTTGTTGTTTTGACGCGACGCATGGATCTTTATTGCATCAAAGAAATTTGGTTACAATCAGCAATGAAGCTGCTAACAAGGAAGGAAGGGCACGTGTCCATCCAACAATCTGACACTGCTAAGGAAGTAGCACGTTTAGCACAAAGATCCGCCAAGCCATTAAAGTCCCTAGAAGTGTGTTGAACCGAAAAAGAAGCGAAACTTAAAGTTTTGTCCCTAATTTCATCGAAGATAGGCGCCAACAATGACCTTTCGGTGTGACACGAGATGGCCAGAGGTTTACGACCTCTAAACAATCAACCTCCATGACAACATGCGAGAACCCTCTGATGAGAAAAAATAACGACCTCTCGCAGTACGTGCACTTCGGCGATAAGTGGATCTGTAACACCAGGTAAAGGTTTGCACCATGCACTCATGAATGAAAGATGAGAGCGGACAACGCCTCCCGTTGCTCCCACTTGTGCCTGAGTATCGATAGCTTCGTCTGTGTTGATCTTTACCCAACCAGGATGTGGCGGGTGCCAACATTACCCTACTTGACTAACACGATGAGTATTTGGTACTGATAGCAAGGCTAGATCATCTCTTGCCTGTTTGATTGCTTGGATCGGATTATACCCATCCTCATCATGAGTCCAGCGATTTCATGAACTCCAGATTGCATGCATGATGGTAATCAACTTGCATCTATCTGATTTGGTGAATGAACTATCCACCACAAGGTCCCTTGTCCATGTCTCCGGGTGTAGACGTGGAAGCTTCAAGCCCAAAATTTCCTTCGAAGCATTCCAGAAACTTTTGGCATGAGAACAATGGACGAGAGCATGCATCAAATCTTCCTCGGCAGCCTTGCATAGGGCACACACGGATGATGTTCTTATATGTCTATATCGCATGGTGGCGTAGTCAGGAAGAATCCCTCGCAAGGCCGGTCATACAGCTCATTTCGCGCTCCAGCGCGGAGGCCGAGTACCGAGCAGTGGCTAACACCGTCGACGAGTGCACCTGGCTACGACAGCTACTTCAGGAGTTACATCATGATGTCTCCCAGGCTATGCTTGTCTACTGTGACAACGTCTCTGCGCTGTACCTTTCCGCCAACCCCATTCATCATCGCCGGACTAAGCACATTGAGCTGGTCATTCACTTTGTGCATGAGCAGGTGGCCCCTGGACGCATTCGGGTCCTGCATGTTCCGACCGCACAGTAGTTCGCTGATGTGATGACTAAGGGACTGCCGACTTCCACCTTCGAGGAGTTTCGTTCCAGTCTCTGCGTCTCCGGCGCCGCTTCGACTGTGGGGTGTTGAATATATTGTGTACGTGTATATTGTGTCTTGGGCCCACCTCCTAGTTCATCTGTATAGTTGAGGTTGTGCCCCCCCTCTGTACATCATATATACGTGTCCTGTGCACCGATCAATGCAATTGTGTTGCACAACCTATTCTAGTCTTCCACAGTCTACAACTGACTACTTTGCTTGGAGAGTAAGAGTGCACAAGAAAAAACACCGAACTCAACACCCGCTATTCCGCTAACCCTGCGTCCTAATCTCGCAGCTAACAGGGCATATGCGAACATGTCAGCACAGTGCATGCTGCAGCTGCGGAACGCTAGTTTTAGAAGGGAATAGAGAGGGTTTGATGGAATTGATTGTTTATTGCTTGAGCCTTGTGGGCATATATATATAGGAATACATGATCATCTTGGAGTACTAGGCAAGGTGGAATAAATCCTACGCTATCCTATGTTTACTAAATAAACATTATACTCAACGGCTAGCAATGGTGTGGGCACGGCTGCAAAGAGATGCATGCTGGCACTTTTTAGTGCAAGACCAGAGGCAACCACTAGTAGAAAACCACCCATTAGTCCCGGTTCGTAAGGGCCTTTAGTCCCGGTTCATGAACCGGGACTAATGGGTCGTTACTAATGCCACCACCCATTAGTCCCGGTTCAAACACGAACCGGGACCAATGTGGCTCCATGTGGCCCTGTGCACCGAGCCCAGTCAGAGGGCCTTTGGTCCCGGTTGGTGGCTCCAACCGAGACCAAAAATTAAATATTTTTTTTTACAAATGTGGCTGCTTTAGGGGTTTGGGGGGTTATTTTTAGGTTGTTATTATAGCTAGCTAATAGAGAGAAGTGTCCTCTCTTATCTTCGTCCTTGGTTTATCAACGCTGCTGCTATGTTCATTGCACCCGCAGATATGACATGCTCATGCATGCTTTGCATCATACATCATCATATATATGTATATAATAAAGTCCTACTAATCATGCATCATCATACAACTTCTACTCGTTATTAATAATAAGTCATACGATCATCATCCTCATATATAGTCATCGAACCCAACCCTACATAATTGTTCTTAGCACATGATCATCAGTATCAGGTATAGGACCTAAACACCCTTAAGGTAAAAAAGCATAAAACAATATAGACCCTGACTCTCCATTATGAAGAATGGCGATCATCCTGTCTCCAATTCTTGTCTTTCGCTGCTTATTGCTTCCAAGAAGCTCCTTACGACTGTCCATACATTTTTTCCATTCTTTGATTGTTATGTCTCCACTTCTTTTAGAAACCCGGTATGGACAGTTGAGATTCGTAGGACGACCTGGTCGTATATTTAAAACATGAAGGCTACCATGCGTATACATCAGATGAGGCACACAATCATTCGGGATTATCTATTGAAAAACATAGTAATAACTTCGTAGTTAGCAATGATGTACTAGTTTTAGAAGTGTGCAAAAAGATGCACGGATGTTGTAATAGTAAAAAATAATCTTACCAATGTGTTTCCATGGTAGTTACCGTAGTTCAACACGTGCACTAGTGGCACGTATTGACCATAATGTTGAGGAGTTTGATTGTAGATATTGTAATTCTCAAGATTAGTACAAAATCCGACCAGATGTTTTTTCTCCTGATAAGTTAATTCGGAGCCTTCGGTGTAGTACGTTCTGTCTACCATCTTCCGCACATTCTTTGAAAAATGAAAATAAGCTATCAATGGAGATAAATTGTCAACTATATATTTTGAAATAAACAATATAAATTACTTAATAACTATGTTTAGCTCACATGAGGGAAGAACTGGAGGTGTATCCACAAAGACCCAAATCGAAGGTGTCTCTTGCTCGATTGTAGGATCACCAAGATCCATGGTGACAACCATACCCTCATCAAGACAATACATCTTGCAAAATGCATCCCAATTTTTGCAACCAAAATGGGTTACACTCTGAGACATAACGTACTTAGGATAATTTTTTTGGTTTTGAAATTTTCATGGTCTTCAAAATCCATCCTCTCCAAGACATAACGTCTTGCAAAGCATGGGATAAGCTAGTCGAATTGGAAAAGATGAAAAATACACGTTAAAATAGTTGAAGTCGTGCTTAATTACGAAAAAAAAATTATTGTCGTCGTTGCGTACCGTATGAACATCGCAAGTCTCCTCGAGCTTAATGATGAAGCGCCGATCTTCGTCCAGCTCAATGAATCTGTCGCACATACCTCGGTCGTCGTGGCACCAGTCGCACTCCTCCGGGCGATTTTCGTCGTCCGATGAGTACGACATTTCCGGCCTACGTTCATAATTCAAATATTAAACTAGATCATTATTATTAATCACGGGTTGACTATCGATGATCGATGTACGTATGTAGCTCCTCTTTCATTCCCGAATGCATTATTATACCAAATTGTCTAGCACACGGGAATGAAGGAGAACTTATCCAATATGAGCATTCAATAAGCAAAACCAAATCACAAAATAAAGTATAGTATTCAAATTAGCATGCATTCAATAATTATAAGCAAAAGTACATCATCTCTTGGTGTCCGTACATCATCGAATATTATCACTAATACAACTAGAACCGTAGCGCCCGACGGGTATCGACGCGGGCGGTGGACACCCAAAGATAAGGAACCATCACAGGATCATAGCTCCAGTGAGATCCCTGAAGAACCTGCCAGGTATTGTCGAACCTCCCCTCCAATGCAACCATGTAGCGACGGACGTGCTCGTCCTCCTCGCTGACACGGTGACGTACCACCTCCGCGGTATCCGGATGCCTCACCATCGTCACTGGCCCACGCGACCGCCACCAACCAAGGATCGGGTCAACAACGGGCTGCCTCCTCACCAACCTACGTCCCCCGGAAGGTAGCACCTCCCAATACCAACCCGGCGGAGCCCAGTCCCGAACATGACCCTGATCAAGCAGGCCTCCACCGCCGAGTCGACGACGACGAGGATGCGGGATAGGCATCGCCGACGTCGACGCGAGAACTACTTCTATATATAGTTAAATAAAAGTAGTCTTATTAATTAAATCAACTATCTAGTTCAACTACTAAACACTTACTATAAATAAATAAGTAGTACTTACTAAAAACAAACTACTTCATTATATAGTAAAATAAATTAGTTTATTAAATTAGCTAGCTAGTTCAACTATATATAAACTACTTCTTCTTTTTTTCCTTTTTCTAAATAGTATGAACAAAAAAATCATTAAAATTACTACACATAATATAATACATATCTAAATTACTACACATCTAATCTAACAAAAAGATCTAAATTACACAATATGAACAAATCTAACAGAAAAAAAGTCTAACATAAAAAAATTAACATAAAAAATCTATTTACAGAAAAAAAATCTAACATAATATAATACATATCTAAATTACTACACATCTAATCTAACAAAAAGATCTAAATTACACAATATGAACAAATCTAACAGAAAAAAATCTAACATAAAAAAACTAACATAAAAAATCTATTTACAGAAAAAAAATCTAACATAATATAATACATATCTAAATTACTACACATCTAATCTAACAAAAAGATCTAAATTACACAATATGAACAAATCTAACAGAAAAAAAATCTAACATAAAAAAACTAACATAAAAAAATCTATTTACAGAAAAAAAATCTAACATAATATAATACATATCTAAATTACTACACATCTAATCTAACAAAAAGATCTAAATTACACAATATGAACAAATCTAACAGAAAAAAATCTAACATAAAAAAGCTAACATAAAAAATCTATTTACAGAAAAAAAATCTAACATAATATAATACATATCTAAATTACTACACATCTAATCTAACAAAAAGATCTAAATTACACAATATGAACAAATCTAACAGAAAAAAAATCTAACATAAAAAATCTATTTACAAAAAAAAATCTAACATAATATAATACATATCTAAATTACTACACATCTAATCTAACAAAAAGATCTAAATTACACAATATGAACAAATCTAACATGAAAAAAATCTAACACAAAAAATCTATTAACAGAAAAAAAATATAACATAATATGAACAAATTACCTACACAATCTACATTAACAACATATCTAAATTATTACACATCTAATCTAACAAAAAATCTATGAACTACAAAAAAAATCTAAAAACAAATCTAAAAAAAATTAAAAAAAAGAGGCTCACAGCCGGCGACGGCGACGGCGACGGCGACGGCCAGGTGCGGCGCGGGGCGGTGACGGCGTCGAGGCGGCGCGGGGCGGGGCGGCTGCAGGGGCGGGCGGCGACGGCGCGCGGGGCGGGGCGGCACGGGGCGGCGACGGCGTCGGGGCGGGCGGGGCGGCGACGGCGTCGGGGCGGGGCGGGGCGGCGACGGCGTCGGGGCGGGGCGGCGACGGCGAGGTAGCGGCAGGGGACGCGGCGACGGCGGAGGAGGAGAGGCCGGAGAGATCGAAGTCGGGAGAGGAGGACGCTAAGTGCTGTATATATAGCAACGGCATTGGTCCCGGTTCGTGGCACAAACCGGGACCAATGCCTCCTTTAGTCCCGGTTGGTGCCGCCAACCGGGACCAAAGGCCTCTTTTCAGCAGCCCAAAGGGCGGGAAACGAAGACCTTTGGTCCCGGTTTGGGGCTCCAACCGGTGGATTCTAATCCCGGTGCTAATCCCGGTGCCACCGTCTACCCTGTACACCGGCACACACCGTCGGCATGTGCTATTATGTTGGCATATGTTACGTCATGTTTCTACCCTCATACTGTATTATATAAGAGGCCGCTCATACAGGTGTTCTAATAGGACACAACTCCTACCATGTTTACACATAGTTTGAATCCAAGTCCAACTGTAACCTACCTTATACAAATATATTCAACACAATTTCAACAAACTCCACCTCTAACCTCTGTGTACATTGAACTTGTGTTCGATTTGTTTGGGGCATAACACAGTTTTGCAAATGGATGCACCTGTCGGACGTTTCCCGGTGTTTAACTGTCTTATCAAGCCGAAATTTTGAGGGACTGTAGCTATGACAGTTCCACACAATATGACGCGAGCTGGCGTCGACGGAGGCGACGGGCGCGGGGGAGTCGCGGAGACGCATGGCTGGACGCGGCCCGCGGGGGCGCTCAGCTGCAGGGGAGCATGGCGTGCGGTGGATGTGACATGGTGCGGCGGCCAGATCCGGGGCGCAGCGTGTGGAGGTCGCCCCCGCACGGATCTGCGGCCTGCTGGTCGCGGGTAGCGCGCGTGGGGCTCCGGGATGCCCGGTTCTGGCGCGTAGGAGGGGAGCTGGGCGGGAAGACTATGGTCAGCGCGGATCTGGGCGTGTTGGCGCGTGGTGACTGCGGCCGGCTCTTGACCGCGGGCGGTGCTGGAGCAGAGGGGCTCCGATCGCGGTATGTATGCGGGGTGCAGGACCAGTTCTGGTCTCTGCAGGCCTGTCGTTGGGGGAGGCTTGATGGTGGCCCTGCACAGCGATGGCGCGCTTGCTGTGTGTGGGATGCGCGGTCCAGTGGAGGCAAAGGGTCGACTTCGGCCTGCTGCGTGGGAGTGGCTGCCCGGGTGAAAGCCTGGCCAGTGCTGGCCGGTCGGCGGCGACGACGCCTGTGGGCGTCGCCATCCTCCTTGGAGGCGTCGTCGGGAATCTCACAGCCGGAGCTCCCGGATCAAGTACTTCGGGTGAAAACCTAGATCCTGCTGCAGGGTCGGGCCGTGGCGTCGTCTTCAACGTCGTTCCCCTCTTTAGGGCGCCGTCTTGAAGACTTTGATCTATGTGGTGCCTTCCTATGACTGGACGTGTATGGTGGCTTCTGTGGCAATGATGACGGCAGTGTACAATGCTGGAGGCGTGGCCCTGGCCGTGGTAGTCGGCTCTTCTTCTCCGGCGTGTATGTGGGAGTGCCTCGACTGTTTATTTGCTGTGAAGTCGAAGCCGCGATGGGAGACCGGTGGTATACGATGACACGTGACATGTGGTTCGTTCGGTGATCCTTCATGACGCCATCCCTGCCTAGTTTCCTTAGTAGTTTCACCGCCGGAGTCGGAGCTGCGCTGCCTAGTGTGGTTTGTAAGGAGTGTTGTACCGAGGGCTGCTGTTTTTCTTTTTGTTTTTTGATCTTCGGATCCTTTGGTCCTAGGACCTTCACCATCTTGTTGTTTTCCGTTGCTTCTTGCTATTATCAATGAATGCCAGCAATGCTGGATCTTTCGAAAAAAAACACCAAAATTGCACATAGAATCTCCAACAAATCAGTAAGAAAAAGTCTTAAATCCGTTATGGGGTCTCCTAAACAAATAATGAGAGTCACAACGGAGAAGATGACTGTCAGCGAAATAGTGCCGCAGCTGACGCCCATGGGCCATACGGGCTATACAGCCCACAATATTGAACCGGGCCATGTGTTCATGTGTAAGGTAGCGCACCAGCGCTATTCGACTCAGGCGGCCCATGTGAAGTGGCTTCGTACAACCCAAGCGCTGGAAGCCGATATGGGAACAAAGCGAGCGTTAGTGTAGACATCTGATTGCATTCATAGTTGATCCAATGGCTAATAATAATTCGGGAGACGTGGCTGCGCGAGAAGCCAGGAAAATCTGCTAGTGTGGGCTCCTATTTAAATATAGAAGATAATCTGCAGCGTGTACACGATCCTCGAGGATCAAACACAAGCACAACATCAACGTCTGTTAACTATGGCTATATTCTCGGGCCCTGACTATGGATGCTAATCCCGGTGCCACCGTCTACCCTGTACACCAGCACACACCGTCGGCATGTGCTATTATGTTGGCATATGTTACGTCATGTTTCTACCCTCATACTGTATTATATAAGAGGCCGCTCATACAGGTGTTCTAATAGGACACAACTCCTACCCTGTTTACACATAGTTTGAATCCAAGTCCAACTGTAACCTACCTTATACAAATATATTCGACACAATTTCAACAAACTCCACCTCTAACCTTTGTGTACATTGAACTTATGTTGGATTTGTTTGGGGCATAACACAGTTTTGCAAATTGATGCACCTGTCGGACGTTTCCCGGTGTTTAACTGTCTTATCAAGCCGAAATTTTGAGGGACTGTAGCTATGACAGGTCCATTGGTACCGGTTCATGCCTCCAACCGGGACTAAAGGGTGGGCATTGGACCCGGTTAGAGCGCCCAACCGGGACCAAAGAGCAGCATTGGTCCCGGTTGGAGGCATGAACCGGTACCAATGGACCCGTGTAACTATTTTTTTATCTTCTGCAGCTATTTTTTTGTTGATTCTTCCTGCAGCTGTTGTTTTAGTCCCACCTCGCCAAGCGAGAGGCACTCGCAGCTGTTTATAAGCCCTGAGTGCAGATACAATGACGAAGAGGCTCAATGCTCCTGCATGTTGGTTAGCTTCAAGCCTTGCGGAATACGGTAGACTGCACAGAGCTATGTGCAGTGCAGTTGACACTATTCCAAAAGGCTTGAAGCAAATTAACGAGCATTGCGCCTCTTTTTTATTTTTAATGACTTATTACAACTCAGAAAAAAAAAGAAAAAAATAAATGTAGCAGAAAAGAAAAAAAATATAAAAAACCACTCAGAAATAAATAGAAGAAAAAATATAACAGAAAAGAAAAAATATATAGAAAACTACTCAGAAATGAATAGAAGCAAAAAATAGTTGTGATTAACTGTACTAAAAAAGGAGCATATATGCTTATTTTTAATGGCTTATTACAACTCAGAAATAAAAAGAAAAAAAATATAGCAGAAAAAGAAAAAAACTATATAGAAAACTACTCAGAAATGAATAGAAGCAAAAAATAGTTGTGATTAACTGTACTAAAAAAGGAGCATATATGCTTATTTTTAATGGCTTATTACAACTCAGAAATAAAAAAAAATATAGCAGAAAAAGAAAAAAAACTATATAGAAAACTACTCAGAAATGAATAGAAGCAAAAAATAGTTGTGATTAACTGTATTAAAAAAGGAGCATATATGCTTATTTTTAATGGCTTATTACAACTCAGAAATAAAAAGAAAAAATAATATAGCAGAAAAAGAAAAAAAACTATATAAAAAACTACTCAGAAATGAATAGAAGCAAAAAATAGTTGTGATTACCTATATACTAAAAAAGGAGCATATATGCTTATTTTTAATGGCTTATTACAGCTCAGAAATAAAAAGAAAAAAAATAAATATAGCAGAAAAAGAAAAAAAACTACTCAGAAATGAGTACAGATGCGCTTATAGAGGAAATTCAACTTAAATTCATAACGAATTTCAAGAGAAATCCGTATGAATTTATGCTAAATTACCTATATAAGCGCATCCATTTTCATTTTCGGAGGAGCTCAATAAGATAGAGAGGGAGGGGCTTATAAACCGGTCCCGTTCCCCTTCGGTTGGCGAGGTGGGACTAAAATCTGGTCGCAACGGGTACCAACCATTTAGTCCCGGTTGATGGCTCGAACCGGGACTAATGGAATCCCATTGGTCCCGGTTCAAGCCCCCAACCGGGACCAATGGTTTTGGGCCAGGAGCGAGGCCCATTGGTCCCGGTTCGTCCCACCAACCGGGACCAATAGGTCCAGACGAACCGGGAACAATGGCCAACGTGGCCCGGCCGGCCCCCGGGGCTCACAAACCGGGTCCGATGCCTCCATTGGTCCCGGTTCTGGATAGAACCGAGACTAATGGGCTGGGCCGGCCTGGACCATTGGCCCGTTTTCTACTAGTGAACCGTGCTGGGAGTCATAGAGGAACGGCTGAGAGCTGTGCATGTTGCAGGCTACGTGCTTGATGGAATATATGTGCTTAGCGATGGTGGCATTGAGTTATTTGAGGTGGGACCAGCAGCAGCTTGATGTTCAAAACCACTTTAAAAACAACCATCCAAAGCTCTTAGGGGGTGTTTTATCAGGTTTTGAAAACTCCAGGGGGTTAAATACCTGGTTTTAACGTATAAGGGGTTATGTGATCGTTTTGTGAAACTTCAAGGGGTAATGTGGACTTCATTCGACTACTAGCATGGCTAGTCTCATGGAGATGGCCTATCTCAGTTCAGTCCATTGTGAGGAATTTCCAAAATGCCTCTAACCGAATGACTGATTTGCCTGAAACAAAATGGAGGAAACCGGACCCAAGATTCATAAAACTTAATGTTGACGCAACTTTTTTTGCACATGAGGGCATTGGTGCAAATGCAGCTATTCTCAGAGACGACAGGGGAAATTTTATTGCGGCTCACCGTAAATTTATTGCTATTGCAGCCGATGCTATCACCATGGAGGCAATGGCCATGAGAGATGGATTACTATTTGCTAATTCCCTTGGATTTAGTAGGATAGAAGCGGAGTCTGATTTCCTTCAAGTCATTAATTTCTGCTCTGGACAAACAAGATGGTGGGATGAAGCTGCAGCCTTATTTGCAGAATGCATAGATATCGGTTCATCCATTGGAAAGGTCACCTTTAAGCATTGCTTACGATCATGTAATAATGCAGCGCATGTGCTACTAATTATTGTAATAAGTCCTTTTTTAGTTGGTTGGACGAGCCTCCCGATTTCTTGATGAGGGAACTCGTGGACGATGTAAGCATGTTTTAATTCAATAAAGCTAGCCATGATGGACTTTCCTCAAAAAAAAAAGCATGGCCAGTCTACAACGAAGCTTTGAATCCCCTGCGGGTGAGGCCATCTTTTCCGGCAAGCACATCTCCATCGACAGCTCAGTATCATCGGGTGTGACCGTGTGATCTTCAATGTAAGGGTATGTGCATTATATTGTTCAAGCGATTTCAACGAAATAATGTCAGATTTGTTAGAAGTATAAATGTAGAGATAAGGAGAGATAGAGATAAACTAGTTTAAACACATAATATCTTGCCTTGTACTCCAAACCTCTACCTGTCATATACTTCTATATATACTCCATACGAGGGTCAGTTTAATACAATACAATATTATCATCCCACAATTTCTACATGGTATCAGAGCCTGTGCACCATCGACGACGCCTGTGCACCGACCCGATCACTTCATCAGCTGTACGACTACGCTTGGCTACAAGCCAACATATTTCTTCGGCAGAACATGGCATCGACACTTCATCGTCACAAGGGACGCCTCCAAACGACACATCATCGTATATATGCCACTGCAACATCATCACCGACACATCATCGCCAGGGTCTACATCAACGTGGTCTTCATCAACAATCTTGTCAATCCATCGCCGCCGCCTCTACAACCCCGTTCCGAGATGGACAAAGAGCGTCCTCTGACAGATTTTTCTGCAAGACGCGACCTCGACGACGGCAATGACCGCGTCACGACGACGGCATCGACCGCGTCATACACGACGACACGACTGCATCAACACGGCGTCACTCTAGTGACCCGCCTACACGGCCACACGGTTCTGGCAAAACTGATGTGTGCTCGATGGGTTTCCTTCGGTCCTGGCAAAACCGGTGGACTCATCGCCGACGGCACCCTCTGACATCCGCAAGGTGCATCGTCCACGACTGCAGCTCCGTCATCCACATCATAGCGCATTTTTTTGCGCCTTCAGCTTTGTGCGGCTTCATCGTCCGCGACAACTACACCATCGACCACGGCTACATCACCATGCTTGACACGCTCGACATCGACATTAATGGCTACGTCTACAGCAACATATCGGCAACAACTCCAGTCAACAGCGTCTGCGTCGTCACTAGCGTCCACGTCACTCCTGCTGTGACTGCGGGAGGGAATAGAGGAGAGACAAGGGAGGCACCAGAAGGGGACGCATGCACCGCCCTAGGTGCCAACCTATCAGAGACGCAGTTGATGATGGCGCGGCGGATAATACGACGGAAGCGCAAGACTTCAAATTCAGTCGTAATCATCCGCTTCACTCCCGCTACGACTGAGGGGGAATGTTAGAAGTATAAATGTAGAGATAAGGAGAGATAGAGATAAACTAGTTTAAACACATAATATCTTGCCTTGTACTCCAAACCTCTACCTCTCATGTACTTCTATATATACTCCATACGAGGGTCAGTTCAATACAATACAATATTATCATCCCACAATTTCTACAAGATTAATGACGTAAAATAATGACAGTTACACTCAGTTGCCACTTGGATTGCATGCAACTCAGATAGGGATAAACCAAACAGTGAGTAATTCATTGGGCAACCTCTTCAGTTCTGAAGTACAGTATGACATTTGGGGTCGCTGTTCTGTTCTCTGCAGGTCCATACAAAAATTCAGTCAAGTTCAAAGTTGCACATTGCTGCAGAAAGAAGTTCAGGGATGCCCACGGAAGCTTTATGAGATGCCTTGGTAGTTGGTACTGTCAAGTGTCAACTATGCACTGCACTGCGCCATCATCCAAGTGACATGTTGCTCCTAGTCCCACATATGAAAGCATGCATATATGGGAGAATAAGGTTCAATTGTCTATTCCAAAACCAAATCACAGTACCAAGTAAATTCCTGCAGGCAACAGGTATAGATGCAAGATTTTGGTTTGGTTTTGGCGCAGTTAAAAATTTCAGAGTTAATTACCCATTGTTGCAGAAAGAAGTTCAGAGATACTCACGGCATGCAGACACAAACTAAACTTCTGAAGAAGCTGCGGGAGGGGTGTTTTGGCTCCTGGATGCATTTCCTCCCGCATGAACAGCAAATTTGAAACAATTAGTAAAAGAATTCAAAAAATTCTGTTTTTTTAGATGTTCGTGTTAGTGTCGCAAGCGTGCTTAATACTTTTCATGCGAAACGGAGTAGCAGTGTTTCATCGGTGAAAAACCAAATTTGGGTGTAACATTTGGTGTTTTTTTTTGCGCAGGCCAAAATGCTTAACCTTTTTACCTAAAAGTTTATAGATAGCATTTGGATGACACATTAAAACTTTGTTGGGATTTTTTTGACATTTGAAAAATCATTTTTGCACACAGGAACACGTCCCGGGAGCCGAAAATGACTTCTACTTGTTGCTATACCAGTGCAGGCTCAGACTTGTCAAGCATGATGGGGATATATACCTTCCTGCCTTGAATGATCCTACTGACTGATTGGAGCACGTCGTTTCGTGCCTCACAGGGATAAGCCGTGGGTGGTAGACCACAGGACGAGCCCGCGGAGACTTGCTGACTTGAACTAACTAGTGCTACACGCCGCAAACTACCATGGAAATCTTAGGACAACAAACTACAGCTAGCCACGCAGTGATGCTTTGGAACTGATCACAAACACCACCCCCTCTCTCGAACAAAAAAAACCCAATGTGAAAATTGTAGGATGATAATATTGTGTTGTATCTGTTGTATTGATCTGACCCTCAAACAGTCTGGTCGCTCTAATACCATGTGGAAATTGTAGGATGATAATATTGTGTTGTATCTGTTGTATTGATCTGACCCTCATATGGGATATATATAGAATACACGAGGGGGATAGAGTCTTGGAGTACAAGATAAGTAATACATGGTTTAAACCTATTCGATCTACTCCTTATCTCTATCTTTAAACCCAAACTATATTCTAACTCCCAAAACATTGGACGGCTTTTCTGAGTCCGGAGACACCACCATACCGGTGAGACAATCTTTCCGGCAATCACATCGTCTCCGTATCATCAGGTGAGACCATGTGATATGCTAGTTCATCCCCAGTTTCACGCTGGCTTATGATATGCCAAGAATTAACTGATTACTCTTGACTATAGTCTCGGTGACCGTCCCAAACACCATGGGTCCTGCTACTGCTGTTGCCAATCTCTTCTTTCTTGTTATTGGAACCACTTTATTCTCTGCAGCAGCGCAGGCCTCGGACAATTCCATGGTCCAACCCTCAACGGTGTGGATCAACAATGCCGCCTCTTTCAACTTTATCAGTCTTAATTCCTTTCCACCGGTACGTTCGATTGTCATCTGTATTCTACAAGATGATTCTGGTGTGAAATTTGCATTGGCTGCTGGGTTCGTTTGTGTCTCCACCCCCATGAGTGACATGTTCTTCTTTGCCGTATTCTTTTTCACATTCTACAATGACCCCTCCAAACCATTGATGTATTGGAAAAATATGGACATGATCTGGTCAGCCAACCGGTATCGCCCCGTCAAGGAGAATGCCACCCTTGAGTTTACCTCGGATGGAAACTTAGTACTTCGTGATGCTAATGATAGCCATGTCTGGTCAAGCAACATCTCTAGCCGGTCTGTAACTGGCATGGCGATCACTGAGATCGGCAATCAGCTGGTGTTGTTTGATCACATGAATGCAACAGTGTGGCAGTCATTTGATCATCCTACTGACACAATGGTCCTTGGGCTGTCACTTGTGGAAGGTATGATGCTCACGGCAGATACTTCTACTACAAATACTACTGGGAATAAGTTTTATATCACTGTACGCCGGGATGGATTATATGCTTATGTTGCATCCTCACCACCACAACTATACTAATTGTATACTGGTATGAGACAAAACAAGACAAGAAATGGTGCAACGATGCTTACATTCACGAATGGAGGCATCTATACTTTTTTTGGAGCCAATCTATCAATATGATTATAATCTTCTGCTGTCAGCAGCTAACTCCAGACAGTACATGAGATTAGAGTCGGATGGACATCTGAGGATGTATGATCAGTCTGGTCACAGCAGTTGGACTATGTTGTATGATGTATTACAGGTTGATCATTGTGGTTACCCAAAAGCCTGCAGGGAGTACGGCATATGCAACGGGGAGAAGTGCACGTGTCCAGTGGATGGAAATTCAAGCTCAAACTACTTTAAGTTGGTGGATGAACGGAGGCCACATCTGGGTTGCACGCTAATAACTCCAATCTCTTGTCAGGAAATACAACACCATCAGTTATTAACTGTGGTTGACATTTCTTACTTTGAACAAAACCCCATGGTTCTGAATGGAAGAAGCATCGATGACTGTTAGCAAGCCTGCTTCAAGAACTGCTCTTGCATGGCAGTTTTGTTCAGAGATAGCAAATGTGTATCAGTGTATGGCTGAAGAAGGTCTTCTCCTTGAAATCAATAGAACCTGGAAATGATGGCTACAACTCCACTGCTTACCTCAAGGTGCAAACTAGCCCCTTTAAAGAAAACAAAAAAAAGTGATAGTAGGTGTTACACTTGGAGCTATTACTACTCTTGTATTGCTTGTCATTTTTGTCATTCTTTATCTACAAAAGAAGAGGAACAATGAAGCGGAAGGTGAAGAATTTGAATTTGATCAATTACCTGGAATACCAACAAGGTTTTCTTTTCGGACGTTGAGCGAGTGCACAGAAGGATTCGGCACAAAGCTCGGAGAAGGTGGGTTTGGGTCAGTTTTCGAAGGGAAATTAGGTGAAGAAAGAGTTGCAGTCAAACGTTTGGAAAGTGCTAGACAAGGAAAGAAAGAATTCTCGGCAGAGATTGAGACTATAGGCAGCATTGAACACATCAATCTTGTTAGCCTGATTGGATTTTGTACAGAGAAGTCTGTGAGACTTCTAGTGTATGAATATATGTCGAGAGGGTCACTTGATAGGTGGATCTATTACCGCCATAACAACGATCCTCTTGATTGGTTCACCCGTTCTAGGATTATATTGGATATTGCCAAGGGTCTGTGTTATCTCCATGAGCAGTGCAAGCGGAAAATTGCTCATCTGGACATCAAACCACAAAATATTCTTTTGGATGACAACTTCAATGCCAAAGTGGCTGATTTTGGACTATGTAAGTTAATAAATAGAGATCAAAGCACGGTAGTGACGATGATGAGAGGAACACTTGATATCTAGCCCCTGAATGGTTGATATCGCAGATCACTGAAAAAGTTGATGTCTACAGCTTTGGATTTGTTGTCATGGAAATAGTAAGTGGAAGAAAAAATATTGACCATTCTGAGCCTGACGAGAAAGTTCAGCTTATAAATGTACTGCAAAAAAAGCACAAAGCAACCAATTGGTTGATCTGATCGACAAGCACAGTGATGATATGATTTTACATCAGGAAGAAGTAATTCAAATGATGACGCTCGCAATATGGTGCCTACAAAATGACAACACTCGAAGGCCTTCAATGACAGTTGTGATCAAGGTATTGGAAGGGGCGATGAGCATAGAAGCTTATGATCCTAACTCAGTCATATCGGTTCCAGATAATCTATCCACATATTCAGTTCCTGAAGCATCGTTATTATCTGGCCCAAGGTGAAATGGGTGGCAGGCGAGCAGAAGAAATTCAACTTATGCACTTGGGCTTTTGTACTCTATTATATTTTAGATTGTAAGTATGTTCGAAATGGCACCAAAAAGAAGTTTCCAGACAATATTTTTGTTTGTTTGGTGAAATTGTACACTCATAGCCTTGTACACCCTCCGTTTAGTATAACTTTGTACAAAATGAGCCACAACTAATATGGAACGCAAGGAGTACCTTTGAAGCTGGAAAAAAAGCAGCTTATCTCTGTACTTAAAACGGTTTGAAGCTTTGTGTGTTAAGATACTTCTGAACTGAATGCATTTTGTTTATCTCAGACAGACAATGATCTTTACCTAATATTAAAGGGAGGAGGCTTTTATAGTTCTTCTTCCGTCACTTCTTTACATCCATTGATTTTGTGTTCAACATAAAGATGAACGGCTGAGATTTAAAAGTAGATCTACATAAAGATTTCGGTTCTACCAACGCATTGTTCCGCTTCGGTTCGAGTCCCAGGCGATCTCATAGTTTTTAAAGCCGAAGTAGCGATCTCATCTTTTTTAAGTCAACGTAGCAATCTCATCTGGACCTATAAGGATTGTGCGGTCCTAGCGATCTTATCTTGCTGTACTAAAACTCAATCAGTTAAATCTGATGGGCCTAATCCTAGCATCTGGCTAGTCATCGAGCTCTGCTGCCTCTCCTCCTGCTGCCATCGTAGCGTTGCTCCCCTTCCCTGAGTTCCATCCATATCCATGGCAGCCGCAGCGACGAGCTCCCACAGTGGCCGTGAGGAGTGAGGACTACGAGGACGGCGACAAAAAGAACTAGCCTCGGCTGAGTCTTGGCGTCGTCTGCATCGACCACCACATCTCCCTCCTCCGCGGTGACAACAACGACGCGAGGGCTGCTTTCGTAGAGCTTGACCTAGCCTGGGCAGAGCTCGTTCATCCCGTGCAGCCGGGGCACGTGCAAAGCACTATGGCTCGTGGTGTCACGGCGGCACGATTGTGCATGAGACGCAGCGGGGGACATCATGTTGGTGGATAGCATGTGATGCTCGCGGCCAGCTAGGCCAAGGTGGGTCGGCGACTTGGGCACACGGTTGCCAGCAGAGCATGCCGGTGACGGTAAGGAGCGGCGTCACGGCTCCTGCGCTGCGAGTAGGTGCGAAGCTCAAGGCAGAGGCCAGCAAAGCTAGAGACGACGCGCATCAGCCGGCGTCAGGGCTCAGTGCACCAGCGGGTAACAGCAGCCCGGCAACGCAGTGGGCGGCGGCATAGGGCCGTCATGCCAAACCAGCAGTGAGCGAGCAGCCGAGCATGACTGCTGACCCGCACGAAACTAATTGGCTAGCCTGATTCGTGACAACTCACATTTTTTTTCTTCCGTTGCAATGCACGGGCATATATGCTAATAAAAAAAGGGCTTAAATATGCATATGCAACGACATAACGAGGTTGTCACTCCCCTAACCTGAACCATGGATATTAGTACTTGCGCTGCTAAGCAGCACATCGCCATGAAAATAACACAAACCATGCAATAGAGTTCACTGCTACCCATCCATAAATAGAAAATGAATCACTGGAGATTTATATTTTGGAATCTATAGGCTTGCAGTCCCGCATACCGCAGGGGTTGCAAGGAGAGAAACCATTATTTAATACCGAAGCGAGTGTACCAGACTAAATTCAGAGACATCATTGATGCAGAGTCGAATTGGCAGAGGAGTGATAGCCCGTGGCAGAAACACCAGCGGATGCGGCGGCCTCGAAAGCCAGACTGCGGGAGGCAGCGGCAAGCAGTTCCGCCCATCTTCTTCCCCCCCCCCGCCATCTTTACCTCTGAGCACGGCGGCCGGATTTGTGGAGGGTGAAGGGGACAAGGGCAAAACAAGGAAGCAAAAATGGGGATTTCGGTCTATACTGTAGTTCATGAATTTGATAAGTACTTATTCTATTTCTCAATGGACTGAGTACAAAGTTGAATTAAAGCTACCACAAGTAATATTGGTTTGCAAGGAGTGGTTACCTAACAACACTACAAACTAATATGTGGTTGGATGGTTAGGATTACAGTGTTATTCCTAGCCAACTAGAGTTCAATTCCTAAACTTGACATTAGTGCTCGCATTTTTTTGGATTTATTTTATGCTTTTCGGCGATGTGCATTTAGTATGAGGAAACGTTTTCGTCGACTACAAAAACGTCTGTGGTGACTTTATCAATCTCAAGATGATGTGTCGGCTCAGCCTCTCGAAGGTATTCATAGGGATAGTGTATGCGTGCACACGGGTGAGTATATGTGCATATGTATGAGTGTCTTCGTCTGTATTGTATTCAAAGAAAAACAACACCATAACTGTTAGAACTAGGTGATACCCCGCGCGTTGCTGCGGGCCTAAAATGCGTCGATCCATTTTCATAGAATTTGAGACAAAACATTGTAGAATATTGAGCAACATCGTAATATAAATAAAAGTATTTTCTAGGTGCCTCCTGGATTGCTGCAGACGCAAAATGAATCCCACACATAACCCTCATATGCATAGGAAACGACACTATGAATCCAGTTAAACAAAGTGGTTCAAATACTCGTGAAATGTGTCTCGTTGATACAATTTCTCCTGATCCTTGGAACTTCATATTGAAACTCATTCTCTTCAATTGAAAGTTTTCTGTTATCTATAAAGAAAATAGAATTTGGTTAGAAACTTGGAGTTGATACAACTAATGACAATAATTAAAAGCACAAAATAAACCGTATGTATAAGACCTACTTCCTCCATCTGAAATTAGTTGACGCTCAAACTAATGTATCTACATGTATTCCAGTCCTGATTTCTATGCACTCCAGGTGAAATATCATCCTTGTCAATGTGAAAGTTTTTTTATTATGTATGAAAAAAGTTCATTTAGAAACTTGGAATCGACATAGCTAATCACAACAATTAACTTGGAACCGCACTAACCAAAAAATGATTGTGTTTAAGTTTGCAAATGCATATTTTCACACCACGTGGAATTGACTTAATAACAACAATCATTCATATATTATATGTAAGTATTATCACAAAACTAACTAAAACTAACTGAACCGTGTTTCAGCCGCGAAGCACGACGTTTCCTAAAGCGTCGAGTAGTTACATTTAACACCAAAATTGCACATAGAATCTCCAACAAATCAGTAAGAAAAAGTCTTAATTCAGTTATGGGGTCTCATAAACAAATAATGAGAGTCACAACGGAGAAAATGACTGTCAGCGAAATAGTGCCGCAGCTGACGCCCATGGGCCATACGGGCTATACAGCCATAATATTGAACCGGGCCATGTGTCCATGTGTAAGGTAGCGCACCAGCGCTATTCGACTCAGGCAGCCCATGTGAAGTGGCTTCGTACAACCGAAGCGCTGGAAGCCGATATGGGAACACAGCGAGCGTTAGTGTAGACATCTGATTGCGTTCATAGTTGATCCAATGGCTAATAATAATTCGGGTGACGTGGCTGCGCGAGAAGCCAGGAAAAATCTGCTAGTGGGGGCTCCTATTTAAATATAGAAGATAATCTGCGGCGTGTACTCGATCCTCGAGGATCAAACAAAAGCACGACATCAACGTTTGTTAACTACGGCTACATCCTCGGGCCCTGACTATGGATGCTAATCCCGATGCCACCGTCTACCCTGTACACCAGCACACACCGTCGGCATGTGCTATTATGTTGGCATATGTTACGTCATGTTTCTACCCTCATACTGTATTATATAAGAGGCCGCTCATACAGGTGTTCTAATAGGACACAACTCCTACCCTGTTTACACATAGTTTGAATTCAAGTCCAACTGTAACCTACCTTATACAAATATATTCGACACAATTTCAACAAACTCCACCTCTAACCTATGTGTACATTGAACTTGTGTTGGATTTGTTTGGTGCAGAACACAGTTTTTGCAAATTGTTGACTTGTCGGACGTTTCCCGGTGTTTAACTGTCTTATCAAGCCGAAATTTTGAGGGACTGTAGCTATGACAGTTCCACACAATATGAATGGTGCAAACTTCGAAAGGGTGTCAGAGATGGCTGCTACACTCCTAAAATCGCGCAGATTCTCATCTAGATCTGCAGCACCTTGGCTTTTTAGATGTAGCCAGAGATCCATCATTGGATTATCATGGTATTTTACAGGGTTAAAGTAGACTCGGTTTCCCCCTATTCCATCGAACGGAAGAGTGAAACGATGCTCAAGGAGACATAATACTCAATGTAAACAATTTCATTGTTCCTGTTATTCTACACAGGTGCGCGAGAGCGATGTCGATGTCGAGCCACCGAGCACCATGGGGTGATTTTTTTTCATGACCTCAGTTGAGATCAACGTTGATGATCCATCCATTCCAAAATATAAGTCTTTCTTGAGATTCTAATATGAACTACATACAAAGAAAAATGAGTGAATCTATACTCTAAAATGTCTATATACATCCGTATGTAGTCTATATTGAAATGTCTAGAAAGACTTATATTTAGAAGCAGAGGGAGTATAAAGTATAATGTCTAGTATACAGAACACTACTGTCGGTACCAAAAACCGACAGACTATACACAACACTCCTATTGGTGCGCATACTGTCGGTACCAAAAACTGACAGATCCCTTGATAGGGTTGCTTATGTGGTGGAGTATGCATATAAGATCAGATTGGAAGCACACGTGACGTGGATTTACCTAGGTTCATGCCTGCATGGTGGAGGTTATACCCTAGTCCTGCATGTCTGATTGAACTGATGGTGTTTGCCATTTATGAGAGATCTTGTGAATAGATTTTTTTTTGAGGGGTAGATCTTGTGAATAGATTGGACACGGACTTGGGAACCCCACCTCTCCTTATATAGGTGGATGAGGGGTAGCATTACATGAGACCAAGACAATGTAGATTCTAGAGTCCTATTAGATTTACATTTTTTTCAAATAATCTCGCAAAACCTTTATTTAACTCATCACAATATTTACATGATCCTATTAGATTTACTAATACATGTCATGTGCGCCATGTACTGGCGGGTTCCTATATGGCGCATGGAGCGCTGCCGAGCGACCTGGCACGTTGGGCGTTTGTACGGGCCGGCCCATATCACGCTTATTTTGCTATTCATTTTTTTCTTTAGTTCTCTTTTTTCTTTTCCTTTTCCTTTTTCTTTTTTTCTTTTCTGTTTCCCTATTTCTTTTTCTTTTTTCTCTTTTCTTTACAAATTCCTGAACATTCTATTGTATCAAATTCAAAAAAAATGTTCGTCAATGTGTAAAAATGCTCAACGATCCATGTTTTTTCATAAAATTTCCTTTTTGTTCATCGGATTGAAAAATGTTCATAAAAATTCAAAATTTGTTCATCGAATTCCAAAAATTTTCACCAAATTCGAAATTTGTTCATCGGCTTCAAAAATTGTTCACCAAATTCCAAATTTGTTCATCAATTTCAAAATTTGTTCATCATTGATTTCAAAAATTGTTCACCAAATTCAAAACTTGTTCATCAAATTCAAAAAAAATCTTTTTCTTTTTTTCTTTTTTTCCAAATTTTGTATCAAATTCAAAAAATGTTCATCAATGTGGAAAAATGCTCAACAATTCAAATAATGTTCATAAAATTCCTTTTTTGATCATCAGATTGAAAAAATGTTCATCAAAATTCAAAATTTGTTCATCAAATTCAAAAAATGTCATCAAATTCTAAATTTGTTCATCTATTTCAAAAAAAATTCACCAAATCCAAAATGTGTTCACCGATTTCAAAATTTGTTCATCGTCGATCTCAAAATTTGTTCATCCATTTTTTTTTCAAAAAACTATTCTTGAATACAATTTTTGTTCATCAAGTTTAAAAAATGTCCGTCGTATTCAAATTTTGTTCATAAAATATAAAAAAATGTTTGTCATTATTAACAAACTGCTCATATAAATTTGTTCGTCAAAATAGAGAAATTTTCATTAATATTCAAAAAATGTTCATTATTTTGAAATCACAAACATTTTCTTACAAAATTCACTTTTGTTGAAATTTGGAACTTTTCTCAATTACGAATTATTTTGAAGAAAAACGAAAAGCAACAATAGTAAAAAAAATGAATTAAAATACTGGGGCGTTATGCCCTGCTCATGGGCCGGCCTACTAGGGGGGCAAGGGAGCGGAGGGGTGCGGGCTGGCATATTCGCCAGCGCGTCACGCGCCCGTATAGGAGCACCCCATGTACTGAAGCGACTTTTCTAGAGGAGGCCTGGTGGCAGGCTGAAGGGCCTCGGCCACATATGCACTACAAGAAATATGTCAACTAGTGACCTTCTGTCAGTGATCCTGCAAGAATTGATCATAAATCTATGACCATTTCAGACCAATTGGTCAAAAGCTGTTCGGGGGGCTCCAAACCCTAAACCATTGCGACCATTTTGGGCAGAAAGGTCGTAATTTCCTTACACGAAATGATCACAAAGCAAACAGTGCTAGTCCGCTGCCTTATTTCTAGTTGTTAATGACCAATATAGATGGTCATAGCCCTGTAGATTGTGGTGGGTTGTGATGACTAGGCGCCATCTCATCAGTTTTGCCTATGTGTCATGTCCATGTGGCAGTTTTTGCCCTAGGTTGTGAAGCAACCTATATTTCTGTTATTCCAAAAATTCCAAAAAAATTCTCATAAATGTTTTGGATCATATCTTCATCAAATATGTCAAAAACATTCCTTGCCTAGTTCAAAAATAATTCGAAAATATTCATTTTCCTATTCTGTTCAGAGCAGCACTTTGTGCAGGAAGTACCACTTTGGCATGTCCAAATGGTATCCATTTTCTACAGTGCTTTCCTGTGCCCAAATAACCATCCTCCACCAAATGCCAGCTCAATCCATTCATTATTTTGAGCCCAACTTCAACATTCGTATTTATGTCCAGTGTGGTACTTTGTAAAGCAAGTACCACCTAGGCTCCTCCTTTTGAGGTGAAAATTTGTGAAGACAGTCTTCTTAGTAACTGATCATCCTCAGCCAAAACTCACCCATTAGCCATGTGCATTTCCCGTACCACAAATCAAACACTTGGCTGCTTATTCATGTTTGAGCATCGACCAGTCTCCTCGTGAGAATCTTATGTTGTGATTTTCTTCCTAGCACCTAACTGGGGAGTGCCCAACCCACTAGACATGCCTAGGCCGCCCAGAACACATGGCAATGCCACGGTCACGCGGTGACCACGCGGCGGGCATGCGAGCTTACGCGCTCTAGAGTTGGGGCCCTCGGCTACCGTCCAAACGTCGATGTCTCGCCATAAAATCATGTATTTCTGATTAAACAGTTACTTATTTACCTAGAAATGATTTTTGTAAAAAATAAATAGCAAACTATGAGGCAGCTGCAGTTCAAATTTGACCCGCTTCCAACTAAATCGGCGACAATTTGTCTTTTTCACCAGAGGTGGATCAAAACTTTTTGCACCCAACCATTTTGTCAATTGTGCATTAAACATAGCCTAGTATTTTATAAAATTGATTTGGTCCATTTTTGCAACAATTATTTGGTAGTTCCTTCACAAAAAAACCTCATTTCGGGCACTCGGAAAATGGAAAATGAATTTTCCGTGCAAAGAAAATGAAAACTCCCTTAGGCAACATTGTTTGAAATTCCAAGATGCATCCTTGTGCACAATATGAGATCATTTGAACAAACTATGCCATGAATGTGGCCATAAGATTGATCATTTGGCTTGAAAGCCATGAATCTTCACGCGTGATAGCTCATTTCTGAGAACACTTTTTTAAAATAATTACCGTATTACAAGTTTATTATTTTTCCTGGAAACTTGGTCACATATAATTACACAATGCGAAGGTTTTCCAATTTTTTGATTTTTTTTAATATTTTATGCCCGTTTCAAAATGCGGTCAAAACGGCGGGCTTGACCGTTCCTAGCTAGTAGTTGAATCTTGGAAAACTTTTGGTGTTTCTATGATAAAATAGATACTTATGTAACTAGAAATGATTTTTGTAAAAAATAAATAGCAAACTATGAGGCAGCTGCAGTTCAAATTTGACCCGTTTCCAACTGAATCGGCGACAATTTATCTTTTTCACCAGAGGTGGATCAAAACTTTTTACACCCAACCATTTTGTCAATTATGCATTAAACATGGCCTATTATTTTATAAAATTCATTTGGTCCATTTTTGCAACAATTATTTGGTAGTTCCTTCACAAAAAAACCTCATTTCGGGCACTCGGAAAATGGAAAATGAATTTTCCGTACAGAGAAAATGAAAACTCCCTTAGGAAACATTGTTTGGAATTCCAAGATGCACCCTTATGCACAATATGAGATCATTTGAACAAACAATGCCATGAATGTGACTATAAGATTGATCATTTGGCTTGAAAGCCATGAATCTTCACGCATGATAGCTCATTTCTGAGAACACTTTTTTAAAGTAATTACCGTATTACAAGTTTATTATTTTTCCTGGAAACTTGGTCACATATAATGATACAATGCGAAGGTTTTTCAATTTTTTGATTTTTTTGAATTTTTTATGCCCGTTTCAAAATGCGGTCAAAACGGCGGGCTTGACCGTTCCTAGCTAGTGGTTGAATCTTGGAAAACTTTTGGTGTTTCTATGATAAAATATATACTTATGTACCTAGAAATGATTTTTGGAAAAAATAAATAGCAAACTCTGAGGCAACTGCAGTTCAAATTTGACCCGCTTCCAACTGAATCGGCGACAATTTATCTTTTTCATCAGAGGTGGATCAAAACTTTTTACACCCAACCATTTTGTCAGTTGTGCATTAAACATGGCCTAGTATTTTATACAATTGATTTGGTCCATTTTTGCTACAATTATTTGGTAGTTCCTTAAAAAAAACTTGTTTTGGGCACTCGAAAAAATGAAAAATGCATTTTTGGTCCAATGAAAATGAAAACTTTCTTAGCCAATATTGTTTACAATTCCATAATGCACCCTTGTGCACAATATGCGATAATTTGAAAAAACTATGCCATTCGAAGATGCACCTTGTGCAAAAAATACAAAAGAAACAAATAGAAAAAACATAATTACATAAGCTTTGTTCTCATTGGTTGAAACGTTTGTGCCATGGATCGATGACATGGCATCCATCCATCCATCCATCCCATTTATCTAAAGAAAAAAAATACAAAAATAAAAAGAAAACCCTACCCGCAGCCCAACCACCCAAACCCTAACTCTATCGCCGTCGCCCCTTCTCCCCCAGATCCAATCGCCCTCCTTCCCCTCCCACTCCATCGCCGCCTCCCCTTCTCCCCAGATCCAATCGCCCCTTCACCACACCTCGCCGCCGGCCTCACTCTCCCCCTCTCTTCTACGCCCCACCCCACTCCCTCCACCTACCGTGTCCACAGAGCCATGTCCGCGTCCACAGAACCCCTCGCCCCCCGCGTGCCCTCGTCGGCTCAGCCATGTCTTCATCGGCCCGCTCCTTCTCCCATCCCGCCTCACCACAGCGTGTCAATCCCAGCAGATCGATCCATCCTCCTCCATCCTCCTCCTAGCGAGCGAGCGATCAAGAGCAAACCCTAGCGCCGCCGCCGTCGCCCCCGCGGTCTCTCCACATCCGACTGAACGCCGGCGTGGGGTGCCCAGCCTCCACACCCGGCGACGCGACCCTCCCCGCCGCGCGCCCCCCGCCCGCCTGCAACTTTTGCGGGGGTAGCCGGGGCCGATCTCGTCCTTGATTTTCTTCACTGTTCTTCGTTCGACAGATCGATCTACAACACTTTTCGCCTCATACAATTCTTTTCTTCGATTTTTTCAAACGAAGATCGAGGATGCAACGCCGACGGAGACGAGGATGACAACGCCGTGATGGAGGTCGATGGCGCTGAGGTCGAGGAGGCCGCCCAGGACAAGGCCGCTGCCAAGGCGCTCGGGACCAAGATCAGCTCGGGCTCGGGTGCCATCAGGGCGCTCGTGCTCCCGTGGCTGACCCCTCCCGGGGACCTCGACAAGGGTATGATTCCCTCCTCTTCTCCTCTTCTTCTGGCTTTCTTATTCGCCGCACCTGATGCGTACATGCGGTGCGTGTGCAGTTTGGGGCCAGGGAGAAGCTGCTCGATCTGATGAGTTTGGATGCCCGCCAAGGTCACCACCATCTCTTGATGCCAAGAGGTGACAAAAATTTATAGTTACAGATCTATACAGTTGTTAGTTCGGGGTTATTTGATTATGTTCATATAGCTAATTTGCTGCACAATGTATCCATTTTTCGCATCACAATGTATGCATCCATAATATAATTTGCAACATTAATTAGGTCATGCTATAGTCTTTTTGATGATCCTGAGGCCGGCTGTGAAATTGAACTGTCGATTGGCTGCATCAGGTGCTCTATGACTTAAATCACAGTATTCATTTCAATTAGAACATGGTTCACATCTAATGTGGAGTTGAACATGGACCGTCAAGGCGTTTCCCTTGCATTTGTTAACTTGCACGAGGCATGATTGCCCTATTGTCTATTGTCTAGAAAAACTGATCGCCTACCTAGGTGGCATCTACATCGTGCTTGCAAGATTATTTGTGTGGTCAACTGAAACGACGAGTGGTTTTAAAATGCTCATGTAGACAGTGTTTAAGCATTAGAATGGTGTAGATAGAGTTGCCTGGCAACTACAGTGTATGTGATATTCGATATCCAGCATAAATAAGTGTTCATCAGAATAGAATGTGATTATTTTTATTGTTTTGGATCTATGGCTTCGGTTGCATATCTTGTCAAACTCTTTTAAAGTTATCTTGATGAGTGTCCACGTCCCAATATTATGACTATCTCTAATGAGTATAAATATAAATTAATATAGTTGTCAATTTTAAGACAGAGCAAAGTGTCACTACATTTCACACCTATTGATTCATCAGGCTCGGTCAGTCGGTCTGATCCTGTAGTGTTTAAAACTGATAATTATGATGCATTGGTCCATATGGCCTTGTTTTTTTATGCATATATATAAGTGTGACATGCAATACTGATGAATAAGCATCATAAATATTGGCATGCAATACTGATGAATGCTGCTTGTTTTGCACAGGCTGACAAGGACACCGATGAGGTCTATGCACAGATGACTCTGCAACCAGTAAACTGTGTAAGTACCGTCGGAAACGGAGCTTGGTGAAGATATTCAGAACATGTTGAACTGCGTTTTCTCTACATGTGCTTTTATCGGTTTTCATGCTGCATTTTATGTTTTGCCTGAGCTGGGGACGAAATGGTACCGAATGCCTGAAACTAACATTAACAGTGTTCAGTTTAAGTGTACATTTTGAGATCAGTGCTAGTGTTTATAGACGCTCAAAATCTGTACAGTATTTCTTAGATTAACGAGTGCTTACTGCATAATTTAGGGAAGTTTTAATAATACTACAGCAGATGCTAATTAAATCAGGAAGTAAAGCACTACCAAACGTACCGTATACAATGTTCAATTCAAGTTTAATTTTCAATTTACTGCCAGAGTTTATCTGATTTTCACATTGACGAGTACTACTGCTTACTTCTCCCATTCCTTGGCTGAAGACTCTGTTTTGAACCGAGCCTTGCAGCAAGGAGGGAATGGCTGCATCTATTTTGTGCTGTTGTAGTTTACACTATTACTCCACTGTAAAACTGTAATATACTAGTGTAATTCTACTAATTTACTACTGCTGCCCATTTTTTGTTTTCTTCCTGGATATTTCTTGGTTCAACTACTGATGCTGCTGTTTACTACCGCTGTAAAGAAATATAAGGGCATCTAGATCAGTACTTTAGTGATCTTAACGCTCTATATTTCTTTACAGAGGTTAATCTGTTGCATTCAAGTTGTTGGAAGTTTTGTTATGCCATGCTTATTGTTTTCTGAACTGGGGCATTTGGTCTCTTGAAAGATTATTATTTACTTCCAGTGTATTTCACTAATAGTTTATCTAGATCAGGATCTAATGTCGTCGGGGCTGCTGCTGCTGTGTCGGGGCTGCTACTGCTGTGACAGAAGATGAAGAAGCTTGGAGATGTGCGCCACAGTTTTAGTTGATGTATCTCTACTGATGTACTTGTTTAATTGTATGTGCACTTGTATAAGTTGCTTGAAGATGAACAACATCAGTAGTGCTTGTGTATCTCTGTTTTTGATTGTATGTGCATTTGTTGGACGTGTAGACGTGTATGTTCTCTTGTGAGTATTTGGTTGGATGATTTCTAGATTTAATCAGTTAGTTGAGATATTTATTGATTTTTTGCTGTTCAAATGTGTAAATTTAATTTTGTGAATGAAATAGCCCATATGTTCTATTTGACAAAATAACATTTGGGCTCTAAAAAGGCTGCGGCCCAAACTATAGCGGATCAGAATATTGTGCATTTCTGAAAACCAGAAAAATAGGCTTAATGAAATGATCTGCAAAAGGCCAAATTGTTGGGCCGGGCCCATATTACTAAGAAAATTAACAGAAAAATATATAGTAAAAATGCCGAATTAATGGGCTTGGCCCATGTAGAAAACCGAATTGGACCGGGCTGAATCTTGTGCCACATTAGCTTGCCACGCTGGATGCCTACGTGGCCTAGGGAGGTTGCTAGTGACCAAAACGCCACAGTGGACATATTTTGGTCATAAACATCTACGACCATTCCAGAAGAAAGGTCGCTATAGTCAGTTTACGACTGCCAGCTTTTGACCTTCTGTTTTTGGTCACAAAAAGGTCGCAAATGAATAACCATGACCTTTCAGTGACCAATAGTGGTGGTCACAAGTTGACATATTTTTTGTAGTGATGGGCCCTGAAGCCGCCTTGCGTCTGACTTTTTTTGGGATTCACCACATGTTGGATATCATTGTCCATTGGTACCTTGTAGCGTCACATGTTTCTGTGCAGGTAATAGTTCGGTGGGGTGCCTGCTAAGTAATTGATCACAACATAAACAATAACTCAAATGATTGTTTGTTCAAGAGGTTTGATAAGATCACATATATTCATTATTCAATGTGAAGAACTAATGTAGAGTATCTCATAAATTTATATCAGCATAGATATCGACAAATATAATCACATTAAATGGGTACAATTATAAATTGGAGAACAAGTTTGTACAAATAAGAGCAGTCAAATGCTATACTGTATACTTTATGTTAGTCATGTCGAGTACGTATCAGGTGATACCAGGCATCAGATGCTCCCATGATACGGGCTTCCAAGAGCCCTTGGATATGAGATCCAATGGCCATGGGACAAGCTCATGTAACTTTGCAAATAAAAAGCCCTCCATGGATCCAATGTTTACACGCAAGTCCCGGAGTTCCTCTTGTGATCGTTGGATCACAAATCAAAGGCTCTTGGGAGCCCGTATCACGGGGGCATCTTATGCCTCGTATCACCTAATACTTTGCATAGTCATGCCACCTAAGCTAAAGTATGACGTCGCACCCTATTTAACCAGGAAAGAGAGAGTGACCTTATCTTATTCTAGATATAGGTATTAGCAAAAAAAAATCCAAGACAACTCATAAGTTTTTCACATGAAAGACATTAAATAAGAGTTGTTTTAGATACATCAGTATCAGCGGAACTGCTATATCTAAAAGTATATTTAATGCTATTAGATCGGGCTTAAGACATAGTGCACTGGGGCAGCCTTGACGATGATACAGTCGGAGATCTTTTCTTGGAATAAATGTTCTCTATAATAAGTCTTTAAATATAGCACTTCAGATATGCATCTTGAAGCCCAAATACTAGAACGAGAAAAAGAGGAACTTTGTGCTTGATCTTATGGGGGACAAAACTATTCTGCTTTGCCTTATGGCGTTGGTGCTGCTAGGAAATCCCACTGATGCTGGTACGAAGTCAGTATCCCTGTTCTCTATAACAAGTGTGTGTTTCTTGTTTCCTTCCAACCAGAGTACAAAAAGTCGTCATGAATATCATTAACTCACTGCACAAATTTCTTTGGACGCTTTTAATTTGGAATTCATTTACTGACGTATGTATGTTGTCTGCAGAGCATTGCGAAGAGCACAGTCACCATTGCAAGGGCATGTTGTGCATGGGTTTCACATGCCCTTCCTGTTGCAAGCATGTGTGGAACCATGTCAAGAAAGCCTACTGCAGCGGCACTTTTTTTAACCATCATTGTGTTTGCGTCGTTTGTATAGAGTTGCGCTCTAGCATCATGCCAAAAGATGGACAATGATGTCTAGTAATAAATTCTTCTTGTGACGTGCTTGCAAGAACGATGAACATCAACTTTTGGTGTTCTGTTTGATTTGATTTTTATCGTGTGTAATCTTAGATTTTTGGCTTTGTGTTTGTCTCGCCTAGCGATTAGTAAGTTCAGAAATAACCATAGCAAAATTAACCAAGCTCTTATTGAACTTGCATACTTCGCCGTGGAGGTCCAGGGTATTCCTGTAGACAACACCATACCCAATTAATTGTCGGCGCCACTTGTTTTTATAGGCTAAATCATCGATTCCCTAGAGCAGGTTCTTTTCGGACACAATCACTGCATCAATTCTTCATTAGGACGTGACCATCAGTTGCGGTAAATAGCCCAACCACTAATTACACAGATATTACTAACGCTAACAGAACATCTGTGCATTACTATAGGTTATAATGCATATTGCATATATAAATAAATCTAATAAATGATTAAGGCTGTCTTTAAAGTTAAAGCTCATTTCTCCCTCATACGCCTTGGAATGTCCGTTTATCAAACCGGTCTTCAGTAGGCTCCCCAATACTCAACCTTTTGAACAGTCCGGAATCCCCCAAATCTAGAACATATGTGGAAGAAAAATGTGGTTGTCTGGACTATCCATCATGTTATCACCAACACGCGGGTCCAACACAAAAACCCCACCCACGACGCACCCTTCCCTTTCCCTGTTGGACCCTCCACTTCATGCTCGGTTTTCCGCCGTAATGGAGCAATTCTCGCTGGAGCCTCCTCCTTCAAAAACAGATGATGCCCACCTCGTTCACCATCGCCATGCGTTGCAACAAAGATGGATTTTTTTCATATTTACAATATAATAGAGTGGGTTAAATTAACACATACTTGTCACACAAAACAACAAATAACTATATAGATCATTTTCAAAGTTCCATTCAACTTTGCAAATGCACACTGAGTGAAAGGCGAGTGGCAATCTGAACTTATTCTTAATCATCAATAAGCTCCACCTCGTGCCCACATAAAATTCATTACTAGAAGGGATAATTGTAGTTCTTTGATTCCTAGCCTCTTTGTCAACCCGTTTTACTTGCGCCAGCAGTACCATGTCAACATCAGTGCGTTCGTTGGTGACGCCCCATCATCTTCTTCCTCCTTCCTCGTTAGCTTTAGTTCTCGTTCCTATTCATTTTCTAGAATATGCTTTTTCTCACTTTCATTTTGGAACACTCTTTACTTCTCCAACACCATGGACCACTTGGTCGCTTTAGTTCCTTTTTCCTTCTTATTCTTGAAACGCTCTTCCTTTCTTCTATATATAGCATGAACCACCTGGCCAATGTAGTGTCGTGTTGTCCTCACCCGCGAATGTTTCGGCAACTGTCAGCGTGTGGGGACATCCTACAGCGCATGGTCATCATCCATCTTGGCGAACGCTACGTCACCCATGTTGCGACCGCATGGTGGTCGTTGTCCATGTTGGCAAACGGTGCTCGGTCATGTCATTGAGAGCCTATTGATCGTCCTTGCCTACGAGTGCTTTCAAAATGATTCAGCGCGATTAACTACTTTTTGAATTAATTAAAAACAAATACTCAATGGCGTATCTAATTCTATGCATGCCTAATTAACTGCCAACCAAGTCAATTAAATATCTACCTAATTGAAAAAAAATCTCCACTTCTAATTATCTATAGGAATAAGGCTAGTCATAGTGGGAGTAACTTAGGTAGTAACATAGCACACTTCAATAATATTTTGCTTATGTGACATGTAATTAATAAGGAGAGAGGGGTTTAGAGTAACATAATATATTACTGTAACATAGTGTTTCCGAAAAGGATGAGTCTACAAGCTAATAAATGAAGCCATCTATGACACTACTACTATGTTAATTTGCACTATGGAAGTAGTAACTTAGACTAGTATAAGTTACTCCCCACTATGACCAGCCTAATGAATGACAGGTGCTAGTGATAATAATAAACGACATAGTATGCAGGATTAGCGATTCGTTATTGAGGAATAATTGATTTTGTTTTGAAAGGTTATCGTGGACAATCTTATGTTTGTCTTTTAGGAAGGCGATCTCATATATATGATGCGCTTTCTGATTAATTGAATCGTTTGCCAAAGTAAGAACGAAACAGGATCTCGCCTTTTAATGGGATTTGGTTTTTTAATGTAAGAGAGAAAAATACAGTGGGAGGGAGTGGTAGGAGAACCGGACGAAAATAAATTGTACGGCTATCAACTCCTTCTTTAAAAGTAGAGATACAACAACACAAGTTGCTTTGTAATAATTAGGGTCAGTTCCTCCTTCCGAACTTTTCTGATAAGCCGTCTCTCTTATTCACTGAGGCTTCTAAATTAATTATAAGATTACTAATTTAGGATGTCTCAATAAATTTTAGAGTGGGCTAATTTTTTTAAGCTGGGGAGAGGCAACTTAGTTTCTGAGCCACCCAAAAGAACTGACCCTTAGTAATATTTAGATAGGAAGACGAACATATATAGATGGTTGAGTAACATAGATAACGCAGGTGGCCATAAACCATTCAACATGAGTGATGAGTTATCTTAAAAACAATAAACGAAGAACAACATCAGTGGCCATAGCTTAGTTAGCTGCAACAAATTAACACAGTTGGCATAGATAGATAGACAGATATATAGAAGGTCCAGATGATATCCTCCTCTTTGTAGTTTCCTTGCTAGATGTTCCGTACGGATCGTCATGTCCAACAAGAACGAGTTTGTGCGGCGTTCTTACACTTATCCACACAACACCCGTGCACATATGAAAAAGCAAGGCAAAGCTGCTAATAAGATGCTACTTGCATGACTGACCACGTAAAACACACAAACTTGCACTGAAAAGAAAGATGCCTGATTGTCTCGTCATGAGCATAAAATTGCTTCCTTACGAGTTGCGATGGACGAGATTGTCTTTAGTTAGCTCAACTCCCCTCCGAAAATACCACATGAAGATTTTAACTTTTAGTGGAATTTTCCACTTCCAAGTTTTCTTCTTATTATCCACTCGAACCACTGAATGCATGAGCGCATGGCACAACGGTGTCGACTGTGAATGACCCAGATGTAGAGAGATTTCAGCGAAAATTATCTTGTCCTTGTGTCAGGTTAATGGACTCCAATCGGGATAAAAGATTTTGCCATGACATAAGACGGGGGCAAATCAAATCCCACCCGAAAGCAATACATCTTGCTGGGATGAACTGAGCATCTACACAAGAGTATCACTCTTATGGTGAACTATGTAGTACAAAGATGGATATTGTTCTCGGAGACTGGGCATTGCCTAGCCACTTGTCCTCCCAAAAACTAATCTTCGACCCATCTTTTATCGCAAAAGATCCAAAGCGAAAAACATGATTTTTTTCCATCATTAGTCCATCTTAAAAGTGTGAGCCGCCAGGTTTCCGATAAACCCGATACAAATATTTTTAACCTAGATACTTACTACACAATTGAGATTGCCACACAACTCGGGATGCAAGTTGGGAGGTCATTCTTACTGTTTCTTCATGAAAATGAGGAGGCTCATGAGGGCGACAACAAAATCTATCTTTGGTACAATGTCCCACAATCACGGTAGTGTGTACTTCTGGTGGTGATCAGGATGTCGCATATATATGTACTTCTAGAACATACGTGTTGTACGCACTTATTGTGGTACTATGTAAATAGTTGTTTAACATATATATGTTTATTGCTTCATGTTGTACAAATATTATTGATTCATAACAATTAGCTAGTTGTTAACGTATATATACTACAATATGTATCTTAGTTTCACGCAAAACGCAGCCATGACAGCAAAAATGCTGTCGCGACCGCGGAATTTTTTATTTGCATGGCAAAGCTTTCAGTAGGGGCGCTACATGAAGACCATCATTTCTTAAACTGTAACCATCGGCGGGTGCGGCTCCCTGCCCGCCACTTCAGTAAGCTCAAGACTGGTGTGGGCAGTCCTGCGCGCCCGCCACAACAAGTGCTCCACCAGTGGCAGGCGCGCGCCTGCCACTAATGTTATTATATCATTGGCGGGAGGTTGGTGGTGGGCGCGCCTGCCACTGATGTTATTATATCATTGGCGGGAGGTTGATGGTGGGCGCGCCTGAGAGCCTAGCCCGCCACTACTAGGCATTCCTGCAGTAGTGTCTCTCTTTTCCATTGGGTATTCCAAATGGTTGGGATCAGATGGAGAGGGGGATCGATCTATGGGTACTTACGTTAAACCAATCAGCACAGAGCAAGCAAGCAGCAGAAACACTAAACAATTCTACGCACTCGTGTCCCGAAAAATTTCGTCAAACGAAAACGAAACCCCCGACACCAAAATTGGAAATTTGGCGGAGGGGAGGGGAAAATAACACTAAGACAATCATTTAAAAAAATAGCTTCATATATCTATATTGAATTTCTTTTCTAGAAATATATTCCAATATTTTTATAATAATGCACCAGGGGAGTTCATGGTGGAGCGATGAAAACTTTGGTTGTAGTATAGGGAGCAACAGGAGGTGTGACCCGCGTGTCGTGTGGTCTTTGCCGTTGGATCTGGGAGAGAGGAGTGGCTTGAATCGGCCCAAGAGGGAAATCCGTGGGAGAGCAAGATCATACAATGAGGATGCACGAATTTCCCACGGATCGAATGCAGCCTGCCTAGCCCAAATAATGTCCCACCCAAGCCAAAGAGACACGCGTTCTAAAATTTAGCTTCTTCGCGTAGAGAATTTCCCACCGAGGCCCGCTCGTAGTGTTTGAATGAAACGAGTAGAAAAGGTAAGGCACGTTCATCGCTTATCCCAAAAATATGATCGACTCGCCCGCGAAATATTTTGCACGGCTTCCTTCGCTATTTCATTTAAATAAAAATGAAAACTACACCCACCAAACCTATCCTACCCAAACTAGCCTATAACACTTGCGTCCTCATCCTGTCCCCGGTTCCTCCCGAATCTTTTCGCCGACATCCTCCACCCTCCCCTCGATTCCTCCCCAATCGACCCACAGACGACCTCCTCTTCCCCACCACCGGCGACCTCCTCTCCCTCAGCCACCACCGGTGACCTCCCTCCTCAACAGAAGGGCCACAAACCTTAGCCCCTCTCTTAAATACATGGATGGGGCGGGAGAGATGGACACGGACGCGGCAGACACCCTTCGACCTCTTTCGGCGACCGATATGCATACACCTATGGCGGTTGCTGCACTAGGAGCGCGATGGAGGCCGATTCTGTCCACCCCCTTCTCTAAGCAGGGCATGGCATATGGGGGAAAAGTATCTCCTGATGAAGCCATGTACCTAAGGTAGGGTCATGGACCTGTCCAAGATACCCTCCCCAAGGACATCTCTAGAAGAAGCTACCTTTCAGTCGACCTGGAAGGATTTCACTCGACGGATTTGAAGACACTCGACCATGAAGCCACTCACTCGACCACCACGAGATCTAGAGTCACTCCGCACAGGAACGTCATTAAGTAGTCTTTATGGTCATCATAGCACTTTATGTATGGCGTTACCAGTAACGCTAGATCTTAATGTACCTTAAACCCTGCATAACTGAGGGCTGGAGGGGTCTGGCGGACTCTATATAAGCCACCCCCTCCTCAGTGTAAAGGGTTCGCACCCCTGTAACTCATACGCACATAATCCAGTCGACCGCCTCCGGGCTCCGAGACGTAGGGCTGCTACTTCCTCCGAGAAGGGCCTGAACTCGTAAACATCTTGCGTATACAACTACTACATAGCTAAGATCTTGCCTCTCCATTCCTACCCCCCTATTCTACTGTCAGACTTAGAACCACGACAGTTGGCGCCCACCTTGGGGCAGGTGTCATAGCGACCTATTGGAGAAGTTGCGATTGTTCCGATCTCCTTCATCATGGTTTCAAGCGAAGTTTTGGTTGAGGGCCGCGAGATCCGTCTCGGCGTGCTCACGTTCATCGCCGACGACTCCGCTTGGCTTCAGGAGGCTCCACTCGACATCGACGCGCTCTCCATCTGCGGGGTGACGCACTTCCGTGCGTGCGTCCGCGGCGTCCTCCTGCGGCAACCGTCGACCCAGTATCGGTCGACCCCTGTGTCGCCCTCACTCCCTGTCTCCTGCCGGCGCAAGCGCTCCGGTCGGTCGAGGCTTCAGCGGTGGGTGAGGCACGCGGTGGCTCGCCAGTCGGCCACTCCCCAAGTCGCGGCGATCGAGCCTGACGAATCTCTCTATGGCCTGTTCGGCCTGTCGACTGGCTCCGTAGAGACTGCATCCGAGTGCGACAGCAGTGATCCGACGGTGGAGGTTCTGATGGTCAATGGACCACAAAGTCCTCCCGGTTTTCCCCGCACCGACGGAGTTGATGGCAGAGGTGATCCGGCCCATGCCCACGAAGAATATCAGCCCGAGCCACTCACGTCGCTCCAAAGGGAAGATCTTCGCCGTCGGAACATGGATGCGCTGCATACTCCTATCGTTAGAGAAACCTCCGAGGCTCATGCCTTAGAGGACGCGTGTTTGGCCAACTTGGCTGAACGCACTCGACTGGAGAACCTCCAGCGAGCACTCGACGAGCGTGCACGGCAACGAGTTCCAGACTCCAGTCGACGTTAACTCTTTCCACCACCAACTCAGGTATATCGAACTCCGATTCAAAATCTAGCAGCTGCAGCCCATATAGCAGAGTCGATTCAGCCCTCCCAGTCAGAGGCTGGCAGAGGCTTACTACAGATCAGAGATTTACTCCGGGCAGCAGGAGATCAAAAATTCAGCTGTATCACAGTCGCGAAATAGGATTCACAGCAGATCCGTCGCTGCGAATACAGCCCAGTAGGCCCATAGCCCAAGATCGCCCCCGAGGCGTGAGGGACGTGGAGGCCGGTGTGATCAGTATGATGACCGATTCGATCGCGATGATCGACGTCGAGTGCCCACTCCTCCCCTAAGGGGTGGGTCGTACGCTCCTCGACAGCAAGATGACAGACGTCAGCACAGTGTTGGGCGAAGAGTTCCAGTCGACCCCAGGGAACCAGGCTTTGACGCGAGATCCATTATCGTTCAAGGTTTGGTCGACCGGAACAGAGCTCACTGAGAAGGCCACGACAGAGATGTGCCCACCAGCAGCAGAGTTCACGTCTCAAGACCAGAGTGTTTTAGCAGAGCCATCAGGGCCGCGGTGATTCCTCCCAACTTCAGGTTGGCGACTGGAGTCAGTAAGTTCACTGGTGAGTCCAAGCCCGATACTTGGCTTGAGGATTACCGAGTGGCTGTTCAGATTGGCGGCGGCAATGATGAGGTGGCCATGAAACACCTACCTCTTATGTTGGAGGGCTCGGCCAGAGCATGGCTGAATCAGTTGGCACCTAGCAGCATTTACACTTGAGAAGATCTTGCCCGAGTGTTTGTCAGAACATTTGAAGGAACTTGCAAGCGACCAACAGGGTTGACAAAGCTGCAGGTTTGTGTGAAAAAGTCGAATGAGACTCTGAGGGATTAGATCCAGAGGTGGATCACACTGCATCACACGGTGGAGAATGTATCTGATCACCAGGCAGTCTGCGCCTTCAAGGAAGGCATTAAGAACATAGAGCTAAGTTTGAAATTCGGTCGGACCGGAGACATGACCCTGAGTCGAATGATGGAGATTGCCACCAAGTATGCCAATGGTGAAGAAGAGGATCGGCTCCGGAGTGGCAAGTACAAGCCAACTGCTCATGAAACCGGGGGAGGGAACTCTAGTCGGAAGCAGAAGCGGAAAGCCGAGCCAGCTGCTCCTGGAGAAGCCTTGGCCGTGACTCAAGGAAAGTTTAAAGGGAAGCCCAAAGGGTCTTGGAACCCTAAGAAGGTGAAGGATAAGGAAGGAAATGACGTGATGGATTTGCCGTGCCACATCCGCACGAAGAAAGATGAGGAGGGTAAATTCATTTACCCGAAACATACCACTCGACAGTGTCGGCTCTTGATCCAGCAATTCCAGGGGAAACAGCCCAAAGATAAGGAAAAGGAGTCGGACAAAGTTGAGGACAAAGAAGATAGTGATGATGGATATCCCCAAGTCAATTCCACCCTGATGGTTTTTGCTGATGTTGAAAGCAAAAGTCGATTGAAAGTTATCAACCGTGAGGTGAATATGGTTGCTCCGGCAACTCCCAGTTATCTGAAATGGTCTCTGACTGCCATCACATTCGACCAGTCCGATCATCCGACACACATTGCCACCCCTGGGAGGCAAGCTTTGGTGGTCGACCCAGTCATCGAAGGCACTCGACTGACTAAAGTCTTGATGGATGGTGGCAGTGGCCTGAACATATTGTATGCGGAGACGCTGAAGGGAATGGGCATTCTGATGTCCAGACTTAGTACCAGCAACATGAGTTTCCATGGAGTCATTCCTGGGAAGAAGGCTGAGTCACTCGGCCAAATTGCTGTCGATGTGGTTTTCTGTGATTCAAAGCATTACCGCAAAGAAAAGTTGACGTTTGAAGTTGTGGATTTCCAGAGTGCTTATCACGCTATTTTAGGCAGGCCAGCTTATGCACGCTTCATGGCTCGACCATGTTATGTGTACCTCAAATTAAAGATGCCTGGTCCCAAAGGTGTGATCACCATTACTGGCAATTGGAAAAAGGCAGAAGAGTGATTTCAGAAGGGCTCAAAGATCGCTGATGCTCAGATGGCAGTGGTAGAGCTACAGGAATACCAGAAAACTGCAGATCTGAGTGATTTGTTGCGAGCCAAGAAGCCCGCTACAGAGTCACCGTTTCAGTCATCCGGTGAGACAAAGCCGGTTCACATTCACCCGACCGACCCCAGTGCTGTTCCGACTGATATCTCCACGTCACTCGACTCCAAATAGGAAGAAGCGCTCATCTAGTTCCTCCGTGAGAACTGGGACATCTTCGCATGGAAGCCTGCTGACATGCCGGGTGTTCCCAGGGGGCTGGCTGAGCATCGTCTACGAGTCGACTCAAAGGTGAAACCTGTTAAAGAACATCTTCAACGGTCCGCCATCCAGAAGAGAAAAGCCGTTGGCGAGGAGGTGGCTCGGCTATTAGCAGCAGAGTTTATCCGAGAGATTTACCACTCCGAGTGCCTTGCCAATGTTGTCATGGTCCTCAAGAAGGACAAGTCACTTCACATGTGCATTGATTTCAAACACATCAATCGGGCCTGCCCGAAAGATCATTTTCCTCTCCCCCGCATCGACCAAATAGTCGACTCAACTGCGGGATGTGAGCGCCTGTCTTTTTTAGACGCCTATTCCAGTTATCATCAGATCTGTCTGTATGGACCCGACGAGATTAAAACAGCTTTCATCACTCCATTTGAGTGCTTCTGCTATGTCACCATGCCATTCGGCCTTAAAAAGTCCGGAGCCACGTTCATGAGGATGATTCAGAAGTGTTTGCTTACTCAAATCAGTCGGAATGTGGAAGCGTACATGGATGATATTGTGGTCAAATCACGGAAGGGTTCCGACCTGTTGACTGACCTTGCTGAAACATTTGCCAATCTCAGGAGGTATGATATCAAGCTTAATCCATCAAAGTGCACATTCGGAGTTCCTGGCAGAAAGTTACTCGGTTTTCTCGTTTCCATACGAGGAATCGACGCCAACCCAGAAAAAGTTGGTACTATACTCCGAATGAAACGCCCGGTGTGTGTGCACGATGTCCAGAAGCTTACTGGATGCTTGGCCGCTTTAAGTCGATTCATCTACCATCTCGGTGAAAAGGAATTGCCTCTCTACCGACTGATGAAGAAGTCAGACAAGTTCGAGTGGACTCCGGAAGCTGATGCAGCGTTTGTAGAGCTAAAAGCTCTGCTCTCCACCCAGCCGATGCTTGCTGCCCCAATCAGCAAAGAGCCTTTGTTGCTTTACATTGCAGCCACAGGACAAGTCATCAGTACAGTACTTACGGTCGAGCGGGAAGAAAAAGGAAAAGCCTTCAAAGTTCAGCGCCCAGTATATTATCTTTCTGAAGTATTGACCCCATCAAAGCAAAGATACCCTCATTATCAGAAGCTTCTATATGGGATTTATATGACCAAGAAGAAGGTTGCTCATTACTTCTCTGACCATTCCATTACAGTCGTCAGCGATGCCCCAGTGTCAGAGATTCTGCACAATAGAGATGCAACTGGTCGAGTGACGAAATGGGCGATTGAACTCCTTCCCCTTGATATCAAGTTTGAGGCAAAGAAAGCCATCAAGTCCCAAGCAGTAGCAGATTTCATCGCCGAGTGGATCGAACAGCAGCTACCGACTCAAGTTCACTCGGAGCACTGGACCATGTTCTTTGATGGTTCTAAGATGCTGAATGGTTCCGGTGCTCGGGTAGTGTTGGTTTCCCCCCGAGGAGATAAGCTCAGATATGTGCTCCAGATCCACTTTGATTCCTCCAACAATGAAGCAGAATACAAAGCACTTTTGTATGGGTTGCGTATGGCCATTTCACTCGGCATCCATCGCCTCATGGTCTATGGCAACTCACATTTGGTGGTTAATCAGGTGATGAAGGAGTGGGACGTCAGAAGTCCAGCCATGACTGGTTACTGCAATGCAGTGAGAAAGCTAGAGAAGAAATTCGAGGGGTTAGAGCTCCATCATATACCCCGACTGAAAAATCAAGCGGCTGATGATTTGGCAAAGATAGGTCCCAAAAGAGAAGCCATTCCCAATAATGTGTTTTTGGAACACATCCATACACCATCACTTCAAGAGGATCCTTTCACCGAAGAAGCTCCACAGCCAAAAAGTGTCACAGATCCGACTGAAGTTGAAGTTCCAGTTGTGGTCGGCCTGATCATGGAAGTCTTGGTCATCACTCCCGACCGGACAGAGCCATACATCGCGTATATCCTAAGGAAAGAGCTCCCAGAGGATGAAGAAGAGGCTCGACAGATCGTCCGTCGATCCAAAGCCTTTACCGTGATAAAGGGACAGTTGTACAGGGAAAGCGCGACTGGAGTCGGTCAGAAATGTATAACACCAGAAGAAGGTCGGATAATCCTTGACGATATACACTCGGGGACCTGTGGTCATCATGCGTCCTCTCGGACCATTGTGGCTAAAGCATACCGAGCGGGATTTTACTAGCCAAGAGCGAATGAAATGGCAAAAGAAATAGTCGACAAGTGTGAAGGATGTCAATTTTATTCCAATATGTCACACAAGCCCGCCTCAGCCTTGAAGACCATTCCAGTCGTCTGGCTCTTCGCTGTGTGGGGATTGGATATGGTTGGACCACTGAGAACTGGCAGGAGCGGCTTCACCCATGTACTGGTGGCAGTCGACAAATTCACTAAGTGGATTGAAGCTAAACCTATCAAGAATCTTGATGCTGGCACTGCTGTCAGCTTCATCAGAGAGTTGATATTCAGATATGGAGTTACACATAGCATCATCATTGATAATGGGTCAAACTTCGATTCCGATGAATTCAGAGCCTTTTGCGCCTCTCAAGGCACACGGGTCGACTACGCTTCAGTCGCTCACCCCCAGTCGAATGGACAAGAGGAACGAGCAAATGGTCTAATTCTCAAAGGACTGAAACCCCGGTTGATGCGTGATCTTAAGCATGCAGCAGGAGCGTGGGTCGACGAACTTCTTTCAATTCTTTGGGGATTGAGGACCACTCCTAACCGGTCGACCGGGCGAACTCCATTCTTTCTGGTTTATGGAGCTGAAGCAGTCCTACCGAGTGACCTGCTTCACAATGCACCCCGAGTCGAACTCTACACTGAAGATGAAGCAGAGCAAGCCCGACAAGATGCAGTCGACCTTCTAGATGAAGAAAGAGAGATGGCCATGGTCCGATCGACTATCTATCAGCAGGACTTGCGTCGATTCCATGCCAGAAACGTGAAGAGTCAAGCCTTCCAAGAAGGAGATTTGGTTCTCCGAGTGGATCAGCAGAAGCCACACAAGCTTGCTCCTACTTGGGAAGGTCCCTTCATCGTCACCAAAGTCCTCCACAATGGAGCGTACCGTCTTTACAATGTCGGTCATCAGATTGATGAGCCTCGAGCTTGGAACGCGGAGCTGCTCCGCCCCTTTTATACTTAAGTATTCACTTGGATGAGATGTAATAAAAGTACTTCTGTAGTTTATTTATCAAAGACAAGAGTGTTATAATTTTCCTAGTGATTGTTGTTACTTTTTTTTACATGAGAAATCCCCCAATGGGTGGCTTAGCTGTGAATCCGTTTCGCCTAAGTTTGTAAAAAAATCCCTACCGAGTGGTGATCCAGCCTCCCACTCGGGGGCTTAGCTGCGAATCCATTTCGTCTAAGTACTTTAAAATCCTACCAAGTGGTGAGCTAGCCTCCCACTCGGAGGCTTAGCTGCAGTCCAAGTACTCGCCTAAGTGTTTAAAATCCTACCAAGTGGTGAGCCAGCCTCCCACTCAGAGGCTTAGCTGCAGTCCAAGTACTTGCCTAAGTGTTTAAAATCCTACCAAGTGGTGAGCCAGCCTCCCACTCGGAGGCTTAGCTGCAGTCCAAGTACTCACCTAAGTGTTTGAAATCCTACCGAGTGATGAACCAGTCTCTCACTCGGACGCTTAGCTGCAGTCCAGTACTCGCTTAAGTATTTCATACAACGTACGCTCTGCAAGGAGGACGAGGTGCAGGTCGACTGCTACTGAGGGAGTCCCGGATTAGGGGGTGTCCGGATAGCCGAACTATCACCTTTGGCCGGACTCCTGGACTATGAAGATACAAGATTGAAGACTTTGTTCCGTGTCCGGATGGGACTTTCCTTGGCGTGGAAGGCAAGCTTGGCAATACGGATATGTAGATCTCCTACCATTGTAACCGACTCTGTGTAACCCTAGCCCTCTCCGGTGTCTATATAAACTAGAGGGTTTTAGTCCGTAGGACAAACAACAATCATACCATAGGCTAGCTTCTAGGGTTTAGCCTCTCTGATCTCGTGGTAGATCTACTCTTGTACTACCCATATCATCAATATTAATCAAGCAGGAGTACGGTTTTACCTCCACCGAGAGGGCCCGAACCTGGGTAAAAACATCGTGTCCCTTGTCTCCTGTTACCATCCGCCTAGACGCACAGTTTGGGACCCCCTACCCGAGATCCGCCGGTTTTGACACCGACATTGGTGCTTTCATTGAGAGTTCCTCTGTGCCGTCGCCATCAGGAAGGATGTATCATCCCGTCTTTAAAGACGACATCGTTGCTAAATGAGCTTTGGCCATCGGCCAAACTCTCCTGCTAGGCGGTTTTCTTATGACCGCCTGTTCGGCCGCCGCACCGACGATGACTTCTCGGATCATCAAAACCAATCTTCACGTCAACTTGGAACTCGCCGAGCAGCTAGATCCGATGGAGCTCTCCTCCTTAAACGAGCTCTTGGATCGCATCGCCGCCCTGGGAGTCGCTACAGACTACGATCAGATTGGGCCTAAAACCGATCTGAGAGAGATAAACTCTCCCAAGGATACCACCACGTTGCTGTGGTAGAAGAACAATACGGCGACCCTTCTTCTATATTAAGGACTAGCTATGTCCGGATTCCCGACCCCTCCATGCCGGATTCCCGCGGAGGGACGGACGTCGATCAAGTCCTGAACCTAAAGTCAGGCAGCGGGCTGGATTCGTTGGACAATATCCAAAAACCCACGCTTCCAAGTTCGGAAACTTTTCGGCCCTTGAGTCTTAGATTGGACGGGGTTCCGAATTTAATTCCACCCGCCCACCCAAACATAAGCGATCTATCCCGAATCCGGCAAGAGCCCACTGAAGGAGTACACCATTATTGGGCCAGATTCCTCCTGATTATGGACAGGATAAAGGACTGTCGCGAGGAAGACACAATTTCACTTTTCTGCATTAATTGCACGGACAAGGGAATCCTAAACACCATAAGTCGTCGTGAAATTACACGCTTTGCCAACTTGGCATCCATAGTACGAAAGTACTGTGCGATGGAGAGCGCCTGGAAAACCGAAACCAAATTTTGGGATAATCCGGCCCCGAATACAACCCTAGTCCGAAGTAAAAGGGTGCATCATCGCCAGGCACCTGGGTTAAATACCAAAAAGCAAAAAACCCTAAAGGGTACGGAACCATACTGGAGGGATGGCTCAATGGACCCTGCAAAATTCATAGTACAGAGGGCGCCACCCCAACCCATAGCCTTCGAGCATGTTGGATACTACGGCAGGTGGCCGCGAAGAGCTTCTAGCTCCAGTGAACCAGCCCAGCAACACTAGTACGGTATTAACAGTCTTCGAGACTTTCGCATCAAATAATATGCGGAAATGAACACTCTGCAGCCTTGCCGAAGTCTACCAAGTAGCAACAATAAATCCATGGAATGACACGACTATTACCTTTAACGCCAGTGACGAAACTAAATTCCGAACAGCCCGAGCACCAGCCGCATTGGTCCTCAGTCCAATAGTGGACGGCTTTCGCCTTACCAAGGTACTCATGGATGGTGGTAGCGGATTAAACCTCATCTACGAGGAAACCCTTCGAAAAATGGAAATAGACTGGAGCCGCATTGAGCGAAGCAGCACAACCTTTAGAGGAATAATCCCTAGTCGGGAAGCATGCTGCACAGGAAAAATTACACTGGATGTGGTGTTCGGCTCGCCGGACAATTACAGGTCCGAGGAGGTCATGTTCCAAGTGGCCCCATTCAGCAGCGGATATCACGCTTTATTAGGGAGAGAGGCATTCACAATTTTTAAAGCTATACCCCATTACGGGTACATGAAGCTCAAAATGCCCGGGCCCAACGGAATCATCACTCTCGCCAGTGATTCGGACATAGCACTCTGCGCCGAAAATAAGACAGCCGCACTAGCCCTCGAGGCACTATCCGAAGCCCTAGCGGCCGAGGAACTCACTGCGTTGCGCTCCACGGTGAACAGGGACGATGTGATACTCGATAAGAGATCCAAGTCCACCTCTTTTAAGCCAGCGGACGAAATAGTCAAATTCCAAGTCCATCCAATGGACCCTACAAAGACGGCATCCATTGGGGCACAGTTAAACCCTGATGTAGACGCCGCACTACGAGAATTCCTACGGAAAAATTGGGACATTTTTGCCTGGCACCCTTCAGACATGCCAGGAATCCCACGCCGGCTGGCAGAGCACAGCCTAATTATCCTAAAAGGATTCAAGCCAGTCAAACAGGCTCTTCGGCGATTTTCCGAACCCAAGAGACAGGCAATGGGAGAGGAGCTGGCCAAACTATTGGAATCCGGATTCATCAGAGATATAAAACATCCGGACTGGCTAGCAAACCTGGTGATGGTACCAAAGAAGGATAAATCCTGGCGCCTATGTGTCGACTTCAAGGACCTTAACAAGGCTTGCCCAAAGGATCCCTTCCCCCTCCCCCGCATCGATAAAATTATCGACGCTACCGCAGGGCACGATTCATTGTGCTTCCTCGATGCATACTCCGGCTACCACCAAATCAAGATGGCGGAGCCAGACCAAGCCGCAACGGCATTCATCACTCCATACGGCCCATTCTGCTTTAACACAATGCCCTTCGGGCTCAAGAATGCCGGCGCAACATATCAGCGCATGATTCAGACATGTCTGGCAAACCAGATCGGCAAAATAGTGGAGGCGTACGTAGACAACGTGGTCGTCAAATCCAAGCATGTCGAAACTCTAGTAGACGACTTGAGTCTCACATTCGACAATCTCCGAGCATATGACATTAAGCTCAACCCGGAAAAATGCGTTTTCGGTGTACCAGCCGGAAAGCTCTTAGGCTTCATTGTATCCGGTAGAGGAATTGAAGCAAACCCGGCCAAGATCCGAGCTCTGTCACAATTGGATATCCCAACAGAGCTCAAACAAATACAGAAATTGACTAGATGCGTGGCGGCTCTAAGCCGCCTTATCTCCCATTTGGGAGAAAAGGCATTACCCCTTTATCGCCTCCTCCGGCGCACCGAACACTTCGAGTGGACGGATGCCGCCACGGCCGGACTCGAAGAAATAAAAATCATATTGGCAACAAATCCAGTCCTGGCCGCGCCCAACATGGGCGAACCAATGTTATTATATATCGCGGCAACACATCAAGTTGTAAGGGCGGTGCTCGTCGTCGAACGAGAAACGGACGGACACAAGTTCCCCCTTCAAAAACCAGTTTACTACGTGTCCACTGTCCTAACTCCATGCAAGTCCCGGTATCCACACTATCAAAAGATAGCATACGCGGTGTTCATGGCATCCCGGAAGCTGCGACACAACTTTCAAGAGTGTTCGATAACAGTAGCCTCTGAAGTACCTCTTAACGACATTATAAACAACCGCGACGCAACGGGCCGGATTGCAAAATGGGCCATCGAGCTCCTCCCATTTGACATAACCTATAAACCACGACGAGCTATCAAGTCGCAAGTTTTGGCTGATTTCGTCGCCGAATGGACTGAAGCCGAACTCCCTAAAGAGTACGGCGCATATTCCAATCGGATCATGCACTTCGACGGCTCCAAAATGTTGGCCGGCCTGGGGGCTGGCGTCGTCCTGACGTCCCCAACCGGAGACACAGTCCAATACGTATTCCAGGTAATGTACACGGACTCCAACAACGCAGCCGAATACGAGGCCCTTCTACATGGCCTCCGGATGGCGGTCTCCATGGGCATCAAACGCCTAGAGGTGCGCGGGGATTCGAACCTTGCAATATCCCAAATAAATGGAGACTTCAACGCCAAGGATCCAAAAATGGCAGCTTACCGTAACGCCGTCCTAAAAATGTCAGCTCGGTTTGAAGGGCTCGAATTTCATCATATAGCCCGGGATAATAACCAGGCGGTGGACGTATTGGCACGCATCGGCGCAAAGCGCGATGTCGTCCCTCCCAACATCTTCTTGGAGCGGCTTTTTAAGCCATCCATACTATGGGAAGGGGAGTCCGGAAACAACAATCCGGACCCAATCGCGCTGCCCGACAACAAACATTCTGACACAATCGGTGGTTCTGTCAACGAAATAACACCTTCAGCCCATGAAATAATGGCAGTCATTGCCCCGTGGACCGAACCATTCCTAGCCTACTTAACTAGGCAAGAACTTCCCGAGGACCAAAATGAGGGCCGCTGCATAGTACGGCGATCTAAAGCCTATAAGGTCCATGAGGGAGAGCTTTATAAGAAAAGCGCAACTGGAGTCCTTCAAAGGTGTATCTCCAAAGAGGAAGGGCGAAATCTTCTGGCTGAAATTCATGCCGGACTCGGTGGGCACCACACCTGGCGTTGGAGCCTGGCTGGCGGAGGCTCGATTGGCAACCTCTCTGGACATAGTCCGGCGAGCGCTCTTTTTCCTGAAAAGGTCACGAACGTTAGTATGCCTTCCAGGAATATTTCCTTGAAACACGATGGCGCGCCATACCATCGCGGCGACGTCTCGATCCGCACCGCACTTCTTTTCTGCCTGTTGGGCCGAGCTGCCCCTTGTTGGCCAGCCGCCACGGGCTCGGCTTCCCGCCTCAGAGGCACCCCCTATGGAACACCATTGGTATGCGGTGATTAGAAATAAGCACGGATGGGTCATGGTATCAGGACTTCGGTCACAGTTACCTGGGAAGCTGGAAGTATTCCAGGGTAGTCGGTCGTGATGGCAACCAAAGCATTGTCGATGCTAAGTTGGTGGAACACCCCATCGATCAGCTCCACCTTTATGTCTGGATCCTCTTCGGAGGCCGGATTGAGGGACCGTTCCGGATCCTCAGGTTGTGGAGCCGGGCTGAGTATATCCTCTACGGCCCGACGCAGTTCCTGGGTCAAAATCACAAAATGAGATAGTTAACCATGGGAATATGGATCGGATAGGCAAAAAGAAATGTTCGCTTACCCAGCTTCGAGGGTTGTTCATAGAAAATCCGTTCAATGGACTAACACGGAGAAAATCCTCCTTTTCCCCTTTGTATAGGCCGGACAAGATCTTCAGCAGATCGGCGACCGATCCCGGCCCCTGACGGCCATGGCGGGTGGCATCATCCTCCCCGTTGAAATCCCACATGGGGTGGCCCCTATACTGGAGCAGCTGCACCCCCCGCATAATGCATGTGGCCATGACTTCGATCATAGTCAGGCCGGAATGAGCTAATAACCTTATTCAGCTCGTCAGGTAGAGGACATCGGTGTCATTCTCCATCTGGGGGCTCCGTGGGCGCCAGCTTAGGCGTTTCTTCAAAGGAGCATTACTGAACTCCGGGAGGCCGGTCCGAATGGGATCCGACAGTGGGACGTCTTCCATGTAAAACCATTCTGAAGGCCAGTCTTCGGACGCCTTCTTCGGGGTTCCGGATAGATATCCGGTCCCGGCGATGCGCCATAGCTCGGCTCCGCCCACTTGATATATTGACCCCTCATGAGAACGGGTTACAAGGCAAAACAATCTCTTCCACAGCGCGAAGTGAGCCTCAATGCCCAAAAACAGTTCACAAAGGGCCACGAAGCCCGCGATATACAGAATGGAGGCAGGCGTAAGGTGGTGCAGCTGGAGGCCGTAGAACTCCAGGAGCCCCCAGAGAAACGGATGTATTGGAAATCCGAGCCCTCTTATCAGATAAGAGACGAAGCATACCCGCTCTCCTTTGGAGGGATTGAGGACGCTCTCCGCCTGCTTTCCGCCCTTGTAGGTGGCGAGTCCGGCTCGAACCGGAACCATAAAGGCTGGGGGAAGAAATCCCTTGGTTTGAAGCGTCGCTAACTCACTGTGCGGGACAGAGCATCTCTCCCAATCTCCAGGCTGAGGGCTGGGAGCGCATGAGGAGGAGCCGCGTCGACTGTCCATGATGGAATGGATTTTTGTCAGAGGCGCTCCGATGAATGCTCACGGAGGGAGGATGGTGTGATTCGGATCTAGATCCCCATCTCTTTTATAGGCGGCTCATTTGTGCAGCTAGGGGGGTAAATGTAAAGATACCCTGGCTTTTCGCATTCGTTCGACATGTGGAAGACGGCCATTATTGTTGGGGAACGTAGTAATTTCAAAAAAATTCCTACGCACATGCAAGATCATGGTGATGCATAGCAACGAGAGGGGAGAGTGTTGTCTATGTACCCTCGTAGACCGAAGCGGAAGCGTTGACGCAACGTAGAGGAAGTAGTCGTACGTCTTCCCGGTCCAACCGATCCAAGCACCGTTACTCCGGCACCTCCGAGTTCTTGACACACGTACAGCTCGATGACGCACCCCGAACTCCGATCCAGCAGAGGTACGGGGAGGAGTTCTGTCAGCATGACGGCATGGTGACGATCTTGATGTTCAACTGTCGCAGGGCTTCATCTAAGCACCGCTAAAATATGACCGAGGTGTAATATCGTGGAGGGGGGCACCGCACACGGCTAAGGAACGATCACGATGATCAACTTGTGTGTCTATGGGGTGCCCCCGCCCCCGTATATAAAGGAGGAGAGGAGGAGGGGGCCGGCCAAGAGGGGAGGCGCGCCCTAGGGGGGCAAACCTACTCCAAGTAGGTTTGGCCCCCCTTTCCTATTAGGAGTAGGAGAGGGAAGGAAGAGAGGGGAGGGAAGAAGGAAAGGGGGGCCGGCCCCCTTCCCAATTCGGATTGGGCTTGGGGGGGGGCGCCCCCTCCTTTGGTCCTTCTCCCTCCCTTCCACTAAGGCCCAATAAGGCCCATATACTTACCGAGGGGTTCCGGTAACCTCCCGGAACTCCGGTATAATCCCAATCTCATTCGGAACCTTTCCGGTGTCCAAATATATCCGTCCAATATATCAATCTTTATGTCTCGACCATTTCGAGACTCCTCGTCATGTCCGTGATCACATACGGGACTCCGAACAACCTTCGGTACATCAAAATACATAAACTCATAATAAAACTGTCATCGAAACCTTAAGTGTGCGGACCCTACGGTTTGAGAACAATGTAGACATGACCGAGATACGTCTCCGGTCAATAACCAATAGCGGGACCTGGATGCCCATATTGGTTCCTACATATTCTACGAAGATCTTTATCGGTCAGACCGCATAACAACATACGTTGTTCCCTTTGACATCGGTATGTTACTTGCCCGAGATTCGATCGTCGGTATCCAATACCTAGTTCAATCTCGTTACCGGCAAGTCTCTTTACTTGTTCTGTAATACATCATCTCGCAACTAAATCATTAGTTGCAATGCTTGCAAGGCTTAGGTGATGTGCATTACCAAGAGGGCCCAGAGATACCTCTCTGACATTCAGAGTGACAAATCCTAATCTCGAAATACGCCAACCCAACAAGTACCTTTGGAGACACCTGTAGAGCACCTTTCTAATCACCCAGTTACGTTGTGACGTTTGGTAGCACACAAAGTGTTCCTCCGGTAAACGGGAGTTGCATAATCTCATAGTCATAGGAACATGTATAAGTCATGAAGAAAGCAATAGCAACATACTAAATGATCGGGTGCTAAGCTAACGGAATGGGTCATGCCAATCAGATCATTCAACTAATGATGTGATCTCGTTAATCAAATAACAACTCCTTGTTCATGGTTAGGAAACATAACCATCTTTGATTAACAAGCCAGTCAAGTAGAGGCATACTAGTGACACTCTGTTTGTCTATATATTCACACATGTATTATGTTACCGGTTAATACAATTCTAGCATGAATAATAAACATTTATCATGATATAAGGAAACAAATAATAACTTTATTATTGCCTCTAGGGCATATTTCCTTCAGTCTCCCACTTGCACTAGAGTCAATAATCTAGATTACATAGTAATGATTCTAACACCCATGGAGTCTTGGTGTTGATCATGTTTTGCTCGTGGAAGTAGTCAACGGGTCTGCAACATTCAGATCCGTATGTATCTTGCAAATCTCTATGTCTCCCACCTGGACTAGATCCCGGATGGAATTGAAGCGTCTCTTGATGTGGTTGGTTCTCTTGTGAAATCTGGATTCCTTCGCTAAGGCAATCGCTCCAGTATTGTCAGAAAAGATTTTCATTGGACCCGATGCACTAGGTATGACACCTAGATCGGATATGAACTCCTTCATTGGCTGCTTCCGAAGCAGCTATGTATTCCGCTTCACACGTAGATCCCGCCATGACGCTTTGCTTCGAACTGCACCAACTGACAGCTCCATCGTTTAATGTAAACATGTATCCGGTTTGCGATTTAGAATCGTCCGGATCAGTGTCAAAGCTTGCATCAACGTAACCATTTACGATGAGCTCTTTGTCACCTCCATATACAAGAAACATATCCTTAGTCCTTTTCAGGTACTTCAGGATGTTCTTGACCGCTGTCCAGTGATCCACTCCTGGATTACTTTGGTACCTCCCTGCTAAACTTATAGCAAGGCACACATCAGGTCTGGTACACAGCATTGCATACATGATAGAGCCTATGGCTGAAGCATAGGGACCATTTTTCATTTTCTCTCTATCTTCTGCAGTGGTCGGGCTTTGAGTCTTACTCAACTTCACACCTTGCAATACAGGCAAGAACCCTTTCTTTGCATGATCCATTTTGAACTTCTTCAAAACTTTGTCAAGGTATGTGCTTTGCGAAAGTCCAATTAAGTGTTTTGATCTATCTCTATAGATCTTAATGCCCAATATGTAAGCAGCTTCACCGAGGTCTTTCATTGAAAAACTTTTATTCAAGTATCCCTTTATGCTATCCAGAAATTCTATATCATTTCCAATCAATAATATGTCATCCATATATAATATTAGAAATGCTACAGAGCTCCCAATCACTTTCATGTAAATACAGGCTTCTCCAAAAGTCTGTATAAACCCAAATGCTTTGATCACACTATCAAAACGTTTATTCCAACTCCGAGAGGCTTGCACCAGTCCATAAATGGATCGTTGGAGGTTGCACACTTTGTTAGCTCCCTTTGGATCGATAAAACCTCCTGGTTGTATCATATACAACTCTTCCTCCAGAAATCCATTCAGGAATGCAGTTTTTACATCCATTTGCCAAATTTCATAATCATAAAATGCGGCAATTGCTAACATGATTCGGACAGACTTAAGCATCGCTACGGGTGAGAAGGTCTCATCGTAGTCAACCCCTTGAACTTGTCGAAAACCTTTTGCAACAAGTCGAGCTTTGTAGACAGTAACATTACCGTCAGCGTCAGTCTTCTTCTTGAAGATCCATTTATTCTCAATTGCTTGCCGACCATCGGGCAAGTCAACCAAAGTCCATACTTTGTTCTCATACATGGATCCCATCTCAGATTTCATGGCTTCAAGCCATTTTGCGGAATCTGGGATCACCATCACTTCTTCATAGTTCGTAGGTTCATCATGATCTAGTAGCATGACTTCCAGAATAGGATTACCGTACCACTCTGGTGCGGATCTTACTCTGTTTGACCTACGAGGTTCTGTATTAACTTGATCTGAAGTTCTATGATCATCATGATCAACTTCCTCACTAGTTGGTTTTGACGTCACAGAAACTGGTTCCTGTGATGTATTATTTTTCCAACAAGGGAGTAGGTACAGTTACCTCATCAAGTTATACTTTCCTACCACTCACTTGTTTCGAGAGAAATTCCTTCTCTAGAAAGGATCCATTCTTAGCAACGAATGTCTTGCCTTCGGATCTGTGATAGAAGGTGTACCCAACTGTCTCTTTTGGGTATCCTATGAAGACACATTTCTCCGATTTGGGTTCGAGCTTATCAGGTTGAAGCTTTTTCACATAAGCATCGCAGCCCCAAACGTTAAGAAACGACAATTTTGGTTTCTTGCCAAACCATAGTTCATAAGGTGTCGTCTCAGCGGATTTTGATGGTGCCCTATTTAACGTGAATGTGGCCGTCTCTAAAGCATAACCCCAAAACGATAGCGGTAAATCTATAAGAGATATCATAGATCGCACCATATCAAGTAAAGTACGATTACGATGTTCGGACACACCATTATGCTGTGGTGTTCCGGGTGACGTGAGTTGCGAAACTATTCCGCATTGTTTCAAGTGTAGACCAAACTCGTAACTCAAATATTCTCCTCCACGATCAGATCGTAGAAACTTTATTTTCTTGTTACAATGATTTTCAACTTCACTCTGAAATTCTTTGAACTTTTCAAATGTTTCAGATTTATGCTTCATCAAGTAGATATACCCATATCTGCTTAAATCATCTGTGAAGGTGAGAAAATAACGATATCCGCCACGAGCCTCAACATTCATCGGACCACACACATCTGTATGTATGATTTCCAACAAATCTGTTGCTCTCTCCATAGTACCAGAGAACGGTGTTTTGGTCATCTTGCCCATGAGGCACGGTTCGCAAGTACCAAGTGATTCATAATCAAGTGGTTCCAAAAGACCATCAGTATGGAGTTTCTTCATGCGCTTTACACCGATATGACCTAAACGGCAGTGCCACAAATAAGTTGCACTATCATTATCAACTCTGCATCTTTTGGTTTCAACACTATGAATATGTGTATCACTACTATCGAGATTCATCAAAAATAGACCACTCTTCAAGGGTGCATGACCATAAAAGATATTACTCATATAGATAGAACAATCATTATTCTCTGATTTAAATGAATAACCGTCTCCCATCAAACAAGATCCAGATATAATGTTCATGCTCAACGCTGGCACCAAATAACAATTATTTAGGTCTAATACTAATCCCGAAGGTAGATGTAGAGGTAGCGTGCCGACCGCGATCACATTGACTTTGGAACCATTTCCCACGCGCTTCGTCACCTCGTCCTTTGCTAGTGTTCGCTTAATCCGTAGTCCCTGTTTTGAGTTGCAAATATTAGCAACAGAACCAGTATCAAATACCCAGGTGCTACTGCGAGCTCTAGTAAGGTACACATCAATAACATGTATATCACATATACCTTTGTTCACCTTGCCATCCTTCTTATCCGCCAAATACTTGGGGCAGTTCCGCTTCCAGTGACCAGTCTGCTTGCAGTAGAAGCACTCAGTTTCAGGCTTAGGTCTAGACTTGGGTTTCTTCTCGTGAGCAGCAACTTGTTTGCTGTTCTTCTTGAAGTTCCCCTTCTTCTTCCCTTTGCCTTTTTTCTTGAAACTAGTGGTCTTGTTGACCATCAACACTTGATGCTCCTTCTTGATTTCTACCTCCGCAGCCTTTAGCATTGCGAAGAGCTCGGGAATCGTCTTATCCATCCCTTGCATATTATAGTCCATCACGAAGCTCTTGTAGCTTGGTGGAAGTGATTGGAGAATTCTGTCAATGATGCTATCATCCGGAAGAGTAACTCCTAGTTGAATCAAGTGATTACAATACCCAGACATCTTGAGTATGTGCTCATTGACAGAACTATTCTCCTCCATCTTGCAGCTATAGAACTTATTGGAGACTTCGTATCTCTCAATCTGGGCATTCTTCTGGAATATTAACTTCAACTCCTGGAACATCTCATATGCTCCATGACGTTCAAAACATCGTTGAAGTCCCGGTTCTAAGCCGTAAAGCATGGCACATTGAACTATCGAGTAATCATCAGCTTTGCTCTGCCAGATGTTCTTAACGTCGTCAGTTGCATCAGCAGCAGGCCTGGCACCCAGCGGTGCTTCCAGGACGTAATTTTTCTGTGCAGCAATGAGGATAATCCTCAAGTTACGGACCCAGTCCACGTAGTTGCTACCATCATCTTTCAACTTAGCTTTCTCAAGGAACGCATTAAAATTCAACGGAACAACAGCACGGGCCATCTATCTACAATCAACATAGACAAGCAAGATACTATCAGGTACTAAGTTCATGATAAATTTAAGTTCAATTAATCATATTACTTAAGAACTCCCACTTAAACAGACATCTCTCTCTAGTCATCTAAGTGATCACGTGACCCAAATCAACTAAACCATAACCGATCATCACATGAACCATAACCGATCATCACGTGAGATGGAGTAGTTTTCAATGGTGAACATCTTATGTTGATCATATCTACTATATGATTCACGCTCGACCTTTCGGTCTCCGTGTTCCGAGGCCATATCTGCATATGCTAGGCTCGTCAAGTTTAACCTGAGTATTCTGCGTGTGCAAAACTGGCTTGCACCCGTTGTAGATGGACGTAGCGCTTATCACACCCGATCATCACGTGGTGTCTGGGCACGACGAACTTTGGCAACGGTGCATACTCAGGGAGAACACTTCTTGATAATTTTTAGTGAGAGATCATCTTAAAATGCTACCCTCAATCAAAGCAAGATAAGATGCATAAAGGATAAACATCACATGCAATCAATATAAGTGATATGATATGGCCATCATCATCTTGTGCTTGTGATCTCCATCTCTGAAGCACCATCATGATCACCATCGTCACCGGCGCGACACCTTGATCTCCATCGTAGCATCGTTGTCGTTTACGCCATCTATTGCTTCTACGACTATCGCTACCGCTTAGTGATAAAGTAAAGCAATTACAGGGCGTTTGCATTTCATACAATAAAGCAACAACCATATGGCTCCTGCCAGTTGCCGATAACTTTGGTTACAAAACATGATCATCTCATACAATAAAATATAGCATCACGTCTTGGCCATATCACATCACAACATGCCCTGCAAAAACAAGTTAGACGTCCTCTACTTTGTTGTTGCAAGTTTTACATGGCTGCTACGGGCTTAAGCAAGAACCAATCTCACCTACGCATCAAAACCACAACGATAGTTTGTCAAGTTGATGCTGTTTTAACCTTCGCAAGGACCGGGCGTAGCCACACTCGGTTCAACTAAAGTTGGAGAAACAGACACCCGCTAGTCACCTGTGTGCAAAGCACGACGGTAAAACCAGTCTCGCGTAAGCGTACGCGTAATGTCGGTCCGGGCCGCTTCATCCAACAATACCGCCGAACTAAAGTATGACATGCTGGCAAGCAATATGACTTATATCGCCCACAACTCACTTGTGTTCTACTCGTGCATATAACATCAAACCATAAAACCTAGGCTGTGATACCACTGTTGGGGAACGTAGTAATTTCAAAAAAATTCCTACGCACACGCAAGATCATGGTGATGCATAGCAACGAGAGGGGAGAGTGTTGTCTACGTACCCTCGTAGACCGAAGCGGAAGCATTGATGCAACATAGAGGAAGTAGTCGTACGTCTTCCCGGTCCAACCAATCCAAGCACCGTTACTCCGGCACCTCCGAGTTCTTGACACACGTACAGCTTGATGACGCACCCCGAACTCCGATCCAGCAGAGGTATGGGGACGAGTTCCGTCAGCACGACGGCGTGGTGACGATCTTGATGTTCAACTGTCGCAGGGCTTCGCCTAAGCACCGCTACAATATGACCGAGGTGTAATATCGTGGAGGGGGGCATCGCACACGGCTAAGGAACGATCACGATGATCAACTTGTGTGTCTATGGGGTGCCCCCGCCCCCGTATATAAAGGAGGAGAGGAGGAGGGGGCCGGCCAAGAGGGGAGGCGCGCCCTCGGGGGGGGCAAACCTACTCCAAGTAGGTTTGGCCCCCCTTTCCTATTAGGAGTAGGAGAGGGAAGGAAGAGAGGGGAGGGAAGAAGGAAAGGGGGGCCGGCCCCCTTCCCAATTCGGACTGGGCTTGGGGGGGGGGGGCGCCCCCTCCTTTGCTCCTTCTCCCTCCCTTCCACTAAGGCCCAGTAAGGCCCATATACTTATCGGGGGGTTCCGGTAACCTCACGGAACTCCGGTATAATCCCAATCTCATCCGGAACCTTTCCGGTGTCCAAATATATCCGTCCAATATATCAATCTTTATGTCTCGACCATTTCAAGACTCCTCGTCATGTCCGTGATCACATCCGGGACTCCGAACAACCTTTGGTACATCAAAATACATAAACTCATAATAAAACTGTCATCGAAACCTTAAGCGTGCGGACCCTACGATTCGAGAACAATGTAGACATGACCAAGACACGTCTCCGGTCAATAACCAATAGCGGGATCTGGATGCCCATATTGGTTCCTACATATTCTACGAAGATCTTTATCGGTCAGACCGCATAACAACATACATTGTTCCCTTTGTCATCGGTATGTTACTTGCCCGAGATTCGATCGTCGGTATCCAATACCTAGTTCAATCTCGTTACCGGCAAGTCTCTTTACTCGTTCCGTAATACATCATCTCGCAACTAACTCATTAGTTGCAATGCTTGCAAGGCTTAAGTGATGTGCATTACCGAGAGGGCCCAGAGATACCTCTCCGACATTCGGAGTGACAAATCCTAATCTCGAAATACGCCAACCCAACAAGTACCTTCGGAGACACCTGTAGAGCACCTTTATAATCACCCAGTTACGTTGTGACGTTTGGTAGCACACAAAGTGTTCCTCCGATAAACGGGAGTTGCATAATCTCATAGTCATAGGAACATGTATAAGTCATGAAGAAAGCAATAGCAACATACTAAACGATCGGGTGCTAAGCTAACGGAATGGGTCATGTCAATCAGATCATTCAACTAATGATGTGATCTCGTTAATCAAATAACAACTCCTTGTTCATGGTTAGGAAACATAACCATCTTTGATTAACAAGCCAGTCAAGTAGAGGCATACTAGTGACACTCTGTTTGTCTATATATTCACACATGTATTATGTTACCGGTTAATACAATTCTAGCATGAATAATAAACATTTATCATGATATAAGGAAATAAATAATAACTTTATTATTGCCTCTAGGGCATATTTCCTTCAATTATTGGGCGTGGAAGCCAAGGAGCACAACATTTATCAGAAGTTGGACACTATTCCACAAGTATATGGAATTTGGAGAAGAACCCGCCTTGCAATGCCGAAGACAATCAACGCGCCGGATTCATCATCATTGAAGCCTGTTCCGGGGGCTACTGAGGGAGTCCCGGATTAGGGGGTGTCCGGATAGCCGAACTATCACCTTTGGCCGGACTCCTGGACTATGAAGATACAAGATTGAAGAATTCGTCCCGTGTCTAGATGGGACTTTTCCTTGGCGTGGAAGGCAAGCTTGGCAATATGGATATGTAGGTCTCCTACCATTGTAACCGACTCTGTGTAACCCTAGCCCTCTCCGGTGTCTATATAAACCAGAGGGTTTGAGTCCGTAGGACGAACAACAATCATACCATAGGCTAGCTTCTAGGGTTTAGCCTCTCTGATCTCGTGGTAGATCTACTCTTGTACTACCCATATCATCAATATTAATCAAGCAGGAGTAGGGTTTTACCTCCACCGAGAGGGCCCGAACCTGGGTAAAAACATCGTGTCCCTTGTCTCCTGTTACCATCCGCCTAGACGCACAGTTCAGGACCCCCTACCCGGGATCAGCCGGTTTTGACACCGACAACTACCTTCTCCTTCCGAGCTACGCCACAAATACAATGTGCACTCTGCAAGGAGGACGAGGTGCAGGTCGACTGCTACCTTCTCCTTCCGAGCTACGCCACAAATACAATGTGCGCTCTACAAGGAGGACAGGTGCAGGTCGACTGCTACCTTCTCCTTCTGAGCTACGCCACAAATACAACGTGCGCTCTGCAAGGAGGACGATGTGCAGGTCGACTGCTACCTTCTCCTCCGGAGCTACGCCACAAAAAATCCTACCGAGTGGAGAACAAAACTCCCACTCGGGGGCTTAGCTGCAGCCCAGTGCTCGCCTAAGTATCTGAAAATCTTACCAAGTGGGGAGCAAACCTCCCACTCAGGGGCTTAGCTACAGCCCAGTGCTCGCCTAAGTATCTGAAAATCCTACCAAGTGGAGAGCAAACCTCCCACTCGGGGGCTTAGTTGCAGCCCATTGCTCGCCTAAGCATCTGAAAATCCTACCGAGTGGAGAGCAAACCTCCCACTCAGGGGCTTAGCTGCAGCCCAGTGCTCGCCTAAGTATATGAAAACCTTACTGAGTGGAGAGCAAACCTCCCACTCGGGGGCTTAGCTGCAGCCCAGTGCTCGCCTAAGTATCTGAAAACCCTACCGAGTGGAGAGCAAACCTCCCACTCGGGGGCTTAGCTGCAGCCCAGTGCTCGCCTAAGTATCTGAAAATCCTACCGAGTGGAAAGCAAAACCTCCCACTCGGAGGCTTAGCTGCAGTCCAGTGCTCGCCTAAGTACTTAATCTAATCCGCTCTGCAAGGATGACGAGGTGCAGGTCGACTGCTACCTTCTCCTCCTGAGCTACGCCACAAATACAATGTGCGTTCCATCTTGACCCGCAAGGATGCAGGTCGACTATAATTTGTGCTTCACCTCAGAGTTGCGTTTCAAGCATTAAAGTATATTCCCAGTGAAGAAGAAAGTTTGCTCGAAGGAAAATGCAAGCATATTCAGTGATAAGCAAAGTTCAGATAACGGATTCAAAAGTGCTCAGGCATCAAGCCTATAAAAATTTATCGGTTACAAAACCACTCGGCATTCCGAGGCAAATTTAAGGTGAAGCATAGAAGTTTTTTACTCCTTAGGTGGAGGACTGGAGGGCGCGACAAACTGGTCCAGTTCGATTCCATCAGCAATCCGAGTGGCAGTAGTAATGAAGGTCTCCATGAAAGATTGTAAGTCATGCTTCTTGGTATTGGCCACCCTGATGGACGTTAGCTTGTCCTCTCGAGCATCCTTGCAGTGAACACGTACAAGGGACAGAGCAACATCAGCACCACACCTGGCGGAAGACTTCTTCCATTCCTGCACTCGACCTGGAACGTCATTCAGTCGAGTCATTAAAGACTCGAGGTCATTGTGAAGCGTCTCTCTTGGCAAGAGTGTCGTGTCGATCCGCGACACCGTAACCTTCAATCGAGCGAGGTAGTCAACCACCCCAGCAACGTGAGACTCCAGTCAGAACACGTTCATAGAAACCTCGTCCTTCACAGGAGAGTTAATGGGGTCCAAGTTTTGCCCCAGTCGACTGGTCTCCTCCTCGAAGTTTTGACAGAATTCTATAAACACAGTTTGAAGTTAATCCAACAGTTCTACGACGAGTCGACAGTAACAAGTCAGTCGGATAGAAAAGATTACCTTCAAGCATGAGGAATAACTTCTTGGCGAGCCCTTCCAGATAAGACTCCAGATCGTTCTTCTTCCCCATCAGTTCGCTAGCCTTGTCACTCAGGGCTATCTTGTCATTCTTCAGACGGCTGACCTCCCTGTTGGCCGCATTGAGAGCAGCTTTTAGATTGGTATTCTCCTCTTCAAGTTTGCCGACTGAAGCCAGCTTTTCTTCTGCAAGCTTCATCTTGTCCGAAGCCGCTTTCTGCGCCTCGGCAAGGTCAAGGTCCTTCTTGAGAGCCTCCTTCAGTTTATCTGCAAAGTGACAATGAGATCAGACACAGGAATGGACAAAAAATAAAGGCAGTCGTCAAGATTCTCACCAAACATAGCTTTTGCTTCCTCCTTCGCCTTCATGAAGTTCTCTTGGACAAGCTTCAAGTCAAGTTCGAGCTGGATATGTTTGTTCTCCAATTCAGTATAGCGAGCCACAAGCTCGCAAGATTTCTGCGAAAGGTCAGTCGACAGATATCAAAGACAGGTCACTTCCAAGTGACTAAGAGAAAAATTGTAGCATTTCTAAGACTACAGTCGAATCAAAATATTCAACAGTCGTGTCCGGGACTACACCCAGTGGGTGCACTCAGCGTGCCCCCACTGGTCCTACCGACTCGGTTCGATCAGTCGACCGAAAGAGATAAAAATTTATGATCCTAAACCATAGCTAACTGCCAACAGTCAGCCATGGTATCATCATGATCCAAAAAAAAGAGAAGGAGATGTTCTTTAGACCATAGTTGACTGCCAGCAGTCGACCATGGTCTCGGGGACTACACCCAGTGGGTGCACTCAGCGTGCCCCCACTGGTTCCAAGATTCCATTCGACTAGACCGACTGTAGTGAATAAATTCAAAGTATAAAGATTACAGTCGACTGCCAGCAGTCCACCATAGTCTTGGGGACTACACCCAGTGGGTGCACTCAACGTGCCCCCACCAAGCTAAAGATTCAATCGACACACCCAGTGGGTGTACAAATACAAAGATCTTCAGAAAGAAGAGTTTTCAGGTACCATATCCTAACAGAACAAGCGGTGACCAACTAACCTGGATGTTGCTCTGAAGAGCTGAGCTTGCATCATAAGCTGCTTGGCTGGCGTCTCGGATCACCTTCACCTGCTCCATCATGACCCCCGCCTGGCGTATAGCCTCCTTAGCAGCACCCGCTTGGTCCTCCGGGACGTGGTGTGTGGCGAAAAGGGAAGGCGGATTAGCAGTCGACGACGAAGGGCGAGCACTCGTCAGCAGCACAGCAAAGGACACGGAAGTCCGAGTGACGTTGCCTCCCTCCTGAACCAACGTCTCAGGTGCTGATACAACCTGAGCAGTCTTGCCAGCAGGCGCCTTTTTGTTTCTCCTCTGCCTCAGTGGCTCCTCATCGTCATCATCAGGGAGATCAATGACATGAGGTGGGGCTACAGGAAAGATTCAAAGTAAAAAATGAAGATCCAATCGACCAAAAGCGAAACTGCAGAGGTCATACCAAGGCTAGAGGTGGCAGCATCTTCCATTTCTTGGTCCTCGTTCCTGGCTGAGGTCTCGGAGGTAGCAGCACTGCAGATCCCAGAAATCAGTCGGTTAGTCAACGAGTCGACCAAGAGTTTACTCATGCCAAACAAGAAAAAACAAGTTTTGCTATTACCCGGAAATGGTGGGAATCACCATCCTCATCTTGGGCAAGGCCTTTGTCGGCTTTGATGACGTCGCTCGGGGTTGCTTCGGTGCCTTTTCAGTCGGCGCCGGAGAGGTCGTCCGAGGGTGTATTGTCGACTGCCCAACAGGCACAGTCGCTTTGCCACGCTCGATTGCAGGATCATGGGCGAGCTTGGATCACCTTTCAGTGCGAGGAGGGTCGACCTCCTCCTCCGCTTCTTCCTCCTCCTCCTCTTCACCAAAACCGATGTCTTCTTCATCCTCCTCACCATTAGGTTGCCACTCCTCCTGACTTTCACCTCCGCTCCCCTCCTCCTCCTTGATCTGTTCTTGCTCCCCGTTGGGCATCGAGTACATCTCGGTAGTGACCTGGAAGACAACAAACAAGACAAAACTCAGTCGATCGATGTTAAGCAAACAGGATGGAGAAAGCAAGATCATGGTAAAAGATACAAGATTGGACCTTGTCTACTTCATACGACTGGTCGAGTGGAGGAATCCTCCTATGAGGGTTATCCTTTTTCCCTGTGATGGCAGTCATCCACCCTCTCCAGCGTGGCATCCTCGACCTCCTCCGGGTGGATCCGAGTGGTGTCTTCAGTGCCAGAATACATCCACATCGGATGGTCTCGATATTGAAGTGGCTGGATGCGTCGCCGGAGGAAGACCTCCAAGAGATCCATGCCGGTCACCCCGTCACGGATAAGCTGTACTACACGCTCGACCAACACCTTAACCTGCACCTTCTCCTCCGGGACCACCTTCAAAGAGGACGGCTTGCTCACTCGGTCCATGGAAAAAGGAGGGAGTCCAGTCGACTGCCCTGGCGTCGGCTGGTCTTGGTAGTAGAACCAGGTCGACTGCCACCCTCGGACCGACTCGGGAAGGACCATGGAAAAAGGAGGCAGTCCAGTAAAGCGACTTGGTGGAGAACAGGCCCGACGGCTCCAGCCGCCACCGGATACGGTCCGACCTGTCATCCACCAAAGGCTCGTGCAACGCGACGCAATCAAGGAACTCACGCCATGCGGCGGATTCCGCCGGCCCAAAAGGTCGACGGAAAGCAAGGCGCCCCAGGTCAAGAAGGGCCCTATTGACCGAGATCATGGGGTCGACGGAGATAGAGAAGAGGGCTGGGAAGCGGGCCGCAAAGGGGGAGCCTCCGGCCCAACGGTCATACCAGAAGAGAGTTGAGAGGCCGGATCCCACCGAGATGGAGGTCCCAATGCGAAGCACCGGGAGAAGCTGAACAATGGACTGCCAGAACTGGGAGCCGCCCGATTTCTGGCAGAAGGCAAGTGGCTGACCCCGCAGGTATTAATTCCAGATAATGTCGAGCCAGAGGCCGCCATGACCCTGGGAGATGCGCCAGAGCCAGCGGGAGAGAAGGGCTATATTCATCCTCTTGGAGCACATGATGCCCAGGCCACCTTGCTCCCTGGGATTGCAGATGTCAGGCCAGCTGACCATGTGGTACTTCTCCTTATCATGCTCGCCAGCCCAGTAGAAGCAGGACTGGATCTTGGAGATCTCCTTGTGGAGAGACTCATGGAGGCTATAGAAGCTCATAAGGAACAACAGGAGACTAGAGAGGGAAGAGTTGATGAGAATAGTCCGGGCCGCCTTAGATAGCCATCTCCCCTGCCAGGGCTCGCAACGGGACTGGAGCTTAGTAACTACGGGCCTCAGGTCCGCGGCAGAGAGACGTGAGTCGCTAATGGGGGTCCCCGGGTAGGAGGTGGGGAAAGAACCTAGGCGGCAATTAAGCCTGTTGGCGATGGCCATAGACTCAGAGGGGGAATATCCCATCACCATGACATCACTCTTATCAAAGTTGATCTTGAGGCCCGACATCTGTTGAAAGCAAAGGAGGAACTTGAGGTTGGCGATGTCCACATCCGAGCCTTCGACCATGATGATCGTGTCATCAGCATACTGAAGGATGGAGATCCCCGAGCCCCCAGAAGGGTGTGGGCTAATCCCACAAATGTGGCCAGCAGCTTTGGCCTTATCAAGGATGGAGGCCAGGGCGTCCACCACCATATTGAAGAGGAACGGGGAGAAGGGGTCGCCTTGGCGAACCCCACAAAGGGTAGGGAAGAAGGGACCAATCTCGCCGTTGGTGTTGACCGCCGTGCGACCGCAAGAGACCATTTGCATGACTCTAGTGATCCATTGGTCATCGAAGCCCTTCCGAAGAAGGACTTCCCTGAGGAAGGTCCAGCTAACAGAGTCATAGGCTTTGTGAAAATCGATCTTCAGAAAGACCGCCCTAAGGCGCTTGGTCCGGACCTCGTGAAGGACCTCGTGGAGGACCAGGACTCCATCAAGGATATATCGACCTTTAATGAAGGCCGACTGGTTAGGGTGGGTTATCCGGTCGGCAAGCAGGGTCACCCTATTGGCGTACCCTTTGGCCAGAATCCGGAAGATCACATTAATGACCGTGATCGGCCGGAACTGGCGGATGTCGGACGCCCCAGGGACCTTGGGGATGAGAGAGATGATCCCGTAGTTGAGGCGACCTAGGTCAATAGATCCAACAAAGAATTCTTCGAAGATGGCCATGACCTCCGGTCTAATCACATTCCAGAAGGTCTGGAAGAAAATGACAAGGAGGCCATCTGGGCCTGGCGCAGAAGAGGCATTCATACCCTTGATAGCCTCCCAGACCTCCTCCTCAAAGAAGGGGGCCATCAGGGCCGCGTTCTCCGTGTCGGAGACTAACTGAGTGCCGACCCAACAATCATGGGCGAGGGAGATGCCGCTCCGAGGAGTGGCAGAGAAAAGGGACATATAGAAGCCGTCGACATGAGTCCGGATGTCGCGAGGGTCCTGAAGAAGGGTCTCCCCATCCCAGAGGAGGGTCTCCCCATCGCTGACCTCGCCCTTCAGGACCCACTTCTGAGCGCCCCGAATGCGCCAATAAGCCTCCTGATCAGAGTAGATCACGGAGAGTTGGTCTTCGAGGTCATAGCGGGCAAGCAACTCATCCGGAGACAGACCCGCCAAGTCGGCCCGAAGGTCAAGGGCCTGAATCGCGGTAAGAAGCGCCTTCTTGCGCTCTCTAGCATCGCGACCAAGGTTGGCCCCCCACCCCTTCATAAACTGTCTACCACGTTTCACACAGAAGTGCCACTTGTCAATAGCCGAGGGGGGCCGAGGGTAGGGGTGCTCCCGAGCCTCGATCCACCGAGCGCAGACTGCGTCAGTGAATCCCGCCTGGGAGATCCAGAAGGTCTCAAAGCGGAAGCGAGGAGGGATCGGCGGACGCTCGTCCGCGGAGGAGAGAAGAAGGGGGACATGATCCGAGCCAATCCTAGTGATGGCGCGGAGAGAAGCAAGGGGGCAACGGAGGTCCCAATCCAGGGAAACTAGGACCCTGTCCAAGACGAATTGGGTTGGGGCGGCTTGCCGATTGGTCCAGGTGAACCAGGCACCAATCCTGTCAATCTCCCGAAGGGCGAGGTCAGCGATGAAGTCATTAAACATCTGCATCCTGGCAAAGCAAACATTGTCGTTTCTCTTGTCTTCCGCCACGCGCAGTAAGTTAAAGTCGCCACCCACAACCACAGGGAGGGAGGCAGCCGAGATCTTACGGTGAAGCTCCTCGAGGAAGGCGGCCGACCTACTATGGTCGGCAGGCCCGTAAACAATGATGATCTCCCACTTTAAGTTGAGAGATCTCTCGAATAGTTCCATGCTGACGAAGAATTCCCCCCGGTCCATGCTACCCACCTCGAATGTGGCATCCTTCACTCCTAAAAGGATGCCACCCGAGTGGCCTGAGCTCCCACTAGAAGGGAGCCAGTGCCACGCAAAGAGGTGGGAGCTCAGACGGTCGAGCTCGGGGAGCGAGAATTCGTGACGCATGGTCTCCTGGACCGCAACAATGTCGATGTGCTCATCTCGCATGTACTCCACAAGTTGACGGCGACGACCATCATGGCCAAAGCCGCAGATGTTCCAGAAGAGGGCTCGCATTAAGGAGCCATCGAGGGGCTGCTTGACCCCAGGACACGAGAAGCGCTTTGCGCGCGAAGAGCCACCGTGCGGGAGCGGCTACGACCACAGATCTCACCCGAAGGTGGGGGAGCCGGTTGCCGCGGCCCGGACAGGGTGGGAGAGATCCCGTCCGCGTAGGCGTCCGGGGGGGGGGAAAGGAGGACAGCACGGGCCTCCGCGAGCTTCCCATCGAGGATCTCACGAGCCCGGATGGCTGCGATCTGAACTAAAGGGGGGCCAGCCTCCCCCCTGAAAATGATAGCTGAGTCGGAGGCCACTTTGGCGAGGTTGCCCAAGGGGATAGACTCAAGCGCAGAAAAGGAACAAGACGAAGCAGAGGGGGAAACAGGAGGTGTACCTGGCTCCAGGTTATAGGCGGCCGCGTGAAGCTCCGCCCGCTCGGGGATGGGCAGAGCCGGGGAGCCCTCCGGGTGGGCAGCATCCAGCTGTGCACTCCGGCGGGAGGCTACCACCGGGGAGGAGGTCGACCTACCGCGACGGGAGTACGCAGCTGAACTGGGGGGAGGTGGCTGAGCCGCCATCAGAGTGAGCACGCGAGTCGCACCCTCCCCCGGCACAGGCGGCGACGGAGACGCCAGCTGAGCCGACCCGACGCAGCCGATGAGGAGAGGCGCAGAAGGGGGCAGCCCAGCCTCGCCCGTCTCCTCCCCCTCGGTGGCGGTGCCCTCCGGCTCGCCGCCGTCCAGGTTCCTCCCTTCCCCGTCGTCGGCGGCGCCGGCGCAAACCCTAGATCTGGGATCGGGTCTTGCGTTGGTGCCCCGGTCCGTGGGCCGGGACCCTCTGGTCGATGGCGGGCTGTGTGGGCCTGTGTCGGCCCCTTTGCTGGATTCCACGGTTAACTTCCCCCCTCCCCCTCGTGTCTGGTCCTGTTGGGCCTAGGCCGGCCCAGCTGCGTCCGCCTTCCCCTTCGGCCATTTCGAAAGAGCCCGGCCTGGCTTGCTCCGGCTATTTATGGGTCCAGAAGGGGTCGGTTCCCCCCTTTCTAGGGTTTCCTGCCTCCGCTGCTGATCTGCAACGGCGCCGTCTCCCTATCCGCCGCTTTGTCAGATCCAAGCCTCCCCCTCCCATCCTTCTCCCCTTCTAGTCGGTGGTGGCGATGGACCACTCCCTTGGGTCCTCCAGCGAGGCTGTCTCCGGCCTCAAGCGGGGGCGGGACGGTTCTGGCGACGCCGCTGCGGATCTGGAGTATGAGGCGTCGCTCCGCGCCAAGCTCCAGGCTTCTCGGTCGGAGGCGGGCGCCGCGTCGCCGCGTGCGTCTGGATCCGGGCCGGTGGCTTCTCCATCCCTGGCGCCCGCTGCTCCGGCGCCTGTGGTCGACCCTTGGGAACAGGCGGCGCGGGGGAGCCGGGCGGGATCTTCGGGCCCCTCCTCGTCTCCTTCCTCGCTTGCTCCCATGGGTGGGCCGCCGCGGGCGCCGACGGCGGGCGGCGGCGGGCCGTCTCGCTTCGTTCCTCGTGGTGGCTCCGGGGCACCGGCTCGGCGTCCGGTTGGCCCTGCGGCAGGCCATGGTGCTGGCGCGGGTGCCGTCGGTGTTTCTCCTGGAGATGGCATCCTCCCTCCGCCGCCTTCTCGTGGTGCGAATCGTAACTCCTCTCACTCCCAGGTTTCCAATCCCATCCTCACCTGCTTCGCGTGTCATCGCCCTGGCCATTTCCAGTCTCGGTGCGAGAACCCCCCTTTCTGCCTCATCTGTAGGGAGGATGGACACCTAACGGTGGACTGTCAAAGTAGGATCAAGCCCCCCTCCTTCGTCCATTATGGGATTGGCCTCCCGGGCTGCTCCTTTTTTGCCATGGACAAGGATGTCCCCGCAGCCGCGCCCATCCCTTCCCTGTCCAGTGTGGGTGTCATTACTGTCCAAGACAAGCATATCTCTCCACAAGCCCTCTTGGATGAACTTCGTATGTGGGATGAAGGTGGTTGGGACTGGCAGATCCGCCAGCTCTCTGAGTTCGAATTTGCGGCCACTTTCCCTTCTAAAGAGAGTCTGCGCATGATGTCTTCCTGTACCAGTTTCACTCTCCTTGTGAATCAACTTGTTGTGTCGGTCAAAGCGGCTTCCAACGGATCCAAGAACATACCTCCTCTATCTGATGTCTGGGTGCTCGTTGATGATGTGCCTCCCAGCTTGCGCACCACGTCCTTCTTGATGGCCTTTGGGGTGCTTATCGGGAAACCTATTGAGGTCGATCTTGCCTCGCTGTCGGTTCTTGGCCCTGCTCGTCTTCGTGTGTGGGTGGTGGATCTGATCTGCATTCGTGGTTCCGTTGATGTTTTTCCGGCGGCTGGTGGTTTTCGTCTTCGAGTTCGGGTGAAAGGCGCTCCTGGTGCGGCCTCTCCTCCTCCCCCCCTCCTCCCCCGGCCTCGGGTGACAATGACAAGAGCCGGGAGGGTGGGGGGTCCCTGAGGACTCACTGAATGGCACGGATCCCCGCTTCACACAGTCTACTTGGGATGGCTTTCTCCTGCTGAGCAGGAGTTGATGAAGGATTGTGCTCCGGCTCCGGCGGGTGGTGGGGTTCAGGGCACGGTGTCTGGTATGGTGGCTGGTCCTGCGGTCGTGGCTGCTTCGAAGGGCACCCCCTTGTCGGGGGCGTGCTCCAACATGCCTGTGCGCCCCACCTCCCCCTCGCTGTCCAGCATTGAAGATCTACCTCCTGTGGGACCTTCGGTGGCCAAGAAAAGGAAGAAGTCCTCGATGAAGAAGTTTTCCGCGAAGAGCCGGGCCTCGGGGGACTCCAGGCAGTCGATGGCTGGGCTCTGCCGCCGTCTGGAGGTGGACCTGGGGGCGGCTTCGGGCCCTTCTTCGGCGGCGGCTTCCCCTGGTCGGGCCCCTCCGGTCCCTGTGCGCTCTCCTGCCTCGACCGCTCGCAAGAGTGGCCGCGTCTCCAACAGTGGCGAGCGCGTGGTGGATCGGGTGGCTCGGCATGCGGCGGCGCGTGATCTCCCCCCCTCAGGTTTGGATACACCCTCACCTCCTTCCCCCCTTTGGCTCAGTCTCCTGTTAGGCTAGTATTACCCTCTCATTCCGATGAACATCTCTTTTCGATATTAGCTGATGTGGGGATATGTCTAGACGCTAGCGTGGGTTCTCCCTCCTCTCTGTTGCAGTTGATTCGGGCTAATGAACGTGCTCAGGCTGATATCGCCAAGGCCAAGGAGGCTGGGAATGGGATGGTTGCCCCTTTGGTTGTGGCCGGAGGGGAACCGGACAAGGTTGCTAGGGGGCAGCTTTCTCCGGGGCAGAAACGCGGGGCCGGGAAACGTGCTAAAACCTGCAAGGCTCCGTGCAGGTCGAGCTTGAGAATTAAAAACCTTTCCCTAAGATGAAGGCCCTGTTTTGGAACATTAGAGGGTTCTGCGCTAGGGGGCGCAGAGACCAATTGAAGGACCTAATGCACGCTGAAAGAATTGATTTTATCGGGCTTGTTGAGACTCTTAAACCTTCCTTTTCTCCTTCTAAACTATCGGCGATTGCTGGGATTGATAGATTTAGGTGGAATTTTGTGGCCTCCGTTGGTCAGTCTGGCGGCTTTCTTCTTGGCACCAATAATGACACCTTTGATTTTGTGGCTTTTGATCATGGTGTATACCTGGCAAGTATGGTAGTTTCCCTTCGTTCCAATAACACCCTCCTTGAGCTTATGGTAGTCTATGGTCCGGCTGATCATTCTTTGTCACAAATTTTCTTGGATGAGATTTTTTCTAAAATTGATGCTTGCCAACTGCCACTCTTGATTGGGGGTGATTTTAACCTGCTTCGGTATCCTTCTGATAAGAGTTCTACCAATTTTTCCTGGGTGCTGGCCGAGGCTTTTAATGCTTTCATCAGGGACACGCCTATCCATGAGATCCCGAGGGTTGGGGCCCGCTACACTTGGACCAACCGACAGACTTGTCCTATTCGTTCGGTTCTTGATAGAGTTTTTATCTGTCCTGCTTGGGATGGCCTTTTTCCTTGCTGCTCACTTCGGGCCCTCCCCATCGTCGGTTCCGATCACGCTCCTCTTATCCTTGACGATGGGCTCTGCCCCAAAGGTTGCCAAAGATTTCAATTTGTCGCGTCCTGGCTTTTAGTGGAGGGGTTCCCTGATATGCTGGCTCAGAAGATCTTAGGTTTTCTTACCTACCCCCATCGTTCATTTGGCCCTATGGATGATTGGCATTATGTTTCTTACTCCCCGCGCAAGTTTCTTAGAGGCTGGGCCAAAAATCACTCTGCTGAGGCGAGGCGCGACAAATCTAGGCTGAGTGCTCAAATTAGTGCCCTCGACTCCCGTGCGGACAACGGTGGGCTCTCGGCTTCTGAGTGGCAAGTTCGATATGGCCTTGAGAAGGAGCTTCTGGCTATCCATCGCCAAGAGGAAGTGTATTGGAAGCAAAGGGGTACGATTAATTGGACCCTCAAGGGTGATTCTCCCACGGCTTACTTTTTCGCCATTGCGAATGGCAGACGGCGTAGATGTTTGATTAACAGCCTCATTATTGATGGTGTTAGGGTCTCCGAACCGCCGATCATTCTCCGTCACGTAGTGCGGTTCTTCTCTAACCTGCTTTCGGCTAAACCAGACCTCGGATTCGCGCTGGCCCCGGGCTTCTGGGCTCCCCTTGATAGGATTTCTCACGCGGATAATGAGCTTATGTTGATTCCTCCTTCTGAGGAGGAAATTTTTGATACTATTCGGACGGCTAATTCTAATGCGGCTTCAGGCCCTGATGGTTTCTCCATTCCGTTCTTTCGACAGTTCTGCCCCAACTAAAAGGTTTAATCTCTGCAGTCATACAAGGGTATTGGCTGGGATCGGTTGACATCTCTAGACTTAACTACGCGGTTCTCTCCCTCATACCTAAGGTCAAGGGTGTGGATATGATCTCTCAGTTTAGGCCAATTGCTTTAATTAACAACTTCGCATAGATGCCTGCAAAGGGCATGGCTACTAGACTATCTCCCACTGCACATCGGACCATTAGCCCTTTCCAATCTGCTTTCATCAAAGGGAGGTTCATTTTGGACAGGGTACTTTGTTTACATGAGATTGTTCATGATCTGCGGGTGCGAGGGACCAAGGATGTGGTCCTCAAACTTGACTTTGAAAAGGCCTATGACTCGGTTAGCTGGAAATTCCTTCGGCAAGTTCTTTTGGCTAAGGGCTTTGAGGGGCCTATTATGCAGCGCTTGATGCAATTGGTTTCTGGGGGGCACACGGCTGTGGCTGTCAATGGCCAAATTAGCCAGTTTTTTGCTAATGGTAGGGGTCTCAGGCAAGGGGACCCAGCGTCTCCTTTACTTTTCAACTTTGTGGCTGATACTTTATCTCGCATTCTCTCTCGAGCTGCCTTGGCTGGTCATATAACTCCGGTGAGCTCTCATCTTATCCCGAATGGTATTTCTCATCTCCAATATGCGGATGATACTATCATTCTGATGGAGCTTAACGAAAATAGTCTCACCAATCTGAAATTCCTTCTGCTTTGTTTCGAAGCGCTCTCAGGTCTTAAAATCAATTTCTCTAAGAGTGAGGTTGTAGTGACTGGGGTCTCGGGTGAAGAGGCGCAGCGGGTGGCCCATCTTCTGAACTGTTCTTTGGGATCCTATCCTCTCAAATATCTGGGCCTTCCCATTTTCCCGCTTAAACTTCTGGCTAAAGACTTCGCACCGGTGGTTACCAAAGTTGGCAACAGAGTTCTCCCTTGGCGAGGGCGATACAATACGCAAGCGGGCAAGGTCGCCCTTACTAACTCCTGTCTGTCTTCGTTACCTATGTTCTTAATGGGATTCTATCTTCTCTCTAGTGGGGTTCATAATGGTTTTGACAAGCATATGGGTGCTTTCTATTGGAACGCAGCGGACAATAAACGTATGTACAGGATGGTCAGATGGGACATCATATGTCGCCCCAAGGCCAAAGGGTGTCTGGGCATTATTAATACGCGAGTGATGAATAATTGTCTTATGATCAAATGGTGGTGGAAGATTATGACTCTTGAGGAACTGCCACCCTGGCTGTCTATTCTAAAAGCTAAGTATTTCCCTTCCTCGAGTCCTATGTTCGTGCCGGCTGCGGGTGGGTCGCAATTTTGGCATCAACTGGTTAAAGTCCGGCCGATCTTTCGGTCCCTTGTTAAATTTGTAGTTAGGAACGGTAAGTCTACTCGGTTTTGGCTTGATTGGTGGGTCGGGGACTCCACGCTGGCCGTTGCTTTTCCAGTTCTATTTTCATATTGCGATGATACTGAGGTTTCTATCTCTGAACTCTCGGCTAGAGGTTGGGTTCTGGATTTTCGTCGTTCTCTTTCTCCTGAAGAGTTGGAAGATTGGCAGCGCCTTACTGCTTGCTTCCCCCTGCTCTCGGAGGAAGAGGATGCCGTGGTGTGGCCCCTCTCCTCTTCGGGGCGCTTTTCGGTTAAATCAGCTTACTCCAAACTTATTCCTGGGGGGCGCCCGGTCAAGTTCAAGCATATCTGGTCGGCTCGAATTCCTCCTAAGATCAAGATATTTCTCTGGCAAGCTGTCCGGGGTAAGCTTCCGGCGGCCCCGGGCCGGGGACCGACAGGTGTGTGCTATGTGGGGCACTGGAGAACACCGAGCATATTTTCTTTCACTGCTCTCTAGCTAAACTTATGTGGTGTTGCATCAGACTTTGGTTACATGTAAATTGGTCCCCTTCCTCCTTTGAAGACCTGAGGCATTGTGTCAATCTGCTCTCTGGCCATTCTAAATGTCACATCCCTAGCTTCTAGCAATGCACTGGGCTAGCTTCATGTGTGCATCATGTTTAAATTCTATGAAACTTTGAAATGGGGGATGATCAAACCCTAGCACCTTGAAATCCAAATAGGTCCAGCTTAAATAAACTGCATTCAAGAACCCAAAATGCTCTTCTTTGATATTTGATATTTTTGGCAATGGTTTTGATCCATACCAAAAATAATGAACATTTTTAGGGAACAAGTTGGGCACTGAATTTAAGTCATAAATATTTGAATAGGGGAATTTAATTGCTAATAATATTATTAAATGCTCCAACAATTCTGGAAATATCTAAGGGCCTCTGAGATAATTCTGTTATTGCCCATATTTAATTTCAGGATTTATAAAAAAATGATTTGGTATAAAATCAAATCAAAACAAATTAAACAAAATAGAAAACAGGAACAGAAACTCACCTGGAAACTTACCTGGCGCTCACCGAAGCCCACCTGGGTAGCCCAGCCCACCAGCGCCTCCCTGTCGTCTTCCTCCTCGGGACAGTAGGACAGGGGCGTGTGCCCGCGGCGCGCACGCACGCGCAGCGCCACCTCCTCCCTCCCTGCCTGCCTGCCCCCTTCCGCGATGCCGCTGCGGACGCCACGACACCTCCTGGACCCTTCTCGCTCTCTCCCTCACCCTCACTTTTCCCCTGGATCCCTCTCTCTTTCCCGCCGAGCGGAGCTCGTCGCCGCCAATGCCGTTTACCGCGGCCACAGCCACCCCCTTGCTCCCTCTCTGCATCCCTGGGCTCCGCCCTGACCTCGTGGAGCTACACCCCCGACGCACGCGACCAGAGGAGGCCCCAGTCGACCAGAGCGTCGTCGTTTTCATCTCCGGTGCCCGGAGATCGCCGTCGCCGAAGCTTCCCCGAGGCCACCGAGCTTCTCTCCCGACCCCTTGTGAGCTCCTACGCTTTTCCCCTCTCTCCTCGCAGTCTAACTCTCCCTTTAGCGCTAGCGCTGCCACGCCCGAGAGCTTGCCGCCGCTGTCCATGGCGCCGTCGCAGCCACAGCTGCTGCCACCCGCGTCCGAGTGTTGCCCCGTGATCAGCACTCCCCCAGGAGCCGGGCGCGCCCGGCCGTTCGACCTGTTGTGTCCCCTAGCGCCAAACCGAACCCATCCGAACTCCGGCCGCCGTCGATCCCGACCACCACAGCTCCTACCACCGCCTCCAATGGATGCGCCTCACTCCCAGGAACCCATAGGTGCAATCTGCGCTTCGAATGGTGCCCTGTAGTGCATTTCCGAGCCGCCCCGCCGTCTCTGTCGTCGCCGGCGGCTAAACGCCGGCGGGTTGACCGCTTTGACCGGCGAGGTTTGACCCCTCTCTCTCACTGACATGCGGGCCCCGGCCCCTGTTAATTAGCTAAGTGTTAAAATTAACTTAAGCTAATCCCATAGTCACTGACATGTGGGTCCAGGGACTAATTAGCCAAGATTAACTTTTAGTTAGTACTAATTAACCCTATTAGCTGACTGAGTCACTGACTAGTGGACCCCACTGGCCAGGTTTGACCTGGACCAGCCACGTTGACCTGCTGACGTCACTGATACGTCATGCTGACGCAGTATTTGTTTTTGGAATTAAAATAAATCAGAAATGACTTATAAATTTCAGAAAATAACCAAAACTTCTAAAATTCATAGAAATTCAACCGTAACTCCAAATGAAATAAATTATATATGAAAAATGATCAGAAAAATCCAATCTATCCATCTGTACCATTTTCATCCATGTTAGAACAACTTATAGCTGCTGTTTAGCACAAATCATATAAAGGGCATTTGAATAATCACATATGGAGTTTGAATTTGAATCTTGGATTCAAACCAACTTCATTTAACTTTATTGCTAGCTGCATTAGCTCAAAACACCAGCATGTTGCCATGTCATAGCATGCATCATATTGTGCACTGCATTGATCGTGTTTCTTCTGTGTTTGCCGGTGTTGTTCCCCCTCGGTAGACGCTGTACCGATGATGTGATCGTTGACACTGATGAAGACTCAATGTTATCTTCAGAAGTGCCAGGCAAGCAAACCCCCCCCCCCTTGTTCATTCCGATACAATCCCACTCTCTCGCTCCTGCTCTCTTTTACTGCATTAGGACAACAATGATTCAACTGTTACTTGCTGCGGTAGCTGAACCCCTTTATCCTTTGCATGACCTGTCATTCCACAGTAAATAGATGAAACCCACTAGCATGAGTAGGAGTTGTTTGACCCCTGTTGTGCCTACTCATTCATGCTTGTTTGTCATGCCTGCTATGCTTAGAGTTGAGTCGGGTCTGATTCATCGAGGATGAATCAGAGGTGTGTGAACATGTGCTACTGTGTGTGAGCTAAGTGTGTGAACACGATTTGGTAAAGGTATCGGTGGGAGGCCATGTAGGAGTACATGGTGGGTTGTCTCATTGAAGCCGTCCTCAGGAACTGAGTTCTGTGTTTGTGATCCATGATTCAGCTACTACCACGCATTGGGCCCGAAACCAATGGACCCTCTCGGCTTCTTAATCACCCTTGTCCTCTATCCAGGAGTTGCAAGTAGTTTCTGGTGTTTGTAGTATGCTGGAGGCCGTGCGCAGCGCTGACCGTAGGGGTGGGCTGTGATGCGGTAGGCACGTGGCCGGGTAAACCGGGCGCCCGTTTGGTGTCACGGAACCCTGTTCACATCGTTTGGGGCTGTGAGCGAAACTTCGGCCGGATCTCCTCACGGATGGAACCCGAATAGGCGATAAACCTGGACTAGGGACTTGAGTGTTTAGGTAGGTCGTGGCCGACACCCACGTTGGGCTTCCGCTTGAAGGTTGCCGAGTACATGTCGTGTAAACGGCGGTAAGTGGTGAGAGCGTGTGTGAAGAAGTACACCCCTGCAGGGTTAACATCATCTATTCGAATAGCCGTGTCCGCGGAAAAGGACTTCTGGGTTGCCTATAACAGTTCATAGACAAGTGAAAGTGGATACTCTAAAATGCGCAAGATAAGCGTGAGTGCTATGGATGGCGTTCTCGTAGGGAGACGGGAGCGGATCCATAGTGGTGTATTGATATGGTGAATATGTGGACTCGTGTGCGCCACCTCAAAAGAGTTCCTTGCAGTCGTAGTTCAGGATAGCCATCGAGTCAAAGCTGGCTTGCTGCAGTTAAACTCCACCACCCCCTTTGTTGATAATGATGCATATGTAGTTAGTTCTGATGTAAGTCTTGCTGGGTACATTTGTACTCACGTTTGCCTATTTTATGTTTTTGCAGAGAGACCTCGGTCTCGCTGGTAGTTCCACGTGGACTTCAACGTTTAGCTTGTTACCTCAGCTACGATCTTGTGCCCTCGGCAGGAACTGGTAGATAGTCAGGCTTCTAAGCCTTTTTCATTTGTAGATGTCTGTACTCAGACATGTTAGCTTCCGCATGTGTTTGATTTGTATGCTCTGAATTTTGGGTCATGAGACCCCTGTTTGTAATATCTCGCTCCTCGGAGCCTAATGAATAAATACTTGAGTCGTAGAGTCATGTTGTGATGCCATGTTGTATTTGCACATATCGAGCATATTGTGTGTATGTTGTTGAAATGCTTGGTATGTGTGGGATCTGACTATCTAGTTGTTTATCTTTAGTAGCCTCTCTTACTGGGAAATGTCTCCTAGTGTTTCCACCGAGCCATGGTAGCTTGCTACTGCTCCGGAACACTTAGGCTGGCCGGCATGTGTCCTTCTTCGTTCCTGTGTCTGTCCCTTCGGGGAAATGTCACGCGTTGAGTACCGGAGTCCTGTTAGCCCGCTACAGCCCGGTTTACCGGAGTCCTGCTAGCCCAGTGCTACAGCCCGGAACTTATTCGCTGATGACCGACACGTTCGATGCTGGGTCAAGGATGCCTGTCCCTGTAAGTCTGTGACACTTTGGGTTTACGACTAGCCATGTCAGCCCGGGCTCCTTATCATATGGATGCTAGCGACACTATCATATACGTGTGCCAAAAGGCGCAAACGGTCCCAGGTAAAGGTAAGGCGACACCCGTGGGGATACCGTGCGTGAGGCCGCAAAGTGATATGAGGTGTTACATGCTAGATCGATGTGGCACTGAGTCGGGGTCCTGACAGCTTTGGTATCAGAGCCTGACTGCCTGTAGGATTACCAAGCCAAACTGGTCGAAGTTGAGTCTAGAAATGCTTTAGTTATATGTAGGGAATTGATTGTGGGAAGGGAACGTAAGGCTCTTTTACTCCTTATACCTCATGGCCTTCTGATCTGAGTCAACCTCTTCTCTTCTACGGGGATTAAGAACTAGGCCTTCTCACCTATCTATCAGGATGACGTGTTACCAATCCATAGACTTATAGAATTGTTAGTTTCAAATCTTAGCTCAGTTTTACTACTTCCGTATGTTCATAACTGTTGATCTCGAAACCTTGATATTGTGCTTCGGAGTGGCTATGCCACCATTTTTGTAGCATGTCTCCAATCTTTTGAGCATTTACAGCCGTTATGCTGTCCGAGTCATCCCAGGTTTCTAAACAATCTGATGCACTTGCAAATCCTTTCCCTCTGGTTTTGATGTTCCTTTGGGCCAGATTAATCACACTAAATGCTGAGTTGAGGTAATTTATTGCCTTGACATATATGTTGGAGTTATTATTATGACCCTAGGTGTCTAGAGTATCATCTAGTAATCTAGCCACGTTTTGTGTCCCATTGTGAGGATTCTGGCCTTTATTCTCGAAAGCATCCCGTGATGCCATTTAGTTAGTAGGTAATCTACTTCTGGGTTTTGAACCCGAGATTCACCCCACTTACCTCATGTTGATAGTGTTTGCTAGTTCCTTTAGGTTATTAGTAACCTTTGCATTAGTCCTCGAGGTCCGTGGTATTTCCTTCTTCCAAATACTATGAACCACTTATGGCAGAAGTTTGTTGAACCAAAAGATCACAACAAGAGTGCTCTCGAAGAGTTCTCCATGTTATATTGTGACTCTGCCAGTTCTACCTTTTTGCATGGGTTATCTGGAAGAAACATGTTGAACTTGGTTCGACATACTAATCTATGCATCCACAACTCAGAAAATCATATGTTCCTTTGAGTTGTCCCCCTTTAGTTGTATACTGACCTTCGTCTATCGATTGATAGTCAGGAGTAGTTGTGCATTCGTGTTCATCGATGCTTATTGCTCTTGTGGTCCGTCAAGCCATTCTATTCTGGAATGACTAGGAGAAACAAACTCCAGTACTCAACCATATCCAGGATTGGGTCAAATAGTTGTACTCCGCAGATCAAATGCCAATCCAGCTTTTGAATTCTGCTCCACCTTGGAGTATTACCATCTTTATATCAACAATGTCATGGGAACTTCACACCATCCTATGAACTCTTGGTACAGTGATACTTCTTGCCATCATTGTTCATTCCTCGGTTCCTGTGTTATTGTAACCGGAATGCTGACAAGTGAATTGTGGTGTGTGAAATCAATACTGCTAGCAACTCCGTTGCTTGGTAGTTAAATGGACGATAACCTCATTCTTAGCGTGTTGATTATCGAATCGTCACCCTAAGGTTGATTGTGCTACCTAGTCTCTATTTCTGGTGCCCTTTTCGATCAATGAGTTAGGGTTTTGTCAAACCCTTGCTCTATTGATCATATCGTCTTGCCCTGAAAAGCAAGATTGTTCTCGAGCTTAGTAACATATCGGTGGTTCGTGATTTTCCGAATATCTTCTCGGAGGTATCACCAGGTTGTCACCTGACCGCTATGTTGAGTTCGTGATCAAGTTGGTTTCATATAAACCACCCCTTCTCCAAGAATCTGTGTTGCATACCCCTGAGCTAGTTGGTTAAGCTAAACAACAACTTGGAGAGTTGGAAGATAAAAGCTTGTCCGACTTAGCTCATGTTAAGGGATATCTTTTTGTGTGCGTGTGATGAAGAAAGATGATATCTTCATCAATTGATCCTCGAAACCAGTTGTTGGAGCTATCGTCTTGCGAAAACTTTAATTTGAGTGTGGGCTATTCTCAAATCAAATCAGAACCAACGATGTTCGTAATGTTGTCTTACTCGTGGATTTTCCTCGAGCATACACCATTATATCTTTTAGGTCTGACCAATGATATCACTTGTTCACATAATTATGGAATTCCATCTTCATGGGAATCTTGATGAATTGTTGTTGAGCCCATCGACAACATCCTTGTCTTCTCCATAATTTTGTTGAACATTAAGCTAGTGTTGGAAACTTTTTAAAGCATTTGTTCATGCTAGCTCATGAAGCATATGTCCGGATGTAAGAAGTGACTTCCTCTAGTTCATGTGCATTTGATGCAAGTTGCCGCCGTGAATTCGAGAAAGTCAATGTTGCTTCCTTTGGAATCATCCCAAATCATTCATGCATACGTGCGAAGTATTCTGTGGTTCGAAGACTTGCAACCTTTATTCTATATGTATCCCTAGCACACCAAGCCACTGATTGATTTGTTCAAGTAGAAGAAGTTCCTTCTTAAGAGCATGCCTTATGCAAGGACTTCAATATCCTCAATGATGATTCCCAACCAGAACTCGGTAGTGTTTTGTTGTAAGACTACTATGTGGTCATGCTTGTCTCGGACAACGTGTTCACATGTTTGTAGCGGAACCGGCTCATATTTTGGAGCTTACTATCGTAGTTCATTTCCCGAGAATCTCGCAACGTCGTCTCGTCGATTTGTGTTGCAAACTATCTTTTTCTTCCTAGACTCGATGAGTCTGGAATATCCTGACATTAACCAGATCTGAATCTCAGGCAGATATGATGGTTGGAACGTTTCCCAAGATCTATAATACTGGTCTCACCGTAACCGGTAAAATGGATGTCATGGCCAACACACCCAGCCAGAAGACTTATTATTGTAGTATCTTAATTGAAGAAGTTGGCCACCTCCCCATAAGGATTTCGTAGGGTTTTACTCCAATAAGTTACTCCTTATGGATTCTTGAGCTCCCAAAGTCCGACCTTTTACTTGATGATCTAGTTATCAAACCATATCTATGAATGGGATACACTAGCACATCAAGGAGAACATTAGAAGCGGAGTGCTAAATGTCTCTCGGTCGTTCATCCAGATTTTGTTTCCTTGGCCCCGCTAAGGTGAAATCTGAGAAAGTGTTGTCTTCCTTTGTACCTGCTTCGTCCATTGCTACTCATCATGGTAGTATGTTGTGTTGTCAGCACCCTTGACACGGATGTTGATAAAACCTTGATGAATATGGAGATGCTCAAGTTCTTGAAAGCACGAACAAGCATTAGGTGCTATCCTAGTTACTAACCGGGATTGTTCTCAGTTTCCCCGGTTATGCTATAACCATTCCAATAGTGGAATTACTCTCTGCCATTGAGTTTCTCCCCAGTTACTAGAATCATTCCCAGCACTTGTATTTTGTTCCCAACTTGCACTGTCATTGTGCCATCCTATCTTGGGTCCCATCCATTTCCGATGATAAGCAAAATCATCCCTTGTGTTGTCTTCAACAAGGTAATCCACATCATCCATTCTGGCCCAAGAATGTCATTCTTTCGGACTCCTTCAAATGATCGATGGTGAATTGCCTTAGGCTGGTATAAAGAATTTCAATGATCTCTGAATCAAAGGTAATTCTTTTTGCCACTTAAGGGGATATATCTACGAATTGCCTTCCTCTAAGATGTCTCGCTGTGGTATCATGGCAACTCAAACTCTCACTACGTTGACAACCGTTCACCACCCTCTTAGGTGTGGAATTGTTGTCTACCTAGTGAACCCTCGTCATCTGTTCCACTCCATTCCTCTAGATGTGTGCTTTGTATCTCAGCTTGCGAGATGTTTTTATGACTCACCCCGTGAGCTGATCCTAAGTTGTTTGATCTTCGAGAAGATCGATCCTTTTAGAGTTTCCCTTTCCTCTCATTGTCATGTTAGTTGGAGTTCTCAGAGCAAGACTTCGAGGCAATGATGGTGATCGAATCAACGTTCATTTGAAGTGCAACTTGGATCGTGAAGATTATTTTAGTTTGCGTTTCCCTTTTATCTTACCCTACGCTTGAATCTCGGGTCGAGATTCTTGTTTAGTGGGGGTGAGTTGTCACATCCCTAGCTTCTAGCAATGCACTGGGCTAGCTTCATGTGTGCATCATGTTTAAATTCTATGAAACTTTGAAATGGGGGATGATCAAACCCTAGCACCTTGAAATCCAAATAGGTCCAGCTTAAATAAACTGCATTCAAGAACCCAAAATGCTCTTCTTTGATGTTTGATATTTTTGGCAATGGTTTTGATCCATACCAAAAATAATGAACATTTTTAGGGAACAAGTTGGGCACTGAATTTAAGTCATAAATATTTGAATTGGGGCATTTAATTGCTAATAATATTATTAAATGCTCCAACAATTCTGGAAATATCTAAGGGCCTCTGAGATAATTCTGTTATTGCCCATATTTAATTTCAGGATTTATAAAAAAATGATTTGGTATAAAATCAAATCAAAACAAATTAAACAAAATAGAAAACAGGAACAGAAACTCACCTGGAAACTTACCTGGCGCTCACCGAAGCCCACCTGGGCAGCCCAGCCCACCAGCGCCTCCCTGTCGTCTTCCTCCTCGGGACAGTAGGACAGGGGCGTGTGCCCGCAGCACGCACGCACGCGCAGCGCCACCTCCTCCCTCCCTGCCTGCCTGCCCCCTTCCGCGACGCCGATGCGGACGCCACGACACCTCCTGGACCCTTCTCGCTCTCTCCCTCACCCTCACTTTTCCCCTGGATCCCTCTCTCTTCCCCGCCGAGCGGAGCTCGTCGCCGCCAACACCGTTTACCGCGGCCACAGCCACCCCCTTGCTCCCTCTCTGCATCCCTGGGCTCCGCCCTGACCTCGTGGAGCTACACCCCTGACGCACGCGACCAGAGGAGGCCCCAGTCGACCGGAGCGTCGTCGTTTACATCTCCGGTGCCCGGAGATCGCCGTCGTCAATTCGCCGTCGCCGAAGCTTCCCCGAGGCCACCGAGCTTCTCTCCCGACCCCTTGTGAGCTCCTACGCTTTTCCCCTCTCTCCTCGCAGTCTAACTCTCCCTTTAGCGCTAGCGCTGCCACGCCCGAGAGCTTGCCGCCGCTGTCCATGGCGCCGTCGCAGCCACAGCTGCTGCCACCCGCGTCCGAGCGTTGCCCCGTGATCAGCACTCCCCCAGGAGCCGGGCGCGCCCGGCCGTTCGACCTGTTGTGTCCCCTAGCGCCAAACCGAACCCATCCGAACTCCGGCCGCCGCCGATTTGGTCGCCGCCGTCGATCCCGACCACCACAGCTCCTACCACCGCCTCCAATGGATGCGCCTCACTCCCAGGAACCCATAGGTGCAATCTGCGCTTCGAATGGTGCCCTGTAGTGCATTTCCGAGCCGCCCCGCCGTCTCTGTCGTCGCCGGCGGCTAAACGCCGGCGGGTTGACCGCTTTGACCGGCGAGGTTTGACCCCTCTCTCTCACTGACATGCGGGCCCCGGCCCCTGTTAATTAGCTAAGTGTTAAAATTAACTTAAGCTAATCCCATAGTCACTGACATGTGGGTCCAGGGACTAATTAGCCAAGATTAACTTTTAGTTAGTACTAATTAACCCTATTAGCTGACTGAGTCACTGACTAGTGGACCCCACTGGCCAGGTTTGACCTGGACCAGCCACGTTGACCTGCTGACGTCACTGATACGTCATGCTGACGCAGTATTTGTTTTTGGAATTAAAATAAATCAGAAATGATTTATAAATTTTAGAAAATAACCAAAACTTCTAAAATTCATAGAAATTCAACCGTAACTCCAAATGAAATAAATTATATATGAAAAATGATCATAAAAATCCAATCTATCCATCTGTACCATTTTTATGCATGTTAGAACAACTTATAGCTGCTATTTAGCACAAATCATATAAAGGGCATTTGAATAATCACATATGGAGTTTGAATTTGAATCTTGGATTCAAACCAACTTCATTTAACTTTGTTGCCAGCTGCATTAGCTCAAAACACCAGCATGTTGCCATGTCATAGCATGCATCATATTGTGCACTGCATTGATCGTGTTTCTTCTGTGTTTGCCGGTGTTGTTCCCCCTCGGTAGACGCTGTACCGATGATGTGAGCGTTGACACTGATGAAGACTCAATGTTATCTTCAGAAGTGCCAGGCAAGCAAACCCCCCCCTTGTTCATTCCGATACAATCCCACTCTCTCGCTCCTGCTCTCTTTTACTGCATTAGGACAACAATGATTCAACTGTTACTTGCTGCGGTAGCTGAACCCCTTTATCCTTTGCATGACCTGTCATTCCACAGTAAATAGATGAAACCCACTAGCATGAGTAGGAGTTGTTTGACCCCTGTTGTGCCTACTCATTCATGCTTGTTTGTCATGCCTGCTATGCTTAGAGTTGAGTCGGGTCTGATTCATCGAGGATGAATCAGAGGTGTGTGAACATGTCCTACTGTGTGTGAGCTAAGTGTGTGAACACGATTTGGTAAAGGTATCGGTGGGAGGCCATGTAGGAGTACATGGTGGGTTGTCTCATTGAAGCCGTCCTCAGGAACTGAGTTCTGTGTTTGTGATCCATGATTCAGCTACTACCACGCATTGGGCCCGAAACCAATGGACCCTCTCGGCTTCTTAATCACCCTTGTCCTCTGTCCAGGAGTTGCAAGTAGTTTCTGGTGTTTGTAGTATGCTGGAGGCCGTGCGCAGCGCTGACCGTAGGGGTGGGCTGTGATGCGGTAGGCACGTGGCCGGGTAAACCGGGCGCCCGTTTGGTGTCACGGAACCCTGTTCACATCGTTTGGGGCTGTGAGCGAAACTTCGGCCGGATCTCCTCACGGATGGAACCCGAATAGGCGATAAACCTGGACTAGGGACTTGAGTGTTTAGGTAGGTCGTGGCTGACACCCACGTTGGGCTTCCGCTTGAAGGTTGCCGAGTACATGTCGTGTAAACGGCGGTAAGTGGTGAGAGCGTGTGTGAAGAAGTACACCCCTGCAGGGTTAACATCATCTATTCGAATAGCCGTGTCCGCGGAAAAGGACTTCTGGGTTGCCTATAACAGTTCATAGACAAGTGAAAGTGGATACTCTAAAATGCGCAAGATAAGCGTGAGTGCTATGGATGGCGTTCTCGTAGGGAGACGGGAGCGGATCCATAGTGGTGTATTGATATGGTGAATATGTGGACTCATGTGCGCCACCTCAAAAGAGTTCCTTGCAGTCGTAGTTCAGGATAGCCACCGAGTCAAAGCTGGCTTGCTGCAGTTAAACTCCACCACCCCCTTTGTTGATAATGATGCATATGTAGTTAGTTCTGATGTAAGTCTTGCTGGGTACATTTGTACTCACGTTTGCCTATTTTATGTTTTTGCAGAGAGACCTCGGTCTCGCTGGTAGTTCCACGTGGACTTTAACGTTTAGCTTGTTACCTCAGCTACGATCTTGTGCCCTCGGCAGGAACTGGTAGATAGTCAGGCTTCTAAGCCTTTTTCATTTGTAGATGTCTGTACTCAGACATGTTAGCTTCCGCATGTGTTTGATTTGTATGCTCTGAATGTTGGGTCATGAGACCCCTGTTTGTAATATCTCGCTCCTCGGAGCCTAATGAATAAATACTTGAGTCGTAGAGTCATGTTGTGATGCCATGTTGTATTTGCACATATCGAGCATATTGTGTGTATGTTGTTGAAATGCTTGGTATGTGTGGGATCTGACTATCTAGTTGTTTATCTTTAATAGCCTCTCTTACTGGGAAATGTCTCCTAGTGTTTCCACCGAGCCATGGTAGCTTGCTACTGCTCTGGAACACTTAGGCTGGCCGGCATGTGTCCTTCTTCGTTCCTGTGTCTGTCCCTTCGGGGAAATGTCACGCGTTGAGTACCGGAGTCCTATTAGCCCGCTACAGCCCGGTTTACCGAAGTCCTGCTAGCCCAGTGCTACAGCCCGGAACTTATTCGCTGATGACCGACACGTTCGATGCTGGGTCATGGATGCCTGTCCCTGTAAGTCTGTGCCACTTTGGGTTTACGACTAGCCATGTCAGCCCGGGCTCCTTATCATAGGGATGCTAGCGACACTATCATATACGTGTGCCAAAAGGCGCAAACGGTCCCGGGCAAAGGTAAGGCGACACCCGTGGGGATACCGTGCGTGAGGCCGCAAAGTGATATGAGGTGTTACATGCTAGATCGATGTGGCACTGAGTCGGGGTCCTGACACTAAAAGAGTATTCTTAGTTGGATGGGCTGCGATTGGCTGGTCGTTGTGGACTACTAGGAATAAGTTCTCGATTGAACGTATTTTTCCGGCTAATCCTGTCAATTGCTTATTTAAAGCCAATGGTTTCTTGCAGCAGTGGAGATTATTGACTAAAGAAGGGGACCTCCAGGCCTTCGACGCCATGCTATCCAAGATGAAATCTACGGCGTCTGGGCTTCTTCGGCTTTCTTTGAGGATGGCTTCCTGAATGTTCTTTTGGTGTCTGGTTTAGGCTGGCCTACGTGCCATGTGAGGCCGCTGGCCTTGTAATGATATTTTATCTTCCTCGTGTGATACTTTGTTGGGTGCTGGTTGTTGGTCATATACTCTGCCTGGTGGTTTTATCTATAAAGTCGGGCTCTCGCCTTTTCTCTAAAAAAGAGGTAAGTACTACCATGCACTGACGCGGAGTCGAGTTGGTATGGCAGCAGGTAGGGATAGGCCGCGACTGAACCCACCGGCGGATGCGGCGTCCCGGCAAGCAGAGCACCGGAGGCGGCCGCCGCAGCTGAGCAGCTGGTGTCGGCAGGACTGTGCACAGTGAACGGCCGAGCGGCTCCTCCGTTTTCCCGGACGCTCGCTCTCTCTCCCGGTGGTGATGGATTAGTAGCACAGTCCACCGCGGCAGCAGTTGCCCAGTACTGCGCTCGACGCCGGCGGAACTCTGCCGTGAAATACGGTGGCAAATCATGGAGGGGAACGGGGGGTCCGGTGGCCACCGCAGGTGGAAGCTTGGGAAGTGACGTGGCCACCGTTTTTTCAACAGAATTTAACCGAGCGTTGCTTGGTTTTCCAACAGATAACTAGCACAAACATACACGCACACAAGACTGAAAATAATTCGAATTCAAGGACGCACACAAGACTGGAAGAAGAAGATTCCTTTTTGGACGAAATCGTTTAGGAAAAGACTGTTACAAGAAATTCAGTTCCAGGGCGGTGTCCCTTACTAATGTGATAGAGCCGGCTTACCATCTCCAGAGTTGAGATTTCCTATGTTCGCAGCAGCATCTTCTGAAGCATTACACATTTCCATCGCCATATATCCTGTTCCCGGCACTGATTCATCAAAGACAGACCTAATTTGTTTCAAAAACAAAAACAAAAATATGAGGTCTAGTGATGACTGACGAAGACAAATCTCATCTAGGACAGCTGATTATCACCAATTCTAATCGAATATCAATTTAACGGCGTAAGATGACAGTTACAGTTGGCACAGCAACAGAGAAGTTTCTGCATGACAAAAAATACAGTTAGTTTCACCAATGGTGGTCATACATAACCAGCTTATAGTTAGCACAGCAACTCTGTATTCTGCTCCCGATTTCTTTCATCAAACTCTGTACTATATATAGATAACAATCAAAATAAACAGCACAGATATAGCTTTGGCGGTGAACCAAGATAGGACAATGAAAATACAATACCACACTACACACCAGAGCATGCAGCTCACACACAAACATGCACACACACAACAGAATACAGGTCTCGAGAGTACAAAAAGTTGAGTTAAAACCAAACACACAAGCCACAAGTGTACCCAGAAAAAACGCACGAATTACACAAAGCAGAAAGGATTCAGATACAATGAGGCGTGAGACTGAGAGAAGATGACAGGGCATCCCTACCGGCAGCTGCCCCTTTATTCAGGATGATAAATGAGTGGCGCAAACACAGACCGAAGCAAGTCTCCAGTTGATCGATGGTAGTCGATCACTTGCTCATGGAGGTGGAAGCAGCAACAGTAGCTCCATCATCTTGATGTCCATGGCCTGGCTTGTGCTTGAAATCAACACTCTCCGGCAGCTCTTCAAATACTTGTTTCACTAGTTCTGGGTTGCAGTATCCATTGAGCTCGAGCTTCTTCAGCTTGGGAAGGCCGCAGACTCCAGAAATAGACTCCATTTTGGGGAAGGACCACACGATCGTCTCGAGCTTGGGAGACGCTCCAGTGTCAAAGGTAATGTTGGTGATGATGCTGTCATGGACGACCAAAGACTTTAGGCTCTTGAACTCTCCATCCTTGAACGTGAGCCTCCTTCCGGCGTACGAATTGCGCCGAAATCTGAGGCAACTTAGAGCTGCAAGCTTGCCAAGGATGCTTATATAATCTTCTTCTAGATAAGTCTCGCTGAGTGTTATCTTGGTAAGTTGATCAAGCTCTGCAATCCAGGTGAGAAACCCACTTGTGATGCCGCTGATGTTCAGGCTCTGAAGAAGTTTAGGAGGCGAGGCTAATGTGACCACCTCCTCTGCACAAGGAGTATCCGCAGTTTTGGAAACAGGTTGGTTGATCTGGATTGACAAGGAGCGGAGGCAACCGTGTAATTTTTCAATCTCCTGGAACAAAAGACCCAAGCCACCTTTCTTACCAGAAAGAATCACACCCAGTTTCCTCAGGCGTAACAGATGGCCAACATCAGTTAAATCACTCAAACGGTGGGAAGCTTCAACATGGGACAGTGTCTCCAACTGTTCCATTCTTCTAATGCTGCTGGGAAGACGCACTGCCTTAAACGACTCCTGCAACAAATCTGAGTTGTTGCTTGGAGACATAGCCTGGCCAGAAAGTAGATGCTTTAGCATTGGAAGAATGATGGATCTTGTGGCAAATGCCCTCACTGCTGTTTGCCGGATGTCCAAGGTCTCCAGACACTGCAACTTCTCGATCTGCTTGGGTAGTTTAGTGATATCTGTGTTCCTGAGGCTCAAATACTTGAGCAGTATTATTTTACAGATGCTCTTCAAATGTTGCTTCTTTAAGCCTCTGCAACCTTCTAGATCCAGCATCTTCATTAACTGCCACTGAGATGACTTTGCCAAATCTGGAAGAAATGCTACAATGCCACTGCCATCAGCTGCTTCCAAGGAATGTTCCGCACGAGATGCTTGCACTCCAGTTCTGCTGTGAACAGGAAGGTGGCGAGCCAAATCGGGTGGTAGGTCTGAGTCCACAAAGTTGACATTTCTACCAATCCTTGTGATGACTTCACGAACAACACGATGCAATGTAAAGGTCTTGATCTTGCCTGTGTCACTGATGTCCACAGGTTGAATGAGACCCCTTGAGAGGAGCGCACCGAAACAGGAATCGGCTTCATCTTCTGCACGATTATTCCTTGAGGTTATCAGCCCTTCAGCTATCCATCTTCTACAGACGGTTGTTCTCCTAATGGGGTCACCTTCTGGGAAGATGGTTAGGTATAACAAGCAGCTCCTGTACTTGGCAGGCAGGTCATTGTAGGAGATCTTCATCATTTTCTTTCCCACACTTTTGTTTGCGTACTGGCAATCCATTAAGGTTCTTACAAAGTGGTCTAATTGTGTTTTACCTCTTCCAGGGTTAACATACACAAGATGTTGGAACATCTTCAATGCAAATACATCGGGGTGACATAATCTTAAAATGTGTTCTATCCAATATTCAGAATCTTTAGAAGTAGCAAGCTCCATGGTTTTGCTATAGAAAGCACCAAATAGAGTTTGTGGCTTGAGGATTTTATAAGGGGACTCGACTCTATCATCATAGTATGTCATAATGACTATAGCGCTACCAGGAGAGCCATGGGCAGTAGCAGACCATATGCTATCCCAATGATCATTGCTATAGACATCCTCAAAAATTATCAAGATCGTTTACCTCTGAGATACCCCTCAAGTTTCTTGGTGAGTTGTGTGCAAATAGGCGAAAGCGTCTTACCCTTGATGTGAGGGGGCGTGTTGCATGTTATAGGCGCAGGGGCGCACCTCCCTGGCAAGATAGCGCATACAAGTTTGTTGGAGAAGATTACAACTTGGGGAGGAAGAGATAGAGAGATAAGAGGTTTACAAGATATTGAACTACTTGTCTAACAACCTAGTCTATCTCCTGGACAACTCCTTGTGCGCCAAGCCTTGGACTCCAACGTGACAGCAACATGTGTTTGACACCCTCCCTTAATCACAACTTCATCAAGTTGAGATTATGTTTGAAGTCTTCAAAACTTCTTGTGGGTAAAGGTTTTGTGAATCCATCTGCTATCTGATCCTTGGAATGCACAAACCTTATGTCAAGATTCTTCTGAGCCACTCGTTCTCTGACAAAGTGAAAATCAATTTCAATGTGCTTGGTCCTAGCGTGAAACACTGGATTAGCAGACAAATATGTAGCACCCAGATTATCACACCATAAACATGGAGTTTTAGTACTTTTTACACCAAGTTCTTTCAGCAATGATTGTACCCATATAATCTCAGCTGTAGCATTTGCCAATGCTTTATATTCTGCTTCTGTACTAGAGCGAGAGACAGTAGCCTGTTTTCTGGCACACCATGAAATTAGATTAGGACCAAAAAATACTGCAAAGCCACCAGTGGACCGCCTGTCATCCAGGCAACCTGCCCAGTCAGAATCTGAAAAGGCACTCAAAAGTGTGGATGATGACTTGCTGAAATTCAGACCAATGCTCAGAGTATTTTTGACATATCTAACTATACGCTTTGCAGCAGTCCAGTGAACTGTGGTAGGTGCATGAAGAAACTGGCATACTTATTGACAGCAAATGAGATATCTGGTCTTGTAAGAGTCAGATATTGAAGTGCACCTACCAAACTCCTGTACCTTGTGCTGTCATTCTGACTCAAGGGTTGTCCTTCTGTAAGAGACAGCTTCTCTGAACTGGACAGTGGAGTAGGTGAAGGTTTACACCCTTGCAAACCAGCCTTTTTTACCAAACCTGTAGCATATTTTTCTTGGGGAAGTTGAAGTCCATGCTCATGTTTCTTTACTTCAATCCCTAGAAAATAATGTAACTCTCCAAGATCTTTGAGAGCAAATTCTGCACTAAGATCCTTCAAAAGTCCTGTGATAGCCTCATTGGATGAGCTGGTGACAATAATATCATCAACATATATGAGAACAAATATGTGAGTGTTGCATTTGTTGTAAATGAACAAGGAGGTGTCAGACTTTGAAGGAACGAAGCCAAGTGCTTGCATTTTATGACTCAAACGTGAATACCACGCTCTAGGAGCCTGTTTCAGTCCATACAAAGCTTTGTCAAGTTTGCACACATGATGTGGTGCATTTTTGTTCTCGAACCCAGGAGGTTGCTTCATGTACACTTCCTCTTCCAGAACACCATCCAAAAACGCGTTCTGAATGTCTAGCTGCCTGAGACTCCAGCCCCTAGAGACAGCAATGGACAAAACAAGACGGATAGTAGCATCCTTTACAACTGGACTGAAAGTATCCTCATAATCAATGCCATACCGTTGTTTGAATCCTTTTGCTACAAGTCTCACCTTGTAACGATCAATGGTTCCATCGGATTTTCTTTTTATCCTAAATACCCACTTGCAATCAATGAGATTTTTACCTTGCCGTGGAGGAACCAAGTGCCATGTATTGTTTCGTTTCAAGGCTGAGTACTCTTCTCTCATTGCTTTCTTCCAGTTTTCATCGCTAAGTGCTTCTTCAAGTGTATGTGGCTCGCCTGGTTCACCTGTGGAACATACCATTCCAAACTTTGTCATGTGTTTATAATTTTTAGGTTGTATTACCCCTTGTTGAAGACGAGTGCGACGCGACGAAATTTGCTGTGGCGCAGAAGATCCCAGCTGAACTGTAGGAGCTGATCCCGAGGCGGATTCAGGATCAGGCGCAGCAGCCGCGTTGGAATCCAGCGCCGGATCCTCTGTGCGCCGTGGTACACCAGGAGCACGTGAAGAAACCGCCTGCGGCACAGAAGATCCTGGCGAAACCGACTCATCATGCGCCAATGATTGCGCTAGTTCCCCCCGGCGCCAGACGTGGGGCCCGCGTGGGTCGGACGGCGCAGGTCCCGCCACTTGTAGCAAACGGGTTGGACGGGGAAACGCCCGCCCGTGGGCTCGCCCGTGGACCCAGGTGAGCGCGGCGCGGGGTTGGCGTCGCCTCCAGCCGCGTCGGGACGCGTGGCGTAGGCGGGTCCACCCGCTGGCGCGCGGTCGGCCGTAGTGGGAGCAGCAGACGGCGCGGAGTCCGGAGAGGATCGGCCTGACAGATCTCCAGGCGGCGATCCCGAGGCAGATTCGGCTGCCAGGTCTGCGGGAACGAATCCCGAAGGAGATTTGCTCCCCCGATCCTAGCACATGAAATATGGCCCTGTTGGGCAGATTTCTTCGCTATTTTCAGCTCCATTTTTTCAGCATCGCTTCCTGCATCATCATACAACTCAGGCAAAGTGGTGAGAGGGTTAGTCATAGTAGGATCATTAGAGCTATACTCCCCTGGATTGAGGCCGGTTAGGGTAGGAGGAAGAAGTAGAATTTCTTTCCGAAGTAAAGCACCGGCATTTGAATGTAGATCAGCAAAAGGGAATTTTGTTTCGTCGAATACAACATCACGAGAGATGTATACTCGACCGGTAGACACTTCTAGACACTTAACCCCCTTGTGTTGATTGCTATATCCAAGAAAAACACATTGTTTGGACCGAAACATTAATTTGCGAGAGTTGTATGGTCGGAGATTGGGCCAACAGGCGCATCCAAACACACGAAGTGATGTGTAGTTGGGTTTGATCTGGAGAAGCTGTTCGGTAGGTGTTTCATTATTGATCACTCGACTAGGAAGCATGTTGATGATGTGAACAGCCGTGAGGAAGGCTTCGTCCCAAAATTTTAGGGGAATGGAAGCACCGGCAAGGAGGGCCAAACCGACCTCTACTATGTGCCTATGCTTGCGCTCGGCAGAGCCGTTTTGTTGGTGAGCGTGAGGACATGATACATGGTGAGATATGCCAAGGGTTTGAAAGAAGGAATTGAGCTTCTCATATTCCCCCCCCCCCCCCCCCAGTCGGATTGGACAGCAACAATTTTGCTATCAAACTTACGTTCTACAAGTGCTTGAAAATTTTTGAACACTTGAAAAACGTCAGATCTTTTCTTGAGGAGATAAATCCAAGAAAATTTGCTATAGTCATCAATGAAGCTAACATAATATGTGTGTCTACCCACTGAGGCGGGGGCAGGCCCCCAAACATCAGAGAAAATTAATTGCAAAGGTTGAGTAGAAACACTGGTAGATATGGGATAAGGTAATTGATGACATTTTGCTCTTTGGCAAGAATCACAGATAGTTTCACTATGTCGCCCACCAACAAACGGGAGCTTATTTTTCCTAAGAAAGCATTTAACTAAAGAAAAAGATGCATGTCCTAAATGATCGTGCCATCGTGTGGAGGAAAGCTTGATAGCACCACAAGCTTGTTTATTTGATCTTCTAAACTCCGGAATCAACGGGTAAAGCCCTCGAACACATCTACCGCGGTAGAGTACCTTCCTCGTGGCTTGATCCTTGATCAAAAAGAAGAAAGGATGAAATTCAATGAACACATGATTATCAATAGTGATACGATGAACGGAGAGAAGATTTTTGTTGGCACTAGGAACATGCAAAAATTTTCTAAGGTGAATTTTGCGGGAAGGGGTGCGTATAACAGAATGACCTATATGACTTATCCTCATACCTGCACCACTTGCCGTGTGTATCCGATCCTTCCCATGGTATTTCTCACGGAGGGTTACCTTCTCGAGCTCGCCCGTGAGGTGGTTTGTGGCACCACTGTCGAGATACCAGTTGGTATCCACACCATAGGACCCGTCGGCGGCGGAAGCAACTTTGTCTTCTTCATCCGAGGAAGCTTCATCTTCATCAAAGCGATACCAGCAATCCTTGGCTGAGTGGCCAAGCTTGCCGCAGATTTGACAGCGTACAGCGTCGGGTCGTGACCGTCCCGAGCCGCCACTGCCGCTGCCGCCCCCGCCACGGCGACCCTTGTTGTTGTTGAAGTTAGGGCGTCCGCCACGGGAGCCGGAGTTGCTAGAACCACCACCACCTTGCTTGCCCTTGTGTCGAGGAGGACCACAGGAACGGGATGAGTACCCGCCGCGCCCGCGGGTGGCCGCGTTTGCCGAAGACTTGAAGCCGCCGCCGGTGTTATGGAACTGCGCTACACGCTGATCAAAATTGCTCAGCATGGCGTACAGCTCATCGAGAGAGACCGGCGTGACACGGGCGTCGAGAGCAGAGACAAGGGGCTGGTAGTCCATGTCCAGCCCGTGGAGCAGATAGGAGATCAGCTCATCATCTTGGATGGGCTTGCCGGCCGCGACGAGTTCATCGGCCAGTCCACGCATAGAGGCGTAGTACGCAACAACAGATTGGTTGCCCTTATGTGCATTGATCAAAGCAGTGCGAATGTTGTTAACACGACTCAGAGATTGAGAGGAAAACATGCCTGCGAGCGCCGCCCAGAGAGCGTGCGCGGTGGTGATCGCGGTCACTGTGATTAGCACTTCCTTGGAGAGGTTGCTGAGGAGGTAGCCGAGCACTTGTTGGTCCTCCCTCACCCAGATGGGATGGAGAGGGTTCAGCTCGGTCGTCTCCTTGCCTTCCTTGTCCTTGGTGACGAGGAGGCGGGCGGGCTCCGGTATGGTTCCATCGACATACCCGAAGAGCCCGGCTCCCCTCAGCTGCGGCGTAACTTGCGTTCGCCACAGGACGTAGTTCGTCCGGGAGAGCTTCTCCGTGACTTGGCCGCTGAGATTGGATTGAGCGGCGCTGGAGGAAGACATGGCTTGGCACTAGATGGCAGCTAGGGTTTTGGAAGAGGAGGCTCTGATACCATATGCGAATAGGCGAAAGCGTCTTATCCTTGATGTGAGGGGGCGTGTTGCATGTTATAGGGCAGGGGCGCACCTCCCTGGCAAGATAGCGCATACAAGTTTATTGGAGAAGATTACAACTTGGAGAGGAAGAGATAGAGAGATAAGAGGTTTACAAGATATTGAACTACTTGTCTAACAACCTAGTCTATCTCCTGGACAACTCCTTGTGCGCCAAGCCTTGGACTCCAACGTGACAGCAACATGTGTTTGACAAGTTGCATAGCCTCATCCTCCTCATCAACACCCAGTGATGTTCCCGTACTCTTCTCTGCTTCCACCGTGAGCACGTCTTCTTGTTCAGCTGGAAGGGCTGCCACTTGGCGCAGTATTTCCTGCAGTACTTCGACCATAGATTTTTGGAACATCTTGTTGACCCAGGCTTTGCAACTAAATGAGCTCGTTTTCTGCTCATACAGTTTACCCGCAATAACACTTGTGAAATGCCAATCCACTGACTCCATATTACCCCCACATTGATCGTAGTTCTTCCAGCTCATCAGGAATATCCTCGGGTGTGATTCCCCGTTTGCTAGCTCATCAACAGGTTCTTCCACAGACAGCAGCATGGACTTGATAGTATCATTGATGATTTTCTGTTCATAAGCCTCTTTGTCCTCCGACCACGAACAGTTGACAAGAAGAGCGCGTCTCCGAGCATCTTCCTCCTCTGCTTCCGGTCCATGGGGCGCTTGGACGTCATCGTCCATGAATATCACGTCCTCCTGGTCAGCAGCCGGTGGCACGGTGATACCGTACCTCAGCGGCCTGTGGCCCACATCTTGGGCCCTGACCTTGAGCTCCCGGATCCGTGTCGCAATCCGGTGCCGCTCCGGGATGATGCGCACATACCGGATGACACGCTGCAAATAGCCGAGGGGGCCACTGGCGTGGTGGCCAGCGTCTGTGACGCTGTGGATGTAGAGCTTGACGGTGCCCTCGCAGTTGCGGGCGAGGCCGACGACTTGCTTCATCCAAGCGCGGACATGGCGGTCAAGGTGGTTAGCCTCGGTGAGGTGGAGGAGCACGCCGTTCATGCACTCCATTTCTTCCTTGATGAACTCCACGTCGGCATGGAGGCCCCCGAGTAGCTTCGCCTCGTCGACGAGGATGGCGGTGAGGCGGCCGAGGAGCGAATCGAGAGCACCCTGGGCGTCCATCTTTTGCTTGGCTGATTTGGATGGTGTGGTGTGGTGGCACATAGATTAGTGGAAGTGAAGGTGTAACATTTTTAAGAGGAAGATTAGTGGAAGTGAAGGTGTAACATTTTTAAGAGGAAGATTAGTGGAAGCCAAGGTGTGGGTACGCTGAGGACCATTTGTTCGCTGGCACCATTGATTGGAGCAGCTGGATGTCGTACTCCGGTACTCCGATCCAAGTCACAGTTGCTCTCTGCAGCCCACCATGCAGCTCTAGTATTGGCCGTTCACATTACTAACACCACAAGTTTGAGGGGATCGATCCAAACCACAAAATATCTTGCAACAACAAAGACTTGGTTAAGACAGAAATTTAGGATTAGTTCCTCCTCGTACTAATACCGAAGAGAACGATACTATTCTCATAGGAAAAACAATCTAGCTGGGACGACCTATGCACTTATCGATCCCTAATGGTATCTTTGTAGTTGAACTTAGGACCCCTAATGTGTATTACAAAAAAACTCAACAGAAATTAGGATATCTTACATGCTTATTACCAGGTTCACTCTTCGTTAGTTTGTTCCATTAAATACCATGCATGGTCTCTCTTTCATGAAATGCATAAAAAAGATAGATTCAGGAATACATCGTGTCATCAAAGATTATGAAGAGTCCTATTTTTCATGATTACTCTCATATATGATTTTGTTAAATGGGCACGTCATGATGCTTTCCTGTCTGTTAGACGAGCGCACCGACACCCGAGTGGTTGTGGCGTTGTGTTGGCACAAGGCTCCAGCGGGAGGTAGGCGAAACATCGCCTTCAACCTCGGCCTCAAGCATCCAGAAACCACAGCATAAAGTGAGCTGAAATACTAAGATTCATTATCACTCGTTTTCTCATTTCTCAGCACCAATTTTTGTATTGCAGAAATATTTGATAGTATGATGCCGAATAACTACTCCTTCACTTAATGCAAATGATGTACTCCCTCCGTCCGAAAATACTTGTCATCAAAATGGACAAAAAAGGATGTATCTAGAACTAAAATACTTGTCATCAAAATGGACAAAAAAGGATGTATCTAGAACTAAAATACATCTAGATACATCCCCTTTTATTCATTTTGATGACAAGTATTTCGGGATGGAGGGAGTACCATGTAGAGTCCAAATAATCTGAATGAACAAGCAGAGCTGAAGACCAAGGCACCTTATTAGTGCAGAGCAATGCCAAAGCACATTGCTATGAACCTTGGTCTACAACATACATGTGCCGAAATCAACCTGGAACAACAAACCAATCAAGTGACGAAGGAATAAAACACAAGGACATATAATTGATTTGAATAGAACTATAGAAGAAGCGGACTTGAGATCTGAACTAAAGAAGGAGAGGAAATTGGACACTTGACATGACTGAATGAAAATACCTATGTCGTCCCATTCGCAATGTTCAGAAACTATTAGAAGCTCTCTTCACATATACCGAAAAAGGCTCACGCCCCGCTTTATATTATAAAGCCAATGCCAAAGCCAACATCCAACAAGGTTTACACACACACACAAAGTTCACACGCACACAGAGTCCAAACAAAAACAAGCATCAAGGGTTACTGCTGAGGGCACAGCTCAACAAGCCCAACACACACACACACAAAGGCACACGCGCCAGGAGGGAAACATCATCTAGTCGGGCTCCGGGGGTGGCGGCGGGAGTGGAGGCGCCAGGCGGAAGGCCAACGAACGGAGGTCGGTGAGGAGTCTGTTGATGGCGTCCCGGTCCTAAGGGCGGCTAAGCGGCCGCCAGAGCTGCAAGTAACCACACATTTTAAAGATGGAGTCAGTAGCACGCCGAAGGGGCACCTTCTGAATGACAAGCTTATTGCAAACCGTCCACAGCGTCCAGGCGAGAACCCCGACGCACAGCAATCTAATATGTCTGTAGCAAGGGGGGAGGCTTGAATTTCCGCAAGCAAGTCAGGGAAGTTGGTGTTGCACCACTGTCCGCCAACCGTTTCGCGGAAACAAGACCAAAGGAACTGTGCCGTGTAGCAAGGCTCTCTTCACATATTACGACGCTTCTTCACTAAATATAGGTACCAACACTGGCGCGTGGTCTAATTGACGCGGCGTCCCGGCAAGCAAAGCACGGGAGGACGGCCGCCACATCCGAGCGCCGGTGGCGGCTGGATCTGGACAGCGGGGTAGAGCAGCTCCGTCCGTTTTCGCCGCCGCTCTCTCGCCCCCTTGTCCCGGTGTTCAGGGGCAGTCCGCATCGGCGGCCGGCGGGGCGGTGGCCAACGCTACGAGAGTGGACTGCTTTCAGTACATGTACACGCTAAGTGAAGGGGTCATAGCTGATTTCAGTTCAGAGTACACGTTCACCCCATAGTATGTGCCACTCTGAACTGAATGTAGGCCCAGTTCTTTTGCCAGAATCTGGGGATTCTCCCAGAATCCGATCCCTACCCAGCTTCTCCCAGAATCTTTGAGCTTCATTTGTTTTACAATCCTGTCTAATTCCTAATTAGACAGGATTATAAAACAAATGGGGCTCAAAAATTCTGGGAGAAGCTAGGTATAAGTCCGATTCTGGGCCGGATTCTGGCAAAAGAACTGGGCCTTAGTTTATTTCGAACTGACGAAGAAAACGCTCCATGTGTATATTCAAATATGCACATAGAATGAGACTGATTCCCCTGACCTGAACCATATATCTCCATGCTCTTGTATAGCTAAGCAGCTCATCGCCACGAAAATAACAAATCACACAGCAGAGCTCACTATACAATCCGTCCTTTGAATACAAGAAACGGAATCAGTCGGCGCTTTATACTGTAAAACCTATCCACATGCTTACCGCTACCGCAGGAGTTGCAAGTAGATGCCATCCAACAATAAAATTCAGGTTTCGGTGGGTTTCTGTTCTGTGGGATGGATTCGGGTGACCATTGGGCCAACCAGTAGGCCCACGAAGCAAAAAGGCCCGTGCGTTGCAACGGGTGAAAATCAATATCAAATACCCCTTGCCTTTTCGCACCTTATCCTCTTCCCCGCGCTTCTCCGAGATAGTTGTGATGTCTATGTGATCACAATGCACCCAAATGTGAACAATCTCAAGATGATGAGTTGATCCACAACATAACACACTGTCTATGCAGGCTAGCATTAACTGACAAGCTCACTTGGAATCCGTTATCATACACGAACATCATTAATAGCTAATGACCAACATATGACAAGGTTAAAAGTATCACCCTAAGGCCGGCTCCAATGCAAGAGCGTTAAAATCTTGAGCAAATTAACATGCACAATCATACAACCCTAGCAGCTACATTGTGTATACTTTTTTTAGTGGCCGACTCTAGGTTATGTGTCGAGGCCGAAAGTAGTCGGGGCGATGCAAAAGCTGCCAGGATTTTATTCCTAGCGCCCGCATTGTATGTGCCCAAACCAAGTTTCAGGTGACAAAAAACACTTTTAATTTTCTGAAAAAAATGAGATGGTTTTTTGAACTCTTCTTGATCATCTACACCCATATGGCAGAGGGACTCCCAAAGCTCACAAGCAAAAGAGCAAATTGCGGCGAGGCAACATATGTTTATTTCATTGTTACTTTTTTTAGTTCTGTCAAGCGACTACTCTTTCCTTCTTTTATTTTCATATATGGAAGGCCTTCCTCTCCTTCCTAATTTTTGTCCTCCATTTTATTACATGGAGCGCATATATAGAAGGCCTACTCTTTCCTTTTAGGCCTACTCTTTCCTTTTATCTTTCCCTCGCTTTCCTTCCTTATTCCTTCCTTATTTTCTGTGACCTTGCTTCTCTTTCCTTCTTTAATCTTTTCCTCCCTTTCCTTCCTTATTTTCTGTGACCTTGCTTAAGTTTCTTTTTGTTGTAAGAAACATTAGCCGGGTGAGTTGCCTAGCGGCTACGTGTTCTTTTCTAGTCAACCTAAGTTTGAATAACACATTAGCAATTTTTTTATTTTATTTTATTGCGTGTGCACCATGCCTAAAAGCGAAACGCACCTTGCTTTATCAAACTGATGAAAGCGTAAATTCATCAGAAGAAGCGTATTGTGACGGTGAATCCGGAGACCCAATTCGTGCTTTATTATTAGGAGAAGCGTATTGTGACGGTGAATCCGGAGACCCAATCCGTGCTTTATTATTAGGGAGAGATATATGACATTTGGATTTGGGGTCCCTTTCTGTTCTCTACGTGCACAGGTTAATAAAGACCTCCACTGAAAAAAACATCGAAGGCCTACTATGAATCAAAACAAAAATAAATCTAAGGGAAAAATTGCTCATGTGGCACACTCACTTTGAACTTTCTTCTTGTGACAGAGCTTCAACATGGCCAATGTATAGTGGCATGTCGTTCGTACCATGACTAATTATGAAGACTTCCTGTTCTGCTCATATTTACACTTTCGAATCCTGTTGTTCGAAGTCCTGTATGTCGCCGTGTGTGGGAGACCACATGGTAGTTGCCCACTGAGACTTGCTCCAAATCCTGCATGCTGGTACATACAAAAATTCAGCGAGGTTCAGAGTGGCACATTGCCACATAAATAAGTTCAGGGATAGCCACGAAAGCGGATGAAATGCATTGCACTGCACTGTATCGTCATCCAAGCGACATGTTGCTCCTAGTCCCACATGAAAGCATGCATATACTCGAAAATAATGTTAAATTATCAATTCCAAAACCAAATGGCAGAACCAGGTAGATTCCTGCAGGCAGCAGGCAGCAGGTACATGCAAGATTGTGGTTTGGCTTCGACACAGTCAACAAGTTCAGAATTAGTTACCGATTGTCACAGAAAAAAATACAGAGATGGCCACGACAGACACAAACTGAAGTTCTGAAGAAGCTGCATCCTAACAGACTACTTCTTGTTATACCAGTGCAGGCTCGGACTTGTCAAGCAAGGTGGAGATATATAACTTTCTGTCTTGAATGTTTTTACTGATTGGTGCACATCATTTCCTGCCTGAGAGGGATAAGCCTTGGGCGGTAGACCGCACAACGAGCCCGCGGAGACTTGTTGACCTGTACACACTAGTGCTACACGCCACAAACTAGCATGGAAATCCTGGGTCAGCAGACTACAGCTAGCCAGGCAGTGACGCTTGGGAACCAGCCAGACCAATCAATCCTCAAAATCACAAAGCACTCTTCCCAGCGAGTCGAGGCACCCGAATCGCAACATCGGCAAGGCCATCTTTTTTTCGCCGTTGATCACATCTTCTCCATCGGCGGCTCAAAACCATCAGGTGCGTCCGTGCGATCCTAACAGTTTCTACTCTACTAGTCCATCCCTAGTTTCTTGGTGGCTTATCATTAAGGTTTTGGCTACCGAGGGGCACTTGTTTCTCGTGGGTCACTGAGAAACTCGATTACCACGGTTACCATGAAATTCCGAGCAAATTTCGGGCGTTTTATTTGAATTTTCTTGAATCCGAACAAAATTCATTCAAATTCAAAATTTCGGATTTTTTTTGCTTGGGAAGTTGATTTTCTCATGAGGTACTGGAAATGCGGTAACCGCCCGGTAACCCGTTTTCTCAGGCGGTACCCAAAACACTGCTTATCATAACCGAAGAATTAACTGATTATTTTTTATTACAGACTTTGATTCCACCCAAGCAGCATGGGTCCGCCCAATCTCCTCTTCTTCCTGTTCCTGCTACTTACCACTGTGGGGCCGTTTCTCTCCATGGCGTGGTCGTACCATCCCATGGCAAAACCGCCTATGGTTTGGATAAATAACGCCAAAGCCCACTTTGAGAATTATTCAATCGCACACCAAACTATTCTCCATGCTTTACCAAAGGGAGAAGATTCATACAGCAATGAATTCTTCTTTGCAGCCGGGTTCGTATGTGCCTCCACACCTGCATGCGACATGTCCCTCTTTGCGGTCTTCATTGTTAACGCCTACTATTACACATATACTAACGCACATGTGATCTGGTCTGCCAATGGGGCTAGTCCTGTTAGGGAAAATGCTACCCTTGAGCTTACCTTGGATGGAAACTTAGTCCTTCGCGATGTTGATGGTAGCCTTGTCTGGTCAAGCAACACTTCAGGTCAGTCTGTAGCTGGCATGGAGATCTGGGACAACGGAAATCTGGTGTTGCTTAACGGGAGGTATGCAACTGTGTGGCAGTCATTTGATCATCCTACTGACACAATGATCCCTGGGCAGTCACTTATGGAAGGTATGAGGCTCATCTCAAGTAGTTCTGCAACAAATACAACTGCGAATCAGTTTTATATCACTGTACGCCCCGATGGATTAAGTGCTTATTATGCTGCATCCACACCACCACAACTCTACTTTTGGTACCAGACGAAAATAGGCAAGATAGGAAATGATCCAACAATGGCCACATTAATGAATGGAAGCCTTAGCTTCATTTTGCGGCCAGATATGAGTGATAATATCACATTACCAGCAACCGATTCCACTCAGTACATGAGGTTAGATTCAGATGGACACCTGAGGCTATATGAATGGTCTTTTACTTTTGGTTCGATTGTGGTGTCTGATGTACTTGGTTCCATGGGGATGGATGATTGTGCTTACCCAACAGCCTGCGGGGAGTACAGCTTATGCACCAAGGGGCAATGCACTTGTTCCAGCTACTTCAAGCCGGTAGATGAACGGAAGCCAAATCTTGGTTGCACACCCCTAACTCCAATCTCTTGTCAAGCAATTCAATGGCATCATCTGTTGACCCTTCCTGACATTTCTTACTACTTTGATATAAATCCCACGGTTGTGAATGCAACAAGCCTCAACAACTGCAAGCAAGCCTGCTTGAAGAACTGTTCTTGCATGGCCGTTCTCTTCATAGCTGGAGAATGTGTGTTGGTGACTAAAGCCTTTTCCTTGCACACAATACAGCCTGAAAATTTTGGTTACAATACCTCTGCTTACCTCAAGGTGCAGCTTGGCCCATCCACTTCTGCACCTAATGCCAACAAGAAGGTGATTTTGGCTGCTACACTTGGAGTTAGTGCTACTCTGGCATTATTTGCTATTGCTTCCACTCTTTATCTACAAAGGAGGAGGAAGTATGAAGCGAAAGGTGAAGACTTTGATTTTGATCAATTACCTGGAATGCCAACAAGATATACTTTTGAGAAGTTGAGCGAATGCACTGAAGGGTTCAATAAAAAGCTCGGAGAAGGTGGGTTTGGGTCGGTTTTCAAGGGGAAATTAGGTGAACAGAGAGTTGCAGTGAAACGTTTGGAAGGAGCTAGACAAGGAAAGAAAGAATTCTTGGCAGAGGTCGAGACCATTGGCAGAATTGAACATATCAATCTTGTCAGGCTGATTGGCTTTTTTGCAGAGAAGTCTGAAAGGCTTCTAGTATATGATTATATGTCAAGAGGGTCACTAGATAGGTGGATCTATTACCACCATAACAATGCCCCTCTTGACTGGTGCACCGGGTGTAGGATCATTCTAGATATTGCCAAGGGCCTATGCTATCTTCACGAGGAGTGTAGGCATAAAATTGCTCATTTAGATATCAAACCACAAAATATTCTCTTGGATGACAACTTCAATGCCAAAGTAGCTGATTTTGGACTATGTAAGTTAATAAGTAGGGATCAAAGCAAGGTAGTGACTGTGATGAGAGGAACACCTGGATATCTGGCACCAGAATGGTTGACGTCGCGGATCACTGAAAAAGTTGATGTCTACAGCTTCGGCGTTGTCATCATGGAAATAATAAGTGGAAGAAAAAATATTGACAACTCTGGCCCGAGGAGAACGTTCAGCTCATAAATCTTCTACGAGAAAAAGCTCAAAACAACCAATTGATTGATCTGGTTGACAAACATAGTGATGATATGGTCTTACACCACGAGGAAGTGGTTCAAATGATGAAGCTCGCAATATGGTGCCTACAACATGACAACATCCAAAGGCCTTCAATGTCAATCGTGATCAAGGTATTGGAAGGTGCGATTAGCATACAAACTTTCGATGCAAATTCACTCATGTTTGTTCAAGAAAATTCATCAACATATTCAGTTCCATCTCAAGCATCCATACTATCTGGCCCAAGGTGAAACGGGTGACTAATGAACAGAAGAAATTCAATTTATGCACTTCAGTTTGTGTATCTTACCCTATTTTTACATTGGAAGTATGTTTGAAATGGAACAAGAGAAACTTTCCAGCCAATATTTATGTTTGTACGGTGAAGTTGTAAATTCGAGGTGATGTAACTTTAAATCTGAGTAAACTGGTTCTCCTCCCGAAAGAACTCCATGTCGATGGCAGTTCGTTCTTCAATTGGGCTTGATTAATAGTAGTGATCAGAATGAGTAACTCTCACTTACAGCAAACCATGGCCGTTCTAGCATGAAAATATACAGCTTTTTTCATCAGTTTTGTCACTTATCTTTGGTGTAAGAATGGTGGTGAATAACTACTTAAAACATGAAAAGGCATGGTTTGTCCTACAAAAATCCAAAGCCCAAATTAGACAAATGCACACCCAAATCGACCAACCAAGTAAACAAGGAATACAAGCAAGGGCAGTGCAGATAACTAACTAGAATTGAAGAGTAACTTGATATCTATGACTAACTAGAATTGAAGACTAACTTGATATCTATGACTAACTAGAATTGAAGAATAACTTGATATCTATGACAGAAATGGTTGGCCTTGTTTACTGAAAGGCATGTTAATGTACATCACCAGTCCATATGGGATTGGCTTGTCTGTAATCGAGAGATGGTTTTTATTCCCCTAAAACTAGCTTGCCTTTCATAAGGCCGATGGAAGAACTGTCGGTAGCTAATCTTGTCATTATGTAAAACTGTTAATTAGTTACCATGTTCATGTGTTGATTCATGGTTGTATTGTGTTGTGTCATCCTGGTGTAAATGCACATGATGGAGCAAGTGTGAAGATGCTGCAACTTGTTGTGGCCGTCATTGCTTTTGCTAGGATTCCTGAATCGCTGCTCTGTTTTCTCCCCTGACCGAGCAGTTCATGTGCTACTTGTGGCAAGGAAGGGATTGAGAGTGACGAAGGCAACAAGAACCTCATTACTCATAAGATGCCTTGAGGGAGGCACTCTCAATGGCTTGTATCTAGGTGCAGGAATATGACACATTGGAGGGCTTTTTATCGTTACATACAAGCGAAAAAAACCATTTTAATCATGTGTCCTACTTGTGGCAATGTAAACTAGAATAACTCATGACCTGCTTGTTAGTATGTGTCAGATTCAAGCACATTATTCAGTGAGTTCTTAAATGGTCGAATAGTGCAAACTTGACATCTGAACTGAGATGTAAACTTACAGTATAATAACTTGACATCTGAACTGAGACGTAGAGCCGTACATAACTGAACTGAAATCATTTGAAGCTTTCTGTGTTACGATCCCTCGTAACTGAATGTATTTAGTTCATCTCGAACAGACAAGGATAAAAAGCACTCAAACATACTATACATACAAATTATCACTCGCCTGCCTTAACCATGTACTCTTAGATGTAAACAAGCAACTGTTTCCCCCTTGCATAACAGATTAGACATCTGATCGACAAAACAAAAGAAGTAAAAAATCATGCGACGGAGCTCACTACTATCCATCCAGGGATGAAAGTAACCAATCTCCATTTGACTCTACAGATTGCAAGATCCACCAACCCGTATTTCAGAAACTGGAGAAGAGCAGACTGAGCTCAGAGGTACCATTCCTGTGGTGTCAGATTGGAACGGGAGGGATCACAGAGCAGTTCCTCCCGTCCTCCTCGCCCATTCTCCCGGTGAGGCGCTCTACTGAGGGCTGCGGCTGCAGCAGCCGAGCAGCTCCGCCCGTCATCTCCCCTCCGAGCACGGCGGCCGGACTTGCAGCGGAAGAGTGGAGGGGACGGGACAAGGGCAAGACTGCAGCAAGAATGGGGATCTCGGTTCATAGTAGTTGCAACCGTGGAAATTGGGACTCTTGACGTGGCCACAAAAGAATTCAGTTATGCATTTGTTTGGTCTTAAAAGAAATGTTGTATGCTTTTTTTTAAAGAAATATATTACCTTCTTTAAAAAAAATACAATATAGATACACCACAAGTACAAAAGCACCTTTTTTTGGTACATTACAAAAGCTGTTGGAAATATGCCCTAGAGGCAATAATAAATTGATTATTATTATATTTCCTTGTTCATGATAATCGTTTATTATCCATGCTATAATTGTATTGATAGGAAACTTAGATACATGTGTGGATACATAGACAACACCAAGTCCCTAGTAAGCCTCTAGTTGACTAGCTCGTTGATCAATAGATGGTTACGGTTTCCTAACCATGGACATTGGATGTCATTGATAACGGGATCACATCATTAGAAGAATGATGTGATGGACAAGACCCAATCCTAAGCATAGCACTAGATCGTGTAGTTCGTATGCTAAAGCTTTTCTAATGTCAAGTATCTTTTCCTTAGACCATGAGATTGTGCAACTCCCGGATACTGTAGGAATGCTTTGGGTGTACCAAACGTCACAACGTAACTGAGTGGCTATAAAGGTGCATTACAGGTATCTCCGAAAGTGTCTGTTGGGTTGGCACGAATCGAGACTGGGATTTGTCACTCCGTGTAAACGGAGAGGTATCTCTGGGCCCACTCGGTAGGACATCATCATAATGTGCACAATGTGATCAAGGAGTTGATCACGGGATGATGTGTTACGGAACGAGTAAAGAGACTTGCCGGTAACGAGATTGAACAAGGTATCGGTATACCGACGATCGAATCTCGGGCAAGTAAAATACCGCTAGACAAAGGGAATTGTATACGGGATCGATTGAGTCCTTGACATCGTGGTTCATCCGATGAGATCATCGTGGAACATGTGGGAGCCAACATGGGTATCCAGATCCCGCTGTTGGTTATTGACCGGAGAGTCATATCGGTCATGTCTGCATGTCTCCCGAACCCGTAGGGTCTACACACTTAAGGTTCGGTGACGCTAGGGTTATAGAGATATTAGTATGCGGTAATCCAAAAGTTGTTCGGAGTCCCGGATGAGATCCCGGACGTCACGAGGAGTTCCGGAATGGTCCGGAGGTAAAGAATTATATATAGAAAGTGCTATTTCGGCCATCGGGACAAGTTTCGGGGTCATCGGTATTGTACCGGGACCACCAGAAGGGTCCCGGGGGTCCACCGGGTGGGGCCACCTGCCCCGGGGGGCCACATGGGCTGTAGGGGGTGCGCCTTGGCCTACATGGGCCAAGGGCACCAGCCCCAAGAGGCCCATGCGCCAAGAGAAGAGAAAAAGGGGAGAGTCCTAAAGGGGGAAGGCACCTCCGAGGTGCCTTGGGGAGGATGGACTCCTCCCCCCCTTGGCCGCACCCTTTCCTTGGAGGAAGGGGCAAGGGCTGCGCCTCCCCCCTCTCCCTTGGCCCTATATATAGTGGGGAAAAGGAGGAGCAACGATACCTAAGGCCTGGCGCCTCCCTCTCCCTCCCGTGACACATCTCCCTCCTCCTGCAGCGCTTAGCGAAGCCCTGTTGGAATCCCGCTACTTCCACCACGCCGTCGTGCTGCTGGATCTCCATCAACCTCTCCCTCCTTCTTGCTGGATCAAGGCATGGGAGACGTCTCCGTTCCGCACGTGTGTTGAACGCGGAGGTGCCGTCCGTTCGGCGCTAGGATCATCGGTGATTTGAATCACGACGAGTACGACTCCTTCAACCCCGTTCTCTTGAACGCTTCCGCTTAGCGATCTACAAGGGTATGTAGATGCACTCTCCTTCCCCTCGTTGCTGGTTTCTCCATAGATAGATCTTGGTGACACGTAGGAAAATTTTGAATTTCTGCTACGTTACCCAACAGTGGCATCATGAGCTAGGTCTATTGCGTAGATTCTATGCACGAGTAGAACACAAAGTAGTTGTGGGCGTTGATTTTGTTCAATATGCTTGTCGTTACTAGTCTTATCTTGATTCGGCGGCATCGTGGGATGAAGCGGCCCGGACCAACCTTACACGTACGCTTACGTGAGACCGGTTCCACCGACAAACATGCACTAGTTGCATAAGGTGGCTGGCGGGTGTCTATCTCTCCCACTTTAGTCGGATCGGATTCGATGAAAAGGGTCCTTATGAAGGGTAAATAGCAATTGGCATATCACGTTGTGGTCTTTGCGTAGGTAAGAAACGTTCTTGCTAGAAACCCATAGCAGCCACATAAAACATGCAAACAACAATTAGAGGACGTCTAACTTGTTTTTGCAGGGTATGCTATGTGATGTGATATGGCCAAAAAAGGATGTGATGAATGATATGTGATGTATGAGATTGATCATGTTCTTGTAATAGGATTCACGACTTGCATGTCGATGGGTATGACAACTGGCAGGAGCCATACGAGTTGTCTTTATTTATTTATGACCTGCGTGTCAACATAAACGTCATGTAATTACTTTACTTTATTGCTAACCGTTAGCTGTAGTAGTAGAAGTAATAGATGACGTGACAACTTCATGGAGACACGATGATGGAAATCATGATGATGGAGATCATGGTGTCATGCTGGTGACGATGATGATCATGGAGCCCCGAAGATGGAGATCAAAAGGAGCAAAATGATATTGGCCATATCATGTCACTATTTGATTGCATGTGATGTTTATCATGTTTATGCATCTTGTTTACTTAGAACGACGGTAGTAAATAAGATGATCCCTTACAACAATTTCAAGAAGTGTTCTCCCCTAACTGTGCACCGTTGCTACAGTTCGTCGCTTCGAAGCACCACGTGATGATCGGGTGTGATAGATCCTTACGTTCACATACAACGGGTGTAAGACAGATTTACACATGCAATACACTTAGGGTTAACTTGACGAGCCTAGCATGTACAGACATGGCCTCGGAACACGGAGACCGAAAGGTCGAGCATGAATCATATAGTAGATACGATCAACATGAAGATGCTCACCGATGATGACTAGTCCGTCTCACGTGATGATCGGACACGACCTAGTTTGACTCGGATCATGTGATCACTTAGATGACCAGAGGGATGTCTATCTGAGTGGGAGTTCATAAGATGAACTTAATTATCCTGAACATAGTCAAAAGATCTTCGCAAATTATGTCGTAGCTCAAGCTATAGTTCTACTGTTTAGATATGTTCCTAGAGAAAAATTAGTTGAAAGTTGATAGTAGCAATTATGCGGACTAGGTCTGTAAACTGAGGATTGCCCTCATTGCTTCATAGAAGGCTTATGTCCTTAATGCACCGCTCAGTGTGCTGAACCTCGAACGTTGTATGTGGATGTTGCGAACATCTGGCATACACATTTTGATAACTACGTGATGGTTCAGTTAAACGGTTTGGAATTGAGGCACCAAAGACATTTTTGAAACGTCGCGAAACATATGAGATGTTTTGAGGGCTGAAATTGGGATTTCTGGCTCGTGCCCACGTCAAGAGGTATAAGACCTCCGACGATTTTCTTAACCTACAAACTAAGGGAGAAAAGATCAATTGTTGAGCCTGTGCTCAGATTATCTGAGTACAACAATCATTTGAATCGAGTGGGAGTTGATCTTCCAGATGAGATAGTGATGTTTCTCCGAAAGTCATTGACACCAAGCTGCTAGAGCTTCGTGATGAACTATAATATATCAGGGACATATATGATGATCCTTGAGATATTCGCGATGTTTGACACCACAAAAGTAGAAATCAAGAAGGAGCATCAATTGTTGATGGTTGGTGAAACCACTAGTTTCAAGAAGGGCAAGGGCAAGAAGGGATACTTCATGAAACGGCAAATCAGCTGTTGCTCTAGTGAAGAAACCCAAGGTTAAACCCAAACCCGAGACTAAGTGCTTCTGTAATAAGGGGAACAACCACTGGAGCAGAATTACCCTAGATACTTGGTAGATGAGAAGGATGGCAAGGTCGATAGAAGTATATTGGATATACATTGTGTTGATGTGTACTTTACTAGTACTCCTAGTAGCACCAGGGTATTAGATACCGGTTCGGTTGCTAAGTGTTAGTAACTCGAAATAAAAGCTACGAAATGAACGGAGACTAGCTAAAGGTGAGCTGACAATATGTGTTGGAAGTGTTTCCAATGTTGATATGATCAAGCATCGCACGCTCCCTCTACCATCGAGATTGGTGTTTGCGTTGAGCATAGACATGATTGGATCATGTCTATCGCAATACGGTTATTCATTTAAGGAGAATAATGGTTACTCTGTTTATTTGAATAATATCTTCAATGGTCTTGCACCTAAAATGAATGGTTTATTGAATCTCGATCGTAGTGATACACATGTTCATGCCAAAAGATAGTAATGATAGTACCACCTACTTGTGGCACTGCCACGTAAGTCATATCGGTATAAAACGCATGAAGAAGGTCCATGTTGATGGATCTTTGGACTCACTCCTTTTGAAAAGTTTGAGACATGTGAACCATGTCTATTGGTGTATATGCATGAAGAAACTCCATGCAAATGGATCGTTTGGACTCACTTGATTTTGAATCACTTGAGACATGCAAATCATACCACATGGGCAAGATGACTGAAAGCCTTGGTTTCAGTAAAATGGAACCAGAAAGCAACTTGCTGGAAGTAATACATTTTGATGTGTGCAGTCCAATGAGTGCTGAGGCGTGTAGTGGATATCGTTATGTTCTTACTTCACAAGATGATTTGAGTAGATGTTGAGTGTATTTACTTGATGAATCACGAGTCTGAATTATTGAAAGGTTCAAGTAATTTCAGTGTGAAGTTGAAAGATCATCGTGACAAGAGGATAAAAGATCTATGATATGATCATAGAGATGAATATCTGAATTACGAGTTTGGCACAGATTTAAGACATTGTGGAAATTGTTTCACAACTAATACAGCCTGGAACACCATAGTGGGATGGTGTGTCCGAACATCATAGTTGCACCCTATTGGATATGGTGCGTACCTTGATGTCTCTTATCAAATTACCACTATCGTTCATGGGTTAGGCGTTAGAGACAACCACATTCACTTTAAAAAAGGGGGCACCACGTAATTCCGATGAGATGACACCGTATGAACTATGGTTTAGGGAAACCTAAGCTATCATTTCTTAAAAGTTTGGGGCTGCGACGCTTATGTGAAAAAGTTTCAGGCCGATAAGCTCGAACCCAAAGCGGATAAATGCATCTTCATAGGACACCCAAAACAGTTGGGTATACCTCCTGTCTCAGATCCGAAAGCAATAAGGGATTGTTTCTAGAATCGGGTCCTTTCTCGAGGAAAAGTTTCTCTCGAAAGAATTTAGTGGGAGGATGGTGGAGGCTTGATGAGGTTATTGAACCGTCTCTTCAACTAGTGTGTGGCAGGGCACAGGAAGTTGTTCCTGTGGCACCTACACCAATTGAAGTGGAAGCTTATGATGGTGATCATGAAACTTCAGATCAAGTCACTATCAAACCTCGTGGGATGACAAGGATGCGTACTACTTCAAAGTGGTACGTGATCCTGTCTTGGAAGTCATGTTGCTAGACAACAATGAACCTACGAGCTATGGAGAAGCGATGGTGGGCCCGGATTCCAATGAATGGCTCGAGGCCATAAAATCCGAGAGAGGATCCATGTATGAAAACAAAGTGTAGACTTTGGCAGAACGGCTCAATGGTCGTAAGGCTATTGAGTACAGATGGATTTTAAAAGGAAGACGGACAATGATGGTAAATGTCACCATTAAGAAAGCTCGACTTGTCGTTAAGAAGTTTCCGACAAGTTCAAGGAGTTGACTACGGTGAGACTTTCTCACTCGTAGCGATGCTAAGAATCTGTTGGAATTATATTAGCGATTACTGCATTATTTATGAAATCTTGCAGATAGGATGTCAAAACATTGTTTCCTCGATGATTTTCTTGAGGAAAGGTTGTATGTGATACAACCGGAAGGTTTTGTCAATCCTGAAAGATGCTAATAAGTATGCAAAGCTCTAGCAATCCTTCTAAGGACTGGAGTAAGCATCTCGGAGTTGGAATGTATGCTTTGATGATGATCAAAGATTTTGGGTTTATACAAAGTTTATGAGAAACTTGTATTTCCAAAGAAGTGAGTGGGAGCACTATAGAATTTCTGATGAGTATATGTTGTTGACATATTGATGATCAGAAATGATGTAGAATTTCTAGAAAGCATATAGGGTTGTTTAAAAGGTGTTTTTCAATGGAAAGCCTGGATTAAGCTACTTGAACGTTGAGCATCGAGATCTATAAGGATAGATCAAAATGCTTAATAGTACTTTCAAATGAGCACGTACCTTGACATGATCTTGAAGGCGTTCAAGATGGATCAGTCAAAGAAGGAGTTCTTGCCTGAGTTGTAAGGTATGAAGTTAAGACTTAAAGCTCGACCACGGCAGAATAGAGAGAAAGGACGAAGGTCGTCCCCTATGCTTAAGACATAGGCTCTACAGTATGCTATGCTGTGTACCGCACCTGAAGTGTGCCTTGCCATGAGTCAGTCAAGGGTAACAAGAGTGATCCAAGAATGGATCACAGGATAGCGGTCAAAGTTATCCTTAGTAACTAGTGGACTAAGGAATTTTCTCGATTATGGAGGTGGTAAAAGAGTTCGTCGTAAAGGGTTACGTCGATGCAAGCTTAACACCTATCCGGATAACTCTGAGTAGAGATACCGGATATGTATAATGGAGCAACAATTTAGAATAGCTCCAAGTAGAACAGTTATTTGGAATAGCTCCAAATAGAACGTGGTAGCTACATCTAGGAGATGACATAGAGATTTGTAAAGCACACACGGATCTGAAAGGTTCAGACCCGTTGACTATAACTTCTCTCACAAGCATAACATGATCAAACCCAGAACTCATCGAGTGTTAATCACATGGTAATGTGAACTAGATTATTGACTCTACTAGACTCTTTGGGTGTTAGTCACATGGGGATGTGACCTTGAGTGTTAATCACATATCGATGTGAACTGGATTATTGACTCTAGTGCAAGTGGGAGACTGTTGGAAATATGCCCTAGAGGCAATAATAAATTGATTATTATTATATTTCCTTGTTCATGATAATCGTTTATTATCCATGCTATAATTGTATTGATAGGAAACTTAGATACATGTGTGGATACATAGACAACACCAAGTCCCTAGTAAGCCTCTAGTTGACTAGCTCGTTGATCAATAGATGGTTACGGTTTTCTAACCATGGACATTGGATGTCATTGATAACGGGATCACATCATTAGAAGAATGATGTGATGGAAAAGACCCAATCCTAAGCATAGCACTAGATCGTGTAGTTCGTATGCTAAAGCTTTTCTAGTGTCAAGTATCTTTTCCTTAGACCATGAGATTGTGCAACTCCCGGATACCGTGGGAATGCTTTGGGTGTACCAAACGTCACAACGTAACTGAGTGGCTATAAAGGTGCATTACAGGTATCTCCGAAAGTGTCTGTTGGGTTGGCACGAATCGAGACTGGGATTTGTCACTCCGTGTAAACGGAGAGGTATCTCTGGGCCCACTCGGTAGGACATCATCATAATGTGCACAATGTGATCAAGGAGTTGATCACGGGATGATGTGTTACGGAACGAGTAAAGAGACTTGCCGGTAACGAGATTGAACAAGGTATCGGTATACCGACGATCGAATCTCGGGCAAGTAAAATACCGCTAGACAAAGGGAATTGTATACGGGATCGATTGAGTCCTTGACATCGTGGTTCATCCGATGAGATCATCGTGGAACATGTGGGAGCCAACATGGGTATCCAGATCCCGCTGTTGGTTATTGACCGGAGAGTCATATCGGTCATGTCTGCATGTCTCCCGAACCCGTAGGGTCTACACACTTAAGGTTCGGTGACGCTAGGGTTATAGAGATATTAGTATGCGGTAATCCAAAAGTTGTTCGGAGTCCCGGATGAGATCCCGGACGTCACGAGGAGTTCCGGAATGGTCCGGAGGTAAAGAATTATATATAGAAAGTGCTATTTCGGCCATCGGGACAAGTTTCGGGGTCATCGGTATTGTACCGGGACCACCAGAAGGGTCCCGGGGGTCCACCGGGTGGGGCCACCTGCCCCGGGGGGCCACATGGGCTGTAGGGGGTGCGCCTTGGCCTACATGGGCCAAGGGCACCAGCCCCAAGAGGCCCATGCGCCAAGAGAAGAGAAAAAGGGGAGAGTCCTAAAGGGGGAAGGCACCTCCGAGGTGCCTTGGGGAGGATGGACTCCTCCCCCCCTTGGCCGCACCCTTTCCTTGGAGGAAGGGGCAAGGGCTGCGCCTCCCCCCTCTCCCTTGGCCCTATATATAGTGGGGAAAAGGAGGAGCAACGATACCTAAGGCCTGGCGCCTCCCTCTCCCTCCCGTGACACATCTCCCTCCTCCTGCAGCGCTTAGCGAAGCCCTGTTGGAATCCCGCTACTTCCACCACGCCGTCGTGCTGCTGGATCTCCATCAACCTCTCCCTCCTCCTTGCTGGATCAAGGCATGGGAGACGTCTCCGTTCCGTACGTGTGTTGAACGCGGAGGTGCCGTCCGTTCGGCGCTAGGATCATCGGTGATTTGAATCACGACGAGTACGACTCCTTCAACCCCGTTCTCTTGAACGCTTCCGCTTAGCGATCTACAAGGGTATGTAGATGCACTCTCCTTCCCCTCGTTGCTGGTTTCTCCATAGATAGATCTTGGTGACACGTAGGAAAATTTTGAATTTCTGCTACGTTACCCAACAAAAGCACCTAAACATAGTAAAAATTACTTCGAGGTCTGTAGAGCATCGAACGAACCATCACCACCACCCGAACGGGCTGCCAACGCGCCGCTATCACCTTCCATAAAGAATTTGGCATCACCTTGTCAATGACAACCGGGAATTCTTCGTGCACATGCCCCTAAGGACCAACACTCCAGAGCTTCGGTCATTGTTTTTGAACCCTTGAATAGATACGAAGAGGTTAACACTAAATCTCGCCGTCGCATACGCATGACAAGAAATCAGAACCTCGTTGCCGAGGACTACGTTGAAGCTCCGTTGAATCTACCATGGCAGAAGAACTCAAGGAGGACCGGAGCTTGGAAGACAAACCCAAAGATGAAGAGTTGCTACCCGGCCCGAGCACTGCCCATGCGATGACTTAAACTCTAGCCTATCTACTAGAACTAGGGATCCCCTCCCCGCCACCAGCAGCTAGAGCTACAAACAGAGAAGAGATGAATCCATGGGCTAACAGAAAGAGATCGAGAGAAGGAACCCTTGCCCTGGTCATTAGCATCGGAGGGGAGTGTTGGCGGGTCAGGTGCTGTCGGCACGGCGGCAGCTTGTGGGGAGTAGCAAGCGTCAAGAGGCTATCTCTCACAGGTAAAATCGTAAACCTTGGCATCCTCCTTAGCCGCTACCCGTGCCTGCGCATGCTCATTGTTGCCTTTCGTGGCGTCGTGTTCAGTCTGTCGAGCCGCGCTCGCGCCGCTCGAAGCGGGAGCTGTCGACCTCGAGGTGTCCCATTTTCGACATCTGCATCTTTGAGAAAAACCATATCTGTGTTGCTCGTGTCACCTCGCTGCTCTAGTCCACGCGAGGGTCTCACCAAAGGAATTTGTCTTCCCTACAAACTTTACCGGACGAGCCGATGATGCTAGGACCGTGATCGATGTTGATTTACCCTACTTCCACTACACCACCTCGATCAAGATGGTACTGCACAACATCTGCTTCATCGCGACTGTCTGCCAGTGAGTTTCCTGTGCTCAAGAGGTTGTCCATCCTAGGCAGTAGCATCCTCGACCTCAATGCCTTGCTTGCTCGTTGCCCGTGCCTACGCGTGCTCAAGATCATCGCAAATAAAGCTACACACCACTTCAAGGTCCACTCGGCATCTTTGCAGGAGTTTGATGTCTATATTTCCACTCAATGGTGGGGCGTTGACGTCATGACTCCCATGCTTAAGCAGCTGAAGCTCAGGGTCTATGCTAACATGGACCTCAGTGTATCCATCTCGGCACCAATTATGGAGATGGTCTTCTTCTTGCGCTATTACATAGGGTTCCCTCTTTTCTTTGGTTGTTGGTTGCCCCTTGCCATAAAGTTGGGGCAAATGTTGGTAGCTACCTCCGGTTTATGTCCTGATCTTGCACTTGTCTGCCAATGTATGTCTCATGTCTAAATTTATCTATCTAATGGATTAACACAATAAATTTAAACTAGTTTTACATTACATCCTTTCAAAATGTATTTTTGTTCTCCATACTCATTTAGGTTCAAAGTTGGACTTTGCACAAGAGATGGAGAAACTGATGGTTACCAATTTCTCACGGTTAGAGCTACATCTGACACCATTGGAGCATCCTTTTGGAGAAATTGTGTTGAGTATCCTTGAGATGGATCGAAATCGAACCGCTACACAAAGGGTTAGTGTAATCCTCTTAAACTTGTACAAGGTATTTCGTTATGTTGCACATGTATATCTTACAGCCATAGTACAGTTTGTTAAACACATATTTTAATGTTGTGAAGCATAAAAAAATGTGTTGACAATTTGATTTGCTTCAGGAGAGAAAAGCATGCCAAAATTGTCCATGTGGCGAATCGAGGAGCTGGAGAAGCCAGAGTATTTCGCTGCCTCGCCTCGAATATGTGGATATCTCTGGCTTCAAAGGGGAGCATGACCAAATTGATTTCTTGAAACTGATGTACAGATGCATGCCAAGGCTTAAAATAATGACCGTGAAGCTGTCATGTGAGAGTAAAGCAAAAAACCTTACGAGGTTGCATCAAGAAAATATACAATTAATATTTTCTTGGTGCATCCTTCCGTGAAATGCTCTATTTATCTCAGCTCCGGCGAACTTGTTCAGCTTGATCTCTTTGAATCATGCTTCTAGATGCAAAAAGATTTTTTTCGGCGAGAGGGGCGCAGCTATATTAATTTCCGTCTTATACTTCTCATCAGAATGTAAACTCACGTCCAAATGTTCCTATAGTATTTCATCGGGAACTTGCAGATATATGTCGGTGCCTTTCATATTATGCATCAATTTGCTCTGTTAATTTGTTTGCTGAATAATAGCCACTGTCATCTGTGGTAAATTGCAATTCTTTTGTTGAATTAATGCATTTCTTTGGTTAGTTCTCCATAGAAGCAGTTTAACTCAAGAAACTTGCATTGCGATTCTTTTGTTGAATCTACTTACTAGTATATTTATTTAGTTACTCTGTTTTATTTCCCCTCAAAATAAAAGCTACTGTGTTGTACTCAAGTGCAAACATGACATCTGAACAGAGGAGCAGAAGAAATTGAACACTGAAGCCGAACATGACAGAAGGAAAAACAGCTATGATCTGACCACAATGTACAGAAGCCAGTTGGAGGTCCATGCATTAAGATACCCTGGCCTGAACCATGTGCACACTGCAACTGCAACAACCATCACCTGCATACATACCACAAGGTTGCGAAAATCGATCAGGAGATTATTACTTACATTCAACAACTTTAAGACTTGAACTTTCCAACTCTTAGCTCACTAAGTTTGGAGCTTTAAGAAGGATGGTCGCTGGCGTAAAGCTCCAAATTTAGTGGAGCTAGGAATCGAACAATCCAATAATGACTCAGCCGTGGTTCTGGAGCTGCCCGAGGCGGAGGAGATCATCGTTGGTCACTCACTCCATCCGGCCGGCGCTCTCAATCGCTCACAGCTCGTCGTACCTAGTTGTGGTGTGGGTGTGGACTGTTGGGGGGTGTGGATTTCTTTGGGGCGGGTGGGAACGGATATATATAGGCGCCAACCCCAAGCGTGTTCCTGCTGTGCATGCCTGCGATAGGAGCGGAACTCGACAGGTAGGTGCCGGCCGGAGCTTCGGCCCACGATGACAAGGCAGAAAGAACATAGCAGCAGTGAGATTCGGCCGACGATGACGGTTGTGGAGAGCAGCGATTTCGTAAATTCTCCCTCCCCGCCCCGGTGGGGTGATAGGATGCAAGTACGTACGAGAAGATGAGAATGAGATTCTGGCTGGCTGGCTGGGTGGGTGGATGGTTGCCGTTGGTTCTTAGAGAGATATATAGATGCCCTCCCCTCCCCCCTTCCACCGATCGAGAGATGGCATTGCATTTGTCCATGCATGGTTGGTTCGTTGATGATAAATCGAAAAGGTGAGCTTGACAGCGGTACGCACGGCATCGATTCCTGCTCCCTGGTGGAACCGTGCAGGCAAATCCAATGAGCCTCCAGCTGCGAGCAACCCTACCCCGACCGCCGGAGGCGCCGGCCATTAGAGTAGTCAAAAGCTGTTCTCTACTTGGGTTCGATAGCTCAAACGTTCTCTACTTGGGGTTGTCTAACTTAGTATCCAACGCTCGCTGTTTGGTTAAAGTGGCAGTGACCTCACCGGTTCAGCACACAAATATGTCTTTTCTTAAAAAACAAAAGGCAAACGAATGTGCCAACGCCAATGCGCAATAGTGATGGTTGAATTGATAAAAGAGCCCCGCTATGGTACCCTCTACTAAATGTATAAAAGTCATTATGGACCTTTGTCAAATCATACGCATTTTCATATGTATGATGGGTCGCCCTTAGTATACGTATACGTTGTATGGGGAGTAGCGTCACACAAACCGGTGCACACACCCCTCCGTCCTGGGTTTAGCCCATTTAATTTTTTTGCCTTTCTTTAACCTTCGAAAAGTAAGTGCGTGAGGTATGATTCAAACTCCCGACCTTTTGGTTTACTTCCACCCACTGTAACCAACTCAGATAGCTCACTTGCTGTGCCTAGTTACTCCTTTTATTCTTCTTGTTGGCATCTTCTCAGTCTGTTTTTTTGGCCTTTTTCTCTTCGGTTTTCTTTGTTTTTATTTTTCTTTATTTCTTATTCTTTTTTATTTTCTTAAATTGATGAGTATTTTCTTCAATTCATGAATTTTTTCAAATATGAGAACTTGTTTTTTTAATATTTGAACCTTTTTTTAAATGAATGAATGTTTTCTAATTTCATAAACTTTATCAAATTTGTGATTTTTTTTGTTAAATTCATGAACCTTTTTGTCAAATTTGTTAACATCTTTTCAAATAGATAAACCTTTTTCAATTTTATGAACTTTTTTGTCATACTCGTGTACTTTTCAAATCGACCAGTTATTTTTAAACCTGTGGACTTGTCTTTAATTCATGAACATTTTTTTGAATTTTAAAAACCGGCAACCGTGTAATCAAACTGCCCTATTATATAGCCAAACTTTCTGACTCCTTTCATGTAACCGGGCGAGGTGGGGCTAATACCGCCCTATTATTATATAGCCAAACGTACGCACATGTAGGCCGTAACAAAAGGCCCAAAACATGTTTATGCCTTGCATGCACTGCAAGTGATCAGCTTGGCTCATTCATTTGACGTCCCTGCCGCACACGTGTTGGTCGCCAGTATGTGGCAGGAATTTTCCAACACCAACAAAGAAAAACCCGACAATTTTTTTTCCCGGTATAGCTACGTTCGGTCCTTGATTTGTTGGTTTTTTGCCCACCCCTAGCTCCAAAGCGGAAAAAAATTCGCAAAATTGAAAAATGTTAATAGATTTGAAAAAGTTCATGAATTAAAAAATTTATTCACAGGTGGCCACCTGTAGACACGAGCATGGACAACCTGGCCCGAATAGTCCGACATCCGGGCTAGGCTCAGGCTCAGCATTTCCACCCGAAGCCCGAAGATAAGCACAAATAGGGAAGAAATCATTATTTTATTAGAAATATAGGTATAATATTTATTTTTAATATACCGTGAATTATTAGTTTAACCAAAAAGGGCACTGTTCATGTCTTTCAGGCCGGGTCAGGCCGCGCTCGGTCTTGGGATTTTGAGGTCGGGCTTTACGGATTTTGAGGTCGGCCTTTACAAACCCCGGCCCAAACCAAGACCGGACTAGGGAATGTCTAGGTTTAGCTGCCCGACTGGGCGGGTCCATTGTCACGCACAGAAGCAGAGAAAAATTAAAATAACAGTTTAAATTATGATTTTAAATATGTTTTTCCTTCAAAGCTGGTATGGATGCCTACCATGGGCATCCTCATCTGCCGACAAAAGTTGAGGTCATTTCATGAATTTCCAAAAGAAACACCATGTTAGGCAAGAAGGGTTCGTCTGAGAGCACGTTTTTTCTGACATCCTTGAAGTGGCCCCTCGTGAACAAACAAGAGTAAAATGCATGATAAGTCCTAAAATTATTGAAGGTGTCTCACTTTAGTCCTGTAACTTTAAAACTATAGTTTTGAGTCATAATTCTCAAATTGCATTCTGGGTCCCAAAACTATGTAAGTTTGTTCACCTCGGGTCCTAAGCTTGCATGCTCAGCATCTATGTTATATTTTTTCAATTGATCCCTTTATATGTGTTTACTTCCACAATAATGATCATCCATACGCTTCCATGTTGCAGTGTATGTTGCAACCTGCACGCCCACCACTTGTGTGCCCCATGAGTTGCAGTGCATCCTCATTGAGAGGTTTGTGAGCCGCCAGTTGGCATGGAGGACAACATTCCTATCCCTTAGTGCGGCACCCGGGGAGACACGACCCAATTGGGATGGAGGGCGCAATTCCAGAATATTTTAAAATTGTAAACAATGTTTAAAAACAAGAGCATTTTGGGGTATTCTACACATTATTTCAAATTTTTGAATAGGTTTAGAAAAGAATAATAAATTTAGGAATGATAAAAATGAATTGGCGAAGAAAGAAAATAAAAACGAAAAAATAGAAAAGAAGAAAAAAAAACGCCAAGGCCTTTGCCCAACTAGGCGACGGTATCGCTCTCGTGCGGAGCCTGTTGAGACGGCCAAGTGTTCGCGGATTTAAAAAACGTTCATTAATGTTAAAGGGGAATGTTTATGAATTTGAAAAAAACAAATCATGGGCATTAAAAGAAAGTTAATAAAAGGTGAAAAGATTCCGTGGATTTGCAAAAAAGTTCAGGGATTTGAAATCAAAGTTCACGAATTTAAGAAAATGTTCACAAATGAAAAGTTCACGTATTTAAGAGAAAGTTGATTATCTGAAAATAGTTTGTCAATTTAAAAAAATGAAAAAAATAAAAAAAGAGAAAATTAGCAAAACAGAACAAGAAGCGGACAAACAAAAACCAAAAAGGCTCACGTTTTTTTCATGTATTTGTAGAAGAAAAAAAGAAGGTAACTAGCTAGACACAACAAGAAAGTAGTTTTGTTGCTTACCGCGGTTGTACTAGGCGTACATGTGTTGGGTTTGAATCTTATCGGGCACTCATTTGTTTGAAAGTTTTACAGAAGAGGGGGACAAGTGTAAAATTAACCGGCACAGGGCGGTACATACACAGGCCAAGTATTGCGCTTGGCCCGGGCGTCATACTTAAAAAAAACCATCTTACCCTTTATTATGAATGGGTATGAAGAGATCTTTCACGTTGATGTGTTTCCGAGTGGTACCAAAGCAGAAATGTTGACAAAATATTACTCCCTCCGTTCACTATTACATGATGTTTTTTTTTTCTAAATCAGATGTATGTAGACACGTTTAAATGAGTGAATGAACACACTAAACTTGCATTCCTGAATCCTTATGATAAGCCAATATGAACAAAAATCCACCATCATCACAAAACATAATTAATGGGATCCGCCCAAACGGCTTCGCAGAAGACCCTGATTCGAGCGGGTGTGGACCATGGCAACATCTGTCAAAGCCTTGGGAGGACCGCCGATGCCAAGGTTGTCAATCACAGTTCTATTGTATGATACTACAACATTACAATCCAAACTGACCACCCTGATTCTACGATTTTGGTTAATAGAATCTACGCTTTTACGATCTTGATAGTTAAGATTCTACAAATTTTTATCCTACCACCGGAGCTCCGACCCGATTTGGAATCGCGACTCTAACAACCTTGGCCGACCTGGTCCTAGTAAAAGGCTACCAGTCACAGAAGCCTCGAACCGGGCTCCCTGAAGAAAAATCACAAAATAAGCAATGCAAAAGGATGAGCTCGCCGAAGGTCTCGAAGAACTGCTCCTACGGCCTCCGTCACGCTTGGCGCGACTGACGGTGTCATACACCGGAGGCGACACACTGAGGGGCGCCTGACAGAAGGCCTGCCTGATGGGGGGCGGCAGCGCCTCCAACGCAGATCTAGAGGAGCCAAAGGCTTGCGATGCCGCCCTCATCGCAGCCAATATGCATGACCCTCAATCTCTAGCTGTCGTTGCCACGACTATGGGTTGGGTAATACCGAACCATGACCCATCGGTTCCTAGGACGGGCAGCTGATGGCAGTGTCGGGAAAGGCTACCCGTCGTGATGCCTGACCAAAGGCATCAGGGAGCGCGTCAGCCCCGTTCAGGGCGCACTGGAGGATGAGCCGCGCACCCATGAGGACCCCGTCGCAGACGAGGAGGAGATCTTGTCCAAATGCATCCACGAGCGGCGGAGAGCAATGCGGAGCGCGAGCTCCTCCTCTTTGGATGAGCTTGACGAATCCATGGCGGGCGGAGAGGAGAGGAGCGGGTGAGAAGGAGAATTGATTGGAGAGGAGCATAGTGGGCTAGAAGGGGAACATACAAGAGAGGAGCGAAGCGGGCGAGATGGAGAATGGAACGGGCTAGAAGGGGAACTGAGTGGAGAGGACCTGAGCGGGTGAGAAGGAGAACAGACTGGAGAGGAGTGGAGCGGGCGAGAGGAGTGGGGCTAGGTTTCGTCGGCTGGGGTTTTTGTGGGGACAGGTAGGGGCCATAGCGAGCCAGCCCTACGTGGCGGGCGTGTCCGGGCCTTCCCTTATCCGCCCCAGATATGGGAAGTGCCGGTCAGTCTGGGTGTTTGGGCTGGTTTTCAGGACCCTGGTTCTGTGCGATTTTTTTGTACGGATAGTGATGGGAAAGCGGGCCCAGGCATTTGGGTTAGGTATAGGGCGCCCAGTTGTAGATGCTCTTAGGGTCATGGGGAGGATCTCGGCTCTTGCTGATGGAAGTGCTCAGTTTTTAGAAGTTTCTTTGAGTTTTCTTTAGGGTTGTGTCATGTTTAGGAAGGCAAGAGGGCAGCGGCTCAGTGAAGATGGAATAAAGTTCTCCCCGCCTAGCCCCTATCCTGGTGGTGTTTCTAGCATCCTCGGGGGGGGGGGGGGTGGATGTTTTTCTCTGGAGAATCTCACATGATTTTGTTCGGTGTTCATCTTTGGTGGATTTTCTCGAATACGATCTTTGTTCATCTGCGGGTATGTGTCTTTCGGTCGGATCCTTCTGATTTATATTTCTCTTCATCGGCGGCGGTTAATTACTGCTCTGATGCGCTGGTCCTACGGGGCCCTAGCACGATTGCTTTCAAAGTTGTCTACTACAACAGGTTTTGTCCCGTTCCAAGTTCCAACGAGGGAGGAGCGAATGACAGTGGCGCCTTCATCTCGCTTCAATGGTTGTAGTCATCGCTAGGTGGTCTATAGATCTGGATGTAATTTTTATTATTTCTAATGTTCATTGTACAACCATTATTAAAGATGAATAGATCGGAACTTTCCGTAACCAAAATAATATTATTGCTGGCTGGAACATATTGTTGGCAAGGAAGATCTGACCGCTGACGAGCCCGCACAGACTTTTCCGGGTCCTGTAATATTTCGTTTGGTTTCGACGCAAAAACAAGTTCAGAGATGTCTGAGAAAACAGATGAGATGCACGGGGCACTGAACTATCAAAGGATCACCGATTAAGTGGTGATGGATATAGGACACCATCATCCATGTGACATGTTGCTCCTGGTCCCACACCCCATCCCCAGAGGAGACACGACACAGTTCATACATACGGAAGCTTCATCAGACATATATTTTTTGGAAAAAATCAAAGATTCCATTATCCATTCATATCACAGGACCAGGTACACGCAAAATTTTGGTTTGGCTTCGACGCAGTTGAAATGTTCGGAGTTAATTCCCAATTTTGCGGAAAGAAGCTCAGGGATGTCCATGGCCGACACAGTCTGGAGATCTGAACGAGCTGCATCAAGCAGACTTGATTTCTTGTGGGTACCGGTGCAGACTCGGACTAGTCAAGCATGACGGAGATACCCACGGGAGTATTACTGTTTTAAATGATCCTGTCAGGAGTACATCATTCATGGCCAACAGGGATAGGGGGTGAGCCACATGACAAGGACACTCCCGGGGTCCATGCCAGCAAGAGTCAGTGACGCTTTGGAAGGAGTCTTGAGACTAGTCACAATGGATAGTAACATAAAGTAGTAACATGCCCATGTTACTACTCCATGTTACTACCTCTATAGCAGGGAGTAACATATGTGTGATAACATACAACACTTCATTTATTAGGCTATAGACTCATTTTACCTTGATATGTGTGTTGTTACTCATATTAGTAGTAACTAGCTATGTTACCACATGCCTCTCTTTCTTCATTTATTGCTTGCCACATCATCTATTTTATTTAGATATGTGTGATGTTACTATCTATCTTATTCCCACGGTGGATAGTCTGAGCCTTCTTGATGGCTTCCCATATGCCAATAATTAACTGTTTACGGTTTCTGTTACAGCTTCCTTCCTGTGCCTATTCCGTGGCCAAACTCTCGACACCAACGGCATTTTCTTCGGCTTCGCCGGCAGGAAAGATGGTTTCGCCCGTGTTTCTGTAGATGCAAGTACTAGCTCACTCTGGCCTTGAACTTAGCACTGCAGCAGGCTTCATATGTTCTTGTAAATATACCAATATAGTACGGCTTGAAAAACAAAAGATGATCAACTAATTTCATCTAGCAATGGACCAGTCACTCAATGTTTTTTGTTGACTGTATCAGCACACATCCTCGTTTTCCTGTCTTAACTGTGTGTAACAGGGATAAGCCGTGAACGGTAGACCACACGATGAGCCTACCAAGAGTTATTGTGATGCACACTCAGCAACTACCATCAAATCTTGGTGTGGTCAGCAGATCACAACTAGCCAGTCAGCTCTTTACTCAAATTCTCTGAGTTGTGTAAACAAGTTGTCAGGATTGGATTGCACCGACATGATCCGGCGCGCATGCTAGGGCGATGGTACGTGCAGCACGCCCCGTTATGGCGTGGCGGATCGGAGGAATACAAACGAGATCACAGCGGATTGGGAGAGAACCGCAACGCACATGGCAGCGCGGATCGGAGGAATACAAACGTGATCGCAGCGGATCAGGGCCGTGCGGGTTAAACACCGTGTAATCCCAGATGGTATATATACACTAGCTAGCATAGAAATTACTATCTCTAATTTTATTTTCTTGTTTTTTAACTAGCTCCTTTGTTCTAATGTCCCAATGAAAAAATAGAGGGAGCAGAGGAAAGTGCATCACAACCTCAAGAAAGCCACAAGATGAACTTGAAGCAAAATGATAATACGAAACAAATTCAATTTTGTGAACCGTAATGCAGAATAGTCAATTGCCACAGGAGACAAATTCAAAATTTTCCTTGACGCAAAACTTCTTTGTTCGTATAATGCAAGCGTATCGAGCATGGGAGTGGGCATATGCGCCTCCTAGCACCCGCATTGGTGCGCCTTTGACATTGGTTGACGTAAAGGATGAAGATATATCATGTACCTTGCTGAGTTGTAAGCCTTGAAACGCAATCTAAAGGTGAATCATAATTAAAAAAAACTACTACAAATACATCAACAATTTGCGGGAGCTAGACCCTTGAAAGAGATAAAGTAAAACAATATGGTGAGCATACTAACTCCAATATCACCTTTTACATATCTAACTTCTGGGTAATTTTTTCACGAATGTGAAAAAAAGGCAACCCTCATGTTACGCACAGCTCACAAACAGAGTTGCCTCACGGTTCTTCTTTATGCAAAGCCAAAGGAAAGAACACACTATGCCAGTTGGTTCTGCGAAAAAGGAGCTTCTCTAAACTCAAGTTGGTGAATCAATGCATTAGCGACAATAGCACTTGAACATGATATATTTGAGAAAAGTATGATGGTATAATTGAAGATTTCATTTGAAGAAATACTAAAAGGATGGGCTTTTCAGTAGAACGAGAGGTCGTCAGTTAATTGCTGTATTGCTTTAGTGGTACCTTTCTTTTTGAGTTAATATTTGATATCTTACTAATGTTATAAGATAGCATGAGCTAAATTTATATAATACTCCCTTCGTAAAATAAATATAAAAGCGATTAGATCACTAAAGTACATAATTAAAGTATGTAGTGGTTATATGAACCATGGCCTATGCATGCATGCCTACAAGAAATACTCAACATCGTAAGATTAGGCTAGACAAACCTGCATAGTTTTCCCTTATGTTAGCTTAGCTGTGGGGTCCCTCCGGTGCTTGTATTTGTCGCTAGGCTGTCAATTGACCCGGATGTAATTTTTATTATTTTTAGTCTTCTTCGTTCTTCCATGACAATTGATGAATAGATTAAAAGTTTTCTCATAAAAAAAAGCTTAGATATGGGGTCATGCCAAACTAATAACATGGACCCGTGCATCAGGAGTGTTTGTTTCCCCTTGTGATGTGCACATGTCGATTACATATATAGCCAGGGTAGACGTGAGATGCGATGATCTGACTACCGATCGATCGATCAATAGTAATGGAGGACCAGAGTTAGCTGAATCATCAATTACGTACCCGTGCATGGCTAGAGCTATCAGACTAGCCACAATGCATAGTAACATACACTAGTAACATACACATATTCCTAGGCTATGTTACTACCTTCATAGTGGGTAGTAACATGAGTGTGATAACATGCAAAGCTTCATTTATTAGGTTATAGACTCATATTGCATTGGGACATGTGATGTTACAGTAACTAGCTAAGTTACTGTAACTATCTCTCTCCTCATTAACCCATTGCCACATAAGCAAATTTGCTGAGTTAGACTTGATGTTACTGTTGAAGTTACTCTCACTATGGCTAATCTCAGCGTGATTGTTGTGGCCATATTTAATTTTAAACTCCCCTATCATTGATGACAAAGTTCGGGTCCATTATAGGCTGCAGGGCAGCTGAATGTAACTGATGCGCCCTCTGGGCTGTTTTAATCAACTCCAGTCGCTGTCCGGTGCTAAATTATTGTGTGCGTACAGGTGTGGTGCAGGTGTAGCACGTGACATTTTTTATTGCGGGGTATTAATGCCGTCCCTGCTTGATGGTGTATTTACATTTGTTGTGCATGGTATCTCGTGATTAGGGTTCACCTAATTATGTAAGGCTGGTTGTAATGGGGAGTATCATATACTAGTATCATATGTATGATACTACCTTCCTAATGCATAGTATCATATATTAGTATCATGTTGTACTTTATTTATTGCCATGCATGACACAAAGTAGCATAGCATTTAATATGATACGGTATCATGATATGATACTACACCCTCTCTTTCTTCATTTAATGCTATGCCACCTCATCAAAATTGCCTAGTTGGCATGCATGATACTAGCTATGATACTACCATTACGACCAGCCTAAAACTCGATGCGCACAATCGTTATGCATTATTGATAGGCGAGCTTGCTGCATACGCAGCATAGACAGGTAGATACACGAGTGCAGAAAAAAAGGGGGGATCACATATGGAAACTAAAGCAATCCGACCACACATGAGGGGAGCTTCATAGTTTTCGCATGAAGATCATGGCCTTGACCGGCAGGTTGATGACGCCCAGGATGAAAATGCTCCTCAGCCATGCTTGATACTGTTCATATAAATGGCGATAATTAAATTGATGCATGTGAAGTGAGATGTCCCCACCGCACGCTAAAGTACTGTATGTACTTGGTCTCCCACTTCTAGAAACTGCATCCCCTTTACTAAAGAACACACAACAAATGCTTAGCAGGGCATGGAGAAGATGGACAGGAAGGATCTTGAAAAACTTACTCCATATTGTTCGTACTTGTAGAAATGCCTCCCTGGGTTTTCTTCCGTTCCTGATACAAATTAGATCATGTAGCCCGTGTTGCATTCCGGGCAACGGATGAAAGGGAGCGGTGGCACCTGGTTGGCGGTGTGCTGTGATGCAGGAGGTGTGGAGCTATGCTAGGACTTGGATGTACACATGGTGGTGAGCGGCGACGAGACTCAGAGAAATGGAGAGGGAGCAGTGGGAAGAAGGCCGGCGGCAGCAAGAAGCAAGCACAAAGTTTCAAAAGGCCGCGTGAAGCGTCCACGTGGTGCAGCTACCGTTGGGACCGGATGCATTTGACATGCGCCTCACTTCAATGCTCTGACCTGCCTTGCGGGCCATCTCCTGCCGATGTCAGTTGCAAATACAAGAGCTATACCAAAAGATGGAAACTTTATACCGTCCATAAGTATTGTAGATGCACAAATTGCATGGTAACATATGGTGTGGATACCGACCACGCATAGCTACATGTCCACTCGTGATTTATCGCTAAATCTACATCCTACAGAATTAAAGTATGTAGTGGTTATATGAACCATCGCTTATGCCTGCCTACAAGAAATTTTCAACATCATATGATCAGGCCAGGCAAACCTGCGTAGTTTCCCCTTGTGTTAGCTTAGCTGCGGGGTCATGCCAAACTAATAACTTAGATAGGAGTGTTTGTTTTTCCTTGTGCTGTGTATGTGTGATTACTCCCTCCATTCCTAAATATAAGTCTTTTTAGAGATTTTAATAGACTACGCATGGATATATAAATAGACGTATTTTAATGTGTAGATTCACTTATTTTTCTTCATATGTAGTCTGTATTGAAATCTCTAAAAAAACTTATACTTAGAAATGGAGGAAGTACATATAAAGCAGGCGTGAGAGGCGATGATCTGACTATCGATCGATCAGTAGTATTGGAGGACCAACGTTGGCTGAATCATCGTTTACGTACCCATGGCCATGGCTAGAGCTATCAACGTGATTGTCATGGCCATATTTAGTTACTTTTAGACTGCCCTACAAGTGTCAAAGGACGTACACGTGTGTGTTGGTGGCTGAACCTGCCAGCCGCTGGCCACTCATTCACTCGGTGCTGATCGATCGACACTATAAAGACAGATGAAGAAGGTAGCTAGCTTACTGCATTTTCAATGATTGTAAGATAGTTGTTGGTATACTTTTTCATATAGAATTTTTGATGACATGTCATATAATAAATGGAAAAATAGAGTAAGCTTGTACTATGTACATGAACCAACATTTCTTACACAAGCTCCAATATAGAATGAGAAAGCACCTTATTTATTATCTCACATCCTATTGGGCAAACTAGATACAACCTATTGAAGTACTTGTATGTTACGGTGTTGGTTGATGACATGGCATATTTTACTAACAAGCTAACAAACAAACTGTTGGAGATGCCCTTAGGCATCTTGAGGGAGGCATGGAGGATTGGATGTACTACTCCCTCTCCATCATCTTGTGCCTGATCATGTCCCTTGTATTCTCGTCCCTGTGTAAGTGCAACGCGGCGGACTCGTCCTTCCTCCCGCCTGGGCCAACCTTGTTGACGGCTTTCGGTCCGCTGCTGATGCTCGCCTAAACAAGCGTTAGCATCGAGTCGGTAGTTCGCATTGCACGGTCATGGTACGGCCCCGTGCTCACGCTCAAATTATGTGAAAATATGAACTCTGTGTGTGTATTTCTCATGTCAAACTGATTAACTGCCTTGCATTTTCTTCTGGGTTTGGTGCATCTGCATTTTCACATAATTTGTAACAAACCAATTCATATTTTTGTTGCAGATGAGTAACCAACCTGGCGCAGATCCTGTGAACCAACCTGTGGTTGAATGGTTAGGAGGACAGTGGTATCCCCAGCCTACCAGGGTTCAAATCTCGTTGCTCACACTTATCCTGAATTTATTTCAGGATTTTCAGCGATGTGCATTCAGTGGGAGGAGATGTTCCTATCGACTATGAGGCGTATATGGTGACTTCGTAAAATCTTAAGATGGCATACCGGTTCAATCTTTCGGAGGTGCTCATGGGGATACAGGTGAAATAGGCGCACATCCTTTTTAGTCTAGTGTGCCCTAGTTTACGGACATAACAAACATGGGTACCGGTGCAGGCTCAGACGTGTCAAGCATGACAAAGATACCCATCTTACGGTTTTAAATGATTTTGTCGACAAGAGTACATCATTTCTTGGCTAACAAGCACTACCAGAAAACAGACTTTTCCCCACAGCTAAGAACCGACAGGAAAATGGCAAATCCCGTCAGGAAAATAATTCCTTACCCGACAGGAAAATTCCGCCAGGAATACAACGATAGGGAAATCATTTTATGCCTAACGGTCGACCGACAGGAATTATTTTCCTGACGGTTATCCCTATCGGCCACTCTCAGGAAAATCTGAATGTCGTCAGGTTTAGAGGCTTCCTTGTTGTGATGGCTAACCTACAGGAAAGTTGGCATGCGGGGAAAGAAATTATGTCGAGCTTGTTTTTTCGGGGGAACAATTGTTCAACATGGAACTGATAAATCCATATCCTTCGATAATTACAAATTTATTAGCACATATCAATGGTCCAAGTATAATCCCATTAAACCCAATCCACATCATATCTTCATACAAGCATCCAAAATCAGTATAAACATAGCAGCTATCTATCCATTAATAATCCAGGCATGATTGAACATCTGGTAGTTGACATATGAACAATTTACTTGCTCAGAAGCAGTAACATGGCGGTTGTACGCATACATGCCACCACCACCCAAAATACTCATCCATCATATTGCACAAAGCAATGCAATGATAACAAAGGTTCATGTTTGTAAGTCAACTGGTTGATGATATGGAGAATCACCTACATCTTCATAAGCTTCTAATGTCACCTAGGCTACAACCATGTTCTCACCACCGTTGTTGCCTCAATTGTTGCCATTGCCAAGTGGTCCTCCAAGCTAATAGGGGATGATTCGGTGTTCCCTGCAAAGTCATGTACACCATTAACGGAAATAATATTGAAACGAGCAGGAGATGACGACCAATTCTTTCACCATAAGAGTTGTTATCCTCTTAACTCCTTCAAGCTTCATCCTTTTGGGATATCTATACAATAGATCCTACAGCCCTGTGATACATACATTTTTATATTTTAAAGGGGCTACAGAACATAATCTGGTCTACTTGATGATAATTTAAATATCATGACAATATTGAGCAAAACACTAAGCTAATCCAGAAGGTAGAAAAAAAAGGATGTTCATTTAGCATTTCTTTGTAAATCTTAGATATGGCATGTGGCAGCAATGCAATAATTAGATGTTATACTACATTTTAGTGTTTTACAAAATAATTGATACGAGTACTCACCGGTAGCTTCAAGTTCGATCTTGTGCCCATTAGGAGGGCATGCATTCTTAACGAGGTCCTAGCCCACTTTGCCCTAATGAAAAATGTGCAATCTCAATATTCCAATCAAGGATAGATGATTTTCTCAGAACAAGAACTAAAGATTTTTGAAAAAAGTAAAGTATAGTTGCAGTCAGTGGAGTAACAGTTTTTATCTAAGCAGATGACCTAGAAGTTGAGAGATTGCATAATCCCTAATTTTAGATTATACTAAATTCAGCTTCATCTAAACTAACATAATGGGTGAAGATTGCATTTCAAGTAAGTAAAATATATCAATTGGGCCATGTAGACATTGGGGCAAACAATGGCTCCAGATTCGATGCACAAGTGCCAAAGACTGGGCAAGAAGACCTGAACTAAATCATGCCCTCAAAGAAGATCCAGCATGCCATAGACCCTTGAGTAACTGAGGAATATGACCGCCGGTCTAGATACATGATGGAAGAAACACACAAATTAGATAGATATGCATGTGCATTAGTCACCTCACACTGCCGACCTGCGAGAACTTCATAAAGAAGACACATGTACTCATCAAAGTCTTCGGCATCCATGGGCTTGAACCTGAACTGAAACACACACACATGGAAAACAGAGCGCGAGGACGTGCTTCCTCGCTCTTCCAGCAGGCCGTAAGCGAACAGGTGTCGAGTTCATTGCCGCATCCAAGGGATGACACGTTCCAAACGACAAGGTACCTGCTACCAAATATGGATTCAGGAGAAGACAATAGGAATGGATTAGTGGCGCTGACGTATTCGAGGAGAGATAGTTACCTCTGTTGGAAATATGCCCTAGAGGCAATAATAAAAGTATTATTATATTTCATTGTTCATGATAATTGTCTTTTATTCATGCTATAACTGTATTATCCAGAAATCGTAATACACGTGTGAATACATAGACCACAATATGTCCCTAGTGAGCCTCTAGTTGACTAGCTCGTTGTGATCAACAGCTAGTCATGGTTTCCTGGCTATGGACATTGGATGTCGTTGATAACGGGATCACATCATTAGGAGAATGATGTGATGGACAAGACCCAATCCTAAGCATAGCACAAAGATCGTGTAGTTCGTTTCCTAGAGCTTTGCCAATGTCAAGTATCTCTTCCTTCGACCATGAGATCGTGTAACTCCTGGATACCGTAGGAGTGCTTTGGGTGTATCAAACATCATAACGTAACTGGGTGACTATAAAGGTGCACTACAGGTATCTCCGAAAGTGTCTATTGGGTTGACACGGATCGAGACTGGGATTTGTCACTCCGTATGACGGAGAGGTATCTCTGGGCCCACTCGGTAATGCATCATCATAATGAGCTCAAGGTGACCAAGGTGTTGGCCACGGGATCATGCATTACGGTACGAGTAAAGTGACTTGCCGGTAACGAGACTGAACAAGGTATTGGGATACCGACGATCGAGTCTCGGGCAAGTAACATACCGATTGACAAAGGGAATTGTATACGGGATTTGATCGAATCCTCGACATCGTGGTTCAACCGATGAAATCATCGAGGAGCATGTGGGAGACAACATGGGTATCCAGATCCCGCTGTTGGTTATTGCCCGAGAGTCGTCTCGGTCATGTCTGCGTGTCTCCCGAACCCGTAGGGTCTACACACTTAAGGTTCGGTGACGCTACGGTTGTATGAATATGAGTATGCAGCATACCGAATGTTGTTCGGAGTCCCGGATGAGATCCCGGACGTCACGAGGGGTTTCGGAATGGTCCGGAGGTAAAGAATAATATATAGGAAGTGGTATTTCGGCCATCGGGAAAGTTTCGGGGTCACCCGGTAATGTACCGGGACCACCGGAAGGGTCCCGGGGGTCCACCGGGTGGGGCCACCCATCCCGGAGGGCCCCATGGGCTGACGTGGGAGGGGAGCCAGCCCATAGTGGGCTGGTGCGGCCCCCTAGGCCCAGCCCCTGCGCCTAGGGTTGAAACCCTAGGGTGGGGGGGCGCACCACATCCCTTGGGGGCCAATCCTTCCCCCTTGGCCGCCGCCCCCCTTGGGAGATCCAATCTCCCAGGGCCGGCGCCCCCCCTGGGGGACTATATAAAGGAGGGCAGGGGGAGGGCAGCCGCACCCTTGTGATGGCGCCTCCCTCCCCCTGCAACACCTAGTCCTCCTCCCGTAGTCACTTGGCGAAGCCTTGCTGGAGTTCTGCTGCATCCACCACCACGCCGTCGTGCTGCTGGATCATCATCAACCTCTCCTTCCCCCTTGCTGGATCAAGAAGGAGGAGACGTCTCCCGTCCCGTACGTGTGTTGAACGCGGAGGTGCTGTCCGTTCAGCACTTGGACATCGGTGATCTGAATCACGTCGAGTACGACTCCCTCATCACCATCCCCTTGAAAGCTTCCGCGCGTGATCTACAAGTGGTATGTAGATGCGAACTCACTCCCTTGACTCGTTGCTTAGATAAACTCATAGATGGATCTTGGTGAAACCGTAGGAAAATTTTTAATTTTCTGCAACGTTCCCCAACAGTGGCATCATGAGCCAGGTCTATGCGTAGTTCTGTAATGCACGAGTAGAACACAATTTTGTTGTGGGCGTGGATCTTGTCAACTTGCTTGCCACTACTAGTCTTTTCTTGCTTCAGCGGTATTGTGGGATGAAGCGGCCCGGACCAACCTTACACGTACGCTTACGTGAGACCGATTCCACCGATTGACATGCACTAGTTGCATAAGGTGGCTGGCGGGTGTCTATCTCTCCCACTTTAGTTGGAGCAGAATCGATGAAAAGGGTCCTTATGAAGGGTAAATAGAATTTGACAAAATCACGTTGTGGTTATTCGTAGGTAAGAAAACGTTCTTGCTAGAACCCAATTGCAGCCACGTAAAAGATGCAACAACAATTAGAGGACGTCTAACTTGTTTTTGCAGCGATTGATCATGTGATGTGATATGGCCAGAAGTTGTGATGAATGATGAATTGTGATGTATGAGATCATGTTCTTGTAATAGGATTCATGACTTGCATGTCGATGAGTATGACAACCGGCAGGAGCCATAGGAGTTGTCTTTATTTTTTGTATGACCTGCGTGTCATTGAAGAACGCCATGTAAACTACTTTACTTTATTGCTAAACGCGTTAGCCATAGAGGTAGAAGTAGTCGTTGGCGTGACAACTTCATGAAGACACGATGATGGAGATCATGGTGTCAATCCGGTGACAAGATGATCATGGAGCCCCGAAGATGGAGATCAATGGAGCTATATGATATTGGCCATATCATGTCACAACTATATAATTGCATGTGATGTTTATTATGTTTATGCATCTTGTTTACTTAGGACGACGGTAGTAAATAAGATGATCCCTTACAAAAATTTCAAGAAGTGTTCTCCCCTAACTGTGCACCGTTGCTACAGTTCGTCGTTTCGAAGCACCACGTGATGATCGGGTGTGATAGATCCTTACGTTCATATACAACGGGTGTAAGACAGTTTTACACAGCAAAAACACTTAGGGTTAACTTGACGAGCCTAGCATGTGCAGACATGGCCTCGGAACACGGAGACCGAAAGGTCGAACACGAGTCGTATGGAAGATACGATCAACATGAAGATGTTCACCGACGATGACTAGTCCGTCTCACGTGATGATCGGACACGGCCTAGTCGACTCGGATCGTGTAACACTTAGATGACTAGAGGGATGTCTAATCTGAGTGGGAGTTCATAATTTGATTAGATGAACTTAATTATCATGAACTTAGTCTAAAACCTTTGCAAATATGTCTTGTAGATCAAATGGCCAACGCTCATGTCAACATGAACTTCAACGCGTTCCTAGAGAAAACCAAGCTGAAAGATGATGGCAGCAACTATACGGACTGGGTCCGGAACCTGAGGATCATCCTCATAGCTGCCAGGAAGCAATATGTCCTAGAAGGACCGCTAGGTGACGCTCCCGTCCCAGAGAACCAAGACATTATGAATGCTTGGCAAACTCGTGCTGATGATTACTCCCTCGTTCAGTGCGGCATGCTTTACAGCTTAGAACCGGGGCTCCAAAAGCGTTTTGAGCATCACGGAGCATATGAGATGTTCGAAGAGCTGAAACTAGTTTTCCAAGCTCATGCCCGGGTTGAGAGATATGATGTCTCCGACAAGTTCTACAGTTGTAAGATGGAGGAAAACAGTTCTGTCAGTGAGCACATCCTTAAGATGTCTGGGTTGCACAACCGTATGACCCAGCTGAACATTAACCTCCCAGATGAGGCGGTCATTGACAGAATCCTCCAGTCGCTCCCACCAAGCTACAAGAGCTTTGTGATGAACTACAACATGCAGGGGATGGTGAAGACCATTCCTGAAGTGTTCTCGATGCTGAAGTCAGCAGAGGCTGAAATCAAGAAAGAACATCAAGTGTTGATGGTCAATAAGACCACTAAGTTCAAGAAGGGCAAGGGCAAGAAGAACTTCAAGAAGGACGGCAAGGATGTTGCCACGCCCGGTAAGCCAGTTACCGGGAAGAAGTCAAAGAATGGACCCAAGCCTGAGACTGAGTGCTTTTATTGCAAGGGGAAGGGTCACTGCAAGCGGAACTGCCCCAAATACTTAGCGGATAAGAAGGCCGGCAACACCAAAGGTATATTTGATATACATGTAATTGATGTGTACCTTACCAGTACTCGTAGTAACTCCTGGGTATTTGATATCGGTGCCGTTGCTCATATTTGTAACTCACAGCAGGAGCTACGGAATAAACGAAGACTGGCGAAGGACGAGGTGACGATGCGCGTCGGGAATGGTTCCAGAGTCGATGTGATCGCCGTCGGCACGCTGCCTCTACATTTACCTACGGGATTAGTTTTGAACCTTAATAATTGTTATTTAGTGCCAAGTTTGAGCATGAACATTGTATCTGGATCTCGTTTAATATGAGATGGCTACTCATTTAAGTCTGAGAATAATGGTTGTTCGATTTATATGAGAGATATGTTTTATGGTCATGCTCCGATGGTCAATGGTTTATTCTTAATGAATCTCGAGCGTAATATTACACATGTTCATAGTATGGATGCCAAAAGATGTAAAGTTGATAACGATAGTCCCACATACTTGTGGCACTGCCGCCTTGGTCACATTGGTGTCAAGCGCATGAAGAAGCTCCATGCTGATGGACTTTTAGAGTCTCTTGATTATGAATCGTTTGACACATGCGAACCATGCCTCATGGGCAAAATGACCAAGACTCCGTTCTCTGGAACAATGGAGCGAGCAACCAACTTGTTGGAAATCATACATACCGATGTGTGCGGTCCAATGAGCGTTGAGGCTCGCGGAGGATATCGTTATGTTCTCACTCTCACTGATGACTTGAGTAGATATGGGTATGTCTACTTAATGAAACACAAGTCTGAGACCTTTGAAAAGTTCAAGGAATTTCAGAATGAGGTGGAGAATCAACGTGACCGAAAGACAAAGTTCCTACGATCAGATCGTGGAGGAGAATATTTAAGTCACGAATTTGGCACACACTTAAGGAAATGTGGAATCGTTTCACAACTCACGCCGCCTAGAACACCTCAGCGAAACGGTGTGTCCGAACGTCGTAATCGCACTCTATTGGATATGGTGCGGTCTATGATGTCTCTTACCGATTTACCGCTATCATTTTGGGGATACACTCTAGAGACAGCTACATTCACTTTAAATAGGGCACCGTCTAAATCCGTTGAGACGACACCTTATGAATTATGGTTTGGGAAGAAACCTAAGCTGTCGTTTCTAAAAGTTTGGGGATGCGATGCTTATGTCAAGAAACTTCAACCTGAAAAGCTTGAACCCAAGTCGGAAAAATGTGTCTTCATAGGATACCCTAAGGAAACTGTCGGGTATACCTTCTACTTAAGATCCGAGGGCAAGATCTTTGTTGCCAAGAACGGATGCTTTCTGGAAAAAGAGTTTCTCTCGAAAGAAGTAAGTGGGAGGAAAGTAGAACTCGATGAAGTACTACCTCTCGAACGAGAAAGTGGTGCAGCTCAGGAAAATCTTTCTGTGATGCCCACACCAACCGAAGAGGAAAACAATGATGATGATCAAGGTACTTCGGATCAAGTTGCTACTGAACTTCGTAGGTCCACAAGGACACGTTCCGCACCAGAGTGGTACGGCAACCCTGTCCTGGAAATCATGTTGTTAGACAACGGTGAACCTTTGAACTATGAAGAAGCGATGGCGGGCCCAGATTCCAACAAATAGCTTGAAGCCATGAAATCCGAGATAGAATCCATGTATGAAAACAAAGTATGGACTTTGACAGACTTGCCTGATGATCGGCGAGCGATAGAAAACAAATGGATTTTTAAGAAGAAGACGGACGCGGATGGTAATGTTACCATCTATAAAGCTCGACTTGTCGCTAAGGGTTATCGACAAGTTCAAGGGATTGACTACGACGAGACATTCTCTCTCGTAGCGAAGCTGAAGTCCGTCCGAATCATGTTAGCAATTGCCGCATACTATGATTATGAGATATGGCAGATGGACGTCAAAACGGCATTCCTTAACGGACATCTTAAGGAAGAGTTGTATATGATGCAGCCGGAAGGTTTTGTCGATCCTAAGAACGCTAACAAAGTATGCAAGCTCCAGCGTTCCATTTATGGGCTGGTGCAAGCATCTCGGAGTTGGAACATTCGCTTTGATGAGATGATCAAAGCGTTTGGGTTTATGCAGACTTATGGAGAAGCCTGCGTTTACAAGAAAGTGAGTGGGGACATTTCTCATATTATATGTAGATGACATACTCTTGATGGGAAATGATATAAAGCTTCTGTACAGCATTAAGGCCTACTTGAATAAGTGTTTTTCAATGAAGGACCTTGGAGAAGCTGCTTATATATTAGGCATCAAGATCTATAGAGATAGATCAAGATGCCTCATAGGTCTTTCACAAAGCACATACCTTGATAAGATTTTGAAAAGGTTCAAAATGGATCAGTCCAAGAAAGGGTTCTTGCCTATGTTACAAGGTGTGAGATTGAGCTTAGCTCAGTCACCGACCACGGCAAAAGATAAGGAAGAGATGAGTGTCATCCCCTATGCTTCAGCCATAGGATCTATTATGTATGCCATGATGTGTACCAGACCTGATGTAAACCTTGCCGTAAGTTTGGTAGCAAGATACCAAAGTAATCCCGGCAAGGAACACTGGACAGCGGTCAAGAATATCCTGAAGTACCTGAAACCGGATACGTGTATATGTTGAATGGTGGAGCAGTAAGCTGGTGCAGCTGCAAGCAAAGCGTCGTGGCGGGATCTACGTGTGAAGCGGAGTACATGGCAGCCTCGGAGGCAGCACATGAAGCGATTTGGGTGAAGGAGTTCATCACCGACCTAGGAGTCATACCCAATGCGCCGGGGCCAATCAAACTCTTCTGTGACAACACTGGAGCTATTGCCCTTGCCAAGGAGCCCAGGTTTCACAAGAAGACCAGGCACATCAAGCGTCGTTTCAACTCCATCCGTGAAAATGTTCAAGATGGAGACATAGAAATTTGCAAAGTACATATGGATCTGAATGTCGCAGATCCATTGACTAAACCTCTCTCGCGAGCAAAACATGATCAACACCAGAACTCGATGGGTGTTCGATTCATCACAATGTAACTAGACTGGTGACTCTAGTGCAAGTGGGAGACTATTGGAAATATGCCCTAGAGGCAATAATAAAAGTATTATTATATTTCATTGTTCATGATAATTGTCTTTTATTCATGCTGTAATTGTATTATCCGGAAATCGTAATACACGTGTGAATACATAGACCACAATATGTCCCTAGTGAGCCTCTAGTTGACTAGCTCGTTGTGATCAACAGATAGTCATGGTTTTCTGGCTATGGACATTGGATGTCGTTGATAATGGGATCACATCATTAGGAGAATGATGTGATGGACAAGACCCAATCCTTAGCATAGCACAAAGATCGTGTAGTTCGTTTGCTAGAGCTTTGCCAATGTCAAGTATCTCTTCCTTCGACCATGAGATCGTGTAACTCCTGGATACCGTAGGAGTGCTTTGGGTGTATCAAACGTCACAACGTAACTGGGTGACTATAAAGGTGCACTACAGGTATCTCCGAAAGTGTCTATTGGGTTGACACGGATCGAGATTGGGATTTGTCACTCCGTATGACGAAGAGGTATCTCTGGGCCCACTCGGTAATGCATCATCATAATGAGCTCAAGGTGACCAAGGTGTTGGCCACGGGATCATGCATTACGGTACGAGTAAAGTGACTTGCCGGTAACGAGACTGAACAAGGTATTGGGATACGAACGATTGAGTCTCGGGCAAGTAACGTACCGATTGACAAAGGGAATTGTATACGGGATTTGATCGAATCCTCGACATCGTGGTTCAACTGATGAAATCATCGAGGAGCATGTGGGAGCCAACATGGGTATCCAGATCCCGCTGTTGGTTATTGCCCGAGAGTCGTCCCGGTCATGTCTGCATGTCTCCCGAACCCGTAGGGTCTACACACTTAAGGTTCGGTGACGCTACGGTTGTATGAATATGAGTATGCAGCATACCGAATGTTGTTCGGAGTCTCGGATGAGATCCCAGACGTCACGAGGGGTTTCGGAATGGTCCGGAGGTAAAGAATAATATATAGGAAGTGGTATTTCGGCCATCGGGAAAGTTTCGGGGTCACCCGGTAATGTACCGGGACCACCGGAAGGGTCCCGGGGGTCCACCGGGTGGGGCCACCCATCCCGGAGGGCCCCATGGGCTGACGTGGGAGGGGAGCCAGCCCATAGTGGGCTGGTGCGCCCCCCTAGGCCCACCCCCTGCGCCTAGGGTTGAAACCCTAGGGTGGGGGGGGGGGCGCACCACATGCCTTGGGGGGCACTCCTTCCCCCTTGGCCGCCGCCCCCCTTGGGAGATCCAATCTCCCAGGGCCGGCGCCTCCCCTGGGGGCCTATATAAAGGAGGGCAGGGGGAGGGCAGCCGCACCCTTGTGCTTGGCGCCTCCCTCCCCCTGCAACACCTCGTCCTCCTCCCGTAGTCGCTTGGCGAAGCCCTGCTGGAGTTCTGCTGCATCCACCACCACGCCGTCGTGCTGCTGGATCATCATCAACCTCTCCTTGCTCGATCAAGAAGGAGGAGACGTCTCCCGTCCCGTACGTGTGTTGAACGTGGAGGTGATGTCCGTTCAGCACTTGGACATCGATGATCTGAATCACGTCGAGTACGACTCCATCATCACCATCCCCTTGAAAGCTTCCGCGCATGATCTACAAGTGGTATGTAGATGCAAACTCACTCCCTTGACTCGTTGCTTAGATGAACTCATAGATGGATCTTGGTGAAACCGTAGGAAAAATTTGAATTTTCTGCAACGTTCCCCAACAACCTCATCATAAATAAGCGATTTGCCATATAAATAATGACAACAACAAATAATAAGGTAATAACCAACATATCATAGTATTTGTGAGATAATTACCACATCAATAGAAGCATGTATATTGCCAAAGTGTGAGGGGGTACCTGAGACAGGTTTTATTTTCAAAAAATAAACCTGAGATCGGTTTTGCCTTGCCCTTCACTGCCTCTATGATATATGGCTTCCTTGCTTCCACCACAAAGATTTCTAAAGATGAGAAACCGTACCTACAAGAGACTGGAACAATTATGGAAATAATTACCTACACTGCCAACTAAAGATATGACTAACTTGCTTCTAAAACTGAACGCTTACTGCCAAAATTATTTTCCAAGGGAGGTAGTGTCTAGAAGTTGTACCAGTGGGCTGCAGCTTCAACAATGGCTCCATGATTTGGCAGAATCAAGCTACAAGAAATCAATCATGAAAAAAGAATAAATATTTGACATATCTGATTTCAAGAAATTATACAGAAATTCACTCATAAAGTCATATCAAATGTGCATAAATACCAATGAGAAAGCAGCTATAGGCCTCATCTTCACATGCAGTACATATTCTAAAAGCACATATATCTAGCAATGATAAAAGAACCTTTCCGTTTTTCAATGATATAAACAAACGTGAGTGCTGATAACACACCCAACAGTAGCTCCTAAAATTTTGAGATACAAGATATAACAAAACTCCTTTCTAGCAGATTGAATAAATCAACACACTGAAAACACATGCAAAGGGCCCCTTATTTTCCCACTCATAAGCCAAATCTTTTCACCAATGAGCTAGCAAAAGAAGGAAATCAAGATCCGGATATCCTAAGATCTACTAGATTCTACCTAAATTGTATGAACAACTAAAGAACCGTTTTTTTGGAAGACTTGCCACAGAAAAACAGATCACCTGGCTTGGATAAACGGAGAGGGGGAGGCCGCTGTTGTCACGTCAGAGGAGGAGGAGGAGGAGGAGGCGGTTTGATGTATGTGCAACAGGAGACTTACCCGGATCTGGAGCAGGGAGCACGGGGGTACAGTCATCTCGTACAGGGCGGCCGTGTTGGTGTGGAGTGGGCTGATGGTGGTGGAATGCAACAAGGGGCGGAGCTGCAGACAAGCGACGATGAAAATCAGGGAGATTAGAGGCGGGCGTTGGTGGCGGATGCTGGTTGACCCGGGCGGCGGTGGTGGAGGTGAGAGACGACCAGCAGTGGAGGTCGGGAGAGTGGAGTGCGAGCGGCGCCGGAACAATTTAGGGCGGCGGCTACGACCAGGAAGTTTGACGGCGGCGGCTACGGCCAGGAAGTTTGACGGCGGTGGCCATGGAGCAGATGTGAGATGGAGAGAGGAGACGAAGTGGGGAATTGGTCTAGGGATTCTGTTTATCACGCTGGGCCTTTTTCCCTGTAGGCCCATACTCACACGAAAATTGGCGTGATTGCGAAAAAGTCGCGCGAAGTAAGAGTTTTTGGCGCTAGAGCCTGTTTCGCGGTAGTGAAATGGCGGGCTGGGCCTCAAAGATTTTTCCTGTGGGCTTGACCGTCAGGAAAATAGGTAATTTTCCTTGGGCCAAAGTTTGCCCGCCAGGAAAATTTATATTCCTGTGAGGGGCTTCGGGCCTCACAAGAAAATAGGTCACCCACGGGAAAAGTACAGTTTCTGATAGTGAGGGATAGGCGGTGAGCCACATGACAAGGACACTCCCGGGGTCCATGCCAACAATCAGTCAAAAAATGCTACACCTACGAAGCCATCTACATAAGCCTACCAAACTTTCTTTCACACTGATCAAACTCCCCCCTCCCCACTGATTTTTAGGGTGGGCCCGCGCCCCTGTTAATCATAATTAAAATCTGCCATGTCTTTACGTAACCCCTCTCACCCCGTAGAAAACCGTAGGTGTAGCAAAGCTCTTACCAGTCAGTGACGCTTTGGAACGAGTCAGCCACTCTCTAAAACTTGCTGATTAAATGATTATGGTTATTACAGTTTCTGTTACAGCTTCACACTGGCGCCATGCCCCCCCCCCCCAAAACCTTTGTAAATCTTTGAACAAAATTCTTTTGGTTGTGCTTAATTAGGAAAAGTATACTTTTTGCCCCCCTAAAAAATTGTTGCTTTTTGCATTTTACCCATCTAGCATTTCCTGTCCAGCTCCGCCACTGTAGCTTCCTAGGGGTGATCAAATAATTCCATCTAACAATGGGCCAGTCACTCAATGCCACTACCGGAAACTGGCCCTACCCCGACGGCCAAATCAATGCCGACGGCTGCCGTCGGCCTACTTTGCGCTATGCCGACAGCCAGGTCTTGGCCGTCGGCGTATCCTGGCCGTCGGGCTACCACGAGCTAAGCCGACGGCACCCGTCGGCACACATATGTCGTCGGCCCAGCTGCGAACATGGCGACAGCAGCCGTCGGCATACCCAGGCCGTCGGCATACTCGTGGGCCCGGCGTCCCCGCCCGTGACCAGCGGCTAACATCGTCAAATCTATGCCGACGGCCTGGACGGCCGGCCGTCGGCATATATCGTCATGCCACGTCACAGATCCGCGGCGCACCGTCCATGAGCTAAGCCGACGGCTGCCGTCGGCATACGTGCCACGTCAGCGATCCGCGGCACCCCGCCCGCCGCCTAAAACCTGGCCGTCTCTATGCCGACGGCATAGCCGTCGGCATAGGTAGACTTTTTTTTCATATGTATTTTTTAAGCTTTTTTATGTATTATCATATAAACTAACATGTAGCATGTTAAATATAAACATACATATGAATATATATGTAGTTTGTATTTTTTTCATATATTATGAATATATATATATATGGTTTGTATTTTTTCGAGCACGTTAATAATGTGCGGTCATGTTCTTTTGAATATAGATCATTATATTTTATTAAAATCAAAAACAGCTATGCCGATAAAAGTTTTGTGGCGGTTGCAAACGCCCGACACCCGTCTCCAGAGTGTGACCCCCCTCACGTCCGCGGTGTGCCCCCCTCATGGACGGCGCCGGTACCTGGAGGGGGGAAACGGACGCGTCGGGTCTACACGGTGGATGTAGCTGTGGGTTTGGCCCGGATGTTGCTCCCGGGTGTCCCTACGGGTGACCTGACACAACCGGGTGCAGAGGTCCACTGGTCAAAGCCCGTCCGTGCAAAGTCAAAGGGCTAGATCCCTTGGTCAAACGCTACAGGGTTAGGCGGGACGGGGGCCCTAGGGGGGTAGCAATGCCACCGGAGCATCGTACCGGACCCTCATACATGCGAGGTGGTGTTGTGGCATGTTCAAAGAGGCGGCACGCATCTTAGGGGCGTGGCCCCCCTAACGGACGGCGCCGCCGCCGGCACCTGGAGGAGGAAAACGGACGCATCGAGTCTACACGGAGGGGATGTAGCTGTCAGTTTGGCCCGGATGTTGCTCCCAGGTGTCCCTCTGAGCTGACCTAACACAACCGGGTGGAGAGGTCCACTGTTCAAAGCCTGTCCGTGGAAAGTCAAAGGGCAAGATCTCATGGTCAACCGCTCTAGGGTTAGGCAGGACAGGGGCCCTGGGGGGGTAGCAATGCCACCGGAGCGTCGCACCGGGCCCTCATACATGCGGGGTGGTGTGGTGGCATGTCCGAAGAGGCGGCACGCGTCTCCGGGGTTTGGCCCCCCTCACGGACGACGCCACCGCCGGCACTTGGAGGGGGGAAACGGACGCGTCGGGTCTACACGGAGGGGATCTTGCTGTGGGTCTGGCCCGGATGTTGCTCCAAAGTGTTCCTATGGGCTGACCTAACACAACCGGGTGGAGAGGTCCACTGGTCAAATCCCGTCCGTGCAAAGTCAAAGGGCTAGACCCCTTGGTCAAACGCTACAGGGTTAGGCGGGACGGGGGCCCTGGGAGGGTAGCAATGCCACCGGAGCGTCGCACCGGGCCCTCATACATGCGGGGTGGTGTGGTGGCATGTCTGAAGAGGCGGCACGTGTCTCCGGGGTGTGGCCCCCCTCACGGACGGCGATGACACGGTAGTAGCCATTCTGCGGTAACGATGCGGCGTGAATATTATTAAATACTCGGAGCACGATAAAATCATGAGGTTTTTTGCACGACGTGGGCACATGTGCTATAGGAACGATAATATTTTTTTCATAATTTTTGGTGATGGAGAAGTATCCGAAAAATTCCCTCTATGCGGATTGCCCTTCGCGCGTCTACGGCTGTGGCCGGCGGCCTCCGGGGGCTAGCATGCCGCCAAATCTTGCGTAGGCGGCCTCTCACGAGTTTGGAAGTGTTGTGGTGGTTGCAAACGCCCGGCACGCGTGTCCGGGGTGTGCCCCCCCTCACGGACGGCGCCGCCGCCGACACTTGGAGGGGGGAAACGGACGCGTCGGGTCTACACGGAGGGGATCTTGTTATGGGTCTGTCCCGGATGTTGCTCCAAAGTGTTCCTATGGGCTGACCTAACACAACCAGGTGGGGAGGTCCGCTGGTCAAAGCCTGTCCGTGAAAAGTCAAAGGGCTAGATCCCGTGGTCAAACGCTACAGGGCTAGGCAGGACGGGGGCCCTGGGGGTAGCAATGCCACCGGAGCATCGCACCGGGCCCTCATACATGCGGGGTGGTGTGGTGGCATGTCCGAAGAGGCGGCACGCGTCTCCGGGGTTTGGCCCCCCTCACGGACGGCGCCACCGCCGGCACCTGGAGGGGGGAAACGGACGCGTCGGGTCTACACGGAGGGGATCTTGCAGTGGGTCTAGCCCGGATGTTGCTCCAAAGTGTTCCTATGGGCTGACCTAACACAACCGGGTGGAGAGGTCCACTGGTCAAATCCCGTCCGTGCAAAGTCAAAGGGCTAGATCCCTTGGTCAAACGCTACAGGGTTAGGCGGGACGGGGGCCCTGGGAGGGTAGCAATGCCACCGGAGCGTCGCACCGGGCCCTCATACATGCGGGGTGGTGTGGTGGCATGTCCGAAGAGGCGGCACGCGTCTCCGGGGCGTGGCCCCCCCTAACGGACGGCGATGACACGGTAGTAGCCATTCTGCGGTAACGATGCGGCGTGAATATTATTAAATACTCGGAGCGCGATAAAATCATGAGTTTTTTTGCACGACGTGTGCACATGTGCTATAGGAACGATAATATTTTTTTCATAATTTTTGGTGATGGAGAAGTATCCGAAAAATCCCCTCTGCGCGGATTGCCCTTTGCGCGTCTACGGCTGTGGCCGGCGGCCTCCGGGGGCTGGCATGCCGCCAAATCTTGCGTAGGAAGCCTCTCATGTGTTTGGAAGTGTTGTGGTGGTTGCAAACGCCCGGCACGCGTGTCCGGGTGTGCCCCCCCTCACGGACGGCGCCGCCGCGGCACCTGGAGGGGGGAAACGGACGCATCGGGTCTACACGGAGGGGATGTAGCTGTGGGTTTGGCCCGGATGTTGCTCCCAGGTGTCCCTTTGAGCTGACCTAACACAACCGGGTGGAGAGGTCCACTGTTCAAAGCCTGTCCGTGGAAAGTCAAAGGGCAAGATCTCGTGGTCAACCGCTCTAGGGTTAGGGAGGACAGGGGCCCTGGGGGGGAGGGGGTAGCAATGCCACCGGAGCGTCGCACTAGGCCCTCATACATGCGGGGTGGTGTGGTGGCATGTCCGAAGAGGCGGCACGCGTCTCCGGGGTTTGGCCCCCCTCACGGACGGCGCCACCACCGGCACCTGGAGGGGGGAAACGGACGCGTCGTGTCTACACGGAGGGGATCTTGCTGTGGGTCTGGCCCGGATGTTGCTCCAAAGTGTTTCTATGGGCTGACCTAACACAACCAGGTGGAGAGGTCCACTGGTCAAATCCCGTCCGTGCAAAGTCAAAGGGCTAGATCCCGTGGTCAAACGCTACAGTGTTAGGCGGGTCGGGGGCCCTGGGGGGGTAGCAATGCCACCGGAGCGTCGCACCGGGCCCTCATACATGCGGGGTGGTGTGGTAGCATGTCCGAAGAGGCGGCACGTGTCTCCGGGGCATGCCCCCCTCACGGACGGCGATGACACGGTAGTGGACGGATTAGGCACTCGCATAGTTACGGGATCAGGCACTCGGTAACGGTACCCCTCAGTCAGTTGCTCTCCTATGTATCACTTTTCACGAGACCATAGAAAAAAATATACGTGATATTTTAGAAAATTGTTGTACAATATAAAAAAAGATCATGTCATTAAAAATAATGTTTCAAATCGTTAAAGAACATGTATGGTACATTTTAAATAATGTTCTGCATGTAAAAAATGTGTATACGAAAACATTAAAATATTTATAAAAAATAAGAAAACATTACAAAATTTATACAAAATAAGAAAAGTAAAAATAAAAATATGCCGACGGCAAAGCCGTCGGCATAGCTGCGGCCATAAGGAAGCTTGTACGCGGATCGGTGACGTGGTTAATAAAAAAGAAAAAAAAAGTATGCCCACGGCTAAGCCGTCGGCATAGGTGCCACGTGGCGCCCTGAGCTATGCCGACGGCTTAGCCGTCGGCATAGTTGACCTTATCCACTCGCGTTCTCCCCCATCCACTCACAGTCTGCCCCACACCCCGAGCTGCCGCCGCCGCACCCCCCGACCCCGACCTGCGCCGCCGCCGCACCCCCCACCTCCCCCTGCCGCCGCCCTCCCCGCCTCCACCACGCCCGCTGCCCTCCCCGCCTCCATAGCCGCGTCGCCGCCCCCGCCTCCACACCGGCCGGCGCCGTCGTCTCCACCCGCCGTCGCCCCGGCCTCCCCCGACCACGCGCTGCACCGGCCTCCCCCGACCCCGGCGCCCCGGCCTCTCCCGACCCCGCCGGCCGGTGCAGCTCCTAGAGCCGGCCGCGGCTCCGTCCGGCCCTGTCCCTCCCGTCCCCGACCGCCCCTGCCTCACCATCCCCTCCACCGCCTCGCCCCCTGCCACGCCCGTCTCGGTGAGCTACGTTTTTTTTTCATTTTTTTGCATTTTTTTCTACTGTTGTATGGATGAATGAATGCATGGATGGATGTTGGATGTTAGATTGTTAGGTTAGATGTTAGATGTTAGATGTTAGGTTGTTAGGTTGATATATAGTTGAATGTTGGATGTTAGGATGTTAGATTGTTAGTTTGCATCATTTTTATCATGATGATCTTGTCATCTGAGATGTGCTCTAAAATTGGTATAAGATGAGTGATTATTTTTATCATGATGATCTTGTCAAAAAAATTGAACCGGACAAAATTTGACACTTGACAAAATAAGATTTTTTTTCATAGTTTTAAGTGTCAGTGCTTAATGTTAAGTAGCTATGTGAGATGTGTTGCAAAATTATGATATGATGAGTGGTTATTTAATCATGATGATCTTGCTAAAAAAATTGAAGGACAAAATTTGACACTTGACGAAACATGATTTTTTTTCATAGTTAAAAGTATCAATGCTTAATGTGAGGTGATGACCTAATTTTTTTTCACTCGGTGTAATTAACAGGATTTGTGGTGTTCCATCTTCGTGGAGTGATTGTCGACATTGGAGGTGTTGGTCCACGATCGTCCGTCTCCTTTGATCGACTACATCAGAGGGTGAGCAACAATTCCATGACCTCGTCCACTTTTTTTCCATGTCACTAGATTAAATTTTCACATCAAGTCGCGTAACCTAGGTCTCCCGTCCGAAAGAGTTGCATCAATAAATATGCATTCAATTGCATATTTATCACCGCAGCTCTTTCGGATTGTCCAGCGCTTTCCACGGACAGCCCGAGGATGTGTAGATTGGGTACGTTGTTCATGCTCTACCCCGTTCCAAGACAGGATTTCGGCGGCACCTCCCTGTTGTTCTCCGGATGCACATTCTCTCGGCATTTTTCCGAGACGTGTATTTGGAGAACAGCGGGGAGGTGCTGCCGAAATTTTGTCTCGGAATGGGGTAGAGCATGGACAACGTACTCAATCTACACATTCTCGGAAGTACGGCTGTAGCCGAGGTTGCTTCGAAGCATTTCTGGGAGTATGGGCTAACAGCCTGCCTGAGGGCCATGAACTGCCGAAAATTTTGGGTAAGTTCTCTTCTGAATCACTTGTCTTCAGTTTCATTCATAGTTTATCATTGAATCACTCAACTCATGCCTTGTTTGCTTCTGGTTTTTGCATGATTGCAGCAACTCTATAGAGTTCTTGACGAGCACAAGGCCAGAGCCGACGTGGTCTTGCTTGCGGCTGCGAAGAAGAAAGCTCGTCAGTTGCAGTACAAGGTGCGCTGGGTTGCCGTCTTGCAGTACTACCACTACTACCTGCACCAAAAGATGCCCAAAACTCAAGCGCAGAAGCTACGACTTACCTTGAGCAAGGAACAGTTCATGATGGTAACTATTACTAACTTTTCATTGTTTCAAGCAGTCAACTATATGTTTCGTGCTCACATGTCATGCTTCCAAAATTTGCATAGGTTGTTCCTCGTTGGTGCTATGGAAGGCATGACGGATGGGCGAGTTTCGTGGATAGGTGGCTCGGCGCCGATGCAGAGTTTGCTGCCAAGAGCATCAAGGCCCGGGCTAACCGTGGAGACGACGGGACACACGGCCAAGGAAACAGGAACCACTGGGGCTTCAAGGCCATGAAGGTATATCTATGTGCATGATGCATTTTTGTTCTTCTTTACGTCATGTTCTTATGTATGGCTGACTTCTATTTGACGTTGTAGGAGGACAAGTTAAAGAGGCCGCTCTCAGACATTGAGTCGTGGAAGCTGGTCCGCGAGCGGAGTCATCGCAAGGAGGGCGAGAGCCAGTACTACGGCAAGACTGAGGAGCACCTGGGGTCTTACATTCATCACTATCAGGAGTTGCATCCGGATGTTCCTGTTGCTGAGGTCGCCCAGTCTCAGATCGACAACACGGCGGTGGTGGCCATCCAGGGGAAGAAGAATGGCCGGTATCCGTGTTTCGATGGCTTGATCACTCCTTCGATCTCGTACACACGGCTTCGGGCTAGCAACCCGAGCCAGTTAGAGAGTACGGGGCGTTCACAGACTCCCTTAGCCCGCCAGCATGCTGTAAGTACTTCCTCTCTATCTTTTTCTATCTTGCATTCTCAGTTTATTTTCAGCATTGCTCACTTAGAAACAACCTAAATTATGTAGGCATATAAGGAGTTTGTCGAGCATAGGAATCTCGAGGTGCGGGAGTACTTGAAACGAGTGAAGGCAAACGATGATTACAACCGTCAGATGATGACGGTTAGTTTTGCCCTCTTAAAACCAACCTAATTTTTTGCACTTCCATTCCTTCTGATCATCTAGTTTGCTTGTTTAACTAACATTCAGGCTATGTTGGCGTCTTGGACTAACCGCACGGATCCACCACAAATGGGACCCCCACCACCACCTGCGGGAGAACCCCCACACGTGCCCACGTTCGATGAATGGGTGGCACTAGGCAGTGATGGTCCGGTTAGTACATTTGCCTAACTACTAGCAAACTAGTTCTCGTTCATGAAACACTATCATATCATATTTACCGTTAGAATCTTTTCTGAAACATGTAGGGGACCGGTGGCTCGACTCCTGCTCCGTCGACCCCAGCCACTCCGATCTGGCAGAGTGGTGGTGGTCGCGATGGCGGTTTTGGCGGAGGTGGTGGTGGTTATGGCGGAGGTGGTGGTTTTGGCGGGGGTGCTCTTGCTTGATGATTCCGTGCATGTGGCCATCGTGCCATGCCTTTCATATTCCTACTTTTATCATGTTTCATGTCTTGCACTACTTTTATGTTCATGAACTTCCATCGGTGATGATCTTTAGATGATGTGATGAACTTGAATATGTTTAGATGATGATGGTGAACTTGAGTATGTTCACATGATGAATTGTCATATTTCTGCATAATTTCATATTGTTCTGTTTTGAAATGCTGTCAAATGAATTGGAAAAGAGAAAACAGGGAAAATAAAAAAAAACAAAAAAACTATGCCTACGGCAAAGCCGTCGGCATATATACGCCCAGGAGTTACCAGGGCTTGCCACGTGGCACATCTATGCCTACAGCAAAGCCGTAGGCATATATGAAAAACTATGCCGACGACTTGCCGTAGGCATAGCCCTGCTGCCAGGAGAAACCAGGAGCTGCCACGTGGCAGAGATATGCCTACGGCAAAGCCGTCGGCATAGATTTCTATCTATGCCGACGGCTTTACCGTAGGCATAGTCCTGCCGCCAGGAGAAGCCGGGGGACGACACGTGGCGCAGGTATGCCAAGCCGTCGGCATACCTGCGCCACGTGTCTTCCCCTGAATCGCCAGCGCTGTTGACAGCGCCGTCCGTTGCCGTCAGACGGAAAACAACGCCGACGGCTAAACTATGCCGACGGCTATCCCACGGCCGTCGGCATATGCACCTATGCCGACGGCTATACTACGCCGACGGTCTGACACATCTACGCTGACGTGATCTACGCCGATGGGGATATGCCAACGGCAGCCGTAGGCATAGATCTATGCCGACGGCAAAGGACCTATGCCGACGGCCCTGGGCCGTAGGCATAGCCCGCGAGTCCGGTAGTGTGCGATGATCCGACTCCCGATCGACAAGTAGTAATGGATCGGAGGACCAGGGTCATTTAATGGACTATTAAGACATGGTACTAATGAGATTGATAAGGAGTGTTTGTTTCCCTTTGTGCCAGCACACGTAGATGCGATCGACCAGTAGTAATGGAGGACCAGCGTACGTACATGCCCATGGCTAGAGCTATCAACGTGATTGACGTGGATATATTTAATTTTACACAATAGCTACATGTCAATCGCCTGACTTTCGAATATTGGGAAAGTCGATTTTGGTTGAAGGAAGAAACAAGCGCGGGGAGGAAGAAGAAACTCGTCGAAGGGGAAGAAGAATGTCGTTGGGCAGGCTACCCCAGTATCTATCTTAGGGTTTCGGGTCGGGGCGGTGGTAGACGGCGCCGGTGGGGGGCGCCGGTGGGGTGGCGGTGTGGCTTCACCGGAGAAAAACTCATTGCGGGGGGGGGAGGGGGGGGGGGGGCTAGGAGGATGGCCGGGGGCGGCAGAAGCACGACGGTGGGCGGCCGGGCTGGCGCGGGAGCACTGCCGGCCGCGGGTGGCGGAGGACGGCGGCTAGGCCGGTCGTACATGGGGCAGTTACAGAGAAGAAGATGAACAATAGATCGGGCTGGAGGTTGAAGAAATCAATCTAGCCGTTCATTTCCAATCTAACGGTTGAAAACAGATCGACTGACCCAAATCAAATATTCAGTCAACTTACCCCTAGCCAATCCCTTAATGTTAAACTGCCCTACAAGTTTCAGAGGACGTACACCCTAGCCAATCCCTTAATGTTAAACTGCCCTACAAGTTTCAGAGGACGTACACGTATGGGTTGGTGACTGAACCTGGCACTGGCCACTCATTCACTCGCTGCCGAATGATCGCACTTGCTCTATAAAAAATAGTATGAAGAATGTAGCTTAGGTAGGCATCTTGAGGCGGCCATGGAGATGGAGGACTGGGTGTCCTACTCCCTCTCCATCACATTGTGCCTCACCCTGTCCCTTGTATGCAAGTGCAAGGCGGCGGGCTCGTCCTTCCTCCCGCCTGGGCCGACCACACTGACGGCTTCGGGCCCACCGCTGATGCTTGTAGTCCACATGGCATGGTCATGGTACGGCCTCGTGTTCATGCCCAAATTATGTGAAAAATATGAACTCTGCGTGTGTACTTATTTTCATGTGAAACTGATGTGGGATACTGGGTCATTGTATTTTTATGTGACCTTGCATTTTCTTCTGGATTTGGTGCATGTACATTTTCACATAATTTGTAACAAATCAATTCATATTTTTCATCGCACATGAATAACCAATCTGGCGCAGATTCTGCGAACCAACCTGTGGTTGAATGGTTAGGAGGACAGTGGTGTCCCTAACCCATCGGGGTTCAAATCCTAGTGCTCGTATTTATCCTGAATTTATTTCAAGATTTTCGGCGATGCGCGTTCAGTGGTAGGAGACGTTCCCGTCAACTAGGAGGCGCCTATGGTGACTTTGTAAACTCTTGATATGACAAGCCGGCTCAGTGTCTCGGAGATGCTTATAGGGGCAGAGTGTGCATGAAACTAGCGCAGATCCTTTTCAGTCTACTGTACCCCGGTTTACGGACATAACAAACACGGATACCGGTGCAGGCTCAGACGTGTCAAGCATGGCGAAGATAAATATACCCACCTTACTGTTTTAAATGAGTTTGTCGACAGGAGTACATCATTTCTTGGCTAACAGGGATATGCAGTGAGTCACATGGAAAGCACTCTCCCGGGGTCCATGCCAGCAATTCCTAGCACTCAGTGACACTTTGGAACGAGTCAGACACTCTTTGAGCCTTCTTGATGGCTTCCCATATATAGCCAAATAATTAACTGATTACAGCTTGTGTTGAAGCACCATGGGTCCTGCCATGCCGACTAGCAGCTGCAGCACCGGTAATCTAGGTGGAGCAGTCCAAACCCTCCACACCAACGGCATTTTCGTCGGCTTCGCCAGCCGGAAAGATGGTTTCGCCGGTGTTGATGTAGATACAAGTAGTAAGCTCACTCTGGCCTCGAACTTAGCCCTGCCGTAAGTTTCACATGTTCTTGTACCAATATACGCTTGAAAAACAAAAGATGATCAAATAATTACATCTAACAACGGACCAGTCACTCGATGTTTTTGTTCGCTTTCCTGTCGTAACTGTACGTAACAGGGATAGGCCGTGAGCGGTAGACCACACGATGAGCCCACCAAGAATTATCATGATGCACAGTCAGCAACTACCATAGAAATCTTGGTGTGGTCTGCAGAGAAAAGCACATCACGGGTAGCTAGTCAGCTCTTTACTCAATTTATCTGAGTTGTGTAAACAAGTTACCAAGATTTGGTTGCATCGACATGCCGCGTGAATATGACACATATACTCCCATTCGTTCCTAAATATAAGCTTTTTAGAGGTTTCAGTATGGACTACACATACGAAGTAAAATGAGTGAACCCACACTCTAAAATAAGTCTATATACATTTATATCTAATTCATATTAATTTTCTAACCTCTATATATTTTAGATGTTGCCATGATATATTGTAGAATTATTAATTGTATATGTTGAACAATTCCAAGTTATGATCATTTTCATGAATATATGATATTATGCTAGATCTTTTATATATTTTACAATTAGTACAATATGGTGTTATAAGCAGATATAATCGCCACAAGGCTATAGGCTATCGGTTATGTGTTTTTTTTCATCGTTTGGTTGGTTGCACCTTCAGGTGTTAGGCATTGAATGTTGGCATATCTACGTTGTTTGGGGGAATGTTGTAGTACAATAAAAGGAACGTATTGATGTCCAATAAAAAGCAGTTGATTTCCCTTAATATGTGAAATAGTAGTATTGCTGTGAATGTTGATTCTCTGTTGGTTCATGCCGTGCTAAAGGTTCTCAAACCTTGTGGTTTGTCATGTACATTGCTTGAATTGTGACATATACTGTGGTGTATACTTGTAAACTTCATCACTGGCTACTCAAAATCTCACTTTGTGCTTGCTTTGTCAATTTATTACTGAATGAAATTTGCAATTCTACATAGTGATGCACAGAAGAAGTTTCATGTGATAGCATTATTTGAATCCATTGAAGGTTCTCAAACCTTGTGGTTTGTCGATTTATACTTTGTTCATCAACTGAATGAAACGTGTAATCCTACATAATGACGATGTACTTCCTCGGTCTGCGAATAAGTGAACTTCTACATTTTGTCCTAAATCAAAGTTTTAAAGTTTTGACCAACTATATAGAAAAGAGTAGTAACATATATGACATCAAATTGGTATATTATGAAAGCACATTTCAAAATGGATCTATTGATACTAATTTAGTGCCATAAATGCTGCTACTTTTCCTATAAAGTTGGTCAAAGTTATAAGACTTTATCTTAGGACAAAAGCTAGTTGTAAACTTATTCGTGGACGGATGGAGTACATGTTATTTGGAATGGCATTTGCTTGGTGGAAATAGAAGTAATTTCATGCCATAGCATTGTTTGAATATGTTGCACATTCCGTAGTGACAAAAGAACATGCTGAGATAGGTCATTCATTTTACAGTTACAAGCTAGCAATGGTTGAATCTGTTGCACATTCAGTGTGGTTTAGTTGGTTGCCTTATGGAGCTTCTAGAAATACAGGAACTCTACGTTGTTTGCATAACCAGCTATTTGGCTTGAAGGTTATTTTCGATGAGAATACCACGGACCAAGTTGGAGCCTCTGCCAAATATTAACATGTGGCAGTTCGCTACTATATATCCATATAAAAGAGGGTTGGTGTTACATTATGTAAGTAGCAGATTTTGTTCTTACCCTATATTCTTTGTTTGAAACTTGCTAAGTATCTATTCCTAGTAATATATTAAGATGGTAAGGAAAATCCAGAAGGCCATGTTCGCAGTGTGAGATTTTTTAAATCCTTTAATTGAATTACTGAGATTCATTACTTCTAATGATCTTTAGTCTTTAGAATAACCAATTGCTGAGATCTTGATGTTGCAAAAAAAAATTGCTCTTTAAGGATGGTTTCAGATGGAGAGGTAGGCCCATTTTGGATAGCAATGTTGTTTTTTTATATTTGTCAATTGTTCATTGCATCATATGTTCCTGTAGAATTTCATATGCAAGGTTTTAATGCTAATGACTCATCCTTAGAGTGTGAAGGGAAGAAAGAGCGGATAGCAGTAGCAGTTCTTGAATCTGTAACCAGCCATCTCTTCTTCAACCAAGATAATCATATGGATTGCAATATTTTCCAAATTTGAAATAAAGGTGGATGGTTTCTTACAAGTCAAGCATACCATGTGAATCTTGATGTTGTTTCTTATATAGGATATCCAAATGTGAAGTTTTATACAGGTGTGATGTTTCTAATAGGAAAGCCAAATAGAAGGGGAATATGTGAACTTCCAAACATGGGTGAAGGGGGGAGATTATAATAACATTGGCATTGGCTCTATTGGTTTGATGTTGCAGATTTATTAGTTGTCAACAATCAGACTCGCTTTTGATAGCAAGCACGCCCGAGGGTTGTTCGTCCACGTCCCACAGTTTTTGCTTGTTTCACCTTATTCTTCATAGTCCCTCAAGGCAACTAACACTGAAGTCTCACAATGGCCTCTTCTCACTTTTGTGAACGACACTTGCATCTTCTCACTTCTGTGAACGACACTTGATTTCTCATAGTAATGGTCCTTTACTATTGTTGATACATAAATGGTTCTTTACTGATCGGTACTTGTATGTGTGTATGGAAAATGGTGACGAGCCTTTTAAATAATTCGTTGTCCAAGAAGGGGATACTAATTTTTGATTAGACTATACTATAACAATATGATTAGCAAAAAATCAAACGGTTGTATATTTGACCCATACTGCAATGGGCCGAAGCCCGCCTGGATATTTTGTTCAAAATACTGAAATCATTTACAGAAGATTATAATTATTTGGGCGCTATGCATTGAGGAAGTGTGCATTTAGATAAGAGATTATGTAATTAACGCAAAGATGTGTGATAATTGTTTCAACAAGAATGTTGGTTCATGAAGCATGATAATCAAATTATTTGTATGAGTCCAGAATTAGGTATTATTCACTTTATATAAAATTTCCAAATTTTCAAGGAATCCATCTGTATGTTGTTAGAGTTTTTCATGTTTAAAACGTGCGTTGCACGTGCATACTTACTAACTATATAGGAGATGTACGTGAGATGCGATGATCTGACTACAGATCGACGAGTAGTAATGGATCGGAGGACCAGCGAGCGTTAGCTGAATCATCATCATTTATGTCATTTAGTGGACTATTAAGACATTGTACTAGTGAGATTGGCAAAGGGTGTTTATTTCCCCTTGTACCAGCAGACGTGAAATGCGATGGACCAGTAGTAATGGAGGACCAGTAGTAATGGAGGTCCAGCGTAGAGCGTACATACATACCCATGGCTAGAGCTACCAGCGTGATTGTCGTGGACATATTTAATTTTAAACTACCCTACAAGTTTCAGAGGAAGTACACGTATGGGTTGCTGGCACTGGCCACTCATTCAGAGGGTGCTTGGATACGTTTTAGTCCCATGACTAAAAGTAGTGGGATTAAAATTTGCTAGCCTCACCCATGCTTGGATCCAAATACTAAAGAGACTAAAATTAAGTTAATGAGCATTTATTATCCTCCAAACCCTCCAATCCAGAACTCACCTGTATTAAAGGAGAGGAATTAAATGAGGAGAGAGATGACTAATCCACATTTTAGTAGGGGTACACCTGACTAAATTTTTTTAGTCTCAAGACTAGTTTTAGCCCCTCTTTAGTCAGGGGTGCTTGGAACTTTAGTCTCTTAAAGTGACTATTTTTAGTCAAACTAAAATAAGTTCCTTGGATCCAAGCACCCTCTCACTCTACCAAACGATCGACACTTGCTCTATAAAAAAAGGTGAAGAAGGTAGCTTAGTACACCCAGTCTGAGTGTGCCCCGGTTTACAGACATAACAAACAGGGGTGATAATCAGCGTTGTCCCGGGCAAAACCAAATCTGACATTTCAGTCTGAATTTATCTAACCCTACGGGAATAGGGTAAATGATAATCAATAGTCAGAAAAACTGACATTCTGATTGATCATACAATATAGAATCCCTTCTTTTTTGCTTCAAGGGACGTAGTTTGTCTGCCATCATGACCAACTGAAAAAGATTAAACAGGTAGGTCTGGACCTCAATTGGTGCGTGTGACCATGAAAGCTTCATCTGCTGTTCTTAAAGCCTCAACTAGCTAATTTTATTTTAAGCAAATATTGTTCTATCCTTCCAATTATTGTTATTCATATCTCTTTTTTTTATGTTGTCAATCAGAGTATAAATGTTACCAGAATTTCAGGAATTTTGTCATATCTTTCTCTGAGTTACCTTAATTTTATAATTGTGTTCTAATTCAATTTAGATTTTCTTTTCAGAAAAGCCTACTTTAAAGTTGTGTGAATCCATTATTTTCTTGGAGTTTTCCATGAAGATGGGCACCTTTTTTAAACTTGATGGATGTACTGTTGTAGTGACAGAGACTTGCCAGAATGTTGATTGAGAGTGTAGATTCACCCTTTTTGCTCCGTATGTGGTCCATACTGATATTTCTAAAATGACTTATATTGAGAAACGGAGTGTTTGTTTTTTTTGCTCCGTATTTAAAGTGTAGATTCACTTTTTTAGCTCAGTATTTAGAGTGTAGATTCACTTTTTTTGCTCCATATGGGCATCAGGAGTGTTTGTTTCCCGTTGTGCCGTGTATATGTCGATTACTCCATCCGTTTCTAAATACGAGTCTTTCTAGAGATTTTAATAAAAACTACATGCGGATGTATTTAGATGCATTTTAAAATATAGATTCATTTATTTTGCTTCGTATATAGTAGTTTATATTGAAATCTTTTGGAAAAACTTATATTTAGGAACGGAGAGAATACATATCGAATACATATATAGCAGGCGTGATGACCAGTCGACCAGTAGTGATGGATGGAGGACCAGCGTTAGCTGTACCCATCAGCGTGATTGCCGTGGCCATATTTTTAATTTTAAACTGCCTCACAAGTTTCAGAGGACGTACACGTATGTGTTGCTGCCGATCGACACTACTCTATAAAAAGGGATGAAGAAGCGAAGGTAGCTTAGGCATCTTGAGGTTAGCCAGGCATGGAGGATTGGGTGTACTACTCCCTCTCCATCACCTTGTGCCTCACCCTGTCCCTTGTATTCTCGTCCCTCTGCAAATGCAAGACGGCAGGCTCGTCGTTCCTCCCGCCTGGGCCGACCTCCCTCACGGCTTTCGGCCCGCTGCTGTTGCTCGCCTGGACAAGCGTGAACATCGAGTCGGTGGTCCGCGTGGCACGGTCTTGGTACGGCCCCGTCTTCACGCTCTACCTCCTCCCATCCTTCCCCGTCGTGTTCGTCGCCGACCGGGCCGTCGCGCACCGCGTCCTCGTGCAGCTCGGCTCGGCGTTCGCCAACCGGCCTCCGGCCAACCTCGCCACCCGCATCTTCTCCAGCGACCAGCACAACATCACGTCCGCCGCATATGGCCCGTTGTGGCGCGTGCTCCGACAAAACCTCACCGGCCGGGCGCTCCACCCATCAAGCATCCCGCGGTACGCCGCCGCCCGGCGCCGCGCCGCCTCGGGCCTCGTCGACGGCATCACGCGCCAGATGCAAAGCGGCAAAGCGGGCGTCGTCATCGAGGGGCTCCTGCACGACGCTGTCTTCCACGTGATTGCATGCATGTGCTTCGGCCAGGGGCTCGACGACGCCGCCATCGCGGCAGTCACGTCGCTGCAGAGGCAGTTCCTCAGGGAGGTGGTGGGGTTCCAGGTGTTCGGGTCGAGCCCCAAGGTCAGCAAGCTCCTCTTCTGGCGACGGTACCAGAGGATCTTGTCCATGCGCCGGCGGCAGGAGGAGGTGTTCATCCCGCTGATACGAGCGTGCCGTGCGCGGCGCAACACAACCGGCAAGAGCTTTGAAATGGATTGCTACGTCGACTCGCTCATCAGCCTTCGCATCCCGGAGCAAGATGGCAGCAGCAGGCACCTAACGGACGGTGAGATCGTCGCATTGTGCACACGGAACTCTTGTCCGGGCCCGTCGACTCTACGGTCAACATGTTGCAGTGGGTCATGGCGAACCTCGTCACACGCCCAGAGATCCAGGCCAAGCTCCGGGCCGAAATAAACAACGTCGCCGACGGCCAGGTCCAGCCCGGCCAAAATTTGTGCGCATTCAGTAAATACGTTTGAATTTCTATAATTTTACTTAAAAATAAAAACTTTTACAGGTCCAGGAGGAGGAGCACCTGCCATACCTCCGGGCGGTGGTCCTGGAGTCGCTGAGGCGGCACCCACCGGCGCGCTTCATCCTCCCACACGCGGCGGCCGGGGAGAACGGCATGGTGCTGGACGGCTTCACCGTGCCGAAAGAGGTGTTGGTGAACTTCACGCTGGGCGACATGGCCATGGACAGGAAGGTGTGGCCGGACCCCACGCAGTTCCGGCCAGAGCGGTTCCTGCCCGGCGGCGAGGGGGACGACCTGGACCTCACGGGGAGCAAGGAGATCAAAATGATGCCGTTCGGTGCCGGCCGCCGGATGTGCCCTGGCATCGACGTTTCGCTGCTGCACGTCAACCTCCTTGTGGCCACCATGGTGAGGGCGTTCCAGTGGAGCGAGGTGCCCGGCGAGCCGGTGGACTTCACTGAGACGCTGGAGCTCACCATGGTCATGAAGCACCCACTCCGTGCCAAGGTCGTGCCATGCATGCCATGCTAAAAGCTAGCAACTCTCAGTCGTCTTTCATCATTGTCCCATCGGAGTAACTACATACAATATGCTACCTCTGTGCCATAATATATGTCGTTATAGCAGTTCAAAATGAACTGCTAAACCGACATATATTAGTGGTACCGAGGGAGCTGTGTATCACTATTTTTGTATAAATAGTTGTATCCAAATAAAATGTTACGCCGGAATTGTGTACCACTATTTTTGTTTAGTTTGTCCTTCACACCACCTGTTTCCAATAAAGTATGTCATATGTACCGTAGGTAATAGACCAAGTCGTGTTTGAATTAGCAAGAGCAACTCGTGAATGCAAGAAATATTTATATTGCCTTGCACCTTGAGCTTTATGCATGTGCATTGGAGCAAATTAAAGCTTTAGCTTAACGGGAAGGAGAACACGAACAGCATGCAGGCCGTGCTTTGCTAGCAAGTAATAATACCTACCTCTACTGTTTCGCTCACACTTCCCAAGAAAAATATTTAAGTGATTAATATATACAATTATCAGTTTTAGTTTTCACCGTATACATTAGCTGTCACGTGGCCGGTCCGAGCGCGGTGATGGCACGGCGAAGGAGGACTTGTCGCGACAACCGAAGTTATTGGTGAAGATGCTGGGGAAGGGGCCGCGGGGGAAGTACTAGGGGAGGAGGAGCTTGTGGGCGTCGACGATCCCACGCCACGCCCGGTGGACGCATCGAGACTCGGCCAGCAGGTGCCATGGGAGTCAGCGAAGGATACACGTCGTACGTGAAGCATATGCTGTTGCCGTCGATGCCGTCGTGGGTTCCGTCCATCTGGATCTGGCCGGCCGGCGAGGGTGCACCTAGCAGATCGGTCAACTCGATCGGATAGAGAAGGCGGCGATGGAGAGCAATGAAGAGGATAGGTGGGGATCGATGGAGGCGAGTTGTATTACTAAATAAATAGATCGTGTGCGCTGGTAGTTAAGTCTAGGTCGAAATGTGTTGTGCGTGGATTGGATCCAATCTCTGCACGTACTACACGTCTCTTGGAAGATATTCAAGTTGAACCGAACCTTCCCGACGCATATACGGTGCTGGGAAGGCGTAAAAGAAGAGGGGGGATTGGATGATTTGCCCCACTTTATAAGGGGTTGGATGATTTGTCCTGTGATTGTCTCAATGACAGTGGCTCCGGGCCCCACCCGGTAGCCTCTAGGGGGGGGGGGGGGGCAAATGATCTTATGAAGAAGTAAAGTGGGGCAAAAGATCCAATTTCTCAAAAGAAGAGGAGAGCAGCGTCCCAGCAAGCCTTCATAGCCAGAGAGAAGACATAGAAGACACGCCTAACCCAAACCCTAGCAAAACCTCGTCCGGCCGGCAATCCATCCATGGCGCTGCGCAAGCTGGCCGCTAAGTTGCGGATCCCCACCTCTGCTGCTGCCCGGCTCCCGTTGGCCCCCGACCCTGCTACTTTCCGGCCACCGGACCCTAGTGTTTCGCGGGCGTCCATTAACCGGTACCAGGTATACGTATGCCGGCCCTTCTCCTTCCTGCACCTCTCTCTCTCTCTCTCTCTCTCTCTCTCTCTCTCTCTCCCTCTCCCTCTCAGTAAATCGGCAGTGCAAATCGACCAATCCGTAGATTGGTCATCTCTTGGATTGGATTTCCCCAACTAGAGATTGACAACTTGGTTTTGGGAGGATAGCAAATCGTATGTCTTGTATATATGGGGTATGTTTTGTAAAATCTGAAATTAGAGCACTAACAATCAAAGGTCTGACATCGAAGTTAATTACCAACAGTCCCGAACGCACGCTCCCTTGATGAATTTCTTTTTGCAGCCGTTAGTTGAAAGTTTCAAACTTAATGTAATATCTGAACTTATCAGGTGTATGATTTCAATACCTTTTAGCGCTGCAAATACGGTTTCATGATATTTTCGTCCCCCTTTTATCCTTACATGACATGTAAGGATAACAAGGCTAAACCTTGCACTGGTCACTACCTTCTCAGCTTCTTTTACCTTGTTGGATTGTAGGCCGCTAGAGACTGGTATGAGTTTCAGCGAACACGTTATGACGATGTGACAAGAGAGTTCAAAAACTTCAGGTAAAAGCTACAACAACTGACATTTTAGTACTGTTCATCACTACTACTCAAATGATTGATTATTATGACGTAATGCCTCATCTTTTTTCGCAGGCGTGAGGTTGTGTGGTCTGAAAGGGCGGCTATCTTTTTTGATTTGGTTTATAAGGTGGGTTGTCCTTTGGTCGTTGGTACTGTGGTCATAAAAGGGATTGTTTATCAGACCATGCGATGGCCTAATGGCCATCCGCCGCCGCAGACATGAAGGTTCATTGGCGCGGATGCATGTGCGCTAGTTGTAATTAAGCACTCTCGTTGTGGCAAAGTGGCAAGAGCAGATAACCATGCATGTACAGATAATGGATTGTTGCATATATATGTGTCTTGATCCGTTGTGTGCCATGGACCAGTGGTTATGACTTATGTAATTGTGTCTAACCATATATACTTGTTCCTCGTAATGCTTGTTGCACTTGTTTGTTTGGTGAACATTGTTGAGTTTGCTTTCAACTTTTGTCTGTGCTTGTGAAAGTGCCGAGTGGTTTCTCCTGTTGCACTTTGTTCGGGGGCCTGGTTTATGTACACTGGACTCGTCCAATTTGCCCTGTTTAGCAAAATTATACGGTTAAGTTTGTAAGCTTTTGACAGTGAAGCGAAAAGCGCTTGAACATCTGTGCATCCATCTTATCCATAGAATTTTGATGATGTGTATATCAGCATAAAAACTAATTTTAAAATGTTACAACACATTCGTGTATGATTTCTTTGCGAGTAGCACATGGTTACTTTGCTGGAAACTGGAGAGATTATGTTTGGAATGTTTTCAGAACATTTATATACAAACAGCTAAGCAAGATGCTTGGGCCAAATTATCTTGCATGGGCCAAAGTATTAGGCAAATGCTAATCATGTGCTCGAATTGACTTCTTGACTGGTAGTTCATGCCGTCTTTTCTTTGAGACAGAGTCGCAGCCTTGCAAGGGTTCCCAGTCCTTTTGCAAAAAAAAGGGTGTTCCCAGTCGATGAAACTACGATCCCAGCGACATCGTAGTGGTCCAGACCTCCTCATCGGCCATCGCCCTCCCCGACGACCTGCTTCTCCTGGTCCTTGTGCGCGTGCGCTGCATCCACACCACGGTCAGGACTAGTCTCCTCCATCCGGCCGACCGCTATGTGCCGCGTCGCTTCAGAACCACCGTCGGTGTCCACGTTCCATGTCTGCTTTCCGATGAGACAATATATGGCTTGAATTCTTGAAACCGGGCCAACTCGACTAGCTAGAGCTCGTCTAGACAATAAGATTAGATCAAAGCTTGCCTCGACTTGAGTTGCTAATATAATGAGTTCAGATTAAGTCGGAGTGTAAGAAACCCCCGAAGGTGAATGCCCTCATGGCCCAGCTAGGAGATGAAAGTGACATGATGTTGATGTGTGAACTCGTGGACGAGGAGGATCCAATTCTTCAAGCGTCGGCTAAAGAAATTGTTGCGCTCCGTGAAGAAAAAGTTCACTCTCAAGATCATGGTTCGAGAACTCGTGTCGATGCTACAGACGCGAGGAGTAATTCTGAAACTTATGTCGAAGATACAGACATAATGACATACATGGTGTCAGAAGTCCATGAAAAGAGTAGCACTGGTGTCGTGTCGCAGTGCAGACCAGATGTGCTGATTAGCTGTGTAACCCGCGCGAGTGCAGCGGGCGCTGCGTGCGATCGGCCCGAAGGTGTAGTGCCAGCCGCACATGCAAGCAAGAAGTACCCTTGTGCTGGAGGCATACCAGGCAGTGCACACAGCAATATCGGCAGTGGCTCAGAACATACAGGAGATCGGCTCGGCCCGTCAGGAGGCAGTGCTCCACGAGGCAGCAGGCCACAAGATAGCAGTGGTCCAGTACTAATAGATAGGAGCACCAATCCAGCAGAGGAAGGCAGCTCATCACGTGCAGCTGCTGAGGTAGACAGGCTAAGGAACTGTGGCACTCCACCACTCACTGAATATGGTGCTCCATGAGGGCTAGCTAGCTTGCGTGAAAGGCAAGTTTTGCCAATTGCAACGTGCAAAGCAAATAGTGAGGTGTCGCTTCTGAATGTACAAGAAGCCACACAAGCAGTGTCGTCTCGAACAGTAATGAAGGGAAGGGCATCATCACCTACACCCGTATTTCTACAACCGGTGTTGCACCCCTATTCGGAGAAAACTCTTCGGATGCTTGACCCGGTAAAGGTGAAAAGGAGTGGGTGGCAGTGTCTAGCAAGCACCGAGGAACCGGCGGATTTTGAGGATGCGAACACGAAGGAGTGTTGGCGTCGCGCTATGGAAGAGGCGTTGAGGTCAATCCACGATAATAATGCATGGGAGCTTGTGGTTCTTCCCAACAATGAAAAATTCATGGATCTCAAGTGGGAATTTAAGATCAAGAAAGATGTCGAAGGGTCCGTGAAACACAAAACGAGGCTAGTGGCCAAAGAGTACGTGCAAGAGAAAGGTGTGGACTTCGAAGAAGTGTTCGTTCCCGTTGAAAGGATGGAATCGGTGAGACTACTGATCGCTCTCGCGGTTCAAGAATCATGGAAGATACATCAAATGGATGTAAAATCCGCGTTTTTGAATGGCGAGTTAGAAGGAGATGTGTATCTGAATCAGTCACCGGGATTCATCAAAGAGGGAGAGAAACACAAGGTACTGAAGCTACACAAAGTCTTGTACGGGCTACGGCAAGGCTCTCGGGTGTGGAACATCAAACTTGATCATACATTGATTTCTTTTGGATTTGAGAAAGCCCCACTAGAGCATGCAATGTATAAAAGAGGTGAAGGAAGGGATCATCTACTAGTTGGCATCTACGTCGATAACATGTTGATAACTGGAGTAGATGAAGAGGTGATTACAAAGTTCAAGCTACAAATGAAGGAGTTTTTCAAGATGGATGATCTTCGTATCTTGAGTTACTACCTCGGGATGGAGGAACATCAAAAGCCGGAGGGGGTCACACTATGCCAGGAGGCATATGCAAGGAAGGTACTTGAAAGCGGCAGCATGAAAGATTGTAATCGCATTGTCACTTTAATGGAACCTCGTCTTGAACTGAGCAAGAAGAAGTTGGTGAAACTACTCGGCTATAGTGGTAGTGACAAGGAAGAAATTGTTGATGACCGTAAGAGTACTTCGGGCGTGGCATATTTCCTTGGTGGAAGCATAGTAAGCTCACTACCAGAAACTGAAATGTTTCTGTGGGTAATAATTTTTCCTGTCGGGCCCGCAGTAGCTCACAGAAATATGCACTATATTCCTGTGCGCCGGCAGAGAACACACAGAAATAGTTATATCCGTGTCGGGCCTTGCTCGGCCCACAGAAGTAAGATTTATTCCTGTCGTGCGTAACTCACAGCGAAAAAGGAGCCCATGTTTGGCGCCATGGATTTCAGTCGCGCGCGCAAAAGCAAGCCCGCCCCGCCGCTTAGCCAATTTTTGGGCCTGCCGCTCACCGGTTAAAATCTTGGAATAAAGCCTCTAGTGAAAAAAATCCCACATCCCAGATCCAAACCAGAGCTATCTTCGCTTCCCAGCCTCATCCCAAATCCCTAGCCGCCGCCAGCAGCGGCGCCCCAAATCCCTCGTCGTTGCCAGCCGGCTGCCCATCAAATCCCTCCTCGCCGGATGCGCCGCAGATCTCTCACCGCCGGACGCACCTCCTCCAGCCTCTCGCCCGCTCCCTCCACCATATTCGCTGGGTGTCGACCAAGAATGGTCGCCTACAAATGTCGTCGTCAACCTTCTCACTACCTCCGGAGGATGGTCGCCGTCAACGTACCCGCCGCTGCTGTCACTCGACCGCCACCGCATCCTTATCCAGGTGACGCCCCTTCCAGATCCAGGTGCTGTTTTCGTATTCCCTTCTTTACGATTTTGTTTTCTTTTCCTGATAACTTTCATATGTGCGTAGGATCCAGCAGAAACTACAAGCATTTTGGCATTCCTCATGTGCTGGGTACTAGTGGAAGCAATGACTCTACGCACATTTGTTTTGAATAGGCCAAGCCGTCAAGGTAGTTGATTTCTCTGCAAGAGATTGTACTAGAACTAGAGCCACAACTGCTTTTAGAAAGGTTGTGAGAGATCTTTTTCTTTCATCTTCCGGGTTTACAGGACTTCTCAGAAACATCACTTCTTATGAGGAAGAAAGCAGAGTTAAGCTATTGACATTTGACAGTCAAGGTAATGGATAGTACGGCATGCTTGTTATCATTTAATATTTCATCAATTTCCGAAAATATAGGCTATGCATGTCTTGTTTTCTTGTCCTGTATCATGCCTTCCAATATTTGGATGTTGTGTATTAACATGTAAATGGAATTTGTAATTATTGAGTAAGCTGTAATTACTGTAAACCATCTTTTGTCTTGCCTTGGGACACCTAGTGCATCTGATTTTTACTTGTGCTTTCGCCCTTGTTCCAAAGTTTATCATGAGTAATTTTATGTCATGGTTTCTCCTATATATTACAGTACCATTGGATGGCTAGTATGCTCAAGATCATCTGGTATGTTTTGAGCCAATAACTACTATGTTTGTTCAGTCTGAATGTTACTTTGCATTCTATTTTCATCTTATGATTTACAGTAACAGTTTGCTCTCTAACTTGTTTATCCATCCCTTTTGATTTTAGTCTCTTTCATTATGTTAGGATTTAGGACGAATTAGAGAACATCATCAGTGCAAAATAGAGGTTAAAGCAGGAGGTTGAGGTGGGCACTCCATGCCAACAAACTGAATAATATTCTTCCAAATGAAGTGGTACTATTCCCCTCCATATTTTGTTGTTGTACGCACATGAACCTAGAAATTAAATATTGGTGGGCACCTATTTGAGGTCTGATTTTTCTAGTTTGCAGTTCGTCTTGATTAGGAACAAAATTCTAGATCCTGGATCTATGGGATATGCCGGAGCCTTTGCTGTAATCAAGATAATTTTACTTTTGTTTTCACCCTCGTCTCCAAAATTTTATCATGAATTGTCAGTCAAGTTGTCTAGTGTAAATTACCAAAAACCATGCTTTGTCCAATGTACTCAATATCATGAGATCAACATTATTGAGCAAGCAGTTGCTATGTTTGTTTAGTCTGAACATGTTCTTTTTCTATTTCTTAGTTTTGTTTTTCCATACCTTTTGGTTACACCGGTCAGCGCAGCTAGCAGCGGAGGTTGAGTCTCTGCCACTCCTTGATTTGTTAGCAGTGCTGCTAATTTGTATCCAACACTCAGATTTGTTGATAAAGATGTCTTTATTTTCAGGACAGGTTTGCATGATGTGAATATTGCTGCATGAGGGGAGAAGAATCTGCAAGACAACATAGGTAATTTTTTTTTATCTCCCTATCTCTAAATTTCTATTATGGCAGCTTCTATTCATCTTACCAATTCCTGTGGCTTGATTTGTATGCAGTGAAGAATTGTTGTTAGCACTTGTTAGCATAACAGCAATCTGAGTGTTAAATTGCATCTAGTGAATAATTTTTTGTTAACCCGACTGCAATCTGATAAATTTATGTCCGGTGAAGAGTTGATGGCATGAATGCACCACATGTTCCATTCATCCTGGCCCAACCTGCCATTTGTTTGTAGCATCGCCACTAGGCACTAGCCTCTTTCTATTTCTTTGCGGTCTTTTATTGTCTCACTAGTCACTATGCAGTACTGTAAAATTGTGTTCTCGAGTTCTGTTTGTCCATGCCATTTGGTTTCATGCTTCATTATGTATGATTTAGGAAGCAATGAGCAGCTCCATGGCAAGTACAAGCTAAATTATCTGTACAACAAGGAGAGGCTGCAAGAAGTTAAGGTTTTCAACCAAGGCAAGAAATTCTACATATTCTTCTGAATGAAGAGATGTCGTTCCCTGTTGTTACATTATCGAATAATTGCATAATGCTTTGGTTTTTTATTATTATGGAGAAGATGACGACTGCCCTTGTTTTTTGGAAAATCTGAAATGGATATATTTGACTCCATGTCGTTATACAATGCTTGCAAGAAGCCTCTAATAACTTATCTACTCAGGCTGTTAGCTGATAGTTCTTTCCAACTAATCCAGAAACTCAGCTTGTCATTTTAATGGATTTTGTCAGTTCCATGGTCCGTATATGATGCTAGAACAAATTACTCCATTGTTTTGTCCTGTAAAACTGGATAACTTTGATCTGACAAAAACAGGTAGGATATATATGCCAATGTTATTGCGAGAAACTGAGATATCAAATATATTATGCTAATTATATCTTATAAATATTGTTCCTATTTCTTGTTACATTTTTTCAAGCTCGGTTATATCCACTGCAGGGTAACCTTGAAAAGAAGCTTGCAACTTAAGCTACAGAAAAACATTATGGAAAATGAGGTCTCACGTTGTGAGTATTTAGTTGATGCACTTGTGTATTTTATGATGTTGCACCTCTGTTTTTGTTGACTTTTGGTTCCTGTATGTAAATTCTATGGAATTGTATGATGTGTGACTTTGTAAAATCTTCATGTAAGCTATTGATATTGGGCTTGTATGTTATAAATATTCTGAGTAATGGAAAAGCTAGTGTAAATATTTTTTTTTGTTGATTGGTTTCTTATTTTCCCTGACGGTTTCGATTGTCAGGGATATACTATTTTCCTGGTTTGCCAAACCTGACACTTACATAACCCTGTCGTGCCAAAACCGACAGGAAAATAAGGAAAACCGACAGGAATAATGTCCCTGTCGGCTGGCTGACAGGCATATTTTATTTTCCCTGTCAAGCTATGGCTGACGGCTAACCCTGACGGCCGGCCGACAGGAAATACTATTCCTGTCGGTATACCCTATTTTCCTGTCGGTTTTTGGCTCACAGAAAAATTCTAGTTTTTGGTAGTGGCTGGCTATCACGAAAGCCGAAAATGGTGACATCGACTTCAAGTGAAGCAGAGTGTCAAGGTGTGTGGCTAGGGAGGCTACACGGTGATCTCATGGATCGAGATCTGGAACTAGTGGTGCTCAACGTTGACAGTGAGTCTACGTTTTTTCTACACGAGGATCCAGTGCGGCATGACAGGAGCAGGCACATTGATACGATGTATCATTACATAAAGGATTGCGCCGAAGAAGGTAAGATGAAGGTCAACTACATTTGCACCGATGATCAACTGGCGGATATGCTAACCAAGACTTTGGACCGAGAGAAGTTCTTGGAGATGCGAAGAAGAATTGGCGTGGGAGTTGTGAAGTGACGACATCGTGTTTAAGGAGGGTGATTGTTAGAGTTAAACGTGAAAATGCATATGCCCAGTCCGGTTTGATACATATGTACGTGTGCGTGTAGGACTCGAAGTAGTCACCGAGTAGGACTTGTACTAGTTAGCTTTAGCTAGTATATATACTCGTATATCCCCTTGTAAACTTTGTAACCGTGAGTTCAATAAAGAAAAACACAGGAACGACACGTTCCTGTAGCTATCCAAATCGTGTGTGTGTTTTCCGGCGAGTCAATCGACTTGATCGTGGCTGGCTAGCTTCGTGTATTAGTAGTAGTATATATACTCGTACACGTCTAGCAAAGAGATCGATCAAGGTCTGCTTGTGCTAGCTTTATACGTGACGATTGGAAGAGAGCTATACGATGCGGTGCATCTCGGCGTAAAGTAATTCGTTGAGATCGTCAGTGAGCTTCGTTGCTTCGCCGTCGGTCGTTTCCAGTCGTTGAAAAGTACTTGACGACGTAGACTGGGCCAACACCGAACAAGATGCATCTAGCATAAAGAAGTACATAGAGACCCACAGCACCACCGACGCAATCTGAAGCTTTGATGAAGTTGCATCCTAACACACAAATAATCTGAAGTTTCAGTGTTAAGTAAACCAATTTTGCAGTGCTAATGAGACCATGGACCAAGCCGTTTCTTTCAGTGTCCTGAGCCTAAAACGATCTGCTTCCTAGTATATTTTCTTCGTGAAACAGACAGCTTTTATGTGGAGGTTGCTGAACATGTAGTTCGGCCTTCACAGACAGCTTTTATGCAAGACAGACACATCCTAGATGAAGTTGTTATCCTTCATGAAACAGTCTATGAATTACACCGGAAATAGTTAAATGGGGTGCTACTCAAAATAGACTTTGAAAAGGCTTATGATAAAGTCAAGTGGCCTTTTCTTCAACAGACTCTCAGAATGAAAGGATTTTCTGCAGAGTGGCGCGCTATGATCCATAGCTTCGTTTCTGGAGGTAGTGTTGCCATTAAGGTCAATGATGACATTGGACACTATTTCCAAACGAAGAAGGGATTGCGGCAGGGTGACTCGGTATCGCCCATGCTTTTCAATATAGTGGCAGATATGCTAGCGGTCATGATTGAGTGTGCCAAGGTTGATGGCCAAATTGATGGGGTAGTAAATCATCTAGTTGATGGTGGTCTCTCTATACTTCAATATGCTGATGATACGATTCTCTTCATGGATCATGACCTCGAGAAAGCAAGAAATATGAAACTAATTTTATCAGCATTCGAGCAACTCTCGGGTCTAAAGATCAATTTTCATAAAAGTGAATTATTTTGCTTTGGCGAGGCTCAAGACGAGGCCCACCTGTACGCTGAACTGTTCGGATGCGGGTTGGGTCAGTTTCCGATCACATATTTGGGGATACAGATACATTATCGGAGACTCGCAAATGCTGCATGGAAATGCGTCGAGGAGAGACTGCAAAAAAGAATTAGCAGTTGGAAAGGTAACTGCTGTCTCTGGGTGGAAGATTGGTTCTCATAAATTCAGTACTTAGTAATATGGTACTATATATGATTTCCTTCTTCCAGTTACCGAAAGGAGTTTTACATAGATTGGATTACTTCCGATCAAGATTCTTTTGGCAAGGAGATAGCGAGAGAAAGAAATATCGACTAGCTAAATTGAGTGTGGTTCGCCGTCCCAAAGACCAAGGCGGGTTGGGTATTCATGACCTTGAGGTTAAGAATAGGGTCCTCCTCGGCAAATGGTTGTTTAAATTACTAACAGAAGATGGTGTATGGCAAACCCTCCTAAGGATGAAATATGTGGATTCCAAGGCGGTATCCCAAGTATATTGGAAGCCTGGGGATTCCCACTTTTGGGCAGGTCTAATGGCTACGAAGAAATATTTCTTCTGCTATGGATCCTTCTCGATTAAGGACGGCTCGGAAATTAGATTCTGGGAGGACAAGTGGCTAGGAAATGCCACACTCCGGGAACAATATCCGGCTCTATACAACATTGTGCGCTACAAAGGTGATACTATCGCCACGATAATGGAATCATTTCCGCCAAATGTGACGTTCAGAAGAGACTTAATTGGACCCAGACTCCAATCGTGGAATATCCTGCTCCAACGGTTTTCCATGGTGCAATTGTCACATGGGTCTGATGTATACCGATGGAACCTTCATGGGAATGGACAATTCTCAGTGGATTCTATGTATAGAGCGTTAATCCAATCCGATGTGCCAGTTGTTAAGAACAAGAAGATCTGGAAGATGAAGATACCTCTTAAGAATAAAATCTTTGTATGGTATCTTCGCCGCGGAGTCATTCTTACTAAAGATAACCTTATTAAGAGGAATTTGCATGGAAGCCCGCAGTGTGTATTTTGTCACCATGGGGAGACAATAAAACATTTATTCTTCCAATGCAAATTGGCTTGTTCTATGTGGTCAGTCATCCAAATAGCTTCTGGCTTGTATCCTCCCTGCAGTGTTGCTAATATATTTGGCAACTGGTTACATGGGATTGATCATTGGTTTAGAACTCTTCTCAGGGTGGGAGCGCTTGCCGTTATTTGGTCGCTTTGGCTATGTAGAAATGATAAGGTTTTTAACGATAAATTTACTTCTCTGTTGCAGGTTATCTACAGATGTACCGGGACTCTTCGTTTATGGTCCTTTCTACAACGCGTGGAGAATCGAGGCTTGTTTACGGAGGTGTGTGCATGATTGGAGGCTACGGCGAGGGATACTTTTACCCAACATGGGTGGCAGCATGATCTAAGGATTGGCCCCCCTCCACATTAGGCATTATACGGACTCTACATGTTTCGTTGTAATTTGCCTTTTTATTTTTATTTTGTGTGAGAGGATCTTATTTGGCTGTGTGCATCTTAGTTATGCAGATGCCGGGTGTAATGCTTAAATCTTTTAAGTAATAAAGCGCCACTTTTCGAAAAAAACATGACAGAGGAAGTTCCTGTTAGGGTCCACGGAGACTCGTTCCATCCTTACAGATCCTGAAGGCAGGTACATGCAAAAATTTGAATTGGTTTGTACAGTCACTTCAGAGTTATCCACTGCCGCAGACGAAGTTCAGAGATATATATACCTACAAAAACAGATGAGATGCATGGCATTGTGAACTAATAATAAGTAGATGCACTGCACAACGCAACCAAAAGAACACTGGTACTCCCTCTGTAAACTAATATAAGAGTGTTTAGAACACTAAAATAGTGATCTAAACGCTCTTATATTAGTTTACGGAGGGAGTAATGAATATAGGGCACCATTGTCCATATGACAATGACATGTTGCTCCTGGTCCAACAACCCATCCCCACATGACAAATTCCATACATATGAAAGCTTCATCAACGTATTTTTGAAAACAGAAGATTAAATTATCGATTCCAAAACCAAATCAGTAAACCAGGTGTATTGGTGGGTTTTGACGCAGTCAGGAAGTTCAGAGTTAATTACCATTTTCTGAAGTAAAAGTTCAGAGATACCAATGGCACATCACATGCAATCTGAAGTTCTGAAAGAAGCTGCATCTAACAGACTACTCCCTCCATACAGGTTGCCAACGCCACCAAGGCCATCTTTTTCCGGCGATCACATCCTCCGTCCGTGGATTAGTATCATCAGGTGCGACCTTGTGATTTTGTTTGTACTATCCTAGCTCATCCCAGTTTCTTGGTGGCTTCGGATAGGCCAACAATCAACTGACTATGCTTGATTATAGACTTCAATTCCGCCCAACCAGAGCATGAGTCCTGCCAAACGCCTCTCCTTCCTGTTCCTGGTTCTTACAACTATGGCGGCATTTCCATCCATGGCGCGGCGGCCCTTGAACTATCCCACCGTCCAACGTGGTCAGCGATGCTAATGTGTGCTTCGATGATACTTCGACCCTTCAATCCATTCTCCTTGGTATGAGAGGGGTGGTGAATCATATTTGAGGGCTTTTAAACTTTCTGAGATATCTGCCAGCTGGTGGTTATTTCCACAAAACAAAAAAATCTCCTCAAATTTGACTTTTGAGGGATCTGCTAGAGATGCTCTAAGCTATATCTATCATCAGCCATAGGCTTCGACCACATACAGTATATAGAAGCATATATACTTCACATTTCCACAAGTTTTTTTTTCAGTTGAATACTTTTCCCAGGCAAGGACAACTTGCTGCAGAAGCTTATTTTTTTGTTGCTGCATTAACAGCTAGCGATTTCTCGAAGAAAAAATTAAGAGCTATGAAGCGTTTCAAATTAACCAACATATATTTGCCTTTAAACTTTACTCTACTTGACTGATGGGGTGATGCCATATAACAGTCATGCTCCTCTCAACCCCTCTGAATAATTTTGCAAGTGCGGCACCCATCATGCGTCCAAACCTAACAAGAATGAGTGTTGAGTGGTAGACCAAATGACTAACCCACTGAGTTTTAAAAGTAAAATGATGACCAATCCACTGAGACTTGTTGACAAGGTACACTCCACGGTCGAGAGCAAATACGTTGGTGCTTTGGGACAAGTTATCCAGACCATCCTATCTCCGAAAATCTAATCCCAGAGCTACTCCAAGTCCCTCATGAGGCCGGCCATCTCTCTGGCAATCACGTCTTCTCCGTTAACGGGTGGCTCAATATCAGCAGGTATGGCGGCAGTGTTATCTTTGTTACTTGTTGGGTTCTTCCTTGTGCTAACTGAATTTTCTTAATTAATAACAGTTTCCACCATGGGTCCTGCAATTCTCTTCTTCCTTGGGCTTGCAGCTATAGCACCATCGTTACTCTTGGCGGCACAAACCTTGGGGGACTATTCCATTGCCAAACCCTCAACAATTTGGATCAACAACGATGTTTTCTTTGAAAGTCGCAACCGCTACAGCCGTGACATCGTCGCCATAGCACAATCACAAGCTCACTCTGGCATTGCATCTTATATTGCCGCAGGGTTCTTTTGTGTCTCCTCTTCCATGCAAGGAGTTCCTCTTAGGGGTATCCATTGCGCCGCCCATCGACACCATCAGCAGCATTCATAATTCACAGATAGTTTGGTCAGCGAATCAGGCTTGCCTGTCAGGGAGAATGCCACCCTTGAGTTTACCTCGGGTGGAAATTTGGTCCTCTATGATGCTGACGGTAGCCACATCTGGTCAAGCAATACCTCCGACTGATCTGTATCTCGCATGGTGTTAACCAAGTTTGGCAATTTGGTGTTGCTTAATCACATGAATACAATTGTGTGGCAATCATTTGATCATCCTACAGATATATTGGTCCTCGGACAGTCGCTTGCCAAAGGTATGAGGCTCACAGCAAACACTTCTGCAACAAATACTATCTCGAGAAAGAATCAATTATATATCACTGTACTCCCAGATGGATTATATGCTTATGTTGGATCCACGCCACCACAACTCTACTTTTCATATATTTTTCCATCTCTGGTTGACCATATGAAAGAAAATGATCTAGAGAAGGTTACGTTCATGAATGGAAACCTCAGCATGTCAAATATGAATGATAATATCTCATTGCCAGCAGCAAAATCCACCCAGTACTTGAGATTAGATCCAGATGGACACATGAGGTTGTATGAGTATGAATTGTATGATGAAAAATGGACTGCCGTGCATGATGTAATGCGAATCAATGATTGTGCCTACCCAACAATTTGCGGGGAATATGGCATATGTACTAGGGGGCAATGTGGTTGTCCTGTTGAATTGCTAATAATAATTCAAGTTCAAGGTACTTTAAGCTGCTTGATGAATGGAAGCCAAACCTTGGGTGTGCACCGATAACTCCAATATCTTGTCAAGAAATAGAACACCATCAATTATTGACCATTCCCAACATTTCTTACTTCGATCAAAACCCCACAGTTGTGAATGCAACAAGCGTTGATGATTGTAAGCAAGCCTGCTTGAAGAACTGCTCATGCATGGTTGTTCTGTTCAGAAAAGGAGAATGCGTGTGGGTAACGAAGGTCTTCTCCTTGCAGTCAATAGAACCTACAAATGCTCTTTACAACTCCTCGGCTTACCTCAAGGTGCAGCTTAGCCCCTCTAGGGAAAACAAAATGAAGGCGCTCTTAAGTGCTACACTTGGTGCTATGACTGCGCTAATACTAATTTTCATTGTTGTCACTCTTTACCTACAAAGGAGGAGGAAGCATGAAGACAAAGATGAGGGATTTGATTTCGGTCAATTGCCTGGAATGCCGACGAGGTTTTCTTTTCAGACATTGAGTGAATGCACAGAAGGATTCAATAGGAAGCTCGGAGAAGGTGGGTTTGGGTCGGTTTTCGAAGGAAAATTAGGTGAAGTTAGAGTTGCAGTGAAACGTTTGGAAGGTGCTAGACAGGGAAAGAAAGAATTCTTGGCAGAGGTCGAGACTATTGGCAACATCGAGCACATCAATCTTGTTAGCCTGATTGGGTTTTGTGTTGAGAAGTCTGAGAGGCTTCTGGTTTATCAATTTATGTCAAGAGGATCACTAGATAGGTGGATCTTTTATTCCCATAACAATGCCCCTCTTGATTGGTGCACTCGGTGTACGATAATTATGGACATTACCAAGGGCCTATGCTATCTTCACGAGGAGTGCAGACAAAAAATTTCTCATTTGGACATCGAGCCACAAAACATTCTCTTGGATGAAAACTTTAATGCCAAAGTGGCTGATTTTGGGCTATGTAAGTTAATAAGTAGGGATCAAAGCAAGGTAGTGACTGTGATGAGAGAAATACCTGGATATCTGGCACCCGAATGTTTGACATCACGGATCACTGAAAAAGTTGATGTCTACAGCTTTGGAGTTGTCATCATGGAAATAGTAAGTGGAAGAAAAAATATTGACAACTCTCAGCCTGAGGAGGATGTTCAGCTTATAAATCTATTGCGAGAAAAAGCTCAAAACGAGCAATTGATTGATTTGATTGACCAGAATAGTGGTGATATGGTTTCACACCAGGAGGAAGTGGTTCAAATGATGAAGCTCGCTATATGGTGCCTGCAACATGATAGTATTCAAAGGCCATCAATGTCACTTGTGATTAAGGTATTGGAAGGTACTACTAGCATTAGAGCTTTCGATGCAAATTCACTCTTGTTCGTTCAAGATAATCCATCAACATACTCAATTCCATCTCAAGCATCCATACTATCTGGCCCAAGGTGAAACAAGTTGATAACAAGGAGAAATAAATTCGAAGTATGCAGTTTTGCTTTTGTATCCTATCCTATTTGTACTATGGAATTATGTTTGAAATGGCACCAAAGGACTTTTCAGGCAATATATATCATTGATTGTTTGCTGAACTTGTACCTCATGGTCTTGTACCTTCAAAAATGAGAAATCGTCTATCCTTCATGAACAATATGGCGGTTCATTCTTGACCCTGGCTTGTTCGGTGTACGAGAACATCGAGCCTTACTCATGCAACCCCTCCTACAGCTACCATATTATACTACGGGGGTGGTGTAACATCTAGTACATGAATGAAGCAGCATAACTAATTATAATAGAATTGAACAGTAATGAAATAAATGGTTGGTTTCATTTACTGAAAGTCACGTCAATGTTCATCACAATTACAAATAACAAAGAAAAAGTTTTCATTCATCAAGCACTAACTTGCATTTAACAAGGCCAAGGGAAGAACCTCATTACTCATCAGTTATATTTATAGGAAATATGAAGCCTTTATTGATTCTTTGCAAAAGTATCAAGTTGATATTCCACAAAAGAGTTCATTACTTATAAGATGGCTTTAGGAATTCCTAGTGGCTTGTATGTAGTTGTGTCTAGGTGTGTGTATACGGCTCTTTTGATGGCTTTTATTGTTGATCACGTGTCCTATTTATGGCAATGTAAACTAGAATAACTCGCGAACTGCTGACCAATTTGTATCATACACAAGCACATTACAGAATGAATTCCTAGATGGTCGGATTGTAACTGCAAATGGGATTTCAGTAAATCATGTGTGCAAGCTGTGAAGGAGAAGAAACTGGACAACCGAACTGGAAGAAAAACTGAGATTATGATTTGAAGCTCGATGTACATGCATGATTTGAAGCTCGCTGTGCTAAGATACTTCTTAACTGAACAGACATGAGGATAAACAAACATCCCACGTACACTCAAATATGCATGTAAAACAACAGAACAGGGTTGTCACTCCTCTTACCTGAACCATGTATCTTATTAGATGTAACCAAGCATTTCATTTCCCCTGCGCTATTGGCAACTCTCTATTAATCCATCCATGAACCGAAGTAAGCAAAATCCATTATACCCTTCATATTGCAGAATTTAATCTATCCACCTGCATATACATGTAGGTTTACAAACATCAGGAGATGACAACAATCAATTGATGCAAAAGCGAGTTGCAGAAATCACAGAACGCCAGACTGAACTCAGTGGCACCATTTATGGTGGAGTCAGATTAGCGTGGCAGGGTCGGCATCTCAGGAACCACCAGCAGGCGTGGCAGCCTAGCAAGCAGAGCACCCGGGGCACCCGCAGTCTTGGTGACAGCTTGGATTTAGGCACGGGCGATCGAGCAGTTCCTCCCTTTCTCCCATGCTCTTGCCCGGCCCCTTTCTGCAGGTGAGAGATCGTCAAAGCATTCCATTAATGTGACGACGGCCGCTATGGCTGGATTTGTAACGAACAATAACACATGGGGTCTTAGATTTGTGTTTGGGTCAATGCTACCAAACAAATCTAAGGGCTCAAAGTACTTCACAGAAATTTTATAGAATTTCGGACAGACTTCAGAATTCAGTTATCCATGAAGCAAATTATCATGTGTGAACTATAGATATATACTGTGTTTGGAAGTGTAGCATGTGTGAGCTATATATGTGTGATGTAAATGTTTGAACAAAGAATGTTCAGTTTTTATGATTTCAGAATGTATTTTTCGGACAAGGTCCAGAGAGCCAACAATTCAGCCAATTAAATCAAACATTTCAGGATCTACATTGATTCGGTCAATCCTGTAAATGGGCCATGTTTCATAATGCATGACAATGCACTCCACCTTCTGAGTGGCAACAAGCAAAGGTTGATGCACTCAACATGTGGGAGATATTTAATCATGAAAATATGCATAACTAATTTGGCCAATTGGCCAACAAAAAACAAGCAATCCTAAAGAGAATTCTCTCATGCGTCAATCAAACTATCGTCGCACATGAATTCCCTAGCCATCATGTACCCATGTGGTTGCCAACATCGGGTCCAAAATTGCTAAATAAAAAGTAATCACAAGCACTTCCCAAATTAAACGCATCTGACAATTTTTTTCACTGCTAAAAAAACCTCACAGGTTCCTAGGCGGCTTTATCAAACCCATCTTTGACGAAAATATCTAGGAGATACCATATTATGGAGACAAGTCCACGGTAACCATCAGGACAAGTAAGGACAACTTGCTACTACAAGCATATACACATTGTTGTTTTGCTGCATTGAGAGCTAGCGATGCCTCTCTAACTAACCCAAAAAAATATGTCTTTGAACTTTACGCATTTGTGACTGATGCCATATAACAAACAGGCATGTTCCACTCAACCCCTATGAATACTTTTGGGAAATGCAGCACCCATCATGCTTCCAAGCCTAACAACAATGAACATAAACCAAATGACCAACCCACTGAGCTTAAAAAACAAAAATAAGAATGACCAACCCACTGAGACTTGCTAACGACGTACACTCCATGGTCCTAGCATGGAGATTGGACGGGCACAAGCACACATCCACTCACTGAGTGGCGTTTTGGGACTGGCTAGCCAGACCACCCTACCACTGAAAATCCCATCCCAAAACAACTCCAAGTCCCTCGGTGAGGCCGGCCGGTCATCTCGTTTGGTGATCACATCTTCTCCATCAATTGCGGCTCAATATCATCAGGTGTGACGAACATGCCATCTTGCTTCTACTCTACAAGCTCATCTCAAGATTATTGCTACCTTTCCCCTTGTGCTAATTGAGCTTATTGTTGCCTTGCTCCTCATTCTAACTGATTCTTCTTAATTAATTACAGTTTACGTGAAGCAGCATGGGTCCTGTCATTCTCTTCTTACTGTTGGCGGCAGCTGCAACACCTTTGCTCTTGGTAGCGCCGACCTGGGGTGATGATTTCCCAATCAAACCGTCAACAGTTTCGATCAACAACAATGTTTACTTTCGAAACATCGACCCCCGTGTTGTCACTGGTTTAATACCTGTCCCAAGGCACAACCCCGAAGCTTACATTGGTGCAGGGTTTTTTGTGTCTCCTCTAGATCCATGTGCGATGAGTTTCTCTTTGCGGTATTCATTTACACCTTCCGCGATGACAATCCGCAGGTAGTCTGGTCTGCCAACCGGGCTCGCCCTGTCAGGGAGAACGCCACCCTTACGTTTACAAGAGATGGAAACTTGGTCCTTCATGACGCTGATGGTACCCATGTTTGGTCCAGCAACAGCTCGGGCCGATCTGTAGTTGGCATCATGCTCACTGAAATCGGCAATCTGGTGTTGTTTGATCATAGGAATGCAACCGTGTGGAAGTCATTTGATCATCCTACAGACACATTGATCGTTGGGCAATCACTTGAGGAAGGTATGAGGCTCACAGCAAATACCTCTCCAACAAATTGGACTGAAAATCAGTTCTATATCACTGTATGCGCGGATGGATTATATGCTTTTGTTGAATCCACACCACCACAATGCTACTTTTCGGATCTCATGGGTCAAAATAAGACAGGAAATGATCCAACAAGGGTTACATTCATGACTGGAAGTCTTACCATCTTTGGGAAGCCAGACATGCCAGATACTGATAGTTATATGCCATTATTGCCAGCAAGTGACTCCATCAAGTACATGAGATTAGAGTCCAATGGACACTTGAGGCTGTATACTTTGTCTGGTACAGAATGGAATGTGTTTGATGTACTAGGGTCCCGTTGGATGGACGATTGTGATTACCCAACAGTCTGTGGGGAGTACGGCATATGCACAGAGGGGCAATGCGTTTGTCCACTTGAATATAATTCTGGTACAAGCTACTTCAAGCTGGTGGATGAGCGTAAGCCAAACCTTGGCTGCAAACCATTAACTCCAATCTCTTGCCAACAAAGACAACAACATCAGCTATTGACCCTCCCTAATGTTTCTTACTTTGATAAGAACTACATGGTTGTGAATGCAACAAGCATCGAGGACTGTAAGCCCGAGGAGGATGTTCAGCTTATAAATCATGTAGTTCTTATAAATCTATTGAGGATGTTCAGCTCTCAGCCCGAGGAGGATGTTCAGCTTATAAATCTATTACGAGAAAAAGCTCAAAACAACCATTTGATTGATCTGATTGACAAGCATGGTGAGGATATGGTCTCACACCAAGAGGAAATGATTCAAATAATGAAGCTCGCAATATGGTGTCTGCAACAGGACAGCATCCGAAGGCCTTCAATGTCAACCGTGATCAAAGCATTGGAAGGCGCAATTAGCATAGAAACTTTCGATGCAAATTCAGTCATGCCTGTTCAAGATAATGCATCCACATATTCAGTTACATCTGAGACATCGATGCTATCTGGCCCAAGGTGAAACAGCTGGCTAATGAGCAGAAGAAATGACTCATGTGATTTGTCTTTTGTAGCATATCATATTTGTACTTTGGAAGTATATATGTTTCTAATGATTGTTCGTTCAAGTTGTATGGTTGTGTACCTTTAAAGCACAAAGTCTAGTTCTCCATGAAGATTGAAGAGCTCAATGACAGGTTCGTTCTTGACTGGGCCTCCCTAGGAGGCAGAGACGCCATGAGAAAGAACCTTTTGGCCTGGGGTTCTAAGGCTCTACTGATTCAAATCAAACAGGAAAAAAATACAAAAGGTTAGGACTCGGGACAAGGTAAAAGCAAGAAAAACTGCTTAGGTATTCAGGAGGGCACATTGAACCTTACTCATGCAACCCTCCTCTTCCGCGACCCATGTGATACAGTGCGGCAATATAACATCCAACTTCTGAAGGAAAATTGGCTACTACTCCGTTTTTTATTATTCTGATGGACTGAATCGATGAGTTCCATAATTTTTCTAAGAAGGGAAGGGACTGCTTGCGAGACCAGGTGATCCGGGAAGTAGTGTTAATAGCAAGCTCAAGTACCTCTAATCTTGTCATACATAGCAACAGCGTTAAAAACATGCACTGAATAAACTTCCTTAGTAGAGAGTAGAATAGACAACTCTCCTTCACAAGACAAAATACTACAAATTGTGCTGCTTTCGATTTCAACTAATCTTGTCACACCCCTACATTTTCAACTTCAGATGACTGAACTGAAAACGGATATACCTCCATCGCCAATTAAGCTCTCTACAGACATTACAATTCTCCTTAACTGAACCTAGTGTATCTAAAATAGACAACCAGATAAACAGAAGCTCCATGAAACTAGACGCGAAAATAACAACATCAACAACAAAAGTACAGAGCTCACACTATCGATCCATCCATGAACAGAAGTACTGAAAATCCATTTGTTAAACCTCCGTTACCGCAGAATCCATTCGCCTGCATACATTCTAACGCACATCCTCCTTGACTGAATGAATATAGCGTATCTGAAATAGAGAACAAGGGTAAACAGAGGTTCCATGATAAATAAACACAAAAATAACAGTAGCAGCAGCGAAAGCACGGAGCTCACATTATTAAGGCCCTGGATGCTAAGGTAGCTAAATTATCTTTGATTCTTCATGCCACCCTTCTATTATACTGTTTACTGTCCCGGATGCTGCAACTGTAACGGTGCTTCCAGAACAAGTATCTGACGACAAAGCATTTGTTCCTGAAGATGGGGTTCAGTTAACTGAAGAAGGTTCAGAGAAGGAAGCTGTCATGTCCAGCCCACACATTCTGCAGAACAAGTGACTGACGACGAAGCACCTGCTTCTCTCACCTACTCCGTATTCAGATTTACATTCCGTGTAGAAACTCTGAACCTGAGCAGATTCAGAGTTACAGATACTACAATGGATTCGATCAAAAGTTCAGATATCCCCACAAAAAGTAGATGGAAATTCAGATATGCCTTCAAAAGGGTGTGCTATAGATATTAGTACCAATCTAAATGTTTCAGAATGTGCTATAGACGCGAAAACAAGCATTCTGTTTTGTTTGACATGCAAATGTTCCGCAGCAATGCACGAAATATCTGGTTTCAGAATGTGTTACGACAGTCACGATGAATCTCGCAAGCCGTATTCCGCTGACATTGCATACATGGACTTGGTTTGATCATCCAACTAGACTACCTACTGGCAAGAGGGCCGCCTCGACACAAACGGTCAGGTTCAGAGGTTTACACACTCTTTCTCACGCAAGAGAGAAAAGCAAAATGTATATCTAGAAACCCTCGCTTGGCCTCCTTCCATTCCACGCCTTGCCAAGCATTGCGGCGGCCTCTGACAGGCTTCCAGACACCTGGGAGTAAGCAATCAACGCCTCCTCCTCGACTTCCGTGAGGCCGGCTTGGCGCGGCGGCGGGGCGTGGCTGTTGCTGCGGCCAATTCTTGATCCAGACCGTCGAGGCCCCTCATGACGACCTCATAGTACCGTTCATCCTCACAGGCGTGCCGCGCTAGGCCTAAAAACTTATCATGTAGCACGGAGTGCCTGCATTGCTGGCATGTGTCCATCTGCGGTTCACCGCGGCAGTGCATCTGACATTGCAGCGGCTTGGCTGTCCAGCGTGGCAGGACGTGTAACTTTGGTATCTCATTCACGCCCAGGTGGATCATCACCTAAAATAAATCGCAGTCTGAAGATCTTGCAGGGTGTATGTACATATGGCAGCTAAGGATGCAAGATCAGAATTCTTCAGTAGCAATGGATGGAAGAAAACTGTTACCTTGACGGCATGGCAGCAGAGCATCCCCGTGTGCTCAAATTGCTTGCGCATGCACTGAACGCCTCACTGTCTTCTCTAACATTGACCTCATATTCCACCCTAGACCATTTCTCCCTGGTTTCACTGCTCGGATGCCGTGCTATGTACTTCAGGTTGGGGATGACTGCCTCCACCATGTAAGATTCAGATTCGCGTATGGCTTGCACAAACAGTTCGTAAACCGGTCTTGTGTACACCTCGCTGGCGTGCTTCTCGATTGGCAGATTTCTTTTCAGAGCAATCTCATACTGCACGAAAGCAATAATTCGACATAGCTTAGTCTCAGCTCATCAAGAACACATCACAGAAAATCTGTTAATTTCCTTTAGTTAAGCTTACCATAGTAGTCTGCTTATCCTCAAGCCCATAGTCCGGTTCATGATCGGACCGCAGTTCCACGTACTGTTGAACGAAAAGCTCCATTGAGCAATCCCGTGGAACATGTTGTTTCAGTAAGTGTTTCGCGCTCTCGCTCTTTTGTGTGCTAGTCAGTGTAGCACAGAATGTGTCACTGAAGTATGCCTTAACCCACTTATGCCGAACCTCATAGATCTCCTGCAGAAATGGGTGGTTCTCCAAACCATGCTTTTCTAGCAGCATCTCCCATGCTCTCTCAAACTCATGAGTCGTCAGCGTGTCGGTCAGAATTCTGTGGAGCTCCACCCGGAAGCTACTGGTTTTGGTGTAATGAAAACCGAGGTACTCCTTTGCCCTTCCAAGGACATGCCACTTGAACCATCTGTGTGTGGTGGATGGTAGTACCTCCAACACAGCTTCCTCAATTGCCTCGCAGCGATCTACAGAGTTTTAAGCAAAAAAAGTTAGCTGGCTGCGCTGCAGCAAAATACTATTGGGTAGGGAAAAGTGTGTACAGAAGTAATCTTACCGGTCAGTATAGTTTGGGGGTGTTTCCCACCCAATAATTGGAAGAACTGACTCAACACCCATTTGAAGCTCTCCGTTTTCTCGTTTATCATCAGCACCCCACCAAGCACTATGGTCTCAAAGTTGTTGTTGACTCCAACAAAAAGGTCGAACGGCATTCCATACACATCTGATCTGTAGGTTGTGTCGAATATAATCACATCACCAAAGTATTGGTATTGAACGCTCTGGCCACTGGTCCAGAGTAGTGGCCTTACTCTACAGTTACTATCAACCTGCAAGCCAGAATATTCAAATGTTGGATCCTTTGCTTTGATCCTAGCAAAGGTTTCCACGGTCTTTCTGAGATCCTCAGACAGCAGATCCTTTGCTTCACTGTCGGCAATGTGTGGCACATTGTTTTCCCTTAGTTGGCGAATCAAGTCCCTTGTGTTCTTGTCGATACTACTATGAGACTGCCAAGATGACCTCTGCGCACACGTCTTAGAAAGTGGATGGCTATGCCCCACTTGATGTTCGCACACACACCATCCGCCGTCTCTGGATCTCAGCAAAAGAATCGACGCCGTGCATTCACACCGACGGAATGAATTGCTGTCCCTGTTTGGTTTCCCTATAGAATATAACATTTTTCCAAGCATTGGTACTGGGTTCAGATCAACAACAGAGAAAACAGAAGCACTACCTTAACTCCTGGGGGAGGATGAATGCCATACCTCACACGCGCAAACAAATTGCTGTATGCATTTAGTTCCATGAGAATCCACACTGCTTGCTCCATAGCTAACTCCGAATCCAGATTCCCAGGAATAAATGTTGTAGAATTCATAGGCTTCTTCAAGAGAAACAAAGCCAGTCCCCACGGTTGGGTTGACCACAGCCTCAGTTTCCCTCTGCTGGAACCCTGCAATTGCCTTCTCCAGTGCGCTGACACGATACACAGAAGCAGATCCATGTTCATCTCCCAGCCGTTCCCTACAAAAATTGTGCATAGATTGGCAGTAAGTTGATGAATGGGAGTACAATTTCCTTAATTTACATGAGCCGGCACACAACAGAGCATCATCTAAAGGTAACATTCAAAAAGTAGTGAAGCATCCATATATTTCACGTATCTGAATCTCAATCTCCGGACTGCAGTTAGCAAAACTGTAGCATAGCAATGCACCCAGGCTATGAATGTTTCTTTGCCTATCCATATGCATAGAATGCTCACAAAGTGGGAAGCATCAAATGAGTGCAAATGACAAGACTGAGATATGTACTGCAAGGTCAAGAATGGGCTCTTAACTAGCACCAGCCTGCAAATAACTAAACAAACCTAGTTAATATATCTACGACAGGGCTGTGAATTTCAATCAATGGGAGTCGAGTACTGAGTACATGCTCTGGATTGGGATTATAGTATCTGCGCAGATCGCTCGATGCATTTAGCTGTCACAGGAAATGGAACTGTTCATAATGATTTACCACATGCTTGGAGCAGACAAAATCTGAGAGCCTGACTAAATTTTTGGGCGCACACCACAGGCAGCAAACTACTCGTAACAACAACTCAAAACCCTAACCACCAAATCCTTGTAGATTACGTAGTCAAGGATTCCTACATCCAGGGATTAATTAATTAATCCGCATGCCCTGTTCCATGGAATTAGGTCGCATTCATCCAGATCCATCCAACCTCCGCATCCGCGGGCCCCAAAAGAGACGGGGTAAATGGCATAGAATGTTCTGAATGATTTTGCCTATCTAAACATAGAAGACTGAAATATGTAGTGCGAGTTCAAGAATCAATTTGCACCAGCCGGCACATAATGAAACAAATCCAGTATATCTACGGCTGGCTGTGAATTTCAATCAATGGGAGTAGGGTACTGAGTACATGCTCTGGATTGGGATTATGCAATTAGTTGTCACAGGAAATGCAACTGTTCATAATGATCTACCACAGACTTGGAGCAGACAAAAGCAGAGAGCCTGACTGAATTTGTTTGGGCGCAAATCACAGGCAGCTAACTAACTGCTAGTAATAACAACAACTTTCCTTTCTTTTTTCGGGGAACAACTTAAAACCCTAACCCCCAAATCCTTGTGGATTAACTGATAACGGAGTCCTGTTCCATAGAGTTAGGTCGCAGTCATCCAGATCCAGCCAACCTCCGCGGCCCCCGACAGAGAGAAAAAATAAAAGAAAACTGAAGAGCAGACAGCGCCTAGCGCCACGGCGAGGCGAGTACCTAGGAGGAGGAGGAGAGGCGGCGGCGGCGCCATTGGCGGGCGGGTGCGGCGCCTCCGAGTCTTCCTTCATCTCGACCCTGTACCAACGAAACGAACCACCTGCGGTTAAGAACTTCGCGGGCCGGGCCGGAGCGGCGAGGTTGAACAAGGAGGTGGTAGGAGAATGGATGGATGCCGGCTGGGCTGACCTCGGCTGCTCCTTCCCCGGCCAGCGGCGTCAACTCCGCGGCCGTCTCTGTCGCCCGCGGCGGTTGGGACGTACGGCGGATGAAGAAGAATATTCTTTTCTCTCGAGTGAATTACACTTTACTTTTTTTAGGGTGAATTACACTTTCTTTACTAATAGGTTTAGTGAATCAGACCTCGCACCACATAGACTGTCAATTTTCTCTACTTTTCTATACTACTCCATATACTCCGTATTAAACAAGCAAACATATTATTTCCGTTGCTCAAAAAAAAAACATATTCTTCTTCAAGCGCACCCGAAAGCACATACACAGAACAACCGAGAAAAAAATACCACCACACGATCCGGCCCACCTAATTAGATCTAACCATCAACATAAAATTTAACCCTTCTTTGTGTATGTTTAGCAATTTATGAAAGCGGACGAAACTCTGTCATATCTAATGAACCCCTGTTGGCCCGCGTCCTGAAAAAAGAAAGAGCAATCTGTTCTAGAAAAATAGGCACAATTAACGGCAATTAACACGTCGTCCCGCAGCAGCCGGCGTGGCCGCCTCCGGTGGGCGGCACACGGGCCCTCCTAGCCGGCGTCGCAGTCAGCAAGCAAGCCTGCGAAGTGGCATGGTGGAGCAGCCCCGGCGTTTCAGTCATCAATAATAACTAGGCTTGTTTCGCAGCCTCAAGAAGTACCCCAACTCTTACCTCGACTCAAGAAGCCCCGGCTCTGCCCACATCTGTATTGTATGCGCAGCCTCAAGAAGTACCCCAACTCATACCTCGACTCCGTGAAACTCAACAAAATGTTTGTGGCCATGCTCCGCAGCAAACAACTTCGGTGATTGATTCATATTTACCTCTATATCAGTTGACATCATTCTACATACAGTGTAGCATTATTTTCAAGATCTGATTTCTGAACACCTCTTGCTGTAATAGTAATACAAGGCTTCCCTTAGCTGGTATCATGTGAGGTACAAGCTGAGGAGATTCTCGAGGATTTGATCGCCAAGACTCCCGAGTTCAATGACCAACTGCGGTTGCCCAACCGCCGAGACAGGCCACACCACATTCTCCCCATAGGATCCTGGTATGTTCCTCCTACTTCAAATTCTCACCCATGTGTGTGACTGATCTTCAGTTCCAGTTATAATTAGTATGTCTTAAATTTATCTGCTAAATTATTGATATTTATACTTCATGTTTGGGGTTCTATTCATGGGCACTAGGCTAGGCACTTCTCGACACTGCTACAATTATTCTAGAATGTCTTTAAATTTGCAATGCTCATCAGACCACGTCACGTTTCCAGTACAGGTTTTCCAGTCAACTATTCAGATTATCGACCGGGGTCGATATTTTCAGTCCTTCTGAGTTTGCAACCTGCTCCATAGATGATAGTGATTCAGTCATGGAAATTTCAATGTGTGACGCCCGGATAATTACGCTACAGTAAACCCTCGTTAATGGTGCCATGTCATCACATTACTGTTGCTAATCTTCGGTTGATCCAAGTCACAATCCAAATTCAAATTTAAAATAAAAGTCCAAGATTCAAATTTCTCAAACATGAAAACAAAATGTTCAAAGTCTTGTAAATAATCTCTGGATATTTTTCCTGTTGAAATCCATATTTTATAAATTATTTAAATGCCCTTAAATGAATAAAGCAGAGGTCAAAATAATATTTTTAAATCACTTTTAAATTTACAAAAATTCTAAGGCTTTCCAACTGCTTCTTAAACTTCTTGAGGCAGTGCTAAATACTACATAATAATTATTGAGACAAGTTACACTTTTTACAAAAGTCTTTTGGAGCAAAAGAAAATGCAAAATAGAAAAGACAAAAGGAAAACTCCCATGACTGCCTTTGGGCCTCGGCTAACTGGCCGGCCCAGTCGACCACCCACCCGAGCCAGCCCACCTGACCTCCCGGTCGCTCCCCCCTTCCTGTTCCTCTGTCTCGGTCGCTACAGGGGCATGGATGCCCCGGACCACCTCGCCGGCGTCATCGCGAGGAGGATAAGGCCGCCACCCGCGCCTCCTCGGGCTCCTCCCCTGCCACTCCACTCACCCCAATTCCTCCTCCCCCAGATCTCGCTTCCCCTCACTCTCTCCCGCGGCGGATCCCCTCCGTCCCGACGCCGCACCTCCGCGGCCACGAAGCCCCTCCAACCTCGTCGGCATGTCCCCGACCTCCGCCGTCCTCCCCTACTTCCTCTACAACGACGTATTGGACCGAGGGCGGCTACAAAGATGACCCCGGCGAGCTCTTCATCCACCGTTGCCTCGCCAGTCGCCGTCGCCAACTCCGGCAGCCTCTGCTGCTCCTAAACCGTTTGTCGGCCGCCTTGCGCCGCCAGGTGAGCTCCCCATCCCCGCGCTCGTCTCCCCCTCAATTCCATGTTCCGTTGTAGGACGCCGTCCGCCGCGCCTCGCTTGTGTCACCGTTCCCCGCCCCGTGTCCGCCTGCAGTAGCCGATGCACGCGTTGCCTCTGGCTTCGCCTGCACCAGCTGCGAGCGCCACTAGCCTCGCGCTCGCTCGCTGCGACCGCCCGTCCCTGCATCGCCCATCTCCGGCCACCGCTGGCCCCATCCGCGCCCCGGCCAGCCTCGCCTTCCCCGCATGCTGGGCGCCTGGGTACGCCCCGTCCTGCAGCTCGACGCTCTCCTTGGGCGCGTGCCCAAGCGGGCTGGCGCCCCAATGCCCACGCCCCAGCGCCCGGCCCGCGCTGGCGCCGCCCTCCATCGGCGTCGCCCTCCGCCGGTGCCGCCGCACCGCCCTCCGCCGGTGCCGCCGCACCGCCCACCACCGCTGCCGCCGTGGCCGGCGCCCACCGGCGCCGTCGCGCCCTTCTGGGCGGGCTCCCCGTCGCCTAGGGGGGATTGCCCGCACCCGGTTCCACTCCCCAGCGCCCGTTAGGCCCCCTCGGGCATATGACATATGGGCCCATGCCCTTGTTTAGATAAAAAAAAGTGTAAAAAAGCGTATTAAAAAAATTAATTAGTTAGTTAAACGCTTAATTAACTTAATTAATTAATCTTAATTAAACTAATGAACTAGATTAGTTAACTTAATCATTAGTTAGATAAATGTGTGTATGACAGGAGGGTCCCACCCCTGTTGACCAGTCAAACGTTGACTGGTCAACTGGGTCCCCCTGGCCCACCTGTCAGCCACAGGGTACACTCTTGAGTACACTGTGCTGGGTGCACCTCGCATTTTAGCATTTATTTCCGTATTAAAATTAATTCCAAAATATTGTTTAAATCTTTGAAAATTCGTAGAAATTAAATCGTAGCTCGGATGAAAAAGTTTTCTACATGAAAGTTGCTCAGAATTTCGAGACGAATCAGGGTAGGCAGTCCGTTCGTCTGCCACACGTCCCTAGCATAGCGAACATGAAACATTTCCCCTCCGTTTCATCTGTCCGAAAATGCCAGACTTCGGGAAAACATTCCCGGATGTTATCCCCCTTCGCCGGTAACGTGTAGCACCGCGTTAGAACACGTCTAGCTCTTCATGTTGTCCTGTTATGCTCTTGCTTGCTACGTATTTACTGTTTCTTCCCCCTCTTCTCTCCGGTAGACCCCGAGACTGCCGCTGATGCCCCTGTGATCGACTACATCACCGACGACCCTCCTTCTTGTCTGAGCAACCAGGCAAGCCCCCCCCCCCCTTTGATCATCCCGATATCGCTCATTCTATACTCTCATGCTTGCATTAGATTTTGCTACTGTTATTGTTTGCTCCTATTCTAATGAATAGCCTGCTTTTGTACCTTCTTATTGTTACCTACCTGCTTATCCTAAACTGCTTAGTATAGGTTGGTTAGTGATCCATCAGTGACCCCACTTGTCCTTGTTGCCCCTGCTTCATCATCGATGTGATCGACGACCAGAGCCCGACACCTCATATCGCATCACGCCCCTTTAGTTGCTCGACTCTGCAAAGCTACTATCGAGTGTCGAGGGTGATCCCTCGTAACGCACTCCTGATGATAATTCTGTAGTATAGCTATTCGGTCGTGGTCATCGAGGGTGATTTCCTCTTTGACCATTACCGATACGGCTCTGTCGTTCAACACCTCAAGTGTGAACCTCGAGGGTGGTCCCTCTTACGTTCACCTTGATGATTACATTGAGTGGAATCCACCGGGGGTGATTCCTCGGGTTTCCCGCTTGATGTCTGGACACACAGTTACCTTGACTTTACTGGAGACCGTTGTGAAAGCCAGGCGGGCCCGGAGAGCACCCATGCAATGTGACAATGGCGGCTGGCTGTTTAGCGGTATCACCCGGGAGGGGGTGATAGCTCTGGACTTGTCCCGACAGCCGTCACTCCTTTTAATAATGCACTAACAGGTTTGGGTATTTGTTCTGAGTTGGCCTTTGGCCTTTACGCACTAACCACTACGCGAGAATAGTTATGGGCCTCGACGTCGCAGTATCAGCCGAAGCTTTGTCAGACGTCCAGTTCAGCATTGCGGCACGGCCCGGTCGGCGCCCCAGTGGAGGTGGCCTGTATCGCCCTGCATGTAACGATCCGGAGTGCAACGGGCGATGGGCCCAGACCCCAGAGTGCTTAGGATGTAGACCGGCAGGGACCTCTCTGCTGAGCCTAGGTAGGGCTGCGATGTGTTGATCTTCCGAGGGCGGGCATTGACCCCAGAAAGGTGTGTACGGCCAAAGTGATCGAGCGTGTTGGGTAACGTGGTGCACCCCTGCAGGGAAGACATATATTCGAATACCGTGTCCACGGTAATGGACGTTCAGACTTGTATCCTGATCTTATAGAACTAGAAATGGATACTTGATATGTGATGGATATGTGGCTCCGGGATTGCTTTCTCGCAGGGAGTCGAGGAAGGATCTCTGGGCATTAATGTTACAAAATGCTTGTTAAATATTATAAACTGCTATTCTTTACTCTTCTACATGCTGCAAGATGCTCGGAGCTGCAAGAAGATGCTAGTCTTCGATAGGCTAGGCATTCCCCCTCTATTCTGGCATTCTGCAGTTCAGTCCACAGATACAACCCTTCCATTTGATACTAATGCATACTTAGTATAGATCTGATGCTTGCGAGTACTTTGGATGAGTACTCACGGTTTCTTTGCTACCCCCTTTTTTCCCCCTTCTTTCTTCTTTCCGGTTGATGCAACCAGATGGTGGACCTTTGGAGCCAGATGCCACCGCCGATGGATGCTGCTACGTGAAGACTGCCGAAGACCAGGAGTAGTTAGGAGGTCCCAGGAAGGAGGCCTTGCCTCTTCGATCGTTGATGTTTGTGCTAGCCTTCTTAAGGCAAAAACTTGTTTAACTTATGTCTGTACTCAGATATTGTTGCTTCCGCTGACTCGCTTGTGTATCGAGCTTTTGTATTCGAGGCCTCGAGGCCCCTGGCTTGTAATATGAAGCTTGTATGTCTTTCTTTTGTGTTTAGAGTTGTGTTGTGATATCTTCCCGTGAGTCCTTAATCTTGATCATACACGTTTGCGTGTATGATTAGTGTACGGTCGAGTCGGGGGCGTCACACAATGCTTTCTTCAAGTGTCCGGAAAACTCATTCAACGCACGTTTGCCAGAAACTGTAGATTAGCAAGCCTAACGCGTGTTGAGCATGTTAGTATATGTGTGGGCAGGAGTGAAACTATAGATTATGGTAGAGACGAGTTTCCAAAAATAAGTCTTCGAGACGGCGCTGCTGCTGCTGCTGCTCCTCCTATGGCAAAGGGGAGGCTGCAGTTTGAGATCTTCAAGGAGGAAACGAAGACATGGTTGCTTCTTGGAGAGGTGAGTTGTTTCCTTGCAGCAAAATAAATCTCTAGAGTTGTTTAACTGAACCTTTTCCACTGTCGTTGTTATGATGAAATATAAAAATACTTGCACGAATTGTTATTGGTCACTCAATGCCTAAGCTATTGTTGGTTAATTTGGAATTGGATTGTACTCCAACAGTCCATAAGATGGCATTTCCAGATGTGGTAGCTAATTTCAGAACTTAGCATAATTTTCTAAAAATATGGCTGGGCAGTATGAGCCGACCACAGGGGAGGATATTTTAAGAGAATAAACTGATTGTACTTGCCGAATTGGTACTAATAAGTTGATGTTCCAAGTTCCTACAGAACCACAGGGGTTCTTTTGTTATCTAAAAATGCTTCTAATATGTAATTCATCTAAAGAGTGTTTTAGTGTTGTGATTCAGCCCTCCTGCAAGCGGTCATCTTGGAGCTTTCCATTGCCTCCTGCAAATGTCATCTCCCAGCTCGTGGCCTGGCCCCCACGTTTTTTCTTACTGTAGTACGCTACAAAGGCTTTGCTATTGGTTATTTTAACTGATCACAATACTCCGAATAGAAACCGTGATAATAAGATTGCCCCTTTTGTGTTTTCTATAGAAAGTAGCCTCCATGCTTCTCAAATATGGCTGCTGTTTTGTGCAGAGGCTTTCACTTACAGAGAAGCACATAGATGGAGAAAAAAGGTGTGTTGAAAGGCAATCTGTTTCAGGTACATACTCTGTACTGATTAAAACATATGAGCAAGGTTGCCAAAATGATATTCTATCTCAAAATGTTTTCTAAAACCTGGCCTCATAAATTTTGTTGTCTTATTAAGAAGTATCGTACATATTTGTTCTCTACGTCTTTTTGTCCATAGCAGTCACATGGCAAGTACAAGGAACATCATCACTATAACAGTGAGGATGAAATAAGAAATTGAGGTGATCAATCAAGCCAATAAATTGTATCATATGCTTCTGAATGAAGAGGTACCTATGCCCAATATTTCAAAATCAAATATCGGAATGGTGTTTTTCCTTTTGTTTACTCTTATTTGTTGCAGAGCAAGGCGACTGATGACGAGCACTTGTGTTTTTGACATGATGCACCTCTGTTTTTTTCGACCTTTGATTCATGTATATGTAAATTATATGGAAATGTATCATATGAAATGTAAATTCATAACTCTATGGTTGATGTAATCTAGCCTATTGATATATTCTCAATATTGAAATACCTATTAATATGAAGTTTTTTTTCATTGGTTTCTTTTTTTTTCCTGATAGTTATAATAGACTAGGATATATCACTCCCTGCTTTGTGAAACCATTTTTTAAACACTATTTTGCCAAACCTGACACCCACATAACCCTTGCTCACGTTTGAACTATGAACTCATCACTTAAATACCCCACTAAGTTTTATTCCGCATGGTTTGACGTGCATTGCACGTGCACATTTACTAGTGTTCCGGGGTCACTTATTACCCCTCCCTCCGTCTTCCTCCGTGTGCACGGAGGCAAATGTCTCGAATGTGTGTTGATAAAACAGTGTAACATCATTGATCAATTTCTTCTTTTCTGGCTCTTGCTTCTGTATATAACGCCATGGCCTTGTCCATGACCTTGGCATCCAATAAAAGCTGCGTTCTTTTTTTGCTGCAAGGATGAGTAGACATGTACTCTTTCAACGATGATGTATTCCCACCGACCTTTCCGAGCTTCTAATAGACCTTAGGGCAATGCGTGGATCAAAACCAGCGGAAGCGAGCAGCATGATTCCAATGTGATCCGCCTCTATCTCCATCCTACATAGGATATATAGGCAACATGTATCGATCTTGCATGGAGAATAACTTTTACGAAGAAAAATAGTTGTAAATCAGCATGAACGATATGATGTCAAACCGAGTATATACTTTCGTGAGAAAGGCAGGCTGAGGAGGTATTCGGTCAGCTTATCAATCAGGTCCGGCGCATTGATAAAGATGAGCAGGAAAACCGTGAGCATGAAAATCCACATGTGCTTGGTGAGCTTCTCTGCGGCGTGCCTTGCAATGGCGTGCGCAACCTACAAGCAAAATTACACAAGATGCATGCCAAGTTACAAGGGAGTCCACCGTCCGGCCGGCTGCTACGAGACGATACAAATAACCACCCAATCTACCTAGCACGGTACATACATACCTCGTGCCCTAGCAGATGGTTACCACCACGCCGAGCGTGAGCTCTCCCGAGTGCGTGAGGACGACGAAGTGACGGCGGTTGGTGTAGGGCACGGTCTCGAAGGTGCCGTAGCAGATGGTTACCACCACGCCGCCGACAATGACGACCCCCCGCGAGACCTATTTGGAATTTCATGGTGGAGGGACTTCTCGGTCGCCTGGAGGAGTAGTACCGTGGGCGTGGGACCGCTGGCGCGTGCGGCGACGACGGCGGTGGTCGACGCTCGAGAGAGTCACGGTGGAAGAGGCGGCCAAGGCCGGGCGATCGCAGGGCCTCGTGAGATGGCCGCGTTGACGGCGCGCGGTAGCAGCGCAGGGCGGTCGCCGACGGCGGTGGAAGAGGAGTTCGGATAGCGGGCTTGGACCGGAGAAGCCCAGACAGCGCGGGGCGGAGATTCCTGATCAAGGAGCTCATGTTCTCTCAGTTAGATTGGTGGATCCTTTCGGGGCGCCGCCGCGCGCCGCTCGGCAGGATGCCTCTTGGGGACGGGCGCTCCTGGATACATATCGTATAATAATGTCGTCTACGTCGTGGTGTGCTCGATCGACAGGTTGCCATGATTTATTCGCCATATATACCTGTTGCCATGTCGGTCTAGGTCAAGTCTGCGATGGAGGGACCTCAACTCGTTACCTTTTCATCCCACGTCAATCGGCGGCCCTTGCCTGATTTTTTGGGCACAAATCGGCAGTCGCTCTTACCTAGCTATCCTAGCCGATTTGACGTCGGGGCAAGGACAAGGAGTTGCCTGTGGATTTCACACCCAGGCGCAGCGGATGCGTTGCTATGAACGATACGGAGATTTTTTCCGATAAATGATGGATTTTATTGGCTCAAAATGAAGCATTAAGAGGATACACACACAAAGAGCATATATTCGACTTCTGCATAGTTAGGATGCACACAGCCAACACAACACATACAAGGATGAAGTATTGTCGATCAGCCTCGATCAAGTCTGCCATTGAGGGAGCTGTTTTCATCCCTGGCTTTATTATTATGTTTTGTCCAATGTGGTACGACCTTCCTCTTTTTTTTCTTTTTGCGAATAAAGTCTTGCATCACTCAAGGTTTACGAGTTACAATCCCGTCCCACAATATCCATGACCTCATCTGGACCAGAGCCTAGCCAAACCGCGGTTCGGCGTTGCAACCTACTCCCTCCGTTCCAAAATAGATGACCCAACTTTATACTAAAATTAGTACAAAGTTGGGTCATCTATTTTGTGATGAAGGGAGTACAAAATTTGGCCATGAAATGACTAGCACTATTACAGTTTCGACAGATATGCGTAATGCAAGAATCTCTCTCACTCATACTACTAATAATCCTCTAATAATAAAAGCATACTTTGATTTGTTTCCTTGTCCATCTCTGATCATTGTAACCACCCCCGGATAATCTGATTCGATCCCAACAGGTAGACCACTCCATTGTAATGCCAGCATAACACCTTCAGAGATAGCTAATAACCTAGCTTCCAAAATATCGGTACATGTGAACAGGTACCTTCAGGAGCTGAAAATAATGGCACACTCATGGTCCCTAAGTATCATACCCGCACCTGCATTACCTTCCGAAACAGATCCATCAGTATTCAATTTTACTTGTCCCGCCTCTGGTCTAGTTCTTGGGATAGTAGACCTTTAACAACCTTGCACAAAGACTATTAGGAAACTCCAATAATCTACAGGCTTGCCGAGCCAACAAAGCCTGATTGAATAGACGAAAATGTTTAAAGCCAAGACCACCTTGAGATTTTAAAAACACTCACAATGTACGTGGGTATTGATTGTGCAACAGCCTCGATTAAAATTTCCTTCCCTCTCTGAGCGAGATGTCCATCGTAAGAGAAAAGGCGCTTGGTTAATTTAACTTTAAGCTTTTGGAACCTCCCTTTTGACATTTTACCATCCGGAGCAGGCAAGCCTAAATATTTCTCACCAAAACTTGCTGAAGTTACTTGAAGCACATTTTGTTGTTCACAGGCTTTAAAGCATAACAACGTGTCATCAACAAAAACAAGATGACTCCTGGTGCCCTTCTGGTAATTTTTAGTTCAGAATTTTAACCGGAATCAATTTCCTTGTTGATAATAGCAGAGAGACCATCAGCAACAAATAGGAATAGATAAGGGGAAAGTGAATCACCTTGCCGTATCCCACGCGGCGGTGCAAAAGAATCCAAGATGGCTCCATTAAATTTTACGGAGTATCTCACCAAGGTCACACACGCCATAATCCAATCAACACATCGGTGCGCGAAGCCAAGCTTTTGCATCATTTGCCTAAGATGATTCCAATCAACCCTGTCATAAGCCTTCCTCTAAAAGTATGGGAACCTGAGGTTCATAGGGTCTCGTCCTCCGATTCTAGTACCAGCAGAGGGATTAAAATTTCAACCAAAAACTCAAATTCCAGTGATTTTTGTCGGTGTCAAAATATTCATAGCCTTGGAATTTTGAGCCCTATATAAAATAATTTCAAACCAAATTCAAATTCAATCAAAATCCATTTAAATTAAGTGAGTTTCAATAGACGGAATCCCCCCAAAACATAAAACACTGAAATTTCAAGAGTTCGGTGAGGTCCGATTATCTTTTTGTTACTAGATTTTTCAACCTTCACTACGGGAAAATGTTCTACGCCTAGTGCTCCATAGTTCGCCGAGTGCTTCCCAAAATAAACACGCCAAAGGTAAGACACTTAGTAACCACAATCTTTTGCCATATACGCCACCAATGGATCGACACTCAGCAAAGTACGTGAAAAGATGTAACAACCGAACTTAAATACTCCCTCCGTTCCTAAATATTTTTCTTTCTAGATATTTCAACAAGTGATTACGTACGGAGCAAAATGAGTGAATCTACACTCTAATATATGTCTACATACATCCGTATGTGGTATTTCACTTGAAATCTTTAAAAAGACAAATATTTGAAATGGAGGGAGTAGCAACGTATCTTATATAAATATCTAAAAAGCCAAAGTCTTTTCTAGCAGAACATGTACCGGGTAAACATCTGCCTTTCATTAGCTTCAAGATCCTTGTTTTTTGGACTCATATGCTTGTGGTATTCTGTGTATTTGCTTTGCCTTTTACGTGGTATAGAAAATCAATGTCACATAAGAGGAGGGTCCCATCACCTTTTGTGCCAGAGAGGACGTAATGTGCATGGATGACTCTGCCATTCGCCATCTCTCTCCAATGGAAAATTGTAGCATTAATTTTCTTTGTGTTTTCTGTATCTTTTAAACCAAAATTCGCTTTTTGATTTTTTTATCTTTGGAATCTATAACTGTATATATTACGCGGGACCGGAAGATGAAATTGACATGCAACTGTATATATATAATGTGAAACAGAAATATGAAATTGAAATTGAAATTTCCAGACCGCGTCCATTTGAATTTCCAAATCAATTTCAGTACCACGTCCATTTCATCTCCCACATATTTTAATTAATGTGAGACTGAAAAATAGAAATAAATTTTCACCTCATTGTATCGCCCATGTACCTTGGTCTATGCTTTACCTATAAAAAGCGGGGCGGGAGCCTGTTTCGAGAGAGAGTACTCATTGATGCATGTGGGTATGGGACATAATAAGGTAGCTCACACACTTGCTCGAATGGGTGAGTATTTTATAAAAAAAACTATCATATTTGGGGCTGCCGTCCGACTAACCTACCACATTCAAAATAGTGACAGAAAACTACCAAAATTTTCTAACTTTGTGACTAAAAACTACCAAGTCGTGTTGATGATCGTCTTAGCCATTTTAAACGAGTTTCTGACATGGCTGGCCCACATGGCACGTCGACTCCCGCCCTAACTGCTAACAGTGCACGCTTACCGGCCGTTAGAGTTGCCGCTCGGTCGGAACGAGCCGAGCCAGGTGAAACCAGCTGACCGTCTCGACCTTCCATCAACCCCCCCCCCCCCCCCCCCCCGGCGCGTTGACTCTCTGCTTCATTCCTCCTCTTTCTCTTCTCACACCCTGGCTCTAGCAACGCGGGAGAGGATGCCTTCGTGGCCCAACAGCAATGAGCCCTCTGACAATGACGAGTACGTGCACAAGTTCATCAGCATGCAGATGGAGTACTTTGTAAGTCAGGTTACTCCGTTCTCTCCTCTGCGAGAGTTAGGGTTAGAATTAGAATTGATTATCTACTCGTACCACCGTCTGCCTCCGCCATCGCCATGGACCAGATGAGATTAGCAATCTCTGTCAAGAGGATTGTAAAGAATCACCTTGATTAAATGAAATTTTCTTTTTACACAGAATAAAATACATTCATCTCATGTGTAACTTTGTGAGGAATAGCATCAAGCACAACCTCAAGATCATGACAAGGCTCCGAGGTGAAAAGATTATTATAGAACTGTTGAACCATTCCTTTATTTCGCCTTGTGAGTCGCAAGAAGAACCATCATCACGCAGTAGAGAATGAAGTGTTGGAGTTAATCAGGGCATGTACAATGGTGCTATCTTAGGAGTGCCACGTAGGATAGATGATGAGGTGGAGGAGAGAGAACACATAAGAAAAGGCTTGTCTTTTCTTATTTAAGATAAGACAAGAGGTGATCTCTTAGCACAATATGTCTCACCACATTTTTAGGAATTGCTAGTTATTGAAGATAAGGCTAAGAGATGACCCATTGTATACAAATTTTTTTGTCATCTCTAAATCACATGCAAGACTTAAGATAAGACTATCTTATCAATCATTGTACATGCCCTCATGACTGATTATTTGGCCGGCTTGGACTAGGAGACAGTAACCGTGTAGAAATAGTATTGGCTAGGTTAACTAATACTTTTCCTTGCAAAAAAAAAGGTTAACTAATACTTGACGCTTATTTTCACTCGAAAGGAAAACACGATAGTCCAGTCCAGAGGCACGGCCCAACCGCGCACCTTTCCCCCTCCTCTCCCAAGGAAATCTCCAAGCCCTAGTGCCTTCCTAGTCATGGCGGCCGGACCACAGCGCTCCTCCCCTCCTCCGCCGCCTCCCATGCCGCCCGGCCGCCGCCGCCCCGACGACCAACCAGAGCGCTGGGTTGAAGACTCTGACTCCAAACGCCCCGAGGAAGATCAACATACGGTCGCTCCAAACCCTGGACCATCATCCCCAACGCAATACACCGAGAAAGATCAGCCGGCACCTCAACAAACGCCCACTCCAAACCCTGGACCCTCTCCAGCGCATGATGTGCAGCTGGCTCAAAGGTCTGCGCTTTTTATCGGAGCTATTTGTGCCAATGCCGCTGAAACCATCACATGGTATGAATTGTAAAAGAAAAACCTGAAGGTTATTGTTTGCTGCAAGTAATCCACAATTACGAAATGTAACGCCAAATTATAATACTTTAATTAAAAGGTAGACGTGATAGACCGAAGTACTACATTCTTGATCAGAACATGCGACAATGACCTAGTACAAGCAGGGGATAAAGTTGCCCCCCTCTCCGGGGGGGGGGGGGGGGGGGGGGGGGGGGGGGGACCCTATCACCGGCCCGCGGCCCTCCTCCTCGTGCCTCCCTCCCCTCGCCGCCGCCTCGGCGTGCTGGTGGGCTAAGCCCTACCAGCGCTGGCGGCGGCGGTGTGTTCCTCCCCCTGCTCAGGCCGACGGACGTGGGTTCCAAGATCGAGCGGTGGCACGGCAGCAACAGCAGACGGAGGAGACGAGGGCTGCGGGTGCCGGTGTGAAGGGGCTGAGGCGTGGTGGGATTTGGCGGTGCTGGCCCCTGTCAGCGCGCGGCCAGATCTGGGCCCAGGTGGCGCGGGCCAGGAGCAGCGCGAGCTGTGGGTGTCCGCTTCTGCCGTGACCGTGGCTGGTGGGGGCGGAGGCGCAGCGCCGGTCGCAGGTGGGCGGGCTGGACGGCAACGACAGCGCAGTTGGACTCCCTAGTGAGCTTCCTCGGGGGTTGGAGGTGGTCCGGGTGGGTCCTCCTTGCCGGTGGCGGCTGTGTCGGTGGCTTTGCGTGGTTCTGCGCCGGACGCCAAGGTGGGGCGGCACGGGGGTGTGTCCGACGGGAGCGCTTGGGCTGGAGAGATAGGCGGCGCCGACGTGCTCGGGCCCCCGTCCCTGGCACAGGGGTGTTCCAGTCTGGATGCGTCCGCTCCCCCACCTCCCCCTTTCCTTGGCCGCGTGCGGGCGGTTGTAGCGTCGGCGATCTTCAAGGCGGGACACATTCTACGGTTCGTTGGTCTGGGGTGTCCCCTTGGTCCAAAGTTGATCCTTTTGGATGGTCTTGGGGGTGTCTGGATGTTGGGCGGCGGCCCTGGCGGCGGGAGGCGTCGCGTTCGCGTGCGGAACCTACGTCTCGGGTGTGGGCGGGGAACCATGGCCTCATGGGGGGCTTGATTGCGACTGGTTGGCGAAGCGTGGGTATGTCGGAGGGTGCGAGCGCCACAGTTTCATCGATTGCCCAGTTCTCGTACTGGCTGATGGTGGCGGCGGCCGTGGACGTCGTGTCCTTCATGAAGGTGCCATGGCGGTGCTCCCACCGCTCGTATGTGACTCTGGGTGAAAATTTGATCTACGAATTGGATGACGGCGGCTTTCTGTAGGTGTCCCCTTCTAAGAGGCACTGTCTTGGAGTCCCTACTCGGTCATGGACCGTCTCACCCCTCCTCATTTCTTCGTTGAGGTCTCCGTCCTCTCCAAACGGTTATCCTTCATCATTAGTTTGCTTGGTAGGCGGTGGCATTGGGGGACGGTGCCCGACACCTTTGTATCTTGTTCTGGTTGTGTGGGTTGTGTGCGGGGGTGATGTGTGTTGTATCGGTTTGTCCGGATGTCTGTGATGATAGTTGCTTTATTCGGTTGATAAGATACATGCATAGCTGCCACCTACTATCATTAATCAATGGACACGGGTTTCCAATAAAACAGTGCATAGCTAGCTGCCATCATCCATCAATGGACGGGTTTCAGCTCGATTGATGGTTTCGAATTGGTTCAACTACTTGGATATTGGAGCCGGTGAACTTATTTTGCTATGCATGAATTAGCTAGCAAAGTTTGTTCATGTCCCACTTTATTTCATATTTCTGCTGATCATCTTAGGTGAAATCAAACTTTTTGTGTTCCACTTCAGGTGTGTGGTGCCAGATATCTTGGAAGAATTGGAGCTCAACACTACTCCCTCGTTGTCTTCATGCGTTTCTTCTTTGACGCCTACTGGTTTACTTATTAAATATTTTGTCAGAGTTGATAAGAAGGGATTTTTCCATATATATCCTGATCGAGGTGGACCATTTCAGAGTTTACAAGAAGCTCAGCAAGCTATTGACTCGTATCATGTTGTTGGGCGAAAAAACTTGTAAAGCCTATCAACTTCCTTAGATTTATGTTTCAGTCTCTGTGTGTTCTCACTTAGATAACAAGGCTACATTAATATTAAATTTTTGGGTATTTCTTAAAGTTAAGGGAATGTTTTCTGTTACTGTTGTAGGAAAGTTTAAACAGTAAGCAGATCTGAAAATTCAGAAGATATATTTTTAACCTGAATCTTAATTTGTACAATTGGGTAGCTAATAAATAGGCTTCCCACATCCACATGATAAAGATGGCGCTAGCTGGAACAATGTGTTTTTAGGTAGACACACTTATTTGGGGATCCAGAAACAAAAGATTGATTTTACTTTTCATGGAAAAAAATGCGTTGAGAACTTAGTCTTATAAGCATGCAGGTAGTTCAGTTTTGTTTTGCCTTTTGTTGCTTATTACTACGTAGCATGAGTTGTGTCATTAGCAGTGCTCTATATGTCAACTAGGTGCATGGATGGACTTTCATCTCATGAGAGGTCTGTGCGATATGCTTTACACTGGCCTCATGATGGTACAAGGAGAAATTCTGCAGAAGCCTTTGCTGCCATGACGACCCGTCGCCCTGTCAGAGAAGTTGTTAAAGCTCTATTGGACAAGTACAACGAGGACAATGGTCGTTTGGGGGTATGCTCTCTCCCTCCCCGACTCTCTCTTGACTTTCTTGTTTGCATGATCCGTACTCAATTTTAGGATCTTGCATATGAACTAGAAAAAATAGTGAGATATAAACCATGTTTTGACGGGAAAGGCTGCGCTTATAGGTCATATTCACATTTGAATATGACTATGAAGACTAAAGGAGCTGATGATCCTCGCAATAAACTGTATTTTGCTGAGGTCACCTGTATGAGGGACGAACATGAAGGATACCTGCTCACCTGTATCTGCACAGTTGAACCTGATGACAATGGTATTCTATACTTACTTTATTATTTGCTTTGAGTCTTACGGTTTTCATTCCTCAAATTTGTTGATGCACTCCTTTTAAAGGTGAATGCCTTGTCTGCGGAGAGGAAATGAAGCACCCCATTGATGCTGAATACAAACATGGTCGCCCCAGCTTACACTTTAGATGTTGTCCTTATGCTGATGCAGATGCCTTATATGATGAGGTATGATAATTTACTAGCCTCCAAAGCTGAACTTTTTCTTATGTTTATAATTGAATATTGTGAGCACCGCACAATATTTTCTTAGCTTCTTAGCATGTTTCTCTTATATTCAGTTTAAGTTGGATTGATGATCTCTTGACGCTTGATGGCCAATCAGCAATAATTGTCATCCTAAGATTATTTTGTTTCTTTTGGAAGGGATTAAATCCTTGATTCATTAAATGAGACCATACAACCATTTGTGTAGCAAGATACCTAGAAATAGATTGGTGATCTTTTAGTATGAGCTAACTTTGTAAGTATCTATCACATCAATACATGGTTTATAGCAACTAAGTTTGTAACTAACTAACTAATAGCACCAGCCCACCATCACGATAGAGCAACTCAGTTTTAAGCAAGCTAGCAAGATAAGTAGTATCAAGAAAAAATTGTAGCTTGTTCTTATAGTATATACAAAATCATTTCTAACAGCAATCAAACATGTTAGGCCCATTTAAAGGCTATATGATGAAAGAATGATGTTGTTTTCAATTTTGCACGGTCGAATTCCTTGATGGAATAGGTTGTCCATTTGATGGTGACACTTTAAAGTTTTGTTGCTTATCGATAATATCACATCTCCTACCCATTTTGCAGATAGTCAGGGCCGGCCCTGGGCCATGGCGGCGAGTGCGACGGCCTAGGGCCCAGCACGAGCAGGGGCCCATGCCCGGCCTGTGCATGTATACAATATACAATATATTCATAGAAAGAAAAATTGTACGCAAGACAAACAGAAACAGCCCAGCCCATTAAGAAGCGAGCAGCTCACGCACGAACAAAGTCAACAATCCCGTTCTCTCCCAGTCCCAGAAACACGCCGCCAGCCGCCAACTCACCGTCTCCCTCTCGTTCTCATCATCCTCCTCTTCGCCAAATCCAATTGATTGCCCCAAGTCCCTATGAGGCCATGACCCCAACTCCCCAAGCTAATCAATGAAGTATCACACTCCAGTGTACTCCAAGGGCCCCGGCGAATGGATCCAGAGAGGCGAGCCGGCCAGCGGAGACACACCCTGTGCCCTGGCAGGAACACGGAGAGTAGTAGCCGGCAGACTGGCCATCGATCATTAGGGACGTGGTCCGACTGTCCGGGGTGGAGAGTGGAGACGTGAAGTCCAGGCCGTTCCTCGTAATTTTTCCCCTTGTCTATTTTTCTGCTTATGATGAATTGATGTGATGATGTTTGACCTGCTTGATTCCAGGGCCAGCTGTGGCATTCTAGAGCAATGTGGAGCAGCGTTGGATTTCTTCTATTTGCTCCAAGAGACCAAGAACAGGATTCAAAAGACAAGAATTCAGGTGTTCTCTCTCCTTTTAACTGTTCCTTTTTCGAAACTAAAATCACGAACTATTTGAGATCAACCATTTCACAGGAGAGATTGAATGGCTTGGCCATGTGCTTTATTCAGAAAGATATTTTGGATAAGATTGATCTTGACACTATTATTAGTGATTTTGCATCCAAAAATGCTTGAAGGTGTCGTTTTTCTTGAGTATTGTATGCCATTCACTTCTTTTTTGTGTATTTTTCAGGTGGCTCCTGAAATTTGCTGATGCACGTTTGTGGTTGGACTGCTAGATTGGAATTGTAGCTTCTGCGAATTGGATCAAGAATTTGAGAACAATGTCACATATTTATTTAGCTAAGAGTTAAGACAAGACTTCTAGGTTGTTGGAGCGTGTATCCTAATCCTATGATCATCTGATATATCTGTGGACCGTGGTGTATTAACACCATATTTGCTAATGAAATTTTTACTTTTATATGAATTTCCTTCTATATGATAGGCTTGGAAGGTTTATTTGTCTATTATATAGTAGTGTATAAGGGCCCATTTTCTCAATTTGCACAAGGGCCTCTTGAATGTCAGGGCCGGCCCTGCAGATAGTTAGAGTGCGTGATGAGGCTTGGCTGAAAGAGGAGGAAGCTAGGGTAAGACGCATGTTCAAGGAATCACATGAGGCTATTGAGATGGAAAGAGCGCAAAAGGGATATGGTCATGGAAAGAGCGCTAAGTATGTAATACCTGCTAAACGGAAATGAGTTGCTTCTCAATCCATGGTTACTGTTGATGCTCTCTCACCCCTTAATTAGAAAGACACACTTTGTCATGCTTTTGCTGAAGGCCCAAGCAAGAAACCTGCCTTCAGTCCAACCACAGTCATGCAAGTCACAGGCTCACAGTGTTAGAGTTGTGTCGAATATTGTGTACAAGGTAGGTTACAGTTGGACTCTGAGTAGTATTGCGTTTAGATAGGATATGGAGTCGTGTCCTAATAGGACACTTGTATTCCAGGCCTCTCTTATATAGCGGGGGTAGACACACGATGTAATCTATGCGAACATAATAGCACCGGAACGCAGGGGAAGCCGGCAGCATGTGCCGGTGTCTAGGGCGACCGGGTGCGGTATTATAGCGGTATCATGGGGAGGAGCGCCCATAGTCAGGCCCCGGAGATGTAGCCATATCGGTGAACCTCGTTAACAAATCTCGGTGTCGTGCTTGTATGATTGTTTGGTTCTCGGATGATCGACGGTGCCCTCGGATTTATTCTAACAAGTGGTATCATGAGCTAGGCTGATCGGGGTATGCATGGTTGATCCAGAGGAAAGATTGAGTTCGAGAGGAGACTGCCGCTGGCTGCGGCGTAGTTCTTCACGAGATCGGAAAAGGCTGATAACACAAGACGCACGGATTCAATGGATCAGCGGCAGGTTGGACGTGCGGCGATAGGTCGGCGGATCGACGGGGGAGCGTACAAGCGAGACGCATGCATGGGCAGACGTAAGGCGAGACATGCGGCGGTCGATCGTGATCAATCGGGCGAAAGTCAGGCATCCCGCGTACACGTGATTGCCGGCTGGCGGCCCATGGCAGAAGGCCCATCCGATGGTGCGAGGAAGTCGCGCGCTGGAGCGGGAAATCCTATTTGGCGCTTATGCGCCGGTTCGCCAACCGGCGCCTGCAGGCATTTCCAATTGGGCCGGCCTGTTTCGTTCTTTCTTCTTGTTTCTGGAACACGCAAAAAATGTGCGGCGACGGGGAATCAAACACGCGACCCCTTTGTTGCAAGCGCACGGCAATAGCCACCAGGACACCCGCCCGCGAGTGAAATGATAGCTGGTTTTCCTCTTTTTTACATCGTTCTTCGGTTTAGTTTCTTTTTTTCTTTTTTTCCTCATCTTTCTTTGTTTTCTTTAGTTTGTGGTTTTTTAATTCGATGAACTTTTTTAGATCGATGAACTTTTTCTAGAATCGATGAACTTATTTTCAAATTCGATGAACTTTTTTCAGAATCGATGAACTTTTTCCATAATTGATGAACTTATTTTAAATTGAATGAACTTTCTTTTGAAATTTGATGAAATTTTTTAAATTCTATGAACTTTTTTAAAATTGGTGAACTTTTTTTCAAGTTCGTGAACTTTTTTCAAAAACTGGATGAACTTTTTTAAAAATGGATGAACTTTTTTCAATTTTGATGATTTTTTTTTCAGTTTTAATGAACTTTAATTCAAGCTATAAAGTAAAACGTACAATGTTCAAGAAATTCAAAATCCAAGCTATAAAGTAAACCGTACAAGTTTTCTATGCAATAAATAGCGCGGCGGCAATGTTCTTAAAAAATTCGCGACTCATTCTGTCACTAGTGCTAAGTAGGCCTGTTGGTTGGCCTGACATAAGCACCACCGTAAGTGCGCGAGTTTGATTCCTGTAACAGTCTACTTTTCCTGGTAATTTTTTGCGCTATTAGCGTCTGGAGCAGCTGGCTAGCAGTGCAGACTGGCCGAAGCGCCGGGAAGGCCCAGGCAACGGGCAGTGCTGGTCCGTTGGAACAGAGGAACCGTGCAAGTGAGATTTGTTTGGACAAAAAAAAGAGAGAGAGAGAGAGTGAATTGCACCTACAGTCCTGGTACTCGTGGGTTAGGTCCAAAACAGTCCCGGAGCTCGCTAACCGCCTCGCTACGATCCTGCTACCCGTGAAATAGGTCCATCTACGGTCCTGGGCCGGCTCGCTGTACGTACACGTGCACTCAATTAAAAAAAAAACTCGTATCCAGCCACGTAAGCACAACCAAACAAGGGCCGAATCCGTTATTTGCAATGCGGCCCCTCCCTTTCAGTACAATCCTACCCGCAGTACAGCCTTCGAACTGGGCAGTCGGGTTGGAAGGACGAACAGGGCGGCGGCGGTTGAGATCGGCAGCGATCGGCGGCGACGCAACGATCATTGAGGGAGAGTGAAGGAGGCGAACAGTGACGGTGGCGACGACATATCAACTGTGCGTCGTCACCGGCGGTGATGGCTCTCGTCCAGCGGCACAACAGGGGTCCAGTACCCAAATACGGTGTGTTTGATTCATCCATTACTTCTTCTCTAGAGTTGTGAGTAGGGGAATTATGTTGATTTCGATAGTTGGAATTTTTCTGGTCATCAGTTTAGTTCAATCCGGCACTGATTTTCTTAGGGTTTGGACACAACCGTAGGGTTTTTGTATGGATGAACTGAAAAACTGAATTTCCTTTTCTGCGTTTGACAGCACAAGAGACTGATTACTTCACTGTGGAGTTCATTTATGATGGAGTTTTCATGGGGACAGGAGGCAATAGGTCCTATGTTAATGGCAGGAAGGTTTCATATGATTACTGTGAAGCTGATGTAATATGTATGGCCATGTTTGGTGATTTAATTAAGGCATTGGGTTATGAAAGAAGGGGCAGAATTAACATATACTTTTTGCTGCCCGGTATGCAAATCAATGAAGATGGTCTGCGGTTGTTATCAAAGGACAGCGACACAACGTGCATCGGGGCAATGGTTAGAGAGGGACATAGGTTTCTCATGTTTTACCTTGAGCATGAGGATAAAATTGCCGCAGAAACACAGGATGATGTTATTGCAAACCCCACCACTAAGTTGCCCAATGTTATCAGCCCTATGAATTGCGGTACAGACTAGGAGCATGAGAGTGTTTTGGAGAAGAGCAATGAGAGTAGAATAGAAGGGTCGAGTACATGCAAAGGGAGAGGAAAAGCAAAGGAAGAAGATGATGTGTGTAGTGATGATGAATCATGTGACTCTGATTACGTTGCATCATTAGTAGACAATGACTATGATCTAGAGGATGGCGATGCTGATTTGTTCATTGATAGGAAGCAGAATGGTGCAGAGAAGGAATGCAAAGGGAAAAGTAAAGAAGTTGTAGAAGATGACATTTCTGAAGATGATAAACTGGAGCTTCCAGATTCAGATGAAGAAGACATGAAATTCAATTTCAAGCATTTTACAGATGCAGATATGAATGCGCCCAAGTTTCATTTGGGTCAGGTCTTCACATCTATTGATCAGTTGAGGAAAGCAATTAGGGAGTACAGTTGCAAGGAGAGGTTGAACATAACGTTTCCGAAGAATGACAAAACTAGGCTTGGAGCGAAATGCAATGATGGATGCCCTTGGTACTTGTATGCATCATATGACAACAGGACACAATCCATTATGATCAAGACATTCAAAGATGAACACACTTGCTGCAAAAAGTGGCAAGTAAAAGCTTTTACAGCCAGATATATAGCTCATAAGTATGTGGAGAAGATCAGAGCTGATGAGAAGATTACACCAAGGGTTTAGGGTCACTAGTGCAACAAGAATGGAACATGAAAGTGAAGAGGGGAAAACTTGGGAGAGCTAGGAAAATTGCACACAACATAATATATGGAGATGAAATTGCACAATACAATAAGTTATGGGACTATGGGCATGAGTTGAGGAGATCCAATCCAGGCAGCACTTTCTTTGTTGAGCTTGCCGATGATGGTCAGTTTCAGAAATGTTATTTCTCATTTGATGCATGCAAGAGGGGGTTTCTATCTTCTTGTAGGCCAGTCCTTTTTGTTGATGGAACCCATTTGAAGACCCAATTTGGTGGCATTCTCTTGACAGCTATTGGAATGGACCCCAATGACTGCATCTTTCCAATAGCTTTTGGTGTTGTTGAAGTTGAGAATACAAAAAGTTGGAGGTGGTTCTTGACTGCTTTGAAAGAAGACCTAGGCATTGTCAACACCTCCCGATGGAGCATTATGTCAGACAAGCAGAAAGTAAGATCATATGTGTATTTTATTAATGTTCACATGCATCTTATTTTTCAAATCAATTCGGCATGCTTACATTGCTTTATCTCAACCAGGGATTAATTAGGGCTGTTAAGGAACTGTTTAGTGACTCAGAGCATAGATTTTGTGTTAGGCATTTGTGGCAGAATTTCACAAAAAACTTTAAAGGTGAAATCTTGAAGAACCAACTATGGAGATGTGCAAGAAGTACTACAACAGGTCAATTTACGACCAACATGGATCAGATGTTGATTTTAAATAAAGAAGCTCATGATTGGTTGGATGAGTTAGATCCGAAAACATGGGTTAGAGCTTATCAAAGAGAATTCCCTAAGTGTGATGTGCTACTGAATAACAATTGTGAGGTCTTCAATAAGTACATATTAGAAGCAAGAGAAATGCCCTTCTTAAGCATGGTGCAGACAATAAAGGGGCAGATAATGGCGAGAGTTTATTCCAAGAAGGAAGAAGCAGGGAAGTGGCATGGCACCATATGTCCAAAAATTAGGAAAAGACTTCAGAGGCATGTGGAAGCTGCTAATACATGCACGGCTGACCCAGCAGGACTTGGGATATTCCAAGTTAATGACAGAGGTGCAGATTTTGAAGTGGACATCAGGTTGAGGACTTGTAGCTGCAAGAGATGGGATTTGACTGGAATACCATGTTGTCATGGAGTGGCTGCTTGTAGGCATGAACAAATACCTCCAGAAGAAATGGTGCACTCATGCTACTCCATTCAAACATATTTAAAAGCATATGAGCATATTATCATGCCATGCAAAGATGTGGCTGAGTGGCAAAGGATGTATGGAAGAGAAATACTTCCTCCACCAATTCTGAAAAAGAAAGGAAGGAGAAAGAAAAATAGGAGACAACAACCAGAATAGAAAGAGGGAAGGGCAAGGCGAAAAATGGGCAGAGGAGGGGCTGTTATCCATTGCAGCTATTGTGGTGCTGCGGGCCACAATATCGGAGGATGCACTGAATTTAAGCTTGGTTTGAAACCAAAGAAAAAGGGCAAGGTAGTTAGAGCTGAGCCACCGGTTTCCTCTGATTCAGAAAATGAGGATCCAGTCCTAACTCAGGTAATGTATATAATAGTATGTGGCATTTCCCATTATTTATTTAATTTCATGTATCATTTCCCATATATATAATTAATAGCAACTGGCATTATTAATATAGGAGCAAAATATGCAAACCATGGGTATGAGTCAACCAGAACATACTACATATGAAGCAGATGTCATTTCTACATTGATAGCTGAGGTTTGTTTGTATGTGCTTTCTAGTCCCATTTCTGTAATATTTATCTATACAACATGCATTGTTGAAATCCAATATTTAACATTGCAGACACAATCAAGCCAGAGATCGATTGTCCAACCAACTGCTTTACCAGAAAGTGTTTTCATTGAAGGAAATGTCCAAATGCAGCCCCGTGTGCAAGAGACAACTGCCACAATCCATAGAAATGTTCATAGGAAGAGAGAGGTGTTAGCTTTGGCCAAATTGAAAGCAGCAGCCGAGAGAAGGGACGTAGCGGATCAAGCCAAATTTGATGCAGCCATGGCAAAGCTTAAAGAAGAAGAGAACAAACTAATGCTAGCAGCTGAGCAGAGAAAACAAGAGCTGCAAGAAAAGAGGAAAGTTGCTGAAGAGAAAAAAAAAGCAATGTTGGAGCAGAAAAAATTAGAAGCTGAGGCAAGAAAAAGAGCTGCTGAAGAAAAAAAAAAGGAAAGCTCAAGAGGAGAAATTTGCACTTGCAGAGGCAAAAAGGTTAGCTATGCAAGCAAAAAAAAGAGAAGCAGCAGAGGCAAAGCAAAAGAAGGCAGAAGAAAAAAAAGAATTCAAGAAGAGAAGAAGAGAGAGGCAGAAGAAGCATATGCAAGGGAGGAAATGAACTTTATTTTCATGCAGCAAGATGAGCAGGAAAGGCAGCAAAGATTTAAAGAATATCAACAGCAAGAGGAGGAAGCAAAGAAAAAAGCTTGGGAGGATCATGTCGTAACACAGGTTAATAGGGCTCAAGCTGCTACAGCAAGAGAAGAGGAGGTTAGTAGGGCTCATTCTTCTACAGCAAGGCAAACCATTGTGGAGAAAATAAAGCTAGATGATATGGAAGCAATGAGGTTAAGAGTTGATGAGGAGAGGTACAGGGCATGGATGCAAAAAGAAGAGCAGATGGAGCAAGCAAACAGTCAACAAGGCACTTCCAACAAAAGAACTCTTCTCAGTCCGCAAAACACTCGATTTAAGATGCCAAGAAAAGTTAGTATGTTTGATTATCTGAGGGAATAGTTTAGTTCATGTGATCTGCCAATTTCAGTTTATTTTGGATTACCATGTAGTTGAAACTATGTTTATTTTGTGAGATGTGTTCAGGAGACTGTTTATTTTCTAAAATGTGTTCATGATCATGATACCCTGGCTGTAATGACTACTATCTTTCAGGGAGGATGCAGTGACATGTTATATGCAAAAGTATGATTTTTTTTATTTCCTGATATTTCCAGTGATATGCTGAAAAATGCAAATTTCCCTTGCCAAATGGTACAACACATGACCAAATAATCCATGTACTGTTCATACACATATTATCCATGTACTGTTCAGTTCACATATTGCCCAGTTTCTACGAACATTACAAGTTAATGTCTAAATCCTGTAGAAAGCGAAAACAAATGGCCAAATGGTAAAACACATGTCCAAATAATCCATGCACTGTTCATATACATACTGTCGATGTTCACATATTGCCCTGTTTCTATTAACATTGCAACTTCATGTCTAAATCATGTAGAAAGTGCACAGCGATGACCAAATGATACATCAGATGATCATATAATCCATGTAATGTTCAAATGACAAAGCAAATCACATGCCCATAGATGGCAAATGGCACCAATATGACGAGATCCCAACACATCATATATCACATGGAAATATTTTGTTCAGATTATAAATCTCATCCATCTTACACAACATAGCCCAGATCATAACTATGCAATTACCTAAAGATCACACATAGCCCAGATCTTCCAACTAACACCATCTCAAACAAGAGTATAACTAACAACAGCGCCATTACACAAGCCAAGGTTCTGAACTTCAAAAAATTTCAGTGCTCTCCAGAGTTGCTGGCGGCACGCAACCATGCATTGACCTGCAGCTCCCGCCTACCGGAGGGCGGCTCGATGCCAATTAGCTCGCCGTTGACGAGTCTGTCTCCCACGCACTGTCGGCACTCGGCAGTACCTAAGCAGCACACGCCCATGGCAGTACCTAGCAGCACACGCCCACGGCAGTACTGAGCCGACAGTAGCTTAGCAGCACACCCTCTTTCTCCAGTGCCGCAAGTAGAGCCGACAGTGCCACATCCGCCCTCCGCTCGCTGACGGCATTAGCTAGCAGCAGGCGCTCGCACTAGCTCACCTCCAGTGCGTCCCTCCCAGGCGTGTAAGCCAGGAGGACACGACAACTCTCCGGGCGGAGACATGGCTTTCCGCGGGGCCACACCTCCTGCGGGAATGCTCTCCCGTGCACGCCATGGTGTAGTCGCCGCCTGGGGCCATGGCTGGGACGGCTCCGCCTCCGCCTGCACAGCAAGCGGCGCTCCTGCTACGGCCGTCGCGGGCGACGACTGGGATAGCTAAGACTCCGCCCGCAGAGGATGCGACGCTCGCCGGTGCCGGCGCCGGCGCCGGAGACGGAGCTACTCACTCCCGCCGCTGCCGCCGTCCATGGTTGTAGGCTAGGGATTTCAAACGAATTGGGGATCGAACAGGGGAATTGACCTGGTCTCGCTCGGTCCAGGGAAAACTGATTCGACCCTTGTTTGGCTGTGCTTACGTGACTGGATACGGGCTTTTTTTTAATTGAGTGCACGCGTACGTACAACGAGCCGGCCCAAGACCGTGGATGGACCTATTTCACGAGTAGCAGGATCTTAGCGAGGCGGTTAGCGAGCTCCGGGACTGTTTTGGACCTAACCCACGAGTACCAGGACCGTACGTGCAATTCACTCAGAGAGAGAGGACCGAATCCTCAATATAGCGCAAGGCAGCGGATCAAATCAAGAAAGCAAAAATCCATTGGTACATCCATCGGATAGGGACTTGGGCAAATAGCTTAGCTTCAGGAGTTGAGGCAAGGGAGCAGATCACGTTTGGTGGATTGCTACTAGTGCATGGAGGCGAGACCATGCTAGGTTTTGCTCGTGTACTTTGGCGTTGCAGGGACAACTCAGGTATTTTCATACAGTCGGTCATACGAAGAACCATGGCGCCAACGGGTACTAGGATTGAGGTGGAGAAGTTCACGGAACTGAAAACCTTGGGTTATGGCAGACATGGATGAAAAATTTGTTGGCACAACAGAAATGCTTGAAGGCGTTGCGGGAAGTCATGTCAGTTAAGATGGAAGTATCATGTGATGGATGAGAATTCGCGGAAGATGAGTTGGGAGCCTCAAGCATGTCATACAGTCGAACGAGTTCGGCTGGTTCGGACTAGACAGTCTGACGGTGACGACGACATAGGTGCGTGATGCTGATGGTGACCGACTTCTGGGCGTGGAAACACATGGCGCAGGTCCGAGGGCTTGTGTGGCTTCGACAAGACTATGGCGCGGGATTGATTCAAGGTGGTGTATACACGGAGCTTGAAGTCGATGAGGCGCGGGGGTGGACTGATCATCTACCATGGAGTCATGTTGAAGGTGGAGCTGGATTGAGGGGCTACGGTGTAAGGATCCAGAGAATCGAAGCCTATTCGGCGGGAAAAAAGCGAGGGACACGTAATTTGGACTAGAGCCCAGTGGTCTGATGAAAGCGTGAAACTCGTCACTGGCCAGTGATGACCGGTGGTACTCTGCAGTGGGGGTTGAGTGGTGTGGGTACGCGACCCTTGAGACTCGACCGGGACAGCGGAGGCTCGACGCGGTAATAGCGGCGAGGTGTGCGGTACGCACGGGACATGGAGACGGGCCAGGGCTCTGGTGGTCATACATGTGGTGAGACAACTGCGAATTTGACTCGGGTTGACTACAAGCAACAGTGACATTTCTTCATGTTTCAGATAGGCGGTCAAGAAAGGAGTGGTGGTGTTGGGTTCAGTTAACTCTTATGTGACACCCGATATGTGAGTTGTTCAGTTTCACGCAGGTCAGTGATCAGTGTGTGATGGTGTTGGACTGATACTCTGGAAGTTGGGAGCGCAAACTAGAGTAATGTGGAACTTAATTTCGCTCGAGTGTTGACTATGGTCAAGAAAAGAAGGGACTACAAGTTGCATGTGGAGTCATATAGAGTCTTTGGAGTAGCAGCGGTGCTCATGGGATAAGCTCAAATCCAATGTACATGGAAGTTTGACACACAGACGAATTCAAGGTGGTGGAGAATATTCGCCAATGTGGAATTTGTTAGAGTTGTGTCGAATATTGTGTACAAGGTAGGTTACAGTTGGACTCTGAGTAGTATTGTGTTTAGATAGGATATGGAGTCGTGTCCTAATAGGACACTTGTATCCTAGGCCTCTCTTATATAGCGGGGGTAGACACACGATGTAATCTATGCCAACATAATAGCACCGGAACGCAGGGGAAGCCGGCAGCATGTGCCGTGTCCAGGACGACCGGGTGCGGTATTGTGGTGGTATCATGAGGAGGAGCGCCCATAGTCAGGCCCCGGAGATGTAGCCATATCAGTGAACCTCGTTAACAAATCTCGGTGTCGTGCTTGTATGATTGCTTGGTCCTCGGATGATCGACGGTGGCCTCGAATTTATTCTAACACACAGCACATACGCTGCACGCGGCACGTCCGACCACTGAATGGAACCATTCAACCCAGCCGCACCGCGCTGCTCGCATTGGCTCCAGACCCTTCTGGTGCATACGACGCAGCACCACGATGAGCTTCACTACCTGCTTCACCGAGGCTATCCGTCTATAGTGTTTGTTTTTAAGAGCAGCTTCTTTCGTGCAGGAAAAAACCTTTTCCATCTACGTACCGTCTCCGAAACATTTTCCGTCCATATAGGAGTATAACGCAAACATTTTTCTGTCACTAAAAGTAGGCTGGTTCAATTCTCACCACATGGTATACAAGACATGCTCGTTTCCCAGTGGAGACAAAGTAGTACTTATCCAACGCCCTGCGGCCCCCCCCCCCCCCCCCCCCCCCCCCCGCGAACCATGGAGGCTCAGTTTAGTTTGTCAGCTCCGGCTCCATGCCTGGCGAGATTGCGGCCACACCTCTATTTGCGGCAAAGCACCGCCTGGCAGCACCGGCACAATAGGGCGGCAGTTCCTCCTGCAGTTAATTTCTGTTATTGTAGCAGTCAACTTATGTTTGCTGTGTCGATTAACTTATTTTTACTAGTTTGTCAGCTTCTGTTTACTGAGGGATTCTATGTTGCCATACATGCCTTGTAAGGAAAAGATGGCCAAAAAAGGCTGAACCCCATACAACCGCGCCCAACACCATGTGTTCACATTTTACATCTAATACTACCGGCATTGCCACTCGCCATTGGTGTTATGAGGTGGTGGTGCCAGTATGCAGCCACCAATCCTTATCCTCTAATTCGTGAGAAAAGGACACAATTATTTGTTCTTCCCCGTCCACATGAAACAACAACAGGTAGAAGGGAGTACCAAGAGGAGATGGACTTGCCGTGTGGCAACAGTAGGGGCATGGAGGAGTAGCAGTACCTGATCTTCATAACCTCTTTGATGGCCAATACGGCAACGAGGTGGATGATCCCCCAGCGGCATGGTCACCGGTGTGAGACAACAGAAATCATCAAAGGCAGAAAATTCTTTTAGTGAGAGGTGGCATTCCCGTCTATATTGAGACGTATGTGGTTACTTCGTCAATATCAACACCTGGCTTAGTCTCTCAGAGGTGCTTATAGAAGTATGGTGTGCGTGCGTTAATAGGGGTGAATGTAGTATCTTTTTTCTGAATAGTTAGGATTGCTTACCACATGTGTCACGTGGTGGGCGTATGTGTCTATTCGCGAGCTTCTATGTCTATATTATGTTTGTCCGACTCCAACGAGGGAGGGGCGATGACGACGGCACGCCTTCGGCTCGCTCCAGTGCTTGTAGTCGTCGCTAGGTGGTCTAAGGACCTTGATGTAAATTTTACTTCTAATGTTCTTTGTACTATCTTAACAGTTGACGAATAGATTGAAAGTTTTCACGCAAAAAAAAAAAACTCCCACACCATTTAATTAATCGAACAAAAAAAATCATCACCAATCTCATGTAAAATCAAATGATGTAGGAGTTAGATAAAACTGATGAGAGTTTTTTTTTTCGAAACGGAGGCAAAGATTGCCTCATCTATTAATTAAGCAGAAGAGAATTGTCCAGTTAATTATGGAAAACCGGGCAAAAACCGGAACAACAAGGGCCAAGCCTACTCCCATAAACTGAAACACACAGGGCAAAGCCCACCCTCATCGACGACATGTTGACCTGCGGACAGACAACGCAGCTCTGATTCTGACGAAAAACTCAGAAGAACGAAACCAGGCACGGCTGGCGCCACGGAAGATCGCCGAACCCTAGTTTCTACTGATGAGAGCTAGCCACACCATAGTTTTTTTTTTACCTGAGCCACACCCTAGTTTCTACTGTAACTGCCCCTGCACCCCCGCGTGAAGCAGTATATTTGCCGCTTGGGTGATAAGCATATGCATCAAGGGGGTCGTCATCCCAAGTATCGTTTGGGCCAACACCACTTGAGAATTCATCGTCATTCGTTCGACTACACTCTAACATCAGCGGTGAGAGCAATGGGAATGATTATTTCAACCCATACTCGTCGGCGTCTATCTCTGTTCTTCTTGCATCTCATTGTTCATCGCCAAAGGACTACTGCAAAAATAGGATGAGCAAAAAAAATCAGAAAAAAATGATATGTGTATTTCTTGGCCTGCAATTTATCAACCACTTAATAATTGAATGGATTTTCTGAAAAGAATACATATTATTGATATGGTTGCCAGTTTGCCACTGCATCGAAATGGTGAGGGCAACCACAAGAGAATTAATGAGACTGAAAATTTAGTAACTCTGTGAACCCTACCCTCCCCCCCCCCTCCCCCTCCCCCCTTATGTAAAGAGTACCATCAACTCGCAAATGTTTTATTGCCTGCACCCAAGAAACTATCAACTGAAATCGACATCCTCTTCTTTTCAGAAGAAAAAGGTAAAAGAAATCAACCCTTGAGTCTTGACAAAAAAATGACGAATCATTCAGTTTCTTCTTTTCTTGCTCTTGCTTCTCTGTATAATGCCATCGCCTTCTCCATGACCTTGGGCTCCGCTAAAAGCAACGGATGAGTATTTTTGTACTGTTCCAATACCGATGTGTTCCCACTGATCTTTCCTAGCTTCTCGTAGAAGCCAGGCGCTACACGTGGATCAAAACCAGCAGCTGCGAGCAGCAGGATTCCGATGTGATCCGCCTCTATCTCCATCCTACATAGGCAACATTTATATGTCGACCATGAAGAACAACTTTAACAAGGAAATAATTCTAAATCAACATGAACGATGTGAAAATATATACTTTCGTGAGAAGGGCAAAGTGAGGAGGTATTCAGTCAGATCATTGACCATCTTTGAGTCATCAGTGTCGATAGTCATTAACGCCTGCAAAATGGCAGTCCACATGTTCTTGGTGAACGTCTCGGCAATGTGCCTTGCAATAACGTGCGCAATCTACAAAAGACAAAAATGCAACAGCCACGTCAGTTGGGAGATCGATCATCCAAGCCCAATAGGGCAACCAAACCTTATTCCTGACTGCCTACCTCATGCCCTAGCACCGTGGCGATCTCAGCGTCAGTGTTGAAGTGGTGGAGCAACCCAGTGTAGACTACGATTTTGCCACAGGGCAAGCACATTGCATTCACCAACTTATCATCGACGACGATCACCTCCCACTTGAGCTCGTCGAGATGCTTCGTCATCGGCTGTGCTCCCCAAACCTTCCTTGGCTTCTTCTTCTTCTTCTTCTTCTTCTCTGCTGCATTGGAGCTCCAAATTGCTTCGTCAAGTAGCCTATCATTGTCATCGCTGGCGAGGCCGCGACGGGCAGCGTCGATTAACTTGGTGGAGATGCGGTGACACGGATGGTATCCGGGTGGGACGTGGGGAGGACTTTCTTGCCCAGCTCCTTCTTGAGGCTGGCAAACTGCGACTCGCCGAGGTTGCGCTCTTCCTCGGACGAGATGACGACCAAGTGGTGGCGGTTGGTGTAGGGCACGGTCTCGATGGTGCCGTCGCGGATCGTGATGACCACCCCTCCGACGAACATGACTACCGCCATGACTGTTCTGGCGGCCTTGTCGGCGGAACTTCTTTTTCGCCTGTAGGAGTAGTAGCGCGGGATCGCTAGCTGTGATGGCGGTGGTCGACGGCCGAGGACAGGGTTGGGGCGGAAGAGTACGCCTCGGCCAGATGATTGCAGGGCATCGTGAGATCGCCACGTGCATGGCGCATGGTAGTAGCGCCGGGCGGTTGGTGGCGGTGCAACAGGCGTTGGGACGGCCGGCTTGGACCGGAGTAGCCCGGACAGGGAGGGGCGCAGTTTCCTGATGAGGATGCTCATGTTCTCTCGGTTAGGTTTGGTCTATCTTTTGGGGGGCGAGCCGCCGCCGCTCGCCGGGATGCCTCTTGGGGTTGGGGACGGGCGCTCTTCCTTCGTATCGTACAGCCGTCTACGTCGTGGCGTGCTCGACAAGTTGCCATGGATTATTCGGGTTGCGTCATATCTGTGTAGCCTGTTGGTCTCGATCGATCATATCTGTAGCCTGTTGACCTGGAACCCGAACGAGGAGCCGAACCGAAGGCTTATGCGTACGTTACGTACTGGCCCACGATTCCAGTAGTGACCATCATGCGTAGTTTTCAACTAAATATCTGATGAAAACCACATGAAAAAGAAAACATGATACATGTGGTAAGCAATCCAAACTATTAAGAAAGAACTAACTATCTGAAATTCCGGTGCTTTGGGTGGATGTCAAAGATATCCGTAGCTTTGAAATTTTGAGCTAGGTTTAAGCCAATTCCAAGCAAAAGAAAAAATCCAGTTAAATTACATTTAAATTATGTGAATTCTGACAGATCAAATTTCTAAAGATTTTTTAAAATCTCTGAAATTTCAAAATTTGTGGTGAGGTCCGAATTCTTTTCTGCTACTGGACCTTAAACCATGGTTAGTCTATGTTGTCTACAAGTCTTCATTTGAATGAAACCAACCTCGGATTTCTTGCTCTGAAAGGATATCTAAGCCAGTTTCTGGGAGACGCTTTCAACGAGCGGCAACGAACCGGATCGATCTGCGCTCCCCAACACCATCCATCGGGCAGGGGCCTGTCCCAAATCCATTTTTCAGCGGTTTACGCTTTGCACGACATATATAGAGGTTCACTAGTGCTTATCACAGCATGGGTTAAGGGGGTGTGAAAGAATGCGAGATGAAGACCTCTTTAACCAAAACATCAACCCAAGATAAATAAATGCTCAATCTAGGTTAATTTTGCATGCATAACATATAATTTTCTAGCTGTAGTGGCAATCCCTAAATGGTTATCCACATTTCTGAGTAACTAGATAACACCCCGTACGTTATAGTGGAAATTTTTAGCAATGAACTTATTAAAAATAAAATTATAATATATGATAATAGAACCACATGGAAGGTGGATGCATGTTATATTGCCTTGTGACATTCAAGTTCAACTATTTATTATTATCAATATAAAAAAATAAAAAAACAATGATGTGGAGGGTGCATGTGGTGGGAAGTGGAAAGTGATTGATTGCATGCGCTTGATTTTGTGGATGACTTGCATTTGCATTTAAATGAGAGATAGCATGTGTGAGACATATGTGATGAGGTGGATAGGCTGCACGTTAAGATAAATAATATAATAGGGACAAACTTCTTTGTTATATATAGGATACCACTTTGCCACATATAAAAGCACTTTTCCACAATCTTTTGGGTATTCATCTGAATATACACTTTGGCACGATCTTTTGGGTATTCATCTGAATCTACACTTTGCCACAATCTTTTGGGTATTCATCTGAATATATACATTGCCACCGATCTGTGCACGATCGACTAACCCCCCCCCCCCCCCCCCAGTTTTGGTCTCGGAACTCAATGATCCCATCACCAGGGTATGGAATAAGCAAGCACTCACATATCACTTTATTACTCCTGATGTTGAAGTCATTCTTAATATACCCCTCGGCACCCGGTCACAAGAGGATTTTTGGGCTTTGCACTATGACAAACGGGGAGTTTTCTCTATACGATCGACATATAGGATGATCTCTGCAATCAAAACTCAGAGGGAGGACTTGCTGGATCATCGTCCGGGGCATTCCAATATTGCAGCAGACAAGAGCTCTTGGTCTCAACTTTGGAAAGTGAGGGTACCCTCCAAAGTCCGAGTGTTTGTGTGGAGGCTAGCACATACTTTGATTCCTACGGGTCTTGTGCATCATGAAAGGAATATGGCTGACACCCCAGCATGTTCTATATGCGGTGCAGATGAGGATAAGTGGCGACATTCTCTACTTAGCTATCGCATGGCCAGATGTGTATGGGCCTTGGGTGATGAGGAGCTGCTCGAACATGTCATCTCAAATCAGAATGATGATGCAAGGCTTTGGTTGTTCTGGCTTTTTGAATCCACAAAACAACAAGACCTTGCTCGAGTTCTAGTAACCATGTGAACGATATGGTGGGCTTGCTGAAAAGCCATTCACGAGAACAAGTTTCAGAGTCCATTTTCAACAATGAGCTTTATCAGAAGATTTTTGGAGGAGCTGGAGATTGCTGTTGTTCAAACAGCACGCGCGCAGCCGGCTCGCTCCATAGCTCCCACGGTACATGCATGGCCGCCACCAGCGGGAGAAGCTGCTAAGATGAACTGTGATGGTGCAATCTCGACTCTGGGGGAGAAGGGAGTAGTGGCTGTAGTCTGTCAAAACAAGTTAGGGCAATTCCTAGGGGCGTCGGCAGTGGTCTTCGATGGCTTGATCGATCCGGCGAGCTTAGAGGCGCAAGCATGCAGCGAGGCTCTTGCCCTTGCACAGGACATGACTTTGCAGGATCTGGTGATTCCTTCAGATTGCTTAGAAGTGATTTCAAATATCAACAATGAAGCCTCGCTAGTTTATGCGCCAATCCTGCAGGAAATACACTCTAGTAGGAACAATTTTTCTTCTGTTATTTTGCACTTTGAACATAGGGATAATACTTTCGAGGCCCACTCGGTGGCAGAAGGAGTTACATCTCTGCCGGTGGGCCGTCATATGTGGCTAGGGGTTCTACCAGACATTGCATGTATTCCAGATGTGCTGATATTGAATAAATACCCTAGTTACCCTAAAAAATGAATTATGGTTGCCGGCCGACGGAACAAAAGGGGATAATTAAGCATGGGAAAAAGCAGCAACTCCACTTCACTAACAATGAAATGATCTACTAGAAGACTTTATCAGCTCCAACAATATTGAGCCATCTTTGCCGAGTGTTGCGTGTTTCCTTTGCCGAGTGTTCTTTTCCGAGGTCTTGGCGAAGGCCCCCCATTATCAAGTTCCCCCTGTTTGCCGAGTTTATTTCGTGTGGCACTTGACGAAGCCCCACTTTCATGAGTTCCTTTGGAAAAGAACTCAGCAACAAGGGGAATACACAGCGTACACAGGTTTCCCGTAGTGAATGCAATGAAAGTTTAAGTTGCCCTAAGTAGCAGAGAGCCTTATACCATTCTGTACAGTTTAGATGTGAAAAGACAACGAAAATACCAATACTATTGTACGAAAGTGCCATCCTGCTCCCGGTGGAAATTCACCTGGGTTAACAGTAATTTCCAAGAAATAGCAAAAACAATTTTTAAAATCTGATTTTTTTGTAGACAGAAATTCTTGAGTGTTTTTCCCATGTATATTTTTTTGTGAACAGATCACAGTAGCGATTCTTTGGGTAGAAAAAGAAAATGCAGACAAAAAATTCTTTTAAATGGAGCATTTTTCTATTTTTGTTTTTTCCCATGAGCATATCAAACGTTATTTCTGCATGAAATGTTTGACGGGAGTAGAACATTCAAACATGTGTGTTGAAAAAAAAATAGTTTTTTTACTATATCTTGAATATTACTGTTCATCCGTATGCGTGTGCATCCCGTAGCAGAACCTCCATGTGCCTATATATGCAGTAATTATATATGAAGGGTGTGGTTTGACTTAACATTGTAACTAACTCAAACTACACTGATGCTTTGCATAGTTGGAATTGGCTCGTGCTGCGCCATGCATGCACCTTATAGATATGAGGGCACCAGCATTAATTAGGTTGTTTTTCCTTTAGCAAAGAAACAGGTCATTTTTCCATAGCAAAGAAATTGCGACTTGAAGTAGAGATCTGAATCAAACCAATGAATGTTGATAGTAGTAGTACGTACTAGGAGAAGAAAAAACGAATGATCATGATCCAGGAGAGAAAAACCATATTGAGAGAGAGACAAATTTATTCGTTGGATTGAAAGGGCATCTTTTTTTTGTTACGATGGACATAAAAATGCACTCCTGAATCCTTATTCCTAGCAACCAAGCGACAGGCCCGATCAAAGAGAACTACGTAGTAATGTTTTATTGTATTGCACTCATGCGGCTGCAGGCCGACGAACGTCATCCCATGCGTTTCTGGGCCAAACACCACTGGACGAATTCCGTGTCATTCGGGCGAAGAGGCCCACGGGGCTCCCATGATTCTCTTGGCTTCAACCCGTACTCGTCGTTGTCATGGTCGTCACACATAGCGGCGCAGTCGTCGCCGTCTTCGCAGGCGAGGCTTGCGGTGTTTAGCTCGGTGAAGCTGCCGACGTCGACGTCGCAGCGGAACACCACACAGTTGTCCTTGAGCAGGTCCTCCCGCCTCTCCAGCTCTTCCCTGCGGATGAAGCGCTCGAGGCCGCACAACCGCGCTTCCTCATCACGGTCATCATCGCCGTCGCGGTTGAAGACGGCCGTCTTGGCGGGAGGCCCGTGCGCGACGTTGCCGGCCTGGTTGAGGATGGTCAGCTTGTACTGCGCTTGCAGCTGATGCGTGTTGCTGTTGTTGTGGCCGTAGAGCCGGAGGTAGAGGGAGATGTAGTCGGAGTTGGTGGAGCTGTCGCGGCCATTGGGGTAGTACTTGAGGTACCACCTGCATCCGCCGATGTCGAAGATAGCGGAGTCGAGACTCTGGCCGCTAGGTATCCTCTTGGTTTGCGTGTAGGCCTCCACGCGGAGCAGGTGGAACCCGCTCGCGGCCTTGCTGACAATGCGAGAGGCAGATCGCGAAAGACGGCTAACGCCGGCCGCGGCGGCGCGCAATGTCGTCATTATTGGTGGTACGTGGTAACTAGAGAGAGAGAGAGAGAGAGAGAGAGAGATGTTTTTCAGTGTTGGTGTAAATATATAGTAGTATACCGACGAGATGTTCAAAAAATCCTAAAGAAATGGTAGTATAAACATTTCTTGGGCTCTAATTCATCGATTAATAATTCAGTAGAATCAATCACATATATAGGATTCCTTTCTTTCCTTTCCAGATTCAAAGTGATTGAAAATGGACCCCAAAAAAGATCTCATCATATACTAGTATATACGATTCCTTTCATTCCTTTCGTGCGATTCAAATCGATCGTCACCAAAATATACCATATTTGTACAGAACGCCATATATCAATTTCCTGGAATCCAATCAATACAGAACTAATTAGCTGCTACATTTCTTGGACTCCATATATTCTCTTGCGGAAAATACTTTCGTACTATATGACTGAATCACCTTGGATGTTTTTTTTAGCATCAGTACAGACACAAGCGCTCATATACACGCGCATACACTCATCCTTATGAATGCACACACGCACACCCTACCCCTATGAGCACCACCGAAAGACTGAGCCGGCATATCATCTTGAGATTTACGAAGCCACCGTAGGCGCCTCGTCGTCGACGGGAACGTCTCCTCCCACTGAAAACGCATCGCCGGAAATTCTGAAATAAATCCAGCAATAATGCGAGCAACAGGATTTGAACCCTGGTGGGTTGGGGATACCACTGTCCACCTAACCATCTCAACCATCTTGGATGTTGGTATGATGATACTATAATATATTGAGGTTTTCTTTTAGAAACACCATTACAACATATAAACGAGCGTGCACACACACTCACAGAACGCCTATTGAAGACCAATTTTGCCGAGCTTCACGGTTTACATCACTACGGTGTCGTTATCGACGTGGACGTAACCTCCCACTGAAAAAATGTGTGTTAATGAGGCAAGAAAGTTGGTGGGCTGAGGTGCCTTTGGTGCCTGATCGAATCATAAAGAAGAAGACATGTTTGGCATACTCGAACAAGGAAGATGAATTGTTGCGTTTGACATGCCTCGGTACTATTATTGAACGATGTTTCAAGGTACAAAGGGGTCTGACAGTTTGGCAAAGTTTGAATGATCGGTTTCATGAGCAAAAGTACTACGAGCCCTACAACAAAGAAGTGATCCATAATCGCAACCTGAAGACGCTAAGCCATCAATGATACACCATTCAAAAGAGCATCAATAATTATTGCGGTGCGTATGCACAAACGGAAAACCGATGGCAAAGTGGTATGTCACACCTTGAGCTCATAAGTTTTGCATCGTGTTGGTCTATGTGTTAGTCATTTGATTGATTTACTCTATGTTGCATCCTGTTGCTTGTAAATTTTGCATCATGTTGCTCTCGCTTTGCTATCCGGGCCACACAATCGCACTGTACTTGTGCCACTAGACCGAGGGCGAGCCATTCACGATTATGCATTGTTAGTACAAGTTGAATGCAAAAAAGCAAGTGGGGCAACATTATCAATTCCGTCAAGGCCACCAATGCCAAAGCAAACGACGAATGTGGTGATCCAAGCAGTTGAGTTGCCGGAGGGCTTGAAGCGAGAAGGGGTAGCAGCCAAGATGATTGAGAAGTTCGAGGACATCACGGCGAAGAAGGGGGAGACATGTACCAGGAGCAATGAGATCAAGGAGGAAAGGAGAGCGTAGAGGTTTAGCTTGATCATGGATATCCAAAAGAAGAAGATTGAGATCAAGGTGAGGAAGCTTGCGATTAAGAAAGCGTGTGAGGAGAAAAAGAAGTTGTACGTTAAGGCATACGACTTGTATCCCAATGCGGCCAAGTTTATTCACGACTTGTGTGATAGCATGTATGCACGCTTTGCACAAAAGGAGGGGGGTGGGGGGGGGCGTAAATAGAGGCATTTGGTGTGGACACATCTGGGTCATTTGCTTTTGGTTCGATGGACTTATAAAACTAAGTGAAGAACATTAGTGCTTTTGCTATCAGTTACATTTCTTTGCAACTGTTTAAATGTATAGTCAAATTTCTATTGATCTACAAACTTTGGAAAAATACTAGAGGCTGGATAACTAGAGGAAATATTGAGGACATGGGTGGATATCCCGGCGGAATGTCTGTTGACATGAATCTGCGGACATTTCTTTGCGGGAGAAACTTCCGATGCATTCATCAAACATTATGGCAGTATAAAGAACATCAGAAGTAACAAAAATTACATTTATACTCGTAGACCACCAAGCAACGACTACAAGCACTGTAGCGAACCTTAAGCGTGCCGCAGTCATCACCCATCCCTTACTGGAGTGGGGCAAAACTTGTTGTAGAAAAAGTCGGAAAGTCGTCGTGTTAAGGCCCCAAAAGGTCAACACACCAGGACAATAACGCCGTTGGTGAAGAATCATAGATCAGAAGGATTCAATCTGTAGACATAAGAAGGCAGACGAACGAAGACTAGATCCATGCAGATATAACATAGACAAACAACGACCAAATCCCACATCGGAGACATACCTCCACACGCCCTCTGACAACGCAAGACGCACCACCGGAATGAAGGCTAGGCATTGGAGATGCCCTAAGTGTAGGACAAAACATGAATTCCTCTTCAATAATTTTGAAAAGACTATATCATGTCGTCTGCCTCAATGCAATTGAAATATAATTCCCCTTGTGTTCTTAATTAGTAGCAAAGTGCCCAAAATCTTCTGATGTAATTATTAAGAGTGTGGTTTGACTGATCATCATTCCTATATATAGATCGACAAACTTGAGCTATAGCACCCAGCTACTCCCTCCGTAAAGGATCTAAGCATTCTTATATTTCTTTACGGAGGGAGTAACCCATACTACAGATGATTTGCAGAGTTAAAATTCACTAGCAATGTTGCATCATGTTGGACGGCTTCTTCCCCCCGAACTCTATCCCCTCCCGAGCAGCCACCCGTGGGCCGACGGGGAGGGCTCGTCCTCACCGCCGTCAACCCCCCTCGACCGGGCAAAGCTCGACCGGAGCCGCCGCCGGTGGGCTCTTTCATTCTTGAGCGAACTGTGGCGTGGGCGGGCCGTTCCCTCCGGCTGGGGCGCGGCGGGGCATTGTGGTGGCTTGCTAGGTGGCGCTGGCGCAGCGGCGGCGCTTCGAGCGGTGTGGCAGGTGGTGGTTCGCGCAGGGACGTGGTGTGGTTTCGGATCTGGCGCACGACGTTTCTCTGCAGCGAGTGCTGGGAGCGGCGCGGCTTGGCGGCCCTGTGTCGTCGGGCGGCAGGTGCTGGCGGCGGCGGTGACGGGCGGACTGTCCGCGGACGTGTGAAAGCGAGATGTGGTCGTTGAGTGGCGTCTCTGGCTTCGGACGGGGGCGGCGGGGCTTGTGAGAGCGGTGGATGGGGGCAGAGTTGGCTCTGTTGTAGATGCTCGGCAGCATTAGTTGTTGGCTGCCATGAGCAGCTCCCCGTCTCAATCTGGGACGCCCAGATATGATGGGGCAGCATTTGCCTTCCCGGGTCCGATGGCCAGCAGTTCGCCGACATCGTGGACTGACAGCCGCTAGCGGAGTTTGACTTGGTCCTCCGGTCGGGGCTAGTTACTTCCCGCACAAGTCCTATGTGTGGTCGCCCTGGAGTTGGTTCACGACTTTGGGTCGCCTCCGGTCAGGCCAAGGCAGGTGCTTGCGGGTCGACTGGGGGGCTTTTGCACGTTGTGGCGTCGGTGTAGGTCCGTGACGGTGGTGGTCGAGATGGCGCTTGCCGGCTGTCGGGTCGGTGTTAAAGGCGGCGGATTTGGTGTCGTCTAAGCTGATAGCTAGATGGTGGTTGTCAGCAGCCACTGGGCCATATCCCCCTTGGTCCACCAGGAATGGAGGGGGTTGCAGGTGTGGGCACCCCTACGGTGGTGGTGCTGACACGGGCTCGGGGGCTGATGCCTTGCTTTTCCTGTCATGGCTTGTGCACGGTGAAGTGGCCGGTGGGCGTACCTCATGGTATGGATGTCGGGGAGGAAGCCCCGGTTCTCAGGCGGGTGGTGGTGGCTATATCTCTTGGCCGTGTGGGCGGAAAGAGGAATAGCGGCGGGTGGCTCAGGTGCACTATTTGTCTCTAATAGTGGAGGCGCCCGATCTGGATCTGCGAATCTAGACGCGTCACGCCTCACTTGAAGACCTCGTAGTGACACGCGGGAGCTACCAGGCGAAAGCCTTACGCTTTGGCGTTGACGCCCGCGGGCGCCCCTCTCTTCTTGAAGACGTGTTCGTGGTGTTCCTCTCCGTGTCTGGGCTCTGGGTGAAGACCTTTTTTTTCTTGTGAACTCAGCAACGGCGACGCTCTGCGCCGTTGTCCTTCTTGAGGGTGTTGTCGTCGAGCTTAGGTGTAGTAGGGCGTAGTGTGGTGTTGTTCTCATATTTCGGTGTTTTCGCTTTCGGTAGCGATGTGTGCGTGGTCCGTCTATCCAGGGATTGTCTTTGTAAGAGGATCACATCACCACCTTGTATCGTTCGGCCGTGTACTGTGTTTGGTTGGTGCTTTATTATATACTAGATGACCCGTTGCGCCCATGGCGCAAAGGCCGAGAGCAAGCCAATGATTGAAAGAGTGTGCATCAAAATATGTAGACACGGAAGGAACATATGAAAATAAGTACAGATTGATGATAGTCATATACGGAAAGGATTGTCATATTTTTTTTACATAAGATCCAAAATGATGCCAGATATAAAAGTCTCGATAGGTACTTATAGTAATATCAAGTTACGTAGCAAAGGACTACTATGATCTGCTTAGATTGGATAGACAATCATGCAGAAGCCCTTGGACATGCACTTGAAGGCGAAAGCATATACACACCCTTTCTTCATGCTAGATGACCCGTTGCGCCAATGGCACAAAGAGCAGGAGCAAACCAAGCTTTCAACCAAGGAAATTGGAACGTTTAGAGACCGGTATTCTTTAAATAGAAGGGAATATATCATATGTAGAACTATATATTACATTGATATTAGGTTCATAGGCTAAAGAAAGTAGTGAGATCAGTTTATGCTAAGCAAAGCTATTTAGAGATTCATCATGTAAATTGCTTTGATCAACCAGCTTCTGTTACACAAAGCTACATACGCAGAGATGCATCATGTAGGTTGCTTTGATCACCAAACTTCTGGTAACCAAGATATGTAGTCTTTCGCCGTCCCCAAAATTAACTTTTCTGTTTTTCTTGTCCTCTATGCGGTTTCTGCAGAATAAAACTGTACAATAAACGAATAGAAACCGATCATAGTTGCACACACAAAAACATTTGGTGGAAAAACTTTGTAAGGTGACTATAGTTCCATCCAATAAGTAATTTCCTGAGCATCATCTTTCTCCGATAAAAAAAGGTTAAAAAAACATGCAACGACATTAGCTTTTAAGAAATACAAACAAACAAAATAAATAAATAAATGTACAGCTAGACTAACTGGCATACAGAAGGCCACCTAAGAGAACATTCAGTGCAGCCTTATCTGGGCCAAAAGGTGCCACGACCCACCCTTTCAGAATTGGAAAGGATAATTAAGTTTACAATAAGCATTTGGCCCAGCCCAAATATATCTGAGTCCAATACACCGACTACCTGCTGCCACGCACGCTCGTCTCTCCTCCTTTCCCCCAAATCTACCAAACCTTATCTGTTCTTCTTTCCCTAAATCGACCAGTCCTCTGTTCTCCTCCCTTTCCCAAATCAACCAGGTCTTTCACTCGCGCTTCTCGCTGCTGACAACCGCTGGCCGCCGGCCTTGCCAACTTCCGCTGCCATCCGTAGCGAGGGCCCTCCAGGACGCCACGACGGGTGTGGGGTGTCTGCTGATGTTTGCTGCTTCTTCTCCTTCCCTCACTACCTTCTCCGCTCGTGTTGCCTGCTGCCGCCGACTGATAAACTAATCGGTGAACTGTTGTTGAAGGGCCGAAGGAGCAAGACTGCTGCAAGAGGAAGGTATGTTTCAAAATTAATTAAAGAAAAATGATTCTATGATTTTCTTCGTAGACTTGCATAAAGTTTTGGTTGCCGTGTAATTTTTGAAGTTACTATCTCCGTCAGCCATGTATTATGCCAAATTTTGATAGCCTAACCATCCATATTTTTTGTGATATGCACATCATTTATGAAGTACAGGTTCAGATCCATCATTCATTCATGCTTTATGGGCTTCGATTTTTTCTAGTAGTATATCAGACAGTCAGCCATCTTCTGATTCAGAAAAAGAGGTGACAGTGATTTTTGATTTTTTTTTTGTCAGGTAACACTGGCGAAACAGCAAACCATGGTCCAGGAAAGCATATATGTAGTTATTGGCCATATGCAGGCATCTTTTGGTCAGTCTGGTGTGTTCTATAGTTGTGGCCATGGACAACTTTTGGCCAGTCCGATGTATTCTACAGTTGAGGCAATGGAGCACTTTTGGCCAGTCTGGTGTATTCTATAGTTGTGGCAATGGAGTGGTCATTATCCACAATACCAGGTATGTTGTTGCTACAATGTATCTATGTGAACATAAATCGTGAGCACGGGATAATAGTAGTAATTATATATACACAATGTATATTTTGTTCCAGTCTATGCTATGACATTGTGAGCCGCATCTATCTTGTGCACATTTTGCTTTGTATTTGAAATCCCCTCCCTCTTTGCTGCTTGTCACGCTCAAACACTGGCATATAGGACAAATTAACCATACACAATACATGTACATATGAACTAAAATACAATGGGCATCCTAAAGCTAACATGGGAAAATAATGGAACAACCTGAAAGAAAGAATGCAGCAAATGGAAAGCATATAATAATGGTCTATAAAAACCTAGCTCTTTTTTCAGCAAAAAGAATCAGTTATTTCTGGTTCCCTAATTCTAGAGCTACATATTTCCGGTTCTTGCAATTTATCTGCGATAATCTGATAAAGTACAACATGCACCAACTGAACATTTGCTAGTATAGCTAAAAGCTGAAGCTATCCGACACAAGGACCATCCAATTTTCCAAGACAGTTAGTCACTATGTGTGAACAAGGCCAGAGGACTAAAATATAAAAAGCAAGCTAAGTATTCATCAGCAGATTTTTCTTGTGCTTGCTATATGTCTGAAACAAACAATAGTCAAAGAATGTACTTACGAACAGACGTAAGCAGACACCATATCAATAGCTAACAGCATCACACAGCAACCCGATCACACATCAAGATGGATTGATGGAAATGGAAAGATAAAGTATGCTCTGGCAGTAGAACCAAAATTTCCTAACCTGTAACCATGAAAAATATCCGAATACAACAAATTATGTCTCATCCATGCCATCTAAAGATTCTGAACCATCCAAACAAATTTTATACCAAGATTGTGGATGCATTCCTGCAAAAGAATAAGATAAAGAAAATGCAATAAAAAACCTCAAGTGTAGGTTTGTTTGAAATTCAGATATTTTGCACATACCTTCTTTATGAATCTCCAAAGAATCAAATATAAATGATGAGAAGGATATCGGGATTGTCCTAGTAGATATGGAATCCAAATAGAAGTAAGCCACGATTCCTTGCTTCCATTGCCGCATTTCACTCGTAACAGAGGCTTTGAAAACAAATATCCTTTGCTTATTCGTGCTACTGTTGGATCTATGAGGCTAGGAAGACAGACCTTTTCGTTACGCATTTAGCCATATTAGATACCTGAAAATTGAAAAAAGCCAATTGATATGAGCGCATGAAACTACAAGAAGATACCAACTCCTAGATACTTTGCACTTTGAATATTTTATTAAGTGAATCTGTAAGACATGCAGATTATGAATATCAAATATCTTCCCTATGGTCTTAAATGTGGGTCTAGATGAATAAACATATTAGTCATTTGCATTAGGATTGGTAAGATTCTAATCACCCTAGACAATATATGAAGTGCAATTGTTTGACTTGTTCTATATCCAATTTCAATTGCTTTGTTCTATGAAATAAGGAAGACAAAGTGTAGTCTGATTAGGATGCAAGTCAATTTTCAGGTTTTCAAGCAAGGGCTGACATAGATATACAAACCAGAAGAATTGCCCCCATTTGAATTACTTCATATGTTCACTACCAGTTTCAAATGACAAAAGGAGCAAGTGAAAGTAAAAGAAAAGTGCATAAAAGAAAAGGTACTCGCTTGAACAGATCTGCAAAGCTTCATACTTGTATCAATGTGCTTTGTAATAAGCATTACTGCATTAGTATACAAATAGAAACATCATGATACATAAAGATAGGCCAGGGACATATGTGTTACCTTGCAAAGCACCACAGGTTTGGCCATCATGTTTGCGCCACCTCTCCTAGTTTTCCGGTAGGAACAAAAAATTAAAATATGTCGTGTTTTTTTCGCTACCACCACCAAACCCCAAACAACATTTAAGAAAACCCAACAGCATTTAAGAAAGCCCAACAGTACTGATGCATTTATCATTCCAATCCTTATAATACTAAACTGAAATCTGATTCTCTTGGAGGTTTGAAAATATTCGAAAAGATCCATCTTTGTAATGCCATTAACGATTCATGAGTACAAAAATCGCCAAATAGACCAAAAAATTGCTAGAAGTAGCTCAGTTCAAGTGCTACAACAGGAACCTGCGTATATAAATATACCGTAGTTCGAAGAGGTGGGCGCTCACATCTTTCTCCACTGTCGGCTGTCACCACAGGGCACCACTCCAACCCCTTTGTTATCAGCTTATACCTAAATATTGGTACAGCCAAATTTACAAAATTTATATATATTGTATGATAACAATAAAAAGTATTTTTTTAGGCTATAAACCAAAGGTGATTGTCCAAAGTTCATATGCTGCTATCAACTATCTCTCTATATATAGTGCACGTGCTCAACCATTTTATTTTAACTATACAACTAACGCCTGTTAGCACAAGCGTAGAACATAAAATAGCTTGTTTATCCTCTTGGCAATAAATTAAAACAGCGAGCCCCAGTTTCTAGTTTTGCATGTTTCGCTCGAAGAAAAAATGTAAATGAAAGTGAAAGCTCAGCCCATTGCATGAATAGCTACTATATTATTGGAATCTGGAAATTCTGGCTCACATATTGTTTGCCTTCAACCTTCGAAAATTTAAACTGAAGAGTGGAGCGATGTGGAAACCTAAGTAGCAGCAATTTGTTTTCTGCTAACCTCCCTCTCAGATATCACTTCCTTCACCAACAAAATAGATGTGCACCCACAGGATAAAAATCCATGTGTGTAGACCTAGCAATGCATGTGTGAGCTCAGAGTGTCGTTTTTTCGGCAAGGACATGAAAGGTAACCCTTAACTAACCCTTGACATCTGGCAGAATTAAACACTACCTGCTTATGTGCCCTCACCAACACGCTTCATATTGATTTAGGATGGTCTTGTCTAAAGCTAAATCGTCTTCATGTTCATGCTGCAATTTTCTTTGCCTTCAAACAATAAATTGTAGATGTGGAAACAGTAGAGAATAGTCTATATGCGCACCAAATGAGGGCAACAGAAGTATCACCCATATGAAAAACGTCACTATGCGAGCATAAATTTTCAGGAAATGATAGCATGGTGAGATTCATCGTGTAATAATGATTATAAGCACAGACATACATTTGAACAAACAGAAGATTAAGAAAGGGGAACATGCAACAAAAAAAGCTTTAGAAAAGCAGTACTAATTTCACCTCTGCAACAGAGAAAGTACAATTAGTTGGCATTTCCTACTGATGGCTAATTGCCTGAATAAAAAATGAGCAGTAGGTATAATGATGGTGTTATTTTCTTCCGCAAGCACCAAAACTTCGCCAAAAAGGTAAAATATATTGGGAGCATTGTACCTTTATTTTCGCTATAATCCTTGCTCTTGCTTCTAGAATATATGATGGCAATGCGAGCTAGCCAGCGTCTTCATATTAGTCCATCCAAAAAGCACACCAAAGTTAACAGTTGGATTGATTGTATTATCTCTGAAATGCCATTATCAGAAATTTAGCTGACGCTTAATAGTAAATAGAAGTGCAGGGCTTGCTTATCACACTTACTTAGGACTCATGGGCCTTATCTAATTCCCCTCCAAAGCAAACCATCTTTCTATGCGAAATGGGAAAATGTGTAGGCAAAAATGCTATATACCAAAGAGTATATGGCAATCTAAACTGAAGTGCTACTCACAAGAAACTGAATATGATAACATGTTGTTGCTTGCTCTAATAATAAATAAGGTGTTGGAAAGGAGGGAGGTCTATTTTATTATACAGTTTAGTTTAGTGATCTGATAAAAAATAAGGGCATGTCCAAACCAGACATGCGCAAGAGCCTCAAATCCATCGGGACACTTTGGTTAGATCAGAATGAGCAGAAATGAAAAATAGTGGCAAATTTAGCACAAGGGAAAACAAGTTTTGCATCTACACAACAGTGAAGCAAGGTAATGAGCTAAATTAGTGGACCTAGCACATATCTGATTCACTCTACACTGTAGGCTTACATAGCATCACAGTAATCTCCGGTCACTCATACGAAACCAAGCAAATTGAAGACCAAGATTTGCATATGGTAAATGAAGGAATGAAGCCATACGTGCAGGAGAAATTCGTTGCATCGTGTTGCAAAACCAGAAAAGTAAAACCAAACCCCCTCTCCTAGAGCCTCTTCCCTATGATTTTCTTAGACACCATGGGAATGATGGGGGCAGAAGTTTAGAGCTAGCATGGAAAGGGACACCATGGTACATTGAAAAGGAGAGGCTCTTTGTACAGCAAAACAGCTCAGTGCACTCGGCGGGCAAGGTTGCGGAAGGAGGGTTGCTTCCATCAGGGTAGGAATCAACCCTCACCCAAACCCTATCTGCATAAGAACAAAAAAAGGAAGAAATTAATTAGTGGGATGAGCTTAGGTCAAAAAATGAGGAAAGGAGTAAGAAAGGGCTCACCTGTGCTGGTGTCTCCGCCACGAACTGGGAGCTGTCCTTGACATCTCCTCTGCAGGTAGCCGTCTGGGTGGGGGCTCGACCAGGACGGATTCGTCCAGTGTCACTCACTGTTGTCCTCACTCAAGTCTGCAGCACACTGTTGTCTGTGGCCTGCCTAGCTTTTGTGTGCCCTCTCCACCCTGCCTGAATGGGAGAGATTGGAGAGGGATGAGGAGGGGTTGTGAGGAAGAGAGAGGACCCGTTGAAGAGAAAAAAATAGAGGACCTGCGGAAGAGAGAAAAAGAGAGAAAGAGTGTTCACCTGTTCTGACTACAACACCCGAAGAACGAGCAAGCGGAAGCGGGAAGCGCGTGCAAAGGAGGTGTGGAGGAGGATGTGGCCATGGCCATGAGGAGGAGCGGCACCGCTGCTGCTTCACCCGTGGCCTTGAGGAGGAGCGGCGCCGTCGCTGCTGCGCAGAAGAGCGAAGCCAACACACAATTAAAAGTCTGAAGGCTTCATCTAACATCATAGGTCTTCATGGGTCTAGAAATCAACCTGGATTTACTACCTGAAGAAAGGGAAATAGGCATGTACTTTGTCCAAGATCTAGAATGATATGTACGATACGAAAACACTCTGCATCTAGCTATTCATATATGAAACAAAATCATAACAATTTTACCTAATCAAGGTAATGAGCTTCCATGAGCACATTTGCTGCTCCTACCAATTGTGCAGAACCATCAGGCTGCGAACATCTAGGAAGGGGCCAAAAAATTATAAAGCACTACAGCAGCAGCTCACCATGGCAATGCTGGAAAGAAAAGATTTGTCAGTGTAGAAGAGGTTGGTGAAACCTTTTCTGCCTCATTTTCCTTCTACTGCAGAGAAAAATAAAAGAAGTGAACTTGATGTCCAGATCTCAGATTTCATACCATTTTTTTGCCAGAAAAGGCAAAGTAAAAAATGTGAGAACTCAAACCAAGTTAGAGATGTGGAGAGCAGGGGAAGAGAGGAGAGGAGGTGAAGGCAAACCTGAACTACTGCCTCAGCATCCTTGCTCCCGCTCCTGCTGTGCGTGGAAGGAGAGTGTTGCGGGGCACAGGAGCTGCATGCCGTCGCCATTGTGCACCAGCTGCAGGTGTCGTCGCCCACCCGCTGAGGCCACTGCACGAGGGCCGTCCGCCGCACCACCGCACTGCACAAGCCGATCTAGGAGAGAATCGAGCCATCACCAATAGCCAGGTCGCGCCCGACCTCGCCGACGCAGGCCAGCGCCAGCGGAGACCCTCTCCCATTCAAAGCTGCACCTCCCTATCCTCTTTCCGAAATTTCACCCTCCTCTCCTTCCTTCTTTTCCCTCTAATCTTCACTCTCTCCCCTGCAGATCGAATTGAGCGAGCGGCAGAGGATGAGGCTGGCGGAACTGGGAAGAGGAGGGGCTCAGCGGCAGGCGCGGGATGGAGGAAGGAAAGGGCGGCTGCGCGACGAGAATCAAGGGAGAGAAGAGGAGGCGATGGGAAGGCGACGATGCAGGAGGGGATGAGGGTCGGGATGACGCCGGGCTCGAGGACAGGAGGCGATTGGAGCTCGGGGACGGGAGGGGATTGGGCTAGGTTTTCACCGCACCCGCAATTTTGCACGACCCACACATACACACCACTTTTTTGACTTGAACCCCCACTGCAACGTAGGCCCCGCGAGAAAGGATGGCCCAGGCGTCATCTGCTCAAACTGAAACCCATGACGTGAAATAAAATCGACGGCCAGATGCTTGACAGGCAGTTGAAAAGTACATAAATCTTTACAGCGAGGCAAAACGAGCGATGCAGATGGGAAGCGCGCGAGGAAGGCCCCAGAATGGCGGGTAGTCTAGCGTGATTTATATGTTCAATAAAGCGGGGCGAAAGCATGTTTGGAGAGATGTTGCATCATGTTAGATGGGATGAATCATGTGACTTGTGGTTTTGCGCAAAGAAAGTGTGACTTGAAAGTACAGTCCTAATCAAAGCAATGAATCTTGGCAGGAGAACAAACAATGACAATCATATAGAAAGACAAAATTTATTATCTAAAATGACATTTTTTTTTCTTTCACGAGGGACATCAAAATGCAATCAAAGAGAAATAATATAGCAGTATTTATTGTACGCCGTCCTGCATTGCTGCAGACAAGATATTCATGCATCAATTGGCAGCGTCATCCCATGCGTTTCTGGGCCAAACACCATTGGATGAATTCATTGTCATCCGGGCGACGAGGGTCATGGGAGCGACGAGGGGAGCATGGCTTCAAATCATACTCGTCATCGTCATCATCGTAGGCGAGGAATTTGGTATCCAGCATCGTGAAGCTGCCAACATCGCAGCGGAACACCACGCAGTCGTCCTTGAGCAGGTCCTCACGCCTCTCCAGGTCTTCCCTACGGATGAACTGCTCGCAGCCGCAGTCGCCGGCGCCGCTCCCGTACCTGAAGTCGCCGGTCTTCGCGGGGAGCCCGTACGAGACATTGCCGGCCTGGTCGAGGATGCTCATCTTGTACTGCACTTGCAGGTGAGGCTGGTTCAACAGCTGGAGGTAGAGGGAGATGTAGTCGGAGTTGATGGAGCTGTCGTGTCCGTTGGGGTAGTACTTGACGCACCAACCTATCTTGTAGGTGTCTGTCTCGCCGATGGAGAAGGGAGTGGACCTGATGCACTGGCCGGCGGGAACCGTCTTGGTTTGCGAGTAGCCCACGACGCGGAGCAAGTGGAACCCGCTCGCCACCTTGGGAACGATGCGGGAGGCTGATCGGGAGAGCCGGACAACGCCGGCGGTGGCGGACAGCAACGACGCGGTCGTCATGGCGATCGAGCTGGTGAAGGGTATGGACGTAGTGCAGGATGGTGGATGTCCTTGATTGCTGGTATATGTATGGTAGTATACGGAAAGCTGGCAGAAAAATATTTTTAGGAAAAGGATGCGTAGTACATTATGCATTTCTTGGGCTCCAATTTATGGATTAATAACTGAGTGGATTCAGTCATACATACCTGATTTCTTTCTTCCATTCCCTGGAATTATAGATATGGATAGGAGCCAAAAAAATCATAAAAATAAGGTGCCGTTTGCACTATATACATATCGCCCACAAAATACACCTTACCTCGTGCATGTTTAGAAAAAAAATACACCTAGTAGTAGTATAAAGTAATGGAGGGAGTATATCATATATGTATAGAACATATATCAATTTCTTGTGCTCTACTCCCTCCGCTCCTAATTAGAAGATGTTCTATTTTTTTTTCTAAATCAAAAATATGTAGATATGTTTTAATGTGCTTGTTCACTCATTTCACTCCGTGAGTAATCGACAATATTTAAATATCTAAAATATCGTATAGTTCGGAACCGAGGAAATATGTATCATTTCTTGGGCTCCAACTCCAACTAATATATTCAGTGGATTAGTGGAACCAGGTAAGAAATCATATCATCTGTTTAGAGTGGGACAAAGTTTCATACTTCTCCCAAGAAAAGTCTCCTAACAACTAGGTTTTTTAGACAATCCTAACAACTAGGTTGCCTCCTCACGTCAACACTATTGCCGGTCCGCACCGCATTCGATGGCCTTTAGGCCATGGAGGATCTCGCACCCTCCCCCCCCCCCCCCTCCCACCCGCGCCAGCGGGAGGGGCCCCGCTCTCGTTCTTGTTAGATTTGGCATTTTGCTTAGGGTTGTGCGCTAGTGGTGACATCCCTCAGTAGAAACAATGTCTCCCACATAAGTTTCCTGTCCTTCGGTCATTGAACGAATGGGTTCCACTATCGGTCATTGAACGAAGGGGTTTCGTACATGTCTATGTTTTACCGAACCTACAGGGTCACAAGCTTAAGGTAATCACGATCTTCTGAGTGTGTGTGGGATAGGAATAATGAGAATATATCTATGAAATTGTTTCATGAATACTCGGAATAGTTTCAAGAGGAACCGGAAGCATTCTGGATACACCGGAAGGGTTTTGGAGTTTATCGGGCAATACCGGGATTCCCGATAAATGATATATATATATATATATATATATATATATATATATATATATATATATATATATATATATATATATAGGTGGAAAACATTTCTAGTGATGTTAAATTAATAATAATTGAGAGGCTCTATAATAGTGATGAGGCTTTCGTATTTAATTAAGTATCAACGGGTCTTAAAAGGCCAAGTGGTGGAAAGCTATTTGGGCTCAAGTGGAGGTGGCGGCCCTCTCCCACTTGAACTGAAGGGAGGCCAAATTGGAGTGGGAATCCCCCTCCTCTTGGCCGGCCAAGGGAGAGGGACTTTCCCTCCTCTTGGCCGGCCAAGGGTGAGGGACTTTCCCTCCTCTTGTGGCGCCCCCTCCTCCCCCTCCAACATATTTGTACTAGAGGCTTTTGCACTTTTTGAACATACAAGTTTTGGAACCTCCTCTAGTTCTCTAGTTCTAGTTTTATTTGGTCCTAGTTGATCAATTAGAGCTTGACCTAGATCCTCTACTCCTTAGAATTAGAAGCCTAGTATTGTTATAATATCCTCCCTCTAATTCTCCAGCGATGATTAGCTCTGGACGACAAAGCGCTGATGGATCCTGAAGATCGTACGCTTGCAACTCGTAGAGAGGCCGTGCTTTTGGTCTTCCGTTCAGGGTACTGCTCGTGGGCGGTTTGCGGGATCGTTCATCTATGGTTAGAGGGAATCCAAGTTTGATCTACACCTACTCATCTACTTCCGCTGCTACTCGTAGTCAGTAACGAACATTATCCAAACCATTTATGCATCTTCATATTGTTCCTATGTGATCATACGGCAATTTTTTTTGTTTTCTACTACGTTTCCCAACACCTTCCTAGTATGAGAATAGTTGCCAACATCATCGTTCATTTTGATAGCCACACTACCTCTAGAAACAAAACTCTTTACCCATCGGCAACATTTTGGCAAAAAAACTCCATGTGTAAAGTTTCAAATGAAAGGGTCATTTTACTTTATCATGGGATTTTTTGAAGTCTATTTTGAAGATGACTCCATTCAACCTTTTACGGTGAAGCTCATGTACAGTTTCATGCAGTACAACAATTCCATCTAGTATGTTGCGCCCTTGCAGAAATGTTGTTTGAGTGGGTTTGACCACGTGGCCAGCCACAACGTTCAACCGATTAGTTGCAACCTTTGTAAAGATTTAAAGCTGACATTTAGAAGGCAAATCGGTCGATAATGTTGAATAAGACTAGCCTTCTTAGTCTTGGGTAGTAGAATAATTTCCCAAAGTTTAAACGAGCAATATCAAGGTTTTCAGTATGCAATTGGTTAGAGAACAGAAACAAATCTGTCTTAATCATATCTCAAAAACAATGAGAAAACTCCGCGGAAAAACCATCCGGTCCCGGAGCCTTGTTGTGTTCATTAGAAACACCATAGTCCGAATTTTCTCCTTGGAGAATGGAGAGGTCAAAAACTCATTTTCTGCCTCCGAAACTTGAGGGATGTCATGAGTAATAGACTCGTCCGGTGCAAAAGGACTTTCGGGTGAAAGTCCAAAAAGCACTTTGTAGTACTTAGTAATCAATTTTCTTAGCAGTGCATCCCTCTAGATATGGCCTTTGTCCTGATCAAGAGCGAAGATACGTTTCTTTCTATGTCTTCCATTGGCCAGCATTTGGAATTATTTCGTATTGCCATCACCTTGAACTAGCGAGTCGGCCTTGCAATGTCGGTACCATTTAATCTCTTCCTCGCGTAAAGGGCAGGCAATTTTCTCATTTAGATGGCTTTTTTGCTCAATCTCATCAGTCGAAAGAGGCCTCACCTCTGCAATTTTATCAAGGGTATCGATTAAGGTAGATAGTCGCAACTTTTCTTTCCTTGCTACACGGAGCAATCATGCCATTTATCAACTTATTAAGGTATCCCTAGCCCACTAGAGTTCAATTCCTGGTGCTCGCATTATTCCTGGATTTATTTCAGGATTTCCAGCGATATGCATTCAGTGGGAGGAGACGTTCCCGTCGGCGACGAGGCGCCTACGGTGACTTTATAAATCTCAAGATGATATGTAGGCTCCTTCTCTTGAAGGTGCTCATAGGGGTAGGGCGTGCGTGTATGCTTCATAAGGGTGAGCGTATGCGCGTATGTATGAGCGCTTCCGTCTGTACTATGTTCAAAAAAATAGCAACCACGCTAGAAGTACCGAGGTATTAGTGCTGGGAATCCATAGAGTTTCAGTTGACCAAACTCTTCTTCTGTTATCATTTGACAAGTGCACTTTCAATCATGCAATAGATGATATGTGCTCTTTAAGAATAACGTTCATTTCAGTTTTCAGTGAAAATAAGATGAAAGGAAATTGCAACAACTAAACAAAATTGGAGCATGGTCGATGCATGGAGTAATAAAAAGCGATGTGGCCTCTCAAGAGAAACATTTACATTTTAAAATTATTAATATAATGTTCGTTCTTACCGAAACTTTGTTCTTGCAGGAATATATAGTGAAATTCCCTACACCAATGTATTTTTTTTCATAATCTAACTGTATTTTCTAAAAGCATATGAAGTCAAATACTATAACTTCTGTTGTAGGTAGAGAAAATAAAAATGTATCAATATATAAAATGACATGTATTATGCAATCAAGGGGGTAATAAAAATGTTTCAAGAGATAACAAAAAAAACTTAATCGTTTCAAAGCTCTAAGGATGTCACCCTCGCATTTGCGCAGGGCCACTATATAATAATTTTTGAATGGGAGAAAAAAAAAGAAAAGTGGAAAATGAATGAAGAAACATATATTTCTTTTTAATATACTGTTGTCCGCTCTCTACCAATGATATGATTTCCGATCGGATTCCACACATACAATAGATTAATTGGAGCCCAAGAAATGGAAATTGGATCTAAAGAAATTGATTGGCGTGGGCGTGTCGCACTATATTTATATAGATGGTATGTTTTGCTGATAATATATAGTGCAGAGGCTAGATGGTACAATATTTTTGATTCGCAGGAAAGGAAAGAAAGCAATCGTGTATATGATTGCTCTCTAATATAAATCCGCAGATCGAAAAATTGGAGCCCAAGAAAGAATTTTTGACCACCTTGTTTGTCTGTACTGCTATATACAGTATACACCAACGCTCTAGAACGCCCATCTCATTCTCACCATCTTCCTCCGGTCTCTCTGCGTGGTGCGTACCCATCCATCACCAGCTCGATCGATCACACTATGACGACCACCGCGTCGCTGCTGTCCGCCGGCGGCGGCATTGGCCGGCTATCGCGCTCTGCCTCCCGCGTCGTTGGCAAGACGGCGAGCGGGTTCCACCTTCTCCGCGTTGAGGCCTACTCGCAAATCAAGACGGTTCCCGTCGGCCAGAGCATCGTCTCCACCCCTTTCTCCATCGGCAAGTACAAGTGGGGCTTGAGGTACTATCCCAACGGCCGCGACACCACCACCAAATCAGACTACATCTCCCTCTACCTCCAGCTCTACGACCACAACAGAAAGAAGCATCAGCTGCAAGCGCAGTACAAGCTGAGCATCCTCGACCACGCCGGCAATGTTGCGTACGGGCTCCCCGCGAAGACGAGCGTCTTCAAGAGCAGCGGTAACAAGGACGGCGATGACTCCGACGACGAGGAGGAGGAGGCGCAGTTATGCGGTCACGAGCAGTTCATCCGTCGGGAAGAGCTGGAGAGGCGCGAGGACCTGCTCAAGGACGACTGCGTGGTGTTCCGGTGCGACGTCGGCGGCTTGACGGAGCTGGAGACCACACGCCTCGCCCGCGAGGAGAGCGACAGCGAGCAAGTTCCGGACGATGATGTGTTCGGGTTGAAGCCATCCCGTTATCGCTCCGGTGACTCCCGCCACCGCCGTCTTCGTCGCCCGGATGACAATGAATTTGTCCAATGGTGTTTGGCCCAGAAACGCATGGGATGATGACGCCGGCCATTGATGCATGCATGGCTTATCTGCAGGAGTGCCCGCGGGACGGCATAGAATAAAATATAGTGTATTACTAGTTCTGTTTACCATGCATCGATCAACTGGTTGCTTTTCTAGGAATAAACAAGGAGTGGCATACCTCAAGAAAACAAAATGATGTCATTTCAATGAATAAATCTGTCTCTCTTTTTGAATATCATTGTCTCTCTTGGATTATGATTTAACTGTTTGCTGACCTATACTTTAATCCCCCAAAAAAAAAAGACCTATTCTTTAAAGTCACAATTTTCTTTGCTCAAGAAAAAGATAATTTGATGCCGAAGTATTTCAGATCTAATATGAGGCACCAGCCAGTCAGTTTTACATCCATAGTTTGAGTCCGGTAGCATGACATGTTTACGGTGAAGGTTGGACGGAATCTGACTTGAGTTGGGTTATTATCCGTTTGTGTGCTACGCATTTATGTTCCAAACCAACCAAACATATTTAAGGGAATCATGTTACAGTGTATTTGAATAACTGGTAAAAAAGGCTGAACCTAACACATTAGTGTGTATGAGTAGATCGATTGTGCTTTTCTAACTATGATGAGGATGTCGTTCATTTTGATTATTTGCGGTCATGAGTCTTACATTATGTTATCTACATGCATTGTTTTTTACTTGTAAAAGCCTTCTAATGTAAGGTGGGAAATATGTGTTTTTCTAGGAAGAATGTCAATCTAAAAGCCAAGGATCTGGTGATGCTCATTATGTTGAATGTGTCTGTCACATAGTTATCTAGTTGACGATTTGAGCTCGCGTTTCGAATTCGCTACATTCTATGAATCGGGTTCGATAGGAGGTATACATCTCCATTCGTGTATCGGAGATCCAGTTCGTGAACTTGCTAACTTTGTTTCGAAATAGCTTACCGATCACATTCAAGAATAGCCATCGAAGTTCCTAGATAGATATAATGAACAAAAATAGGGATAAAATGTTGGTTGGTCCAGCCCAAATGCTGCTTCCGATAGCCTCCTTCAAAATGTAATCTCGTGCAGCCGCCTCGTGCGCTTCATCATATCTTCCTCGCTCCTTCTCCTGCTCAACCTCCACATATGCATCCGTGGCAAGAGCAAGGGTTGTTGTTCCATGACAACAACATGTCAGCCTCCACTCCGTGCCACCATCCGTCGCACTGCACACCGTGTGAATTCTACCCTCCACTCGCCACTGACCAGCCACCACCTCTAGCCACTGAATCTATTTTTCTGGTTCGATTAGAGTTCGACGAACCATGTAGCGAATCCAGTCGAACCGAGAGAATTCAAACTCCGATCTGATTCGTTCGATCTAGATCAGAGTTCGAGGCCTTTTCGAGCGAATCGGGTAACTATGGTTTGTCATGAGATGTGGGGCCATGTGGAAGTGACAAATACTGAAGATGAAGTCTATCGCTGGAGAATTAGAAGCTAGTAGAAGACAGGTCTCAAGACAACCGTAATGCAAATGAAGATTGTAAATTCAAACATGCTAACAAAAATATTGGGTACCAAGTTAGTCATTTGGTTGTTGTATAACTTAATTAGATACATGGTTATGATAAGATATGATGGCATCGCTGTTGATTCCAGGGGTGAATAATCTTCTGCCTACAATAGATTGGTTTTAAGAATTGTGCGAGTAAAAGAGCACAACTACAGGAATATTTTTGCAGCGAGATTGAATAGTTTCGGCAAAAGTACCACATTGAACTTTGTGGTTCTACACATACCACCACCATATGAACGTGATATTGTAAGTCGCCATGATATTTCGTGTGTGAAGTCCAGCATATTTTCCATGCACTAATGCTATCGAAACTATAAGTGGACGGTGATCATCTTCATTTTTAGCATCTTTGTTATGACAAAAACCATTCTCTTTCAACATCAACACTCTCCTTTCCATAAACAACAACTTTGATTGTTTTACTTCTAATCTCCTTCAGCTTATCGTCAAATCGCTCTTTGCTTTTTCAATCAATTGTTTCCTCATTTTGGCCACTGAAAAGGCCTTGACTAGGATGATACTAGTAGGAGGTCTCACTTTACAATTGTGTCCATCATTATTATTACTTTACTGTTCAATTGTGCCCGTCATTAACATGTTGAAACTCAGTGGCTCCAGTGTTTGTAGAAAACTGAAAATTTGTATTAGGCATTCCAAAAAAGAACCGGCTCACTATCTTTAACGGTATGTGGCATGTTCGATTGATTTTGCAAAGGATTATGTAAAGTGCATTACACACGTGTAAATCTGCAGTACACAATAGCCCAAAATGTAAATTACACATAGGCGTAAAATGTTGTGGACATTAGTGCAAAATGAAATAAATGTAAGTGCAAAATGCAATGGAGAATATCCATAGAGATATATCCAACAGAGTTATAGTTTTGAAGATTAATTTGGACCTTTTATCTGAGAGTTGGGACTTTTAAAATATTCAAAAGTGGGTATGACAAGGCTGCAAGATATGTGAGGGGCTCAAAAAACATGGTGGGAAAAGTATTGCAAGAGAGTTCATAGAAGAGATTACAAGAGATCAGAATTGATGAATAATAAATAGAAAAAGGAAAGCTATCCTAGCGTAGCATCCACATGGATGGCCGAAGAGAAAAGGTGAACAAGGGATCCATAGAAAATGAACTACCTCAAGAACGCAATGGGGTTGGAAGCCGCCCTCGTGCAACGCCATTGTTGCTCCTCCCGCGGAAAATTGCATGTGGTGTAGAAGGGGGTCGAGATATGCGGCCTTCGGCGCCACCACCATTGATCTACGAAGGGTATCAGTGCCCGCTACTACTGTTCAAGCGGGACCGCTGATGTGCTCTCATCGCGAGTTATGAAGTTGATGGGAAAGTGAGGATGGGGGGCTTCGACCGCTAGCAACAATGTAGAATGGGCGATGTGGAGAAGATAGGGTGGGCGGATCGGTCGAGAAGATATGTGTTTATCTATGGAGAAAGGGAATTTCAAAGCACCAAAGGGAATATTTCACAACAAGATTAAATAGTTTGGGTACCCACTAATCTTTGTGGTTCTACACGGTGGCGGAGACATGGGCAGCACGGGCCTACCCCCCCCCCCCTAACATGAGGAGTTTATTGCTAATTTGCTACGAATAGTGGTATAATTAGTAATAATTTTATGCTAAAAACATTTGTATCAATAGTTTGGCCCTCTCCAACATGTTTAGCAGGACTTGGCCCCCTAATACATATTTTATGGCCCTGCCATTGGTTTTACACATGCCACCACCATGTGATATGATATCATAAGTCACCACAATATTCTTTGTGAATGTCATGCATATTTGTCAATGCACCAGTGCTATCGACTTATCATGTTTATCAATATGAATAACACATAATGGTCGTAATGTGTGTCATTTGTGGTGCCCATTATGGGTTTGTATCTGAATTTAGACAAGTGTGTCTTCTACCTTCTGGGTGTGCACGAAGCCAAACCCAACACAGATCCGATAGATCCAACCCCGCCACTAGTGTTGTACCACGACAACAATTAGCTGACTTCGATGGTGGTCGTTATTTGCCATAGCCCGCTATTTTAATTATCGGTTTTGCTAATTCACATCTAGATGTGACATAGTCCTACACCACATGATTAAGAGTGTTATAATATTTGTGCAATTTTGATCGTAGCGCTCGTACTGGTTTTCTCATACATTGATTGTCTTGCCATTGGGCTGTGTTGTGTTTGGTGTTCCTTTTTTCTCTGGGCCCTTTTTCCATATGGGTTGCACGATTGATTGCAAGATTCGGGGCTAACTCATTGTACAAATGTTTTTCACATCTGTTTTGTGTTGTCTCTTATCACTCTTTCTATTTGTTTATTTGTCAGTTTTTCTGGCTTTATATTTATTTCTATTTTATTATTTATTTTTTAATTTTAGTTTTTTATTTCTTCATTCTAAATTTATGAATTCTTTTAAAATCATGATTTTTTCTGCTGGTGTCAGCTGCTGGTCTATCACCAAACACAGAAATGTAAACCTGTCATGCAACAACATGTCATCAACAAGAATGGAGGTGCTCATTTTGCCTCGCATGGGGCAAGTTTTTTTCTCATTTTCATTTGTACGGTTCTATTTTGTTTTTCTGTCCTTTGTGGCTTGCAATTGGACGTAATGGAACCCAACCATAATTCCACATGTCATGCGTACTACTTGAAAGTGCTAGTTATCAACTAGAGGGGGGTGAATAGGAGATTTTTATGGAAATCTTCGAAACAGGCAATGACTTCAAAGACTTAGAAGACAAAAAATAGCTAAACTGGATACAGCGGAAGATAAACTACCCTAGACATGTTGACAGAACAACACAAGTGAGGTGAGCACTGAAGTTAAACAGCTAGCAGACTATGTGGCAATGGATAGTAGCAACACATAACATGAAGACAAAGATGTGATCAGAGAGATTGTCTTCAATTAATGTCTTCAAACAGAAATGCAGGAAGCAAGGACTTCACAATGCAAAATAGTAAGTATAGAAGTGAACTAATAGAACCAATTGCTCGGTGAAGACAAAGGATTTGTTAGACCAGTTCCAGCTGTTGTAACACCTATAAATCTGGTTGGGGAGGCTGAGATTGAACTCAGAAGACCATGTCTTCACCTTATTTCCCTTGAGCTAAGATCACTGTAGACCTCGCTCAATCACCCAGGTAAGTCTTCAAGTCCATCATCGACTTGCAAATGGACAGGTGTTCTATTTTTCATCCCAGCTACAAGTTCATGCTCTACTCAAAACTAGGTTCTTAGTTTGTTGTTGTCCTAATTGCATGTCCACCCTTGACTCATAACTCGACCCGTAGTTTATAGTTGTCCTAGTTGCTTTCACTCAAGGGAGCCGCTAGGGATCAGACTACTGATCCCTTGCATTTTATTAGACTAGTGATAGACCGTAGGATGGGATGCATGATAGCCATCGGATCTGGCAGCCCCCTCATGTGATGCAATGGTGTGTTTGTTGCTTCCTTAAAATGTGCACCCCATTATTATGTTGCCTTCATGATTTTATACTAATTATGATCAGTTTTTTTCCTAGCAACTACTCCTATAAATCATCGCATATCAAATTGATTAGACGCCTTACTATGTGTTTCCAACTTTCCATGCATGCGATTTGCTTCCATACAATTTGGTTTCAATCCTTATTTTGGACATAACTTTACTTGTCTTGTACACATGATCTTTTTTTCGGCCGGCCTCAGAAATTGCTTCCACGGCAAATAGAGATTTCTTTCATTTGGTTAGAATTTGGATAGAATTTGTTTGCTTCAGTCAGCCAAAATATTTGCTTCCATAACAATCGACGATTGCTTCGATCTAGTTCGATCGTATTTGTGCCTAATGTAAAAAAATGTTTCAAGCAACTAGATTTTTTTGAGTGTAACATCAAAGAGCTCTCGACAATATTAAAAATTGTTTCCATGAAACACTGCATTAAAAAGAATATAACTTTTAGTGTAACATAAAAGAGCTCTCGACAATATTAAAAATTGTTTCCATGAAACACTGCATTAAAAAGAATAGAATTTGCTTCATAAGCAACAGGAGATTACTTTCATTTGGTTGAAATTTGTGCTTCGATTGATCGCACAAAGTTCTTCTATGGCAACCAACAAACCAGAATTGATCACAAAGGTCATACAACAGCGACAGTGGCACAGAGGACAACCTGGCAACACCATGGAAGTTGCTACAGGAAAGTTCATAAGCAATCTGCAGAAACCAAAGAAGCACATGAAGTGTAATTGGGAAGCTCCATACAGTAAACATTATGAAAACATATAGGCATCGCCGGGAGCAACATGAACCCGAGGGTGATGCATAAGAAAACCACCACGCACATTATGTTTCCATCGATCAGATAATTTGCTTCCACAAAATAAAATGTGCTTCAATTTAATAGATTTTTATTACAAATTTAGTGGGAAACAAGTCCTACAAAACCAGATCATGATATTGTTTCAATCATCCAGACTGTTGCTTCCAACGTGATACAAATTTATTTCCATCAAGAACATAATTACTACCATTTTTTGAGTGAAAAAAGGGAATTAGTTTCATCATGATTATGCATATGCTTCAATTACTTCAATCTATCCCCCTTAATATTCAGTTCAGAAGGGCGCTAGTGGGGAATCGTTGGGAAGAATGACTCCTTCTAGTAAGTAGACAGATGGAGGTTCAGCTTTCTCAACAACCCGATGAATTACGCTGGAAGCTTACTAGGTCTGGAGTATTTACAGTTAAATCAATGTATGTTGATGTTATCAATTCAAGCTCGATTCCTAGTTCCAAACATGTTTGGGCTGTCAAAGTCCCTTTGAAAATCAGTATTTATGTGGTTTGTCCATAAACAAGTTATTTTAACCAAGGACAACTTGACAAAGCGTAATTGGATAGGACCTACTAGGTGTAGTTTCTGTGATCGGGATGAGACGATCAAACACCTTTTTCTTGATTGCCCGCTAGCCAAAGTTTTATGGCGGATGGTTCATATTGCTTTTAATATTACTCCACCGAGTTCGGTCAACACATTATTTGGAACGTGGCTTAACGGGATAGAGCCCGAATTAGCGAGACATATTCGCGTAGGAGTCTGTGCCTTGTTGTGGGCACTCTGGAATTGCAGAAATGATTTGGTTTTTAACAGGACAACAGGCATTCATTTTTTGCAGGCTATTTTCCGAGCCACGACGTTGATCCGTTCGTGGTCGCTACTCACTCCGACGGAGGCCAGGGAGCATTTGGTTACTGGATCTATCCGCTGGGAGATGGTAGCTCGGGATATCTTCAACCGGTTTGGTTGGCGGTCATGTAATAGGATAGGCAATTAGTTTACCTATCTCTTTTTTGCCAGCTGGTTGTGGCGTCCTTTTCTTGGCTAGTTTGGCTTCTAGCCCTTTTAGCTCTGTGTGAGCTCCTTTTTATTTTCATTTGGAGACTTTAAGACCTTGTTGGAACCTTTTTATTTGTTCAATAAGATGGTCGTATGCATCGTTCTGATGCAGAGGCCGGGGAATCCCCCTTTTCGAAAAAATGCATATGCTTCAACCCAATTGGTAATGTGCATATAAAAAAAACATTTGCTCCCACTATAAGAATAATTTGCTTCCATGTAATCATAATATTTGTATGTTGTAAAATCCGTAATCACAAATATTTTCATTGTTATGCAACATGCTTCCAACTTTCTTCCTCTTTGCATCTGTAAACCTAGATGTTGCGGCCATGTCACCTCCAACACATGCTTCCAACTTTCTACCTATTTGCTATGTGTTTGACGATATGCAGCTATGTGGCTTGCTATTTCCGTGTGTTAGGAAGCAACGGGAAGCAAGCGGCATCAGCGTCTCAAAAAAGGTTCTCCCGACACCAGAACTTCATGCCCCATTACCGTTTTCGACTTTGACTGCTTGCCGTTATGACTTGTATGCATGCCACCGCTACTCCTACCCTGAACGGCTGAACGTCATATCTCTTTGTCAGACAGCACTGCACCAGAGCATCGCCTGCTAGATCTGGTGACCTTCGCCAGAAAAGGTCCAGCATTTGAAGGCAAGCCAGTGCCCGGCCATAGGAGGAGCATGCGTGTTCTGAAGCAATAATCTTGACATTTGTACACCTAAGAGTCATGCCAATAGAGTGAAGTTCCTTCTATCAGAAGCATGGAAGGACTATATGTGCATAAGAAGCATGGATGATCTGAAGCAAAAAAAATTAGCTATCACAACATAAGTGAGACGTATTGGATGCACACAAATTTGACTGGAAGCACCTAAATCTGAAAATGACAGATGGCATGCTTGCCGCTGATGGAAAGGGGCAGAAATTTAGTATCTTCAGACAATTTTTATCTAACCTAATTGTGTGTATTCTGAGCTTATATCAAATAAAAATATGACAAAAAGGATGGAATCAAGGCATGACATTTTGTATAAAATGCACTCTAACTAAGTAAAAAAAATTGTAGATGGCATAGCGATCCATTACACATCGGATAGAACATAGATACACTCCAAAAAATTCATCGAAGCAACCATCCATAGTAACGCAAAGCAAATCAAGTGATTAAAATTAATCAAACATGAGATGAATTAAACCAGGTGAGTACATACAGAAGGGGGGGGGGGGGCGCCTGGGATGCACGTGTAGCTTCTTTGCCAATCCAAACGGTGCACCAGGGCAGTGGATGGGACGGCGACGGGACAGGATCTGGCGGGGGACCGGGGTGGCCACGGGGATTACGCGGTCGGCGATGAGGGTAAGAAGCCGGAAAATAGTACAGTGGATGCAATATTATTGTTAGTTGGAAGCATGAAATTTTGAAAGAAAAATAAGCCGCCAACTGTCGACCATATTTGTGGATAATTCTCATCTTAATTCGAAGCACCGATGTCTCAAACTACATGTACAAAGGTAGTACTCCTAATTACCGGCTACCATGATTGGTTGCTATTCGTCTAAATTCAGAATGGAGTTCTGTACATGCGAACATGACTCCAACAAAAATCGAATCCAGTGGCATGCCTTTGACTTTCAATCAGGGGCGATTTGCAGTCAACAACTTACAGAAACTTACTTACAAAATGTTGCAAGCCGTTGTTGGTTCTCCTGGCGCGTGATTGGTCCGACTCTGGCAGCCGATTCATCCGATGGGCAACATGGTGAAGTACCGAATCAAAGCCAGGACGACACATCTGCATGTGATATTTCTCAAAGTCGCATAAGTGGAGAGCACCATGGGGTGGGGAGGAGCAATGGAACGGATCTGGGAGTCAGCAGGCAGTAGGGGAACGGATCTGGAGGGCCTGATGACTTCGATGTGCTGCTTGACGGCGAGGTGAGAAGGAGGCAACAGGTGATCGCCGAGATCAGGGAGGCCGGGGTGATGCGGTTGGTGGCAGCTTCCTGAGAGGCGAGAAGAGAAGGGGGGATACGGGCGAGTGATTAGGGAGGAGTTATTACGCGAGGATGGTGCAGGTAATTAGCTCCTCAGCCAACGGGATAAGACGTATCTACACGGTAAGATTCTAATAGAACCGACGGTCACTGAGTGGTCTGAAGACGGTCTCCTATCAGACTATAGATAGAAAGTGTTTCCCTTCACTCAAAGGGTAACTTTGGTATATGAGGACATAGAAATATTGCTTTTTATTGTAGGAGGCCCACCACTAATTGCACCCCCTGCCAGGTAAGCCATGTGCATGCGCATCAACGACGACGACAATAGGTATGCCATCCATGCGGTTCTGGGCCAAACACCACTGGACGAATTCCTTGTCATCCGGTATCAGATGACGAGGGCGATTATCATAGTACTCTCTTGGCTTCAACCCGTACTTGCCTTCATCGTCGTCGCTATCATGGCTAGCGAGGGTAAGTGTGTTCAGCTCCGTGAAGCCGCTAACATTGCACCGGAACATCCTTGAGCAGGTCCTCGTGCCTCTCCAGGTCTTTCCGACAGATGAAGTGTTGGTGGCCGCAAAACTTGGCTTCATCGTTGTTGTTGAAGACGCTCATCTTGATGGGTATCCCGTAGGCGACCTTGCCGGCCTGGTCGAGAATGCTCATATCGTGTACTGTCCTTGTAGCCGATGATTCTCGTGCTGCAGCTCGAGGTAGAGGGAGATGTAGTCGGTGTTGGTGGAGTTGTTGTAGCCGTTGGTGTAGTACTTGATGCCCCCACCGGCGCCCGCCGATGCTGAAGGGGGCAGACTCCACGCAATGGCCGCTGGGAATCACCTTGGTGTGCGAGTAGGCCTCAACGCGGAGCAGGTGGAACCCAGTCGTTGCCTTGCTGGCGATCATGGTTTTCAATTTCAGTTTCAACAAAAAATTTAGCACCAACTGAAATCACTGAAATTCAGTGAAATTCAGTTATTTCAGTTTGCGTTTCAGAAAAAAGGCCAAAATATTCATTTCAATTTAAGTAAATATTTGAAATTTTCAAAAAATATTTTGGAAAAGATTTGATTTTCTGTGTACTACTGAATTTGCTGAAATATTTTGACCGAAACATAATATTTTAATGTCGACTGGAATTAATGAATTTCAGTGAAATCTCACTGAAAGTGAAAACCATGCTGGCGATCCGGGAGGCGGATCGCGAGATCCGGCCAGCACCACTAGCGGCAGAAAGTAAGGTCGTCATAGCCCGTGTGACATGATCGATCGAGCCTCATATGAGAGTTCAGGGCAAGATGGCGAGATAGATGTTTGTTGAGTGTTGTTGTATATATAGTAGTATACGCTACAGATGATATGGCAAAAAGTATCTGTTACGTATATAACAAAAAATATGGTATAAACATTTCTTGGGCTCTAATTTATAGATTAATAAGTGAGTGGATTCAATCATATATTTGATTTCCATTATTATTATTTTGCTTCCCTGTGAGTCAAAGTGTTTGAGAATGGACAAAAAAGATCATATAATTAAGCTGCCGTCCACATTATATATCGTCATCAAAATATACCATCTATCACATCTATCGGGTTCTTGGGACCCAATCAATATGAAACTAGATGATACCCCGCGCATTGCTGCGGGAATTGGTTGCAACATATTTTTGATTTGATTGTGTGAAATATAAATATTTAAAGTAAAAACACGTGAACCAAAACTTAAAATACATATGACTTATTATATTTGATTGTGATTAGTTGAAAATTATTATTGAATATAAGTAGAGTAATATAATGAAAAACTTTTTTCATGCATGGTTGCATGTGGTGGTGGGTCTTTTCTCATGCATGGTTGCAAGTTAAAGTGGGTCTTATTCCATCCATAATTATATGATGATATGACATGCTTGCATGTTGAGATAAATAAGTTAGTAGGGATGAATCTCTTAGGTAAATAATATTAATTAGATGTGCTACGTACCATTTCTTGGGCTCCAACTAATCATACTATTTGTTCTAAAAAACTAATCGTACTAATCTGTTTTTTCCATTTCATTTTCTTTTGTTAGTAGATAACTTTTAATTATTTTATTAATGGAAAATTATATTATAGAACGATTGTTCTACGGTTTCTAGGTAAAAAAAAACATAGTGAAGAGAGAAATGTATTCGTTGAAACTACATTATTTTTCATGGTGAACATAAAATACCACATGTCTTATTCTTAGCAGATTATTAGATACTCGATAAAAGATAAATAGTACTACTCCAGTTTTTATTTTAAGCCTCCCTGCACTTCTGTAGATAAGCCATGCATGCATATTACTGGCTTCGCCATGCTATGCGTTTCTGAGCCAAACACCACCGCACGAACTCCATGTCATCTGGGCGCCTACGCTGAGGGCAACGGTGACGTTCCACGAGGCTTCTTGGCTTCAATCCGTACTCGTCATCGTCCGTAGCTTGGTCATCGTTGTCCTCCCTAGCGAGGGATGCGGTATTCAGCAGCGTGAACCAGCGCACGTCGCACCGGAACGCCACGCAGTTGTCCTTGAGCAGGTCCTCGCGCCTCTCCAGGTCTTCCCTGCGGATGAAGCGCTCGTGGCCGCACATGTGCGCTCCGCCTCCGCCGCATTTGAAGACGTCCGTCTTGGAGGGGAGCCCGTACGCGACGTTGCCGGCCTGGTCGAGAATGCTCAACTTGTACTCGGCCTGCAGCTGAGAATCGCCGAAGCCTAGCAGCTGGAGGTAGAGGGAGATGTAGTCGGAGTTGGTAGAGGTGGTGTCGCGGCCGTTGGGGTAGTACTTGACGGTCCACCTGCGCTCGCCGATCCGGAAGTTATCTGAGTCGATGCTCTCGCCGCTGGGAACCGTCTTGGTTTGCGAGTAGGCCTCCACGCGGAGCAGGTGGAAGCCGGTCGCTGCCTTACCGAAGATGCAGGAGGCAGATCGCCAGACCCGCCCGGCGCCTGCGGCGGAGACCAACGTCGTCATAGCGCGTCACACGAGCGATCAAATATGGCGGCGAGATATATGTTCTTGTGTGTTGTTGAATATATAGAAGCGCACGCAATGCGGAAGAGATGGTCAAATACTCCGTTTTTTAAGAAAAAATTGGTATAAACATTTCTTGGGCTCTAATTTAGCGATTAAAAAGTGAGTGGATTCAATCATATATACGATTCCTTTCTTTCATTCCCTGAGATTCAAAGTGATTGAGAATTAATTAGCTCCTACGTACCATTTCCCAGCTAATATATTGCAAAATTACTTTACATACGTACTACTGAATCCCTTCTGATGTTGATTTTCTTTTACATGCAACTCTCTATCCATTACTTAAAAATGAGCAGCGATGTCGCTAGCAACCAAGTATTGTGTGAAGGTAGGAGAGTTTTCCGGCCAGACGGCTTGGGGATCCGTGTCCATCTTCGAGCCCAGGGCATCCGCAACCTTGTTACAAAGTCTTGGGCAATAAACTCTCCATGGAACAAAAGAATTGAAGAGCTAAAAAAAGCCTTAACGTCCCTAAACAAGACTCCATTCGGTGCTAGATGGTAGTCCTCCGATGTTGATGTTGGTATGATGATACAATGGGCTGACAATGTTGCATCAAGTGGCAATCAACGATGTCTATCCTTTCTCATACTGGATCATACAAGTTTTGTCGTACGTGAAGCAACATTAAGATTTATTTTTAGAAACACCGATTACAACTTAGACATACACACGTGCACAAACGCTGATACAACACCTAGTAATGGTGTTAAGTCAGCACAGCTGCCACACTATCGATGGTCACATACCCCAAATTGAAAGAATAGTCTACCAATAAGACACGAGAGCATCACCTCCGATTTTCTTTTCCGCAAAAAAAACTTTGCATTAATGCTCAATCAATGAACAAGCAATTCTGCACAACAGACAGTCGTGCATAACCCTAGGACGTGCAATGCAGTTGCACGTCGGTTTGCGCGTGGCCGGTGGATGTGCAACTATAGATCCATGTCAACATTTGAGCATGCAACTGTAGCCATGTGGCACGTGGAAAGGACAAAATGGAAATAAAAAAAATCAATTGATGAAACAAAAAAATTGCTCAATAAGTCCACAAGTACACTTGCAGTAATGTTGACAAAAATTGTAAAGATAAAGACGCTAACCAAACAAAAATCTGGCTAGACATGCCAATAGATATTGCTCCGGTGATCATACCAAAAAGGAAGAACCAATTTATAGTATCTGAAGGAGAGATAAGCAGAATCTGAAAAATTAAAGGAAGAAAATACATTTCTTTTTAATGCTTGTGTCCTTCTTTCAACGATGATTTGATTTGAGATCTGATTTCATTCAATAGATTAGTTGGAGCCCAACTAATGGTACGTAGCAGAAAATTACTGCTTTTGTTGGATCCCAAGAAATTGATAGATGTCATTCTGTATATGATGATATTTTTTGGCGACAATATATTTTTTAGATAAAAGGAGTATGCCCAACTTTATAAAGAAAGTCACCAGGCAGAGTAGCACAACCAACATCCAAGCAACCACAGTAACAAGGCAGACAAAGAAAAGGAGTTCAGGTACATGGCTAACCAGCCAGATATGGCACGCAGGCCAGAACTAAGACTAAAGAGGAGACGTCAGGGTTTAAGAATCTTCGCGTTGACTGTGCGCCAAGGACGAAGCCGTAGCCCGAATCTTGGATGCCATAGCATCGCAGTCCTCATGATCAGCATCATTAGTCAATGATCTCCACTGCTGCAAGAATATTCTAATTTTAAATAAGCAATCAGCAGGATTAGCTGGGAAGATATGCTCGATGGTAAACTTGTTTCTAGTGGTCCACAGCGACCAACAGACGCTGCAAACCCAACCCAGAAGATCCTTTTTGAATTCCCAGATAAACTGTTGACCAATCCCCTAAGATCCTCGAAAGAAGAGGGGTCCCACGACACCTGGAGCCAGGAGCCAAGGAGCACCGGAAGAAAATGTGATCCGTGTTTTCAAGATCCCCACTCAAGGCGCATCTATCCGAACCCGGGGCGTTCCTTTTCCGGATGTGGTCCGCTGCGGGAAGTTTCCCACGAAAAGCTTGCCACAGGAAAATTTTGATCTTAGGTGGGACGCGGGAACTCCATATGCACTTGAACTTGGAAGTAGGAGATCCCGAAATCAGTTTGGCGTACAAGAAGACCGAAAAATGACCAGAGGCAGAGTGGGGCCAGACCACCGAGTCCTCTTCCTCCGAGAGCAGAGGGAAGCAAGCAGTAAGATGATGCCAATCTTCCAAGTCTTCAGGAGAGAGCATCCTACGAAGGTCCAAGTCCCAATTATTCACCGAGAGCTCGGAGACTAAGATCTCCAAGTCAGGACAGTAGGAAAACAAAACCGGGAATGTCACCGCCAGGGTGGCCTCCCCACACCACAATTTATGGATTGCCAATTGAGTGGATTCAGTCATATATACATTGCTTCTTTCTTTCCTTTCCCGTGAGTTATAAATACTGACAAGAATTCTGTAAATAAGCTGTTGTCTGTAGTATATATCATCGCTGAGGTGCGTAGATTTGCCATTCCTAACAACATTTGACCAGAGACTGACGGACGAACTTTGACGAGGTCACGCCAGAATTGGGAGCCGCCAGAAGCGAGCGCGATCATGGGGCTAGACTCAGAAAAGTATTTAGCTTTGAGAATGCTAAGCCACAGGGGGGCCTCCGTGGGGGACATGATTTTCCACCACCACTTAATGATGAGGCATTTGTTCATGACAGCAGTGTTAATAATGCCCAACCCTCCAAGGTTTTTGGGTCTGCAAATCAGCTTCCATTTCACCATCCTATATTTATGCTTGTTGCCCGCCGAATTCTAGTAAAAGGCACCCCTGTGCTTGTTAAACCCAGCATGAGTCCCTCCCAAAAGGAGGTAGAAGCCCATCAAGAACATGGGGAGAGAGGAGAGGCAGGCATTGATTAAGGTAACCATGACAGCTTGGGTGTTATAGCGGCCTCTCCAAGGCAGCACCCGGTTGCCCACCTTCGAAACGGCCGGGGCGAAATCTTTAGTCGACAACTTGTGGGGGGAGATCGGGAGGCCAAGATATTTTAAAGGGAAAGAGCCCAAGGAACAGTTTAATAAATGAGTAACTCTAAGAGCCTCAGCAACGCTGCAGACTGCAACTTATTTACAGAATTCCTGTCAGTATTTATAACTCGTGGGGAAGGAAAGAAAGAAGCAGTGTATATATGACTTAATCCACTCAATTGGCAATCCATCAATTGTAGCCCAAGAAATGTACATACTATTTTTTTTAGTTTTTCTTTTCTGCCAACTTTCCTATATATGCTACACCAAGAATATCCATTATCTCACCATCCTGCTGCACTGGTCTTATATATAATTTCTACTACGTGCGTAGCGTAGCCATCATCATATCAAGATCGAGATCGCCATGACGACCGAATCGTTGTTGTCCGCCACCGCCGGCGTTGGACGGCTCTCCCGATCAGCCTCCCGGATCGTCTGCAAGGTGGCGAGCGGGTTCCACTTGCTCCGCGTGGTGGGCTACTCGCAAACCAAGACGGTTCCCGCTGGCCAGTGCATCAGGTCCACTCCCTTCTCCATCGGCGAGACAGACACCTACAAGATAGGTTGGTGTGCCAGGTACTACCCCTACGGCCGCGACAGCTCCACCAACTCCGACTACATCTCCCTCTACCTCCAGTTGTTGAATAAGCCTCACCTGCAAGTGTTGTACAAGTTGAGCATCCTGGACCAGGCCGGCAATGTCGCGTACGGGCTCCCCGGTGAGATGGGCATCTTTGGGTACGAGAGTGGCCGCGGTCAGGGGCGGAGCCAGAAATTTTGGTCAATGGGTTCACTCCTTCAGTCATTGTGAGAATTTGGTATGAATTAACTGAGTGTAAAGTCTAAGTTCTTATCATTTTACTACTAGAATATAACACTGAAAGACAACACAGTGAACAAAAAAAAACAATATCACATATAGTTGGTGCATTAAAAACTGAAGAGTGCGAGACATACCTGTTAGACAAAGTCACAAAAATCACTTGTTTACATATTGTATATAGTGTAGTACCAAAATAGTTTTATAGATTCTGGTGCAACTTCTAATCTTCCTGAAAACGCTGAAAAAAATGACAAGTCACTTTGACAATTACAAAATAAATACCATAAAAATTAAAGAGGCATGTAAAGTCACTCACATTTCTGAAAAAAACATATCATCATTATTAATGGTAGCTAGAAAGCATATGTTTCTTCACATGACAAATTAAACGATCACTCGTGAGTTAATCAACAATTTTATTGTGCATTTGTTTCTTAATACCATTCTTAACTGAAAATCATATGCCCGCATATGTTGTGGCAACGAGCAATATTAGTACTAGTTTCGGAGGTTGATACACTACAGAAGAAGTTTTTTTGCGAACACGCAAAAGCATTGCGTGCCGATATATTAGATGAGTAATTGAGCAAGATTAGCTGTCCATTACAAATTGGTGAACTTGTCATATATTCACATATTGCTGATATAAGTGTGAAGTTCAAGATCAAGATCATCCTTCTTTTTGTAAATAAAAATTATATAGAATAGTTTGTCCCTGGATAGAAAGTTTGAGAGACTACCTTGAGCAACAACATTTGATGGACTTTGCTTACAGAGTGCCCTTCAAGTGCCAACACCATTATCTGAATTTGGTGAACTATTATTCTTTTATGGAGTATTGCTCCATAACCTAGATTAATCAAAGTTCAGGAAAAAGGCAATTAAAAAAATTAGGGCAAAATCCAGTACCAAACTAAGCTACTACTCCCTTTGTTCCTAAATAATTGTCTTTCTAGCCATCTCAAATGGACTACAACATACGGATGTATGTAGACATGTTTTAGAGTGTAGATTCACTCATTTTGCTCCGTATGTAGTCACTTGTTGAAATCTCTAAAAAGACAATTATTTAGGAACGGAGGAAGTAGATTCGATTAGATTAGACATGTGCAAAGAAGAGAGAAGACGTGGTGATCTAATCTTCCATACCTTAAATTTGGACTGGGACCTGCCGTTGCCAGCGGTGTCTCCGGCGAGCAAACAAACGGGACGCCAGAGAGACGATACCAGATCGATGGTGGCGTTGGCGAGATGGTGGAGTACTGCGGCGGCCTACTGGGCTAATCAGGTTAGTCAATTAATTAAGGTTATTTTTGGGCTTCTCGCTGGGCTAATCAGGTTAGAATATTTTTAATGAATGGACTAAAAGGCTTTGCTCTTGCGTTGTAGCTACTTTTTGATGGGTTCAGCCTTAAAAAACTAATGGGTTCAGACTAGTTTGTACGTGGGGCATATTACGTGGCAGGGAAAAGTCATTGGGTTCAGTTGAACCCAATGGTTGTACGCTGCCTCCGCCCCTGGCCGCGGTTGCTGCGGCTCCGAGCACTTCATCCGTAGGGAAGACCTGGAGAGGCGCGAGGACCTGCTCAAGGACGACTACATGGTGTTCCGCTGCGACGGTAGCTTCATGGAGCTGGAGACCAAATACCTCGCCTATGAGGACAGCAACGATGACAACGGCGCGACGGACGATGACACAAGTACGGGTTAAAGCCAAGAAATGCATCGGATCGTCGCCCTCGTCGTCGCCTCCCGGATGACAAGGAATTCGTCCAGTGGTGTTTGGCCCAGAAACGCATGGGATGACGCCACCACCGGTGGTGTTTTTCAAGTGCAGAGCCTCTTACCATAAAAAAACAATTATTTGTCTTTGATCAGGTATTCAATGTTTGCTAAGTAACAAGGAATGACATTTTGATTCCCCTCATAGAAAAATGTAAAATGTCATTTCAACGAATAAATTTGTCTATCTTTCTGTATGATTGTCTCTCTTTTGGATGATGATTACTACTTCGTTTGTTGTCCTAACACTGTTAAATGCCATAGATTGCGGTTTGAGTCACATTTCATTGGCTTGGATCAATCCCACCTTCAGTTCCATATCTAATCCTCTTATCCAATTTAATCGCGAACTCAAGCACACGGCCAAGGCCTTGCAAATGCTGGAGTGCCAAGTCGCTTGGGAGTTGGGAATGCCCAGGTAATGTGCTCCTTAGTATTCACCCCGATGTCATGCGACACGATCTTAACTGGGAGTTTGTTGGTCTTTCTCAATAAAAGGACACTTCTATTAATTTAAAATGTAGCATCAAAGAGAATACAAAGCATAATGAGCATATAGTGATTGCTAAATCTCAGTCGACTGAGACTTAACAAAGTCTCAATCGATACTATATTCATGAGATTGTACATGAAGATTTGTGCAAAATTTTCTTTTAATTTTTTCTTTCTTCTTTTATATATGTTGTGTTACTTGACTGAGATCTGGTCACACCCTGAGCATATACCTGACATCTACATGAGCAGTCAAGAATAACGCATGCATACAAAATAAATAAATCACCTGGTATAGTAAAGTTAGAAGACCAAACTAGCCCAAGGTGATTAGGATGGAGGGCATATCCGCGCATTGTGTAGCCACCCATGTGTGGTAAAAACATCCATGACCACTTGCTCCACACACGTACACACCACCAACGTAAATAGCAGTTGGTGTTCCGATCAATGTAGAGAAGACCATGACCAGAATCAGTGTGTACACTAATAAATAACCTGCATAGGGGATGAAACTTGGCAAAATAGGCATAAGCGGGGACTTGAGATGATAGATATTTGTGGCTTGGGTACGGAAGATAATTTTCATCTGTTTTGTTTATGCCCGAGGGCCATGGACTTGTGGTGTGCAATGTCCGAAGTTTGGCCTTTGCTAATGATCAGGGAAGTTCGACATACTGGGAATGAATGGCTTCTTCAGGTTTTGGAACACCTCTCTAGTTTGGAACGGAGCATGATCCTTATGACGTTGTGTAGGACTTGGTATCTTCATAATGAGAACGTGCATGACAAGAAACCACCACCTCTGGAGGTCTTGAAACGATTCCTTTGTAGCTATCTGGAGGCCCTGGTTGCCATAAAGAAGGAGCCTTTTGCAGATCCATGCATGTGAAAAACAATTTTGGAATTGGATGTGTCTAGAGAGAGGCATTCATCGATATGATAGCCCGGGAATGGGCTTTGGAGACAGGCAGTAATTCAAGTGTAGATAGATGGCAAACTAAGATCAGACATTTGAGGCAGTTCCTGAGAGGCTGGGCAAAGAATGAAGGGTGATTTATAAGGTGGACAAAGAAAGGCATATCCACCTTATAAATGTGTTAGTTGAAAGACGAGTCTAACTTGCTAGATGCAAATGAACGGGCATCTAGGACACAGGCCAAGGAGAAGTTATGTGTACTTCTCATGGAAGAATAAATGAAATGGACACTTAGAGCTAAAGTGCGCCAGGTCGTCCAAGGAGACGACAACACACAGTTTTTCCATCTAATCGCAAATGAAAAGCATAGAAAGAAGAAGAAAATTCAGCTCGAACGGGATGAGGGTACAATTGTAGGACATGAGAACCTAAAGTTGTACATCTCTAACTAAAATAAAGAAAACTCTTTGGAGCAACTGAGGATAATTGCGTGTCGCTCGATGTGGACGTGGTTGAGGACTTACCTCGGCTAGGGGCAGACGAGAATGAGATTCTGTCTGCACCATTCACTGAGAAAGAGGTGTTGGAGGAGATAGCACAAACGAAGAATAATAGGGCACCAGGGCCGGATGGTTTCCCAAGAGAGTTTTATAAAAAATGTTGGCATATCATTAAGGGTGACCTCATGCCAAGCTATGTTCCGTAACCTATTTAATGGCCAACTACAGCTATTCCACCTAATCTTTGGAATGTTAACACTGTTCCAAAGAAGAAGGAGGCAGCTCGTATTGAGCAGTTCAGACTGATATGTCTGCTTAATGTGAGTTTCAAATCTATAATAACTAAATAGATGATCCCCACTAACTTATTTCTCTACACATGCAAGCTATACACATCAGCAAGCTTCTGATTGGTCCACATCATGCTGCCAAGCTTCGTCATCATACCTTTTCCAATTTAGTTTTCCTTTTTGTTCTGAGAAATGACCCAAAGAAAATCCCATTACCTTATCTTGACAGAAGCACGACCGTCTATTCATCTCCTCCATTATTCCAATCCCTCTTGGTCTACCCCACTATCTGTGGGTTTCTCCTCTCTCATGCATAGCATTTTTTTGAGCAATCAAAGTCAGTAGGAGAGACGTATTTTTATATAACACAACGAGGTTACAGAATATCCGCCATCCATGGTATTAGTGTCATTTTCGGCCCCTGACTTGGGAGGCCTACTAACACTTTTGCATGTGGATGTGATGGTGAGTACAGAGGTATCAAAAGTGTTTAATTAACAGAAGCTACAAAGTTTTGTAATGGCGCCACTAGGGAAGCCTTGACCCTATGAGTGAGTAGGATCAGGTCTGACTTGAGTCTTCTTTTCCAGGATTGAATCGAATGGGGGATTCTTTTTGCAGGGAACTTTAGAGAGATTTATTCAATAAAAGCGTTCGCTGAGCAGTCAGCCAACAGGTTGCTGATTAGGAAGCCAGGAGTAGTATCGAGCCAGCTCTCGGTCACATTAAGCGTACAAGCACACTTAGCACACAGGTGTGCAGGACCATTGGCTGTTCTCTTTACATGCTGAATGCGAAAAGAAGTAAAACTAAGTGCTAGATCTCCAATTTCTAACAGAATAGGTGCTATCACTGACCGACCGGTGCAGCGAGAGTTCCAGAGGTGAACCGCCTCTAGACAGTCAGTCTCCATGATCACATGCGTGAAGCCTCGAAGTGTAGCAAGAAGGACTCCTTCCTTCAGCGCTAGAGCCTCTGCGATGAGAGGATCCGTAACACCCGATATCGGTTTGCTCCATGCACCCTTGAAGCCTGAGGACGAGCGGGCGACCCCTCCCGCTCCTGCATTACCATCATCAAGGTGAACCGCAGCGTCCGTGTTAATCTTGATATGAAGATCGTCAGGGGGGGTCCCAACCAAAGCCGGGTAATGTGATCTCCTGCTGCTTAGGTATTTCCAAGATGGCTAGATCTTCTCTAACCCGTCTGACCGAATAGGCTGGATTCCATGCCTCTTTATCGTGAGTCAGCCGGTTTCGAGATGTCCAAATTGCCCACATCACTGTAATGAAGATCGCCCGTTCCTTGCCAGAGAATCGGTGATCGCAAAGGATGTCTTTCGTCCAAGTAAGAGGATGTAACCGAGGTAGGTCCACATGAAATAACAATCTGGTTTCCTCCCAAAACCTCCTCGCATGCGAACAGTGCAATAGTGCATGTTCCAAGTCCTCCTCCATAGCGAGACAAATCTTACAAGTGTTGATCTGTCTTATGTGGCGATGCTTGAGGGTGCATTCATCAGGTAAGATGCCCCTCATAACCCGCCACCAAAACACCCTCACTTTCGGGACCACTTTGAGCTTCCAGATCGCGTTCCACATCTGTTGTTGATTCGCTGAGGTGCCGGTAGCCTGCCCTTCATCTAGAGCCAAACGCTCTTTCTGATTCACTAGAGCCCGGTACGCTGATTTAACAGAGTAGTTGCCTGACTTCTCATGTGCCCACACGAGAAAATCCTCACCTCCTCCCCGCCGTAGCGGAATATTCAGAATTGCTGCCACATCTGATCAATCAACTCGTCGACAGTAAGAACTGTCGCATGTGTTGGTCGTAGCATCGGTGACATTGTAGCTGTAGAAGGGATCCACTTGTCCTCCCAAACAGATATGGAGGACCCATCACCGACCCGCTTCACCAGTCCCGCTTGCAAAGCTTCACAGCCTGCCACAATAGCTCTCCACGTCGCCGAGGAGGAGTTCGGTACCGAGGCATGCATGAAGTCTGTATCAGGGAAATATCTCCCTTTCATAACCCTAGCACACAAGGAATCGGGGTTTGTCATGAAGCGCCATCCGTGCTTTCCTAGCAGTGCCAAGTTAAAGATCCGCATATCACGAAAGCCCATGCCGCCGTTACACTTTGGTGTTGCAAGCTTGTCCCAGGAAATCCAATGAAGTGATCTTCTGTCGATTGAACTTCCCCACCAGAATTTTGCCATGTTGGAGGTCAAACCCTTGCACACCTTCTTCGTCAAGAGAAAGCAACTCATGCTCAACATCGGGATTGCTTGGACAATAGATTTGAGAAGCGCTTCTCTCCCGGCGCAAGCAAAAAGCCTCTCTGACCAGCCTTGCATATATCCGCGAGCTCGGTCCCCTAGGTACTCAAAGGTGCCACTGTTTATCTTACCAACGGCTGTCGGAAGACCAAGGTACCGCTCTGAAAATGCCTCCATCGGAACACCAAGTGCCAGTTTCAGAACTTGTCTAAGAGGTTCGGGAGTGTTGGGACTGAAGAAGATTGAGCTTTTGCTTCTGTTGACGCTCTGTCCCGACGCTTCCCCGTAGATCTCTAGAATTTCGTTCAATCTTGTTGCACTCTCCATGTCCGCCTTAATGAAAATGAGGCCGTCGTCGGCGAACAGGAGATGGTTCACCCATGGTGCTCTGAAGTTCACCCTTATGCCTCGATCAACAAAGTTTCCATAGTACTTCAGCAGCGATGAGAGTCCTTCGGCGCAAAGCAGGAAGAGGTATGGGGATACTGGACATCCGTGCCGAAGCCCTCGCGATGGGTTAAAAAAGGGTTGCAGCTCGCGATTGACACGAACTGAAAATCTCACTGAAGTGACACATTTCATGATTAGCCTGACCAGATCTGCGTGGAACCCCAGTTTCAAGAGCATTGCTTCCAGAAAGTGCCACTCCACTCTATCGTAAGCCTTCATCATATCCAGCTTAACTGCACAAGTATAATTCTTCCCTTTCTTTCGTCGCCTCATAGTATGCACGCTCTCAAACGCAACAAGAACGTTATCCGTTATCAATCTACCCGGAATGAATGCACTCTGTTCTTCACTAACAATGTCATTCATGCATAGCCGTAGCCTGTTAGCAATCACCTTGACTGCCAATTTGTAAAGAACAGGGCAAAGTGCAATAGGACGGTACTGCGAAATGCTCTGGGGGTGACATACCTTCGGGATCAGTGTAATCGAAGTGTCATTAAGACCCACTGGTAATTCGCCACCGTTGAGAAAAGCAAGCACCGCCTGAGTCACCTCCTCCTGCAGCAACTTCCAATGGCGTTGAAAGAAGCCGGCAGTGAAACCATCCACTCCGGGCGCTTTGGATGGAGCCATTTGGAACAATGCTCGATGCACCTCCTCGGCCTCATAAGGTTTGCATAGCATCTCATTCATCTCATGCGTTACCTTCTGTGGAACATGCGATAATAGCGTGCTAGTATCATTAGCGCCTTGCGATGTGTACAAAGCTTGGTAAAAAGCTTGGATTTCAGCTTTGTCCTCCGCTTCGGAGACACAAACGGAGCCGTCAGCACGTTTGAGTCCCACAATCCTGTTTGCCCGTTTCCGCTTTCTGGCTTGAGCTTGAAAATATGTTGTATTACGGTCTCCGTCTCGTAGCCATGGGACTCGGGAACGTTGTCTCAACCATGTCTCCTCGAGGCGCATCGCCTCTCGGAGCTTCTTCATAACGTTCTTTTCCTCATCCGTAGGGCCTCGCCCCACCGATCGTTGGCGCAGCTTGTCCAGTCGTTTCTGCAAGTTCCTGACTGTCCTTGTCAAACTGCCAAATTCGCGCAACCCCCAGGGCTCAAGTTGTCGTTGGAGTTGCCCCAGGGAGTCCAGTATTCCTTGCAGCCCCGGAACGCGTGTCTCACCCCGCCAAGTCTGCATTATGAGCTGCTCATAATCCTGGTGAGACTGCCATACGTTCTCGTAATGGAATTGCTTTGAACCCGGCGGTCTATGTGAAAAGGCGTGTTTCCTGAACTCTGCTATGATGAAGCAGTGATCAGACTCCACCGCACACACATGCCTGACCCGACATCTGTCGAAACTCCTCGTTAGCAAAGGCCCTATCCAGCCGTGCTTTAACGTTGGCATCTCCAGATTGGCGATTGTCCCAAGTATAGGCCACTCCCGACCAGCCAAGATCCTGAAGAGCACACTCATCGGTGACCTCTCGAAACTCCCTCATCTGTTGCTCGGGCCGAGCAGTTCGACTGAAGTGTTCATGGGGATATAGAGTTTCATTGAAGTCTCCGACACACATCCACGCACCATGTGGAATGTTGTGGAGTGTTCTAAGGAATCGCCAGCTGTGGTGACGATCGGATGCTCTTGGCGCTCCATAGAACCCTGTAAACCTCCACGCATTCAAGCCCATGGTGTCTGAACTGACCATCACATCAATATGATTTTTACTGAAGTTTTTAAGCTCAACCTTGATGTCATTGGACCAGAACAGCCCTATGCCACCGCTAAGGCCGTCGCTATTTACTACAAAGCTGTCGGCAAACCCTAATGCATGCCACAGATCCTCGACTCACTTTCCACTGATCTTCGTCTCCATGACAAAAACCAGCACAGGCCCTTCTTGCTTCACAACATTGCGAAGCTCTCGAACTGCCTCGGGGTTCCCAAGCCCCCGGCAGTTCCAGCTTATACAGCTCATTGGGACTGGCAGGGCTGCCCTGCAGCGCCCGCCGAATTTTCTGAAGTAGTTGGTGTGTCCCTCTTCTTCTTGGGTGCACGTTCTCCTTCCCCTTCATCCGTTTCTTCAACACCCCTTGCCACCGTGGAATCATATTGTATGATCGCGTTGGCCTGAGGATTCTCCTGATCCTCGGTTGGCTCAGCAAGCATGATAACCTTTCTGTAAACTTGCTTAGGTGGTCCACCCTTCCTCTTGTTGCCATGTGCATTCCTCTTCTTGGGTGAAGTGACCTCTGGATTGGCATCCTTGGTCGAGCTGGATTCAGGAACATCGCCTCGTCCGCTATGTTTTGAGTTGCTCTGGCTGGCTCCTGAATTCTCACTCGATCCAGTCCTCCTCTTATCCTCTAGTGCTCTGAGACTTGTCTTAAACGGTAGGGCGCCGTTTTCATCCCTTGTCCCAGGCGTTGGACACATCAAATCAGCATGGCCAAGACGGCCACACGAAAAACAGAAATTTGGGACGTTTTCATATTGTATGTCATACCAGTCGCGGCCACCCCGAGCCGCTGAATCAATAAGTATCCATCGCCGTAAAGGTTTGTTGACATCAATTGTGACCCTCGTCCTCAAGAAACCCCCCATGGGGTCAAACTGTGTTGATATGGCGTTAGCATCGATCTGTTTTGCCACCACCTGCCCTCGCTTTTCATTGCGAAGATTGAAGGGCAGATTGAGAACTCTAGCCCAAAGCTGCAGTTTGTTGAACTGCAGCTCAGACGGCTTCATGCACAATTCCGAGAGAATCACCGCATGCTTACTTATATGCCATGGACTTCCTTCCCACACACGTTCGAGATCCCGTTTGCATGCAAATTCTGCCACGAAGATGTTCTCCCCTGCGGATCGGAACGACAGGCCCTTAGGGTTTCCCCATGCTGGCCGAAGGGCGTTGGAGATCGTCTGGATATGGAACGTGTGTCGATGTAAGACCTTGCCCGCCAATGACCACTTCGCCGGCTCACCATCGTCAGTGTCGTCGAGCACCAGCGGCGTAGCCTCCTCTTCCGTCAGATCCAACTTGCCCATCGCCTCCTCCAATCGCGCCCTCGCCGCGCGCGGCGAGAGAGCTCCTTCCTTGCCTTTGCCAGCGCCGGATGGATCCATCCTCACGCCGCCCTGACACGCCCCGTCGATCGAGATCGGACGTGCGCCGCCGTTCCCCTCGAAACCCTAGTCGCCGCTCGGGAGGGCTCCTAATCGAATGGGGGATTCTTCTGAATATTTTATCGTTGCGCTCTTTCCATATACACCAAGCTGCTGTTAAGAAGACCTCCATGAAAAGAGGGCCCACCCATGCTTCCTTTCCAGAGTGTATTTTCGTCAGCCTATTCCCAGCGTCCTCCCAATGCATGTCAAAGGAGTCCCAGCACGCAGAGCTGAATGGGCATTCGAAGAAGAGATGTTCCACTGTTTCCTCCGTCGCCCTGTCGCAAAGGGCACAGTTGACCCCATCTGCGACATTCCAATGTCTCCTTTTTATCATGTTCTTGGTGTTTATTCTGTCCGCTGCAATCAACCAAGCGAATGCTTTAATTTTCATCGTGCATCTGGAGTTCCATATCCATCGAAACACCGCATCCGCCTGGACATCTTTGAAGTAGAAGGCATAATATTTTCTGGCTGAGTATTTGGCACCCCACCTCTCACGCATAGCATTGATGAATTCCTTTCCTCTTTGTCTCCTCCAAACTGCACAATCGCAGCACCTTCTCTACCCTTAAAGCTGTGCATGTGCGTTGTCCTCGCCGTCTCCACCGTAGCTGGGAGGCAGTGCCCCTGCTCTGACCTGAATCCCCAGCACCGAGCCATACCCTCCTCAGTTGTGTTGTCCCTGTCACCTCCACGATACCTGGGAGCATGGTGGGTAAAGCCCCTGCTCCGTTCTGAATCCCCCCTCCCCAATCTACGAAATCTAGATGAGTTTCTTTTCCGTTTCTGATCATGCTGCAGCTGCACCCGGACGTGGAGGGCGATGTGCAGGAGGTAGTGCAGGTCCAGCTCACGCGCTTCGCATGCGGCTCGCTCGCCGTCGGGTTCACGGCCAACCACGCGGTCGCCGACGGCCACGCTACCAGTGATATCCTCATCGTGTAGGGCCGCGCGGCACAAGGGTTGGACATCTCCGCTCCTTCCGCGCACAACCACCCGACCTCTTCCGGTCGCGTGACCCGCTGGTCGTTGAGTTCGAGCACCGCGACGTCGGCCATCGTCCAGCAACCTCAAACAGGTCGGTGGTGGGCACCACGGGGACGACAATGTGATCACCCACAAGGTGCACCCTGGAGGACCAGCTGAGCCGGCCGCTGAAGCACATGGCGCAGACGATCAGATGTTCCTACAAAGTTTTGACTGACTTTTGATTTTTTGGATCTGTGAGGAAGACGAACATATCCATTACTTGCGCTCTGTTTGAGGTTTGTGAGTAGTAGGAGGAGCAAATTCGTAGTGTGCCTCCGTGGTTCTTTGTGGAACTGTAAGTTTTCTCTCCATTAGTTTTTTGTTGTTCTTTTTGATAGATTGCATCTGATCTATAATCAGATTTTTCTCTAATTTTCTCATTTGGATTTTTTAATCCATGGCTCTGGAAGTATGGATGACCTAATTGTCTGCCACCACCAAAGATCAACGTTGCATCGCTGCCAACCATCGAGTCGTCAATGTCTATGTTGGGAATGTAACTGCGTCACCCTGGCTCTGTCCTTTCACCTACTGTACGCATGCAGCTGTGCCACACGATGTATTGATAAACATACGGTATGCAGCCAATATTCCCCCTTGCTTCTGTAGTTTGTTTTGATTTTTTCTGCTTTGTCGAGTTGAACTTGAACCACATGTCTATGTAAGCGTACACCAGATTATGCCCTAATATGCGTCTACTCTCGATGAGCCCGCATGTTGAAGCATAATGCTAATCGCCCCACATGCACACCTATTGCCTTGCTGATGGCCTATAGCTTCACCTGGATAAGTTGCCGTCTCCACATGCCCATTGGTAGCCTTGATGAAGTGGTTAATTGGTTATGAACCGAAATATTTGAATAATTTTGAGTCAGGCCATTTATTTCTCCATGTTTTGGGTTTTTCATTTCTGAAGATGGATGGATTTTTAGATTGCGACCAAGAATTAATTTGATCCATATTTCTCTTTATTAGTTTGTTGCATTTATGAAGGTTGGTCATCTTCCTGGAGGAAGCAAATACTACGGCCTATGGGTTCCGTTGCAATTCGTACCTAACATGAAGATTTCAATTACCTACCGTGTCATGTTTGTATATCCCATCTCTTTTACTTTCTGAGTTTACTTTTATTTCAGTTTCAAGGTGCAAGCACATCCCAAGTCATAACATGTAATTGTTTTTTAGCTATTGTAAACCTGAAGTGTTGGCACCATTATAATCTTGGATTAGATAACTGGATTTAAATACATATCAAGTTCCATTGTTTGCAAATTCTGATTTATAATTTCCGCTCTCTATGGTATAAATAAGATAAGCATCTGAGTCGGCAGGTTATGTAGGTTTCATATCATGCTCCCTTTGCAACTTTAAGAGCTAACTAGCTTAGCCCTCTATTGATGATGTCTTTGGCTGTTTAAATCATGTCATGTGACTGCTCATGTCTCCCTCTCTTGATGCCTAACCTTTTGGTGTCTTTAGCCTCTCATGTTGTTTCTAATTATTAAACAATCATATGGAGTATTGCTAGCACAATACACTTCCAGAGCACAAGAAAACATGTTTACAGTTTCTGTTAAATAAGCATTCATTCTTTTTGCAGGAACTATGTATATTCATTTATTGTTGCAAAAAAAGCGAGCTAAATACCAAATAACATTGCTCCAATTTGTTTTCCATAACCCCATAATATGTGTTTCATTATAGTTTGTTCTTGAACATAGTAATGTAATATTTGCATGAGGGAATTCTACTGGTTTTTTTGTGTGATTTGAATTGGCGAGTAACAATCTCCAATTTCATATGGTCATATTTATTATTTAATTTAGCAGAGTTAACTATACAAGATTTTACATTTAGTTACAAGTGAATTTAGTGCCTTTATGAATTTACTCTTAGAAGCCAACCTAACTACCAAGGAGAGAAATACAAGACTATGCCATGTTAGTGCCGAGTCCAAGTCCATACCATGTATCTATGTATCATTCAACATTTCAAAAGGAAATATGAACTTTGTTTCATTCCGTTTCAAGTATTGTGATGTGTTTCTTTCAAGTTGTTTACAAAAAGTAGAATTTAGAAGTCCCGCAGCAACGCGCGGGGTATCATCTAGTGTTTTACTAAAGTTGGTACGAACCAGGTGACGCGGATTGCACATAGTGTGGTACAACCAACTCAGGTGGCTTTCATGCCAGGCAGACACATACTAGAGGGTGTTGTTGTCCTACATGAAACATTGCATGAAATCCACTCGAAGAAACCAGATGGGGTTGTCTTCAAAGTGGACATTGAGAAGGCATACGACAAGTTTAAATGGTCGTTCCTCCAACAGGCCTTACATATGAAGAGTTTAATGATTCCTGGAGGAAACAGGTCGGGTCCTTTGTTTAAAAAGGCAGCATGGGGATTAAGGTAAATGATGACACATGTCAATATTTTCAAACACAAAAGGGCCTAAGACAAGGGGACCCGATGTCTCCTATTTTGTTCAACATAGTCGTAGATATGTTGGGAATTCTTATCGGTCGGGCCAAAGAGGACGGACAAGTAAGAAAGCGCGTACCGTGTCTAGTGGATGGTGGTGTGTTCATTCTACAATAAGCTCAAGACACAATTATTTTCATGGAACATGGTATGGCAAAGGCTAGAAATATGAAGTTGGTGCTATGCCTTTTTGAGCAATTGTAGGGGTTGCAGAATAATTTTAATAAAAGCAAATTGTTCTGTTTTGGGAGAGCCAAAGATGAACAAGATGCTTATAGACAATTGTTTGGATGTGAATTGGGCTCTCTACCATTGACTTATCTGGGCATACCACATCATCGTAAGTTATCCAATAAGGAGTGAAAATGTATTGAAGATCGATTTGAGAAAAAACTACGCTACTGGAAGGGTAAGCTTATGCCTTATGGTGGTCGGCTTGTTCTGATCAACTCAGCGTTAACAAGCATGCCGACGTTCCTACTGTCTTCCTTTGAAGTGCATGTAGGGGTCATGAAAATGTTAGACTTTTATCGAACACGACTTTTCTGGCGATGTGATGAAAACAAGATGAAATACAGGCTAACCAAGTGGGATATCATTTGTAGATCGAAGGAACAAGGTGGGCTAGGGATTGACAACTTAAAGGTAAAGAACAGATGCTTGCTTAGCAAATGGCTATACAGGCTTTCTATTGAGACCAAAGGAATGTGGGTACAAATTTTGCAGAAAAAGTACGTACAATCGAAGACCCTGATCCAGGTTACTGTAAGACCCAATGACTCGCCTTTCTGGGAGGGGCTAATGAGGATGAAAGCAACATTCTTCCATAGGACTAAATTTGTCATTGGGAATAGTAACACGACTAGATTCTGGGAAGATACTTGGTTAGGGGAGACGCCACTAGCCACATAATATCCTTCTCTCTATAATATTGTACAACGTAAGGACACTTATATTGCTACAGTATTATAGTCTGTCACTCTAAATATCCAATTTAGGAGGTCCCTAGTAGGAGATCAATGGGACAGTTGGTTGCATCTCGTGCGGAGGTTGATGGGGACAGTTGGTTGCATCTCGTGCGGAGGTTGATGGGCATTCACCTCTCTGATGAGCCAGATACACTTCACTAGAAATTATCCGTGAACTCCGTCAAGTATATGTACTTAGACTTAATTGACTCTGGTCCAATTCCGAAATCAATTCATATTTGGAAATTAAAGTACATATAAGAATCAAAATCTTCATATGGTTTGTACACAAGGAAGTGATTCTAACTAACGATAACTTGGCAAAGCTAAGATAGGAGGGTAGTAAATAATGTTTCTTTTGTGATCAAGATGAAACTATATAACACCTCTTTCCCAAATCCTCTCGCCAAACTTTTATGGCATACGATTCATGTAGCCTTTAATGATAGTCCTCCAAATAGTATTAGCACATTATTCGTGATGTGGCTTAATGGAGTGGAGCCAAGTTCTGCAGGAAATATTCGAATAGGAGTATGCGCATTATTTTGGGCTATATGAAACTGCAGAAATGACATAATTTTTAACAGACAAGCTCTTATAACTTTTTGCAGGTTATTTACTGAGCCATAGCTTGGATCCGATTACTCAGCCATGCAACCGTTGGGAGACGGTAGCATGGGATACTTAGAACCAATTTTGATGGCCGTTCAATAATAGGCTAGGTGTTTAATCGTCTTGACCTATTTTCGCCGATTGTGGTAACTTTGATTGTCAATTTACATTGACTCTTCTTGTGAGCTTGCACCGATTCACGGACCTTTTTTTGGACCTTTTGCTTAATAATAAAGCCGCATGCATCACTCTGATGTAGAGGCCGGGGTGACCCTCCTTTAAAAAATGTGTCTAGCTACCAGACCACATGAAATACCAAACGTTGTGGCTCTTCCTCGTTGGAACCCTCCCCCAGCAGGTTGGCTAAAGTTGAACTCAGATGGATGTTTCGTGTCAAATGGGTCAACTGGATCTGGTATGGTTTTGCATGATGACACGGCTTCTGTTGCAATAAGCCATGTGTGTGTGCATGGCGCGTAGGTGCGCGCGTGTGTGTCTAGGCTCAAGCCGGAGGCCGGTGAGTGGCCGCGTCCAGCTGAGTGGGAGTAGCGGGGAGCCAGTCAATCTGTTTGAGCTGGTCGTGTAGTGCTTGTAGTGGCGCGCACTATGCGCGCGGCCGGACGAGCAGATCATGCATGCGCAATGGAGCGCGTGGTGGGCGTGCGTAGTGGGCGTGCGTGGGCAGGAGTGGAGGGCGGCATGTGTGTTCTGCCTATATAACCATCCCGTGTACTGCTTGTATGATTGGACCTAGTTGGAGAAATACAGAGAAAAGGCCCCGGCGTTCGTGGCCGGGCAGGCGTCCGTCGCTGCGGGCGTTTGTCGCCCGGCAAATGTCTCCTCGTGTTCTTCTCTGATCATCTGTCGATCCTTGGTTCCAACAGCTTCAACTATTTTTCTGCATGCAGAGTTCTCTACTACTGCAGGGACTGTCTGGAAGCTGAATTGAGTGCATGTATGGAGGGCCTTTCTCAGGCCTTGATGAGAAGCAATCTTCTGGTGATGGTCGAATATGATTCACTACAAGTTGTTACAATATATGTTTAGTCTCGCGACAGTGACAGCTCGGTTTATTCTTCTTTGGCTATGGATATAAAGCTGCTCCTAAGCCTTCATAGAACTAGTATTACTCATGTTAGACGCTCTCAAAATAAGGTTATCAACTGTTTAGCTATTTTTCCTCGTATGAAAGGCAGAACCATGACTTGGTTAGGGTCTGGACCTCCATTTGCAATTGAGCTGTACAATGTTGATTGTAATCCCCCTGTCATTGAGTAATACAAGTGTTTAACCCGCAAAAAAAATGAAGAATCTTACGCTAGTGTCTTCAACGTTTTTACAGGAATGTATACTTTCTCATTTTTGACAATTGTTTATTGAAGCTTCCATTAATGTATGTTGCATTATTTTCTCTAGTGTGTACGCCATTCTTTTCAAGAATGTGTGTGCCGCATTTTTTTACTGTTCTTGACTGGCAGCCCAACTACATGTGTGGCTGGCTAAATGTGTCAACAGATAATACTCAGGTGATCCTACCAACAAAAAGATGGAAATTACGTTATACTAGTAGAATGCTCATGCATTGCTAGGGGCCTACAGTGCATACAAATAAATTAAACAAATGATTAAGGTCGTCTCAAAGGTGAAAACTTATTTCTTTCTCATATGTCCGGGCGTATTTGGACATCAAACTGGCGCCCAACGGGCTTGCCAAAATTCAACCGTCTGGATAGTCCAGGCTCCCCATATCCAGACCAGTGGCGGAGCCAGGGGTATTCCTGGGCATTCCATGGAATACCAAAGAATCTGGCCCAAAAAAAATTGAGTATACATGTTATACACCGAAGCCCACTAGAGCAGCCCATCCAGCCACGCACCAAACGCCAACAACAGAGCAGGTCTCCGTCTCCCACTCTTCCTCTCTTGATATGCAAATCTCCAAACCTAGCTGACCGTTGACGGCGCCGGCGCCATCGCCAGCAAGCGAGGTCCGACGGACGAGGTGGGCCCTCTGCCCCTCTGGCCGTCTCCCTTCCCTCCCCTCCGGCCTCCATGGCTGTGGTCCATACGAGGCAGCGCCGCTGCGGGCTTCCTCCGGCCTCCGTCGCCGTCGGCAGTCACCGCTTCAGTCCACCAGCCGACAGGCTAGAAGGAGAAGCCACCCAGTGTCCAATCCATCCAGTACTGCATCCATCTACAAATTACCAAGCTTTTTTGATAAATTTCCACTGCTAGAAGCCACTGATCTGCCACGGATTGATTGCTACTTTGTTGATTTGTTCTTGTATAAATTGTAATTGTTTGTACAATTGTCCATCAGTTCATACCACTGATTGCTACTTTGTTTGTCCATTCAGTCCATGCCACATTGCAACTGCCACTTATTTCTACTTTGTTTGTGTGATGTAGATGAAGAAGTATGTTGGCATATTTGAATTGTGGGACATATCTTCAAACTAAGGCAAGGAAAACAATTTCTACGTCCACATTTGTTGTCTGTTCTATTATATTGCTTTGGCCCATTTTTTTTTTTTGCTAGTATTATTGATGTATGGCCATCGAGTCATTGATATTGTCACAATGTTATTTTGTGGCATCGATGTATGGTCATCGAGTCATACCTATTATATTGTTGTTAGAGATATTGTCACAATGATATTTTGCTACTATTATAAATGTATGGTCATCGAGTCACTGATGTTACCATCTTAACTATATATTTGTCGTTCTATTATATTGCTTAGGCAAAAAAAATTACAAGAATACCCACGAGCAAATTCCTGGCTCCGCCACTGATCCAGACCATATGTGTATGGTTGGGGGGAGGGGGATATATTTGTCCGGACTCGCCATGTTATCTCTAACACGCGTAACATGCGCGCCCAACAAAGAACTCCTCCTCATGACACATCCTTCCCTTTTCAATATTTTTTTTTAATATTTTTGTCTTGCTCTCTACCAATGATATGATTTCTGATCAGATTGCGTACAATAGATTAAATGGAGCCCAAGAAATGGAAATTTCATCTCAAGAAATTGATAAATGGCATTGTGTTTTATAGATAGGTGACGATATATTGTGCAGACGACAGATTAAGTTAGATGGTATATAATCTCTTTGACTCGCAGGAAAGGAAAGAAAGCAATCGTATATACCATAATTGCTCTCTAATATAAATCCACATAATTACTAATCGATGAATTGGAGCCCAAGAAATAATTGCTCTCTAATATACACCCAACAGTCTCATTTTCACCATCTTGCTCTGGTCTTTCTGCGTCCTCATCTATCACCAGCTCGATCACGCTAGCTATGACGACCACCGCGTCGCTGCTGTCCGCCGCGGGCAGCATTGGCCGGCTCTCGCGCTCTGCCTCCCGAGTCATCGGCAAGCCGGCGGGCGGGTTCCACCTTCTCCGCATTGAGGCCTACTCGCAAACCAAGACGCTTCCCGTCGGCCAGAGCATCACCTCCACTCCTTTCCCCATCGGCAAGTACAAGTGGTACTTCAAGTACTACCCCAACGGCCGCGACACCTCGAGCAACTCAGACTACATCTCCCTCTACCTCAAGCTGCACGGGCAGCGTCAGCTGCAAGCACAGTACAAGATGAGCATCCTCGACCAGGCCGGCAACATCGCGTACGAGCTACCCGCCAAGACCGAGCTCTTCAAGTGCAGCGCCGACAACGCCGCCTATGTATGCGGGCACGAGCACTTCATCCGCCGGGAAGACCTGGAGAGGCGCGAGGACCTGATCATGGACGACTGCCTGGTGTTCCGGTGCGACGTCAGCGGTTTCACGGACCTGGACATCTCATGCCTCGCCCGCGAGGAGAGCGACAGCGACGATGGTGTCAAGGACGACGATGAGTACGGGTTGAAGCCACAGCGTCCTGACTCCAGTAGCTCTCGCCGCCGACGTCGCCCGGATGACAGTGAATTCATCCAGTGGTGTTTGGCCCAGAAACGCATGGGGTGATGACGCCGGCCATTTATGCAAGCAGGACGGCCTAGAATAAATTATCATGCATCCAATGGTTGCTTTGCTAGGAATTATTAAGTGGTGGTATTTTGATGTCCCTAAAAAAGGCATTTCAATGAATAAAGATGTGTCTCTCTCTCTTTCAATGAATAAAGATGATTATCTCTCTTGGATTATGATTTAATGTTTGTTGTCTCAATATTAAGATTCCTCGGTTTGATGATGAAGACCTACACTTAAAGTCATGATTTTCTTTGCTCAATAAAAAGAAAATCTGATGCCCAAGTATTCACATCTAGGTATGAGGCAGTACCAGCCAGTCAGTTTCACATCCATAGTCTGAGTTTTAAGGAGCACTACCTACTCATTGAACAAATTTGGTACACAGATACGTAGACACTCTTACAGAATAACAGAGAAATATAAGACTGAAAATCTGCAGAAAGGATCCCAAATCAAAAAAATATAATAGCATAATCAATGGAGATCAATGCACCTTGCCTAACCGTCGGACACCGTCGCCGCCTTACCTTCGCTGAAGAGAGATGGAAACTGCCACCACGCCTGGATCAGGAAGATCACTATCGTAGACTAAGCTGCTTTTTTAGCCGATGAAATGACCCGCCGCACACGACGATAAAGCCGAGTCTTTGTGGCGCATCGGCCGAAGATCATCCTCATGTCCGCCTGATCCAGACGTTGTCGACTTCAACCAATGCAATTAATGAAGATGGACATCGATGCACACTGCTATCCGTACATCCCGCTTCAAATCCTCGGCACACTATCATGGCCGACGCCGTCACCATGGGTGACAAGAAACACCAATTGACACAACCTAAAATCGCCTGATTCGGAGCCTGACGCGAAGAAGAGGGTGTACCGGCTTCCCAACATCATCGACAGGAAGAACGCAGGGGTGCGGCTGAAACGGGGCCAATTTATTCTGACGCGGCGTTGATCCCGCCACCAATGCGGCGCCTCTGCGAAAACCGAAGCCTAGAACAATTCGTCAAAGCAACTGCGTCGGGTCCCATGCCCCTCCTGTCGTCGGAGCGACTGTCGGAGAGGCAAAGGACCTACAGCCACGCGACGTCATGCATGTCAAAGGAAGTTCAAAGCCAATGTAGCCAGTGAGTAATGAGCGGCACAAATTTATAAGAACTAGCGGCATATCCTAGTTTTTAAATAATTTAAGAATTTGCTTCAAATTTCCGAACACTTATTAAATTTTATGAAAATGCGAGCAGTTTTTGGGAATCTCAAAACATTTTTCAAAAAGCAGGAACAAAATTGAAAACGAGAACAAGTTTTGAAAAATAGGAATAAATTCAAAATGCAAACATTTTCGAAATTAGGAACAATATTTTGGAAACACAAATATTGTGTGAAATTCCCCAACCATTTTTGAATTGGTGAAAAAATTTACAAAACATGAACATTTCTTAAATTTGCAAACAAATATTCAATCAGTAAACATTTTTTGAAATTCTTGAACATTTTTTGCAATTTCTGAAAAAACTAAAAATATGAGCATTCGAAACTTTTCTGAATTTTCCAACATTGTTTCAAAGGAACCAAACAATTTTCAAAATTATAATTTTTTAAATTTTCGAACAGTTTTGAAACGGAACGTAACAAATTTTTAAATTCCAAACTTTGTAGAAATTTCTAAGAAAATGTGAAACAGGAACATTTTTGAAAAAACAAACAAATTTTGAAAAGTGCACACATTTTTTTAATGTCTGAACAGTTGTTGAACAAACCCATGAAAAACTAAACAATGAATAAAATAAAAAAGGAAACAAAAAGAAACAATAAAGAAGAGAAATTTAAGAAAAACAATTAAAAAAACAGAAACAGAAAAGGAGCACTAAGGCTGGCCCAACAGGCGCCCGGCGCGAGCAATAGCGTCACCTAGTTGGTCGAGGCCTAAGCGCTTTTTTACGTTTTTGTTTTATTATTTTATGATATAATTCATTTTATCCCTTTTAATTTTGCTAAAAATATTGTTTGGAATACCGAAAAATGTCCGTGTTTAAAAATATTGTCTACAGTTTTTAAAAAAATTGTGGAACTTCAGAAAATGTTTTCATTTTCGATTTTTTTTGTTCACAAATTAAGAAATGTTCGACTTCAAAAAAGTTGATAATATTTTTAGAAAAAATATATAGTTTTCAATTTCTGTTCAAAATGTTCCCCAATTGTTGATAAGAAACTTTTTTTTCTAGAAAAAATATTCAATTTTGTAGAAATTTCATAATTTAAAATTCCAAATTTGCTGATAAATTTCAAAAAAAATATGGCATAAGAAAGTGTTCATATTATTTGATAATGATGGAAAATGCAAATGATAGAATAATTCAATTTAGGAAAACCTACATGCTCGGATGCACCCATCTGGCCTCTACCCGAACACCCTCTGTTAAACATGGTCTATTTTTAGACATTGCTCTAATGACCTCATCTTTTGCAAGTAGTTAGGCATGCCCATGGTAGGAACCCATACCTGATTTGAGCGACTTTCACCACCGTATGCAAGCCGTGACACGTCCGACCATTTATCAGCTTTTTTAAACCGAAAACTCTAGAATATGCAAATCTTGTCGACAACCCAAACAAAATCACATGGTGACTTGAATTGGTCATATAAGTCCATGAAGAAACGGGACCATTTAAGGGATGTCAAGAAATGGGTTGCTCCCAAACGGACCCTTCTCGGCTACCAAAACACTCTCCGTTGAACATGGTATTTTGTGAAATCTCAGGAATGACCCCAACTTTTGCAAGAAGGTGGGCATGCCCATGTTAGGCATCCATGTCTGGTTTGAACGACTTTCGACACCATATGCACATTGTGACATGTCCGGCCATTTATAAGCCTTTTTCACCGAGAAAACTCTATAAAATTCAAAACCCAAAGAGTTTTCATGGTGCCATGAATTGATCATACAAGGCCATGAAAAAAAAGATTGGATCATTTTAAGGATTTCAAGAAACAACATGCTCTCACGCAGAGCCTTCTGATCCTATCCGAACACCCTCTATTTAACATGGTCTGTTTTTAGACATCCTTGAAATGACCCCAACGTTTAAAAGCCGGTGGGGTGCCTATGGTAGGTTTCCATGCCAGGTTTAAACAAATTCCGACACCGTTTGCATGTTTCGACACGTCCGTGTATTTATCGGCCTTTTGTCATAGGAAAATTTTCAGAAAATGCAAAACTTGCCTAACACCCAAACAACTTGGCATATTGCCTTGAATTGGTCATAGAAAACCATGCAAAAAAAAAACTTAAGGTCATTTCAAGGATGTCGAGAAAAAATGTTCTCTAACACGGATCCTTCTATAAATGGTCGGGCACCCTTCGTTGAACATGGCTTATTTTTGAACAGCTTTCAAATGACCCCAACTTTTGCAAGTATGTGGGCATGACCATGCTAGGCTTCCATGTCAGGTTTGTGTCATGACCGGCAATTTATCAATCTTTTCACGATAAAACTCGAGAAAATGCAATATTTGTCAAAACGCAAACAGCATGACATGATGCCTTGAATTGGTGATACAAGCCCATGAAAACATTGGGTCATTTGACAAATGTCAAAAAATTGGGGACATTTCAAGGATGTCGGAAAAAAGTTTACGGCTAAAAAATTCACAAATTTGAAATAAATTCGCCAGTTTCAAAAAAGTTCAGCACTTTGAAAACAAGTTCATGAAAATTTGATAAAAGTTTGCAACTTTTGAAAAAGATATGAGCTAAAAGTTAATGCACTTCAGAAAGTTCATGGCTAAAAAATTCATGAACTTGGGAAAAAGTTCGCAGATCTGAAAAATGTTTATGGATTTGGAAAAATGTTCATGAAAATAGGACAAAGTTCAGCTATTTGAAAAAAAGTTCATGAAAGTTTACAAAAATGTTAATCAAATTTGTAAAAAAATCAAGAATTTGAGAAAATTCACAAGAAAAAATTTCATGAGTTTGAAAAAAATCACGGCTAATAAATTCATGAATATGAAAAAAGTTCATAGGTTCAAAAATTTAACGGGTTTGGAAAAAATTCATGAGAATTGAAAAAAGTTCACGACATTTGGTAAAAGTTCACAAAATATGAAAAAGTTCAAGAATTCGAGAAAAAGTTCACAAACTAAAATTGCATGGATTCAAAAAAAGGTCACGACTAAAACAATCACGAATATAGAAAAAATTCATGGATTTGGAAAATTGCATGAAAATTGAAAAAAAATCACTTAAAACTTTGTGAATTAAGAAAAGAAAAAAAGGAAAGATAAAACAAAAAAATAAAGAAAAACTGGGCAAACCAAAAAATAAAATAAAATAATAGCTAAGAATGCGTAGCTTTTTTATCGTTTTATATTTACCAGACAAAAAGAAAAAAAAAGGAAGTGGGCATAGTTAGTAAGTTGTACCAGTTGGTTAGGTCCGCTTGAACTAAACCTACATGGAGTGAGTTCGAGGCCCACTGCCCGCATGAGTTTTTTGAAATTTAAAAGAATGAAAAAAGTAAGTGGGCCAAGCCAATGAAGGAGAGGGGTTGTGCGCCGGGCAGAAATGGGTCAGCCCAGCCGGGTGGCCTGTGCGATCCTATACCTCCCCCCCCCCCCCCCCCCCCCCCCCCCCCCACCACCACCACCACAACCAACTGTGAGTTGACAGGTGATGCGGGCCTCGACCACCAGCGGCTTGGGCGCTATAGAGAAGATCAACGGCAGATTCGATCGAGTCGTCACTGAGTCCGGTAGGATGACATGTTTATGGTGAAGGTTGGGCGGGATCCAACTTGAGTTGGGTTATTATCTATTCGTGTGGTATGCATTTAAAGTTCAATACAACCAAACACATTTAAGGGAATCATTTTACAGTGTAACTAAATAACAACTAAAAGGCTAAACCCAACACATTAGTGTGTATGAATAGAATGATCGTGCTTTTCTAACTACTAGTAAGCTATGCGTGCATAGCACATCAGAGCTTACATAGTCAAATTACAATTAAGATAGACAGGTTGGTGTATTAATTATAACATAGAAATGGAATTGTTAGCCATATGCATGAAGTATAAGATGCAAAAATCATGTAAAATATATCGTGTGCATTTTGCCTAGGTGTCATTTTTTGCTATCTCAAAGCTAATCTTCTATCCACAAAGATAAAATATGATTTATGAAGATACATAGCCCTGAATACGAAGTAAAAAATGAATGACAGTTTGGATAAAAAAGAAGTTAGGAGAGTCCGAGTATGGAAGTGTTTAGATTAAAGTAGAAGTGTGCTTAAAATTTTGTGCAAAATGTCCATACAGCTTAAGCCCATTGATAACCCACAAGTGTAGGGGATCGCAACAGCTTTCGAGGGTAGAGTATTCAATCCAAATTTATTGATTCGACACAAGGGGAGCCAAAGAATATTCTTAAGTATTAGCGGTTGAGTTGTCAATTCAACCACACCTGGATAATTTAGTATCTGCAGCAAAGTATTTAGTAGCAAAGTGGTATGATAGTAATGGTAACAGTGGCAAAAATAAAGATAATAGTTTTGTAGTAATTGTAACAATAGCAACGGAAAAGTAAATAAGCGAAGCACAAGATGTGAAAAGCTCGCAGGCATTGGATCAGTGATGGATAATTATGTCGGATGTGATTTTTCATGTAATAGCTATAACATAGGGTGACACGGAACTAGCTCCAATTCATCAATGTAATGTAGGCATGTATTCCGAATATAGTCATACGTGCTTATGGAAAAGAACTTGCATGACATCTTTTGTCCTACCCTCCCGTGGCAGCGGGGTCCTAGTGGAAACTAAGGGATATTAAGGCCTCCTTTTAATAGACTACCGGACCAAAGCATTAACACATAGTGAATACATGAACTCCTCAAACTACGGTCATCACCGAGAAGTATCCCGATTATTGTCACTTCAGGGTTGTCGGATCATAACACATAATAGGTGACTATAAACTTGCAAGATAGGATCAAGAACTCACATATATTCATGAAAACATAATAGGTTCAGATCTGAAATCATGACACTCGTGCCCTAGTGACAAGCATTAAGCATAGCAAAGTCATAGCAAAATCAATCTCAGAACATAGTGGATACTAGGGATCAAACCCTAACAAAACTAACTTAATTACATGGTAAATCTCATCCAACCCATCACCGTCCAGCAAGCCTACGATGGAATTACTCACGCATGGCGGTGAGCATCATGAAATTAGTGATGGAGGATGGTTGATGATGACGACGGTGATGAATCCCCCTCTCCGGAGCCCCGAACGGACTCCAGATCTGCCCTCCCGAGAGAGATTAGGGCTTGGCAGCAGCTCCGTATCGTAAAACGTGATGAAACTTTCTCTCTGATTTTTTCCTCCGCGAAACGGAATATATAGAGTTGGAGTTGAGGTCGGCGGAGCTCTAGGAGGGCCATGAGATAGGGGGGCGCGCAGAGGAGGGAGGGCGCGCCCCCACCCTCGTGGACAGGGTGTGGCCCCCCTGGCCTTCATCTTTTGCCAGTATTTTTATATTTTCCAAAACTTATCTCTGTGGATTTTCAGGTCATTCCGAGAAGTTTTGTTTTCTGCACAATAAACAACATCATGGCTGTTCTGCTAAAAACAGCGTCAGTCCGGGTTAGTTTCATTCAAATCATGCAAGTTAGAGTCCAAAACAAGGGCAAAAGTGTTTGGAAAGTAGATACGTTGGAGACGTATCAACTCCCCCAAGCTTAAACATTTGCTTGTCCTCAAGCAATTCAGTTGATAAACTGAAAGTGATAAAGAAAAACTTTTACAAACTCTATTTGCCCTTGTTGTTGTAAATATGTAAAGCCAGCATTCAAGTTTTCAGCAAGTATTATGAACTAACCATACTCACAATAACACTTAGGTCTCACAATTACTCATATCAATGGCATAATCTGCTAGTGAGCCATAATAATAAAACTCGGATGACAACACTTTCTCAAAACATCATAATTTTATATAACAAGATGGTATCTCGCGAGCCCTTTCTGGGACCGCAAAACATAAATGCAGAGCACCTTTAAAGATCAAGGACTGACTAAACATTGTAATTCATGGTAAAAGAGATCCAGTCAAGTCGTACCCAATATAAACCAATAGTAATGAATGCAAATGACAGTGTGCTCTCCAGCGGGTGCTTTTTAATAAGAAGGTGATGACTCAATCATAAAAGTAAATAGATAGGCCCTTCGCAGAGGGAAGCAGGGATTTGTAGAGGTGCCAGAGCTCGATTTTAAAATAGAGATGAATAACATTTTGAGCGGCATACTTTCACTGTCAACGCAGCAACTATGAGATGGTTATATCTTCCATACTACATGCATTATAGGCAGTTCCCAAACAGAATGGTAAAAGTTTATACTCCCCCACCACCAACAAGCATCAATCCATGGCTTGCTCGAAACAACGAGTGCCTCCAACTAACAAGAGCTTTGGGGGAGTTTTGTTTAATTAAATTGATTTGCTTTGATCTTTTTCGATCATGGGACTGGGCATCCCGGTTACCGGCCCTTTCTCGTGAGTGAGGAGCGGAGTCCACTCCTCTTGAGAATAACCCACCTAGCATGGAAGATACAGGCAGCCCTAGTTGAAACATGAGCTGCTCGAGCATACAAAACAGAATTTCATTTGAAGGTTTGGAGTTTGGCACATACAAATTTACTTGGAATGGCAGGTAGATACCGCATATAAGAAGGTATGGTGGACTCATATGGAATAACTTTGGGGTTTAAGGAGTTTGGATGCACAAGCAGTATTCCTGCTTAGTATAGGTGAAGGCTAGCAAAAGACTGGGAAGCGACCAACTGAGAGAGCGACAACAGTCATGAACATGAATTAAAATTGATTCACACTAAGTACAAGCATGAGTAGGATATAATCTACCATGAACATAAACATCGTGAAGGCTATGTTGATTTGTTTCAACTACATGTGTGAACATGTGCCAAGTCGAGTCACTCAATTCATTCAAAGGAGGATACCATCTCATCATACCACATCACAATCATTTTAATAGCATGTTGGCACGCAAGGTAAACCATTATAACTCATAGCTAATTAAGCATGGCATAAGCAACTATAATCTCTAAATGTCATTGCAAATATGTTTACTTAATAGTAAGCTAAATCAGGAACGATGAACTCATCATATTTACAAAAACAAGAGAGGTCGAGTTCATACCAGCTTCTCTCATCTCAATCAGTACATCATATATTGTCATTATTGTCTTTCACTTGCACGACCGAACGATGTGCATAATAATAATAGTGCACGTGCATTGGACTAAGCTGAAATCTGCAAGCATTCAACTCAAGAGAGAAGACAAGATAATATGGGCTCTAAGTTAAATAAACAATCATGCATATGAGAGCCGATAAACATTTTCAATATAGTCTTCTACTCTCGACCCCCAAAGGAAGGAAAAGAAAATAAAACTATTTACACGGGAAAGCTACCAACAATTAAAAGAAGAACGAGAAATATTTTTGGTTTTTCATTTTAATTTCTACTACAAGCATGGAAATTAAACTAAATAATTTTTCGGTTTTTCTTAAGGTTTATCAAACACACAAGAAGAAAGCTAGAAAAAGAAAATTAAACTAGCATGGATAATATAATGAAAGAGTATGAGCACCGACAGCTAGAATAGTGTGTGAACATGAATGTAAAGTCGGTGAGAAATATGTACTCCCCCAAGCTTAGGCTTTTGGCCTAAGTTGGTCTAATGCCAAGGGTAGCCTGGCTGATATCCGTAGTTGTAACTGGGGTCGTACTGAGATGCAGCAGCAAATGCCTCCTGAGCTGCGGCGTGCTGACGAGCCGCCTCCGCTCTCCCCTCGTGTTCAGCTGCCTCCTCCCTGGTAACAACATATCTTTGTTTTGCCTGGTAATCAAAAAGGAAAGGAGCAGAGAGAGTAACAGGGACAGAGCTATGTCTGTCAAAGATTAGTCAATAATGGAGGAACTGTTCATTGCTCAAAAGAAAACGATGTTTGACCATCACGTCATAATCTAAATAAGCAGGAGGCAACACCATATCCCCCTCTCGTGGGGTTATACCAAGATAATTAGCAACACGGGTCGCATAAATACCTCCAAATAAATCTCCAGACATACCATTATTATGCAACCTACGTGCGACTATTGCCCCCAAGTTGTAATCTTTATTACCTAATACAACACTCTTGAGGACACAAAGATCAGGGACACACATGTGACATGCTTCATATTTACCGTTAATGCATCTATCAATGAAAAGAGCAAAATAATGTATAGCAGGAAAATGAATGCTCCCTATGGTAGCTTGTGCTATATCCCTAGATTCTCCCACAGTAATACTAGCAAGAAAGTCTCTAAATTCAGATTTGTGGGGATCATTAACATTGCCCCACTGCGGAAGTTTGCAAGCAGTTGTAAAATCCTCTAAGTCCATGGTATAAGATTTATCATAAATATCAAACAGGACACTCTGAGAATTAAGCGAAGATTTATATTCAAACCTTCTTACGAATGAATCAGTCAATTGATAATACTGAGGACACTTATCTTGTAGGAAGTCCTCAAGATTGGCATTACGCACATATGCGTCAAATTCATTCTTAATGCCTGCATTGACCATAAAATCGTCTGATGGCCACTCACAGGCTCACACTTCTGCGTCCCTCGGTAGTTCATCGTCTTGCTCACGCATAGCAAGCCTGGGTCCTTTCTTTATTGAGGAACCACCTTGATAGATTCTCCTAGACATATTTCTTTTTCTGAAAAATTTCTGAAATTTTAGTAACTTCAAGATAAAAGTGAATAAAACTAAACAAGATTGGTAGCAACTACTCCTACAAGTGCCTAGAGCCTATATCATGCATTAGAATTACTTGGGACCTCATAAATTTAACATGCAAGCTCAAGAATGGGGTCACCTATGCAGCAAAAATTTGCAATGAATAAAGCACTAGAACAAAAACTAACTGGACCAATGGAGGAGTCACATACCAAGCAACAATCTCCCAAAGCAGTTTTGTGAATGGAGCTTTGAGCAAGGAGATCAAAAATCACAGCAAAACGAGCTAGAACTCGTGCTTGAGCTGGATGAGGAATTTTTTGGGACAGGGGGCGCGCCCAGGGGGGTGTGGGCGCGCCCTCCACCCTCGTGGCCAGGTGCTTGCCCCCCTGCAGTGTTTTTAGTGCCTAAAATCCTCAAATAATCCATAAAAAATCATACAAATTTGCAGGGCATTTGGAGCACTTTTATTTTTGGGATATTTTTTTATTGCACGGATAATTCATAAAACAGACAGATAATACTATTTTTGCTTTATTTATTTTAAATAACAAAAAGTAAAAAGAGGGTACTGAAGGTTGTGCCTTCTAGTTTCATCCATCTCATGATCATCAAAATGAATCCACTAACAAGGTTGATCAAGTCTTGTTAACAAACTCATTCCGAATAACATGGAACCGGAGAAATTTCGAATAACACTAAGTTACCTCAACGGGGATATGAACATCCCCAACAATAAAAATATCATACTTTTCTTGACAGTAGGAAGAGGAAATTCAAAACCTCCAATAATGATAGTTAGAACTTTTCCAACAGAATTGATGCTATGAACTTGAGATTGTTTCCTCGGAAAGTGTACCTTATGCTCATTACCATTGACATGAAAAGTGACATTGCCTTTGTTGCAATCAATAACAGCCCCTACAGTATTCAAAAAGGGTCTACCAAGGATAATCGACATACTTTCCATGGTAGTGAAAAATACCATCAAGGCATGTGTAGTTCAATTTACCTGATAGCTAACAAACACTACTGAGAAACGAAGCAACATGTCATAGTTACAGAAGACTCTTGAATGATTACACCCCATTTGTCCCCCATAAACCGAATTGATAACTCCAATTTTTTAATCTCAAGTTCATTTTAACTTGCATTGCCATCTTACCTCATGCATTATGTCTTTCCCTATTTATATTAGAAATGTTGCAGTTAGTTCCATTGAACAAGCTCCTAATTGAGCTGAGTAGAGTAGGAGATTGCACTTGTGTTGTTGCTACTAAACATACAATATGGCCAACATGAAGTCCCCTTCCCTCCTATGTCACAAGCTGGTTTCATACATGTCTAGTGCCCCGTCGGAGTGGGCCTAATTGTGGTAACTTTCGTAGGCAGATGGGAGAGCCTTTGGTCGAGGTAGCCGAGGAGAGCTGTGATGCCTCCCAGGAAGCCAAGGGCATGGCATTGGAAGCATGTCACAAGGTAGCGCCCTATGTAATTTGTGGTAGCTAGTGGATATGCTATGTGTTGTTTATTTATTTCATCATAGTACACAAAGTTTAGTTCTCAAGCATGAAAGTTCTATCATGTATATTGCAGTCTGTCTCTCCCTGTTTATATTAGAGAAGTTGCAATTAGCTCCATTGAATAAGCTCCTAATTGAGCTGATTAGAGCATGAGCTTGCACTTGGTGCTATTAAACATATAGCCAAGCCTACGTGAACTCTCCCTCCCTCCTATGTCACAAGTCAATTTCATACATGTCTAGTGCACTCTTTATCTTGCATCGGCATCTTAAGTCTTGGCACTGAGAATCTTGGTTTTTCTATTTCCAGCTGCAGGTCCCACTTGCCCCCACTCATGGGAAGGTGACGGACGTGGTGTGGCCACCTCGCAAGATGGGCCGTGTCGACAAGAGGGTGCCAAAAGGAAGGCTGGTATAGTCATTGTGATGACTGAGGACGCTGGCCTAGTTCTCATCACCCATAGCATGACTTTGTGGACCTTTCCATATATTCCTTGCTTCAGGCAAGACTTTGGTATCCTCTCTCTCTCTCTCTCTCTCTCTCTCTCAGTTGTGATGCTTATCCGCTTAAATAGTTGAGCTTATTCTATTTTCTGCAATGGAACAATGCTTGTCATGTTGCTGGAATATGCGACGCTTTATTTTCATGAGAAAAATGTCAATACCTACTTGGCATGGACAAGTGGCTAATCTTTCTTAGTATTTTGGGCTTTTACTTGATATGGACCTAGTGGTGTAGGTTTTCTTTTCGTTGGTTAGAAAATGTGGGCTTTGGAATGACTGTTCCCTTGTTGGTCATTTGCTTCGATTGGTTGTTCAGGTTGGACATTCCAGTGCTTGCTACAGTGTATAGACCTTGTCTGGTTGTTCAGGTTGGACATTCCCGTGCTTGCTACAGTGTGCTTTGAATGGTTTGCGTCTTGAATCATTGTTTGTATATTTGTAACATGTCCTCTCGTGTAGGAGTTACTAAATAGCATTGTAGATTTAGACATTCAGTTAACCGGACTGATAACTAAATGTGTCTATAAGAAACCTGTACGAGTTTTTGCAAAGAATTCTGGAGATGTTTCATTTATTTTTCTGAGTATAATTAGATGTTCCTTCTTTCATTTAGCCAATTCACTTTCAACAAAAGGTATTTTTACTTTTCAGATAACTGTGAGGACTTGAAATTTTTAATTGGATTAGCTATTCCTTTGCAGTTCTTTGTACTGGCTTGAGTACAAAAAGGGTCTACCAAGGATAATCTACATACTATCGTCCTTGGGAATATCAAGAATAACAAAGTCTGTTAAGATAGTGACATTTACAACCACAACAGGCACATCCTCACAAATACCGACAGGTATAGCAGTTGATTTATCGGCCATTTGCAAAGATATTTTAGTAGGTGTCAACTTATTCAATTCAAGTCTACGATATAAAGAGAGAGGCATAACACTAACACCGGCTCCAAGATCACATAAAGCAGTTTTAACATAATTTCTTTTAAATGGAGCATGGTATGGTTGGTACCCCTGGATCTCCAAGTTTCTTTGGTATTCCACCCTTAAAAGTGTAATTAGCAAGCATAGTGGAAATTTCAACTTCTGGTATCTTTGTTTTATTTGTAATGATATCCTTCATATACTTAGCATAAGGATTTAACTTAAGCATATCAGTCAAGCGCATACGTAAGAAGATAGGTCTAATCATTTCAGCAAAGCGCTCAAAATCCTCATCATCCTTTGTCTTGGATGGTTTAGGAGGAAAGGGCATGGGTTTCTGAACCCATGGTTCTCTTTCCCTACCGTGCTTCCTAGCAACAAAATCTCTCTTATCATAACATTGATTCTTTGATTGTGGGTTATCAAGATCAACAGCAGGTTCAACCTCTACTTCATTGGTATTGCTAGGTTGAGCATTGTAACGCCCCGGATCCGATGCGCCAGGTGCCTGCCAGTTATTCGTCGTTGTTGCCATGTCATTTGCTTGCGTGTTGCATTTTATCATGTCATCATGTGCATTTCTTTTTGCATACGTGTTCGTCTCATGCATCCGAGCATTTTCCCCGTTGTCCGTTTTGCAATCCGGCGCTCCTATGTCATCTGGCGTCTCCCTCTTCTCTCTTTTCGTGAGTGGGTGTTAAACTTTCTCAGAATGGCCCGAGGTTTGCCAAGTGGCCTTGGTATAGCACCGGTAGACCGCCTGTCAAGTTTCGTGCCATTTGGAGTTCGTTTGATACTCCAACGGTTAACCGCGCAGCCTGAAACCCCTTCTTTTGTGCAGCCCAACACCCCTTCCAAAGTGGCCCAAAACCCACCTAACTCCCCTCCATGCTCTCGGTCATTCAATCACGATCGCGTGGCCGAAAACCGCTCCTCATTTGGACTCTCCTAGCTCCCTCTACCTATAAATATGTGCCTCCCCCGTCCAAATCGCAGATGAAACCCTAAATCCTCCCTCCGCGCCGCCGAACATGTCCGCCGACAGCCGGACACGTCCAGCCTCCACCTCGCTCCGGCCAACCACACCGCGCCACGTCACCCCGCCGCCGCCGCCAGCCACTCCCGCGCCGCCACCTCACCCGCGCCCTCCTTCTCTCTCCTCCGCGCCCGCCGCCGGCCCGTGGGGCCCGAGGCCGGCCCGCCCGCGCCGCGACCGGGCCCGCGCGCCGCCCGGCTCGGGGCGCCCGCGCCCCCGCGTCCCCGCTCCCGGCCGCGCCGCCGCCCGCCGCCTTCGCGCCGTCGCCGGCGACCAACTCCGGCGACCGGAGCGCCCCGTCCTGCGCCGCCATCCCCGCCGTCATCGCCTCCCTCTCCTCGCCTTGCGCCCGCAGCTTTTGCTCCGCTCGCACCTCGGGTGCCCCGCCGCCGGAGCCCTTCGAGCTCACCGGAGCTTGCAGCCCCGCGTGCCGCCTTGCGCCTCCCCGCGCAAAAGACCGACCGGATCCGATGGCCAGGGGCCAGATCCGCCGGTCCCCGTCGTCCTCCCGTCCCTACTTCGTTCCAGCGCCGGCGCCGTCGAGCCGGCTGCCGCCGCCGCCCTTGCCTTCCCCGATCCAGGCGGGATCGGGAGGAGGACGAGCATGAGGCGCCGCCGTGGGCCCCGCGCCGGCCCACTCTCCAGGTCCAGCAGTGTTCGGCCCGCCGGCCCCTTCCCGCAACCTGGGCCGAAGCCCAGTGGTGAGCCGCCTCAATCCCGCGCCCCGTGCGTCGTTTAGCATCATCGTGCTTGATCTGTTTTTTTTTCAAAAACTGCCAAGTCCCCGTTTCTGTGTAATTTTTCATGCCATGTTTGACCTGTTGTATCTCCGCATCCGTAGCTCCGTTTCGTCCATGTAATATGTCAAATTGTTCGTGTCGACAAGTACTTCATTTCATTCCATTGCGTCATTTTCATTTGAGCTCATCTTGATGCCCGAAATGCTGTTGGAAGAGTGCTATGTGATGTTAATCTGCTGAAACTGTTATAACTTGCTCATTTGTCATTTTTGCCATGATTGATGTGTTCATCCTATGAGGTTGATGTCTACATGTGTTTTGATCTATGCCATGTCTTCTTTACAGAGGTGCTATCCATGTATTTTTTTGATTTGCGTGATGAGTGCATCAAGCTTGCTAAGTAGGGCACTTTGTGTTGCTGATTTTAGTCCCTGTCTGCTGTTATTTTCATGCCATGTAAACTTGATGCTACAGAGAGATCTGTGCATATTTTGAGATACTTCAGTAAGGGTGTTTTGAACACATGGTTATGCTCTATCCATTCATGCCCTTGTTTGCAATTATGGAGTAGCCTAGCATGTCATTTGAGTGCTCTACTTTTGCTTCAAAATATTTCCTGGCAGATTGTTTACGTGTTGTTCAATTTGGCCAAGCTTGCTATAGTTGATCCTTGCATGCTATGGACTTGTTCTTGACTTGGTTTGTTTTATAAACATGTTTTCTTGATGATGCTATGCTTATCTTGTTATGCAATGACTTGTGGTGAGTGAACCGAGCTTGTTAAGTAGGGTACATGATGTTGCTGTTTTGCTAGGCTGAATCTGTTATTTCGTGATGCTATGTAAACCTGCTTCTACTAGTCATTCTATGCATAATCTGGAGATGATCACTAAATATGTTTTGTTCTACATGCCATGCTATATCCATCCATACCCTTGGTTGCAATTATAGGTTGCTGTAGCTTGTTCATATCTTGCTCCAAAGTTGCTAAATAATGTTTCTGTCATCCTTTTAACATTAAGTTCAGTTGTTACCATGTGTTTTCCTAGTTATCCATGCACCCTATGAACTTGCTCTTGCCATGCTTAGCTTCACAAACATGTCTTCTTACTGTTGGTTGCCTTGCCATGCCATGTATTGCTCTGTAGTGAGTGGTTCAAGCTCACCAACATGCCTACTTATTGTTGCTCCTGCCATGTTTGAATCTGTAATATAACTTGCCATGTTTACATGGGTGCCATCATATTTTCTGTTCCTTTTTGGCTTATGGTCAGTAAGGGACTATTGTGCTATGGGTTTAGTAGATTCATGCCATGCCTTTGTTTGCCATGATGTGTTCCTGTAACATATTGTTTGATAGCTCTAAACATTGCAACCTGATGTTATTTCCTGACATGTCTGAAACTGTTATTATTTGCAATCTTTCCATGTGTGTTTGAGCATATTCTAGTGATTTCTGGAGATAGCTCAGTGTTCATGTTTTGTTATGCTTTACCTTTACATCATGCCCATGCCTTTTGTTATTATGTTGAGGTCCTGTAGCTTGTTGTTTTGATGCTTGCAATATGCCTACTTGCTGTTATGGACAGATTGTTGCTATGACTTGTATAGTGTGTGTGTGTGTTGAACCGTTGCTCCGTTTTGAGTGTGCTCTATATGAAACTTGCTTGATTTTGCATGTAGTTTCATATTATCATGTTGCATCCATGTTTTGAGGTGTTTGCTTGATGTTTGGGTGCATTTTGCATCAATGCCATGTTTAACTTGTTTTGCTCATATCTTCTAGACCGTAGCTCCGAATCTAATGAACTTTATATGTAACTTGACTAGAATTTCGTGTAGATCCTCTTGGTGCATCTTAACTTGCTGTTTAACAACTTGAACATAAGGTTTATTCAGATCTGGACCAATTTCGAAATTTGCATATGAGGACTTACCGGAATTGTTATATGTTGTTCCCGGCCTCATTTAAACTTGCCTTGATGTGTTGCTCGTGTATGCATCATCTCTTGCCATGAGTAGCTTCGTGTAGCCTTTGTCATGCATCATGCTTGTTGTGCATCATGTCTTGTCTATGTGTGGTGTGTTTACCATGTTGTGTGCTTCTTCTCGTTAGTTCCCGTTTCGTGGCGATCGTGAGGATGCATTCGTCTACGTGTGGTTCGTCTTCGTGGCTTCATCTTCTTCATGGACTCGTTCTTCTTCCTTGCGGGATTTCAGGCAAGATAACCGCTACCCTGGATCTCACTACTATCATTGCTATGCTAGTTTGCTTCGTTCTATCGCTATGCTGCGTTACCTATCATTTGCTCTTCAAGCCTCCCAAATTGCCATGAACCTCTAACCTTTGACACCATACCTAGCAAACAGTTGCTTGGCTATGTTACCGCTTTGCCCAGCCCCTCTTATAGCGTTGTTAGTTGCAGGTGAAGTTGAAGATTTCTCCATGGTGGACAGGATTTTGATTGGGATATCACAATATCTCTTATATTATTAGTGCATCTATATACTTGGTAAAGGGTGGAAGACTCGGCCTTTTGCCTGGTGTTTTGTTCCACTCTTGCCGCCCTAGTTTCCGTCATACCGGTGTTATGTTCCCGGATTTTGCGTTCCTTACGCGGTCGGGTGATTTATGGGACCCCCTTGATAGTTCGCTTTGAATAAAACTCCTCCAGCAAGGCCCAACTTGGTTTTACCATTTGCCTCACCACCACCTATACCCTTCCCTTGGGTCGGCCAACCCAAGGGTCATCTTTATTTTAGCCCCCCCCCCCTCGGGCCAGTGCTTGTCTAAGTGTTGGCCCGAACCGAGCAGCCTGCGGGGCCACCTCTAGGCAACGTGAGGGTTGGTTTTACTCGTAGCTTGACTTATCCGGTGTTGCCCTGAGAACGAGATATGCGCAGCTCCTATCGGGATTGTCGGCGCATCGGGCGGCTTTGCTGGTCTTGTTTTACCATTATCGAAATGTCTTGTAAACCGGGATTCCGAGTCTGATCGGGTCTTCCTGGGAGAAGGTCTATTCCTTTGTTGATCGCGAGAGCTTATCATGGGCTAAGTTGGGACACCCCTGCAGGGTATAATCTTTCGAAAGCCGTGCCTACGGTTATTGGCAGATGGGAATTTGTTAATGTCCGGTTGTAGATAACTTGACACCAGATCCGAATTAAAACACATCAACCGCGTGTGTAGCCGTGATGGTCTCTTCTCGGCGGAGTCCGGGAAGTGAACACGGTTTCTGGGTTATGTTTGACGTAAGTAGGTGTTCAGGATCACCTCTTGATCATTACTAGTTGACGACCGTTCTGCTTGTTCTCTTCTCGCTCTTATTTGCGTATGTTAGCCACCATATATGCTTAGTCGCTGCTGCAGCCTCACCACTTTACCCCTTCCTTTCCCATTAAGCTTTGCTAGTCTTGATACCCATGGTAATGGGATTGCTGAGTTCTCGTGGCTCACAGATTACTACAACATCAGTTGCAGGTACAGGTTTATCCTATGATCATGACGCGAGAGCGATGCTTGCTTGCGTTGAGTTCTTCTTCTGCTTCTTCAATCAGGGGATAGGTTCCAGGTCGGCAGCCTGGGCTAGCAGGGTGGATGTCGTTTGAGTTTCTATTTATGTTTCATCCATAGTCGGATGGTGATCGTATGTATGCTGTGATGTTGTATTCATGTGGCATTGTATGCCGCTTGTATGTATCCCCATCTATTATGTAATGTTGATGTAATGATATCCACTTTGCAAAAGCATTCCAATATGCGGGTCTATCCTTGGTGGGACCTTCGAGTTCCTTTTGGATAGGGTCGCATATTGGGCGTGACAAGCATCAACATGAACATTATCATTAACATTATCACTAGGTTCATGTTCATCACCTGATTGGGTTTCGGCATCAGAAATAGAAATATCATTGGGATTCTCAGGAGTGTCTATAACAGGTTCACTAGAATCATGCAAAGTCCTATCATTTTTCTTTTTCTGATTTTTAGAAGAACTAGGTGCCTCTAACTTATTTCTCTGAGAATCCTGCTCGATTCTCTTAGGGTGGCCTTCGGGATACAAAGGTTCCTGAGCCATTCTACCAGTTCTAGTAGCCACTTAATAGCAAAATCATGTTTATTATTTAATTCATTGAGCAAATCACTTTGAGCTTTAAGTACTTGCTCAGCTTGAGTGGTAACCATAGAAGCATATTTGCTAATGAGTTTAAGTTCACCTTTAACTCTAGCCATATAATCACTCAAGCGTCCTATCTCGAAAGAATTATTCTTTAATTCTCTACCAACATAAGTATTAAAAATTTCTTGTCTAGCCATAAAGTCGTCAAATTCATCTAAGCATGGGCTATGAAATTTAGTAGAGGGAATTTCAACTTTATCATATCTATAGAGAGAATTTACCTTTACTACCTATGTCGGGTTATCAAGACAATGTGTTTCTTCAACAGGCGGTAGATTAAGACCATGTATTTCTTCAATAGGAGGTAAATTCTTAACATCTTCAGATTTAATACCTTTTTCTTTCATTGATTTCTTTGCCTCTTGCATATCTTCAGAACTGAGAAATAGAATAACTCTCTTCTTCGGAGTTGGTTTAGGTATAGGCTCAGGAGTTGGCTCAATTGGTTCAGGAATTGCCTCAGGAATTGGCTCAGGGAGAGTCCAATTATTTTCATTAGTCAACATATTATTCAATAGCAATTCAGCTTGGTCGATTGTTCTTTCCCTGAAAACACAACCAGCACAACTATACAAGTAGTCCTTGGAAGCATCGGTTAGTCCATTACAAAAGATATCGAGTATTTCATTTTTCTTAAGAGGATGATCAGGCAAAGCATTAAGTAACCGGAGAAGCCTCCCCCAAGCTTGTGGGAGACTCTCTTCTTTGATTTGCACAAAATTATATATTTCCCGCAAGGCAGCTTGTTTCTTATGAGCAGGGAAATATTTAGCAGAGAAATAATAAATCATATCCTGGGGACTACGCACACAACCAGGAGCAAGAGAATTGTACCAAGTCTTAGCATCACCCTTTAATGAGAACGAAAATATCTTAAGGATATAAAAATAGCGAGACTTCTCATCATTAGTAAATAGGGTGGCTATATCATTCAACTTGGTAAGATGTGCCACAACAGTTTCAGATTCAAGGCCATAAAAAGGATCAGATTCAACTAAAGTAATAATCTCGGGATCAACAGAGAATTCATAATCCTTATCAGTAACAAAAATAGGTGAGGTAGCAAAAGCAGGGTCGGGTTTCATTCTAGCATTAAGAGACTGCTGCTTCCATTTAGCTAATAATTTCTTAAGATCATATCTATCATTGCAAGCAAAAATAGCTTTAGAAGCTTCCTCATTCATAACACAACCCTCAGGAACAACAGGTAATTCATAATCAGGGGGAGAACTTTCATCATCACTATCATCAGTAACAGCATCTTCAATAATTTCATTCTCTATAACCCTAGCAAGTTGTTCATCAAAAAATTCACCTAATGGCACAGTAGTGTCACGCACAGAAGTAGTTTCATCATAAGTATCATGCATAGCAGAAGTGGCATCATCAATAACATGCAACATATCAGAATTCATAGCAGTAGCAGGTTTAGGTGTCGCAAGCTTACTAATAATGGAAGGAGAATCTAGTGCAGAGCTAGATGACAGTTCCTTACCTCCCCTCGTAGTTGAGGGCAAAATCTTAGTTCTTTCGTCTTTCAAATTCCTCATAGTGATCAACAGATATAAATCCCATGTGACTCAAAGAATAGAGCTATGCTCCTCGGCAACAGCGCCAGAAATTAGTCTTGATAACCCACAAGTGTAGGGGATCGCAACAGCTTTCAAGGGTAGAGTATTCAACCCAAATTTATTGATTCGACACAAGGGGAGCCAAAGAATATTCTTAAGTATTAGCGGTTGAGTTGTCAATTCAACCACACCTGGATAATTTAGTATCTGCAGCAAAGTATTTAGTAGCAAAGTGGTTGATAGTAATGGTAACAGTGGCAAAAGTAAAGATAATAGTTTTGTAGTAATTGTAACAGTAGCAACGGAAAAGTAAATAAGCGAAGCACAAGATGTGAAAAGCTCGTAGGCATTGGATCGGTGATGGATAATTATGTCGGATGCAATTCCTCATGTAATAGCTATAACATAAGGTGACACAGAACTAGCTCCAATTCATCAATGTAATGTAGGCATGTATTCCGAATATAGTCATACGTGCTTCTGGAAAAGAACATGCATGACATCTTTTGTCCTACCCTCCCGTGGCAGCGGGGTCCTAGTGGAAACTAAGGGATATTAAGGCCTTCTTTTAATAGAGTACCGGACCAAAGCATTAACACATAGTGAATACATGAACTCCTCAAACTACGGTCATCACCGAGAAGTATCCCGATTATTGCCACTTCAGGGTTGTCGGATCATAACACATAATAGGTGACTATAGACTTGCAAGATAGGATCAAGAACTCACATATATTCATGAAAACATAATAGGTTCAGATCTGAAATCATGGCACTCGGACCCTAGTGACGAGCACTAAGCATAGCAAAGTCATAGCAACATCAATCTCAGAACATAGTGGATACTAGGGATCAAACCCTAACAAAACTAACTTAATTACATGGTAAATCTCATCCAACCCATCACCGTCCAGCAAGCCTACGATGGAATTACTCACGCACGGCGGTGAGCATCATGAAATTGGTGATGGAGGATGGTTGATGATGACGACGGCGACGAATCCCCCTCTTCGGAGCCCCAAACGGACTCCAGATCAGCCCTCCCGAGAAAGATTAGGGCTTGGCGGCGGCTCCGTATCATAAAACGCGATGAAACTTTCTCTCTGATTTTTTTTCTCTGCGAAACGGAATATACAGAGTTGGAGTTGAGGTCGACGGAGCTCCAGGGGGCCCACGAGATAGGGGCGCGCCCAGGGGGAGGGCGCATCCCCCACCCTCGTGGACAGGGTGTGGGCCCCCTGGCCTTCATCTTTTGCCAGTATTTTTTATATTTTCCAAAACTTATCTCCGTGGATTTTCAGGTCATTCCAAGAAGTTTTGTTTTCTGCACAATAAACAACATCATGCCAGTTCTGCTGAAAACAGCGTCAGTCCGGGTTAGTTTCATTCAAATCATGTAAGTTAGAGTCCAAAACAAGGGCAAAAGTCTTTGGAAAAGTAGATACGTTGGAGACGTATCACCCATCCATAGAATCTTGTAGATAGTACACGTGGCAAAATCTAGTGAAGTGGTGAGAAGATCCAACGGTCAGCAACACAAGGAATTTCCACCTCTCTATCATCGGATCGGCTTCATCCAACAGTTTTTATTTAAAGTTATCAGTACGCTATATGGTGGTATAGATCATGGGGATGTTGTTGTTCATTCTGATTATTTGCTCAGCTATGTCTTTAACATTAAGTCATCTATACACATTCCTTTTTTACTTGTAAAAGCCTTCTAATGTTAGGTGAAAAGTATGTATTTTTCTAAGGAGAATGGAAATTTGAAAGCCAAGGATCTGGTGACGCTCTTTATGTTCAATGTGTCTATCACATAGTTACCTGATTCACGATTCTGTCAATTTGCAGTTTGAATTCGCTAAATTCTACGAATCAAGTTCGATAGTGCGCATACATCTTCGATTCACGAATCGGAGATCCAGTTTGTGAACTTGCTATCTTCGGTTTGAAATAGCTTACAATTCGCATTATAATATAGCCATCGAAGTTCCTAGATAGATATAATAAATAAACATAGGGATAATATGTTGGTTGGTCCAACCCAAATAGGCCCACTAGGCCACAACCTGCTGCTCCTCCACTACTTCCGATAATCTCCTTCTAAATGTAATCCAGCGTCGTTGCCTTGTGCGCTTTAGCATATCTTTCTCATTCCTTCTCATGCTCAACCTCCACATGTGCATCTGCGGGAAGAGGAGGGGATGTTGTCCCACGACAACGACGGACCGGCCGCCAGCTCTCCGCCACCATCTGTCACGCTGCACACCGTGTGAATTCTGGCCTCCATTCGCCACTCACCAGCCACCACCTCTAGCCACTGAATCCATTTTTCTGGTTCGATTAGAGTTCAACAAATTGGCCAGCGAATTCGGACTCTTATCTGATTCATTCGTTCTAGATCTGACTTTGAGACCTTTCCGAGCAAACCAGGTAACTGTGGTATGTTTGTCATAAGATGTGGAGCCATGTGGAAGTAACGTATACTAAAGATGAAGGCTATAGTTGGAGAATTAGAAGCTAATCCCTCCGTCCCATAATGTAAAGTGTCAAAAAATGTCTTACAATACAAGACGGAGGGAGTAGTAGAAAACGGGTCTCAACACCACCGTAATGCAAATGAAGATTGTAAAGGAAGAAATGCTAACAAAAAAATTGGGTACCAAGTTAGTCAGTTTGTTTTTTTATAACTTAATAAGATACATGATTATGATAAGATATGATGGCGGTGTTCTCCATTCTAGTGCTTAATAATCTTCTGCCTACAATATATTGGTTGTGAGAATCATGTGAGTCAAAGAGCACAACTACGGGAATATTTTTGCAGCGAGAATTAATAGTTTCGGCAAAAGTACCACATTGAACTTTGTGGTTCTACACATACCACAACCATATGAACGTGATATTGTAAGTCGCCATGATATTTCGTGTGTGATGTCCAACATATTTGTCCATGCACCAACCACCAATGCTATTGAAACTATAAGTGGACGGTGATCATCTTCATTTTTAGCATCTTTGTTACGAAAGAAAAACCATTCTCTTCAACATCAACACTCTCTTTTCCATCAGCAGCAACTTCGGTTGTTTTACTTCTAATCTCCTTGCTTATCCTCAAATTGCTCTTTGCTTTTTCAATCAATTTTTTCCTCATTTAAGCAATTCAAAATGTCTTGATTAGGCTGATATTAGTAGGAGGTCTCACTTTCCAATTGCGTCTAGCATAATTATTACTTTGTTGTTCAATTGCGTCCACCGTTAACATGTTGAAACTCAGTGGCTCCAGTGCTGGTAGAAAACTGAAAATTTCTACCAGGCATTCCAAAGGGATAAGTATAATTTTCGTTCTCGAACTCTCGCCAAAGTATATAAATCGTCCCTCAAATCCAAAACCACCAAAAATTAGTCCCTCAACTATTTAAACCGGATATTTTTCGTCCCTCAAAACGCCTAAGGTGGTTATGTGGCTAGTTGCTACTCTATGGAAGCATTCAAGAGAACATATGCACATTGCCTGCAACTAGTTGAAGGACCTCAGGGTTGGTCAGAATCATACAAGCCTAAACCACTAGCTCCTGGATATGTTAAGATGCCAGAAGGCCTCGAAAAGAGAGAAAATGAGAGGGCACTGAAAAACTAAAAGCTACCAAAGTTTCAAGGGTTGGAACTGTGATTAGATGCAGGAAATGCAAGTGTACTGGTCACAACAAGACAACATGTCCAGGAAATGTTGCTTCAAGTTCAAATGGACCGGGTACTATTGGACAAAATGATATATCATTATCCAAGTCCAGATGCAATGGACAAGACTCCAAGATGTCTACTTCCAAGGTACAAAAGCCTATATTACATACTTGCAAACACTTCTTGTTTTGTTAAATGCTCCTAATGAATTTCTTTCTTCTGATGTCTTAGGCAAAGGTGCAAACACCTCAACGAAGCACTAGCTGAAAGAGAGCTGCTACAAGTGATGAGAACCATCCATCCAAAAAAATGTGCTCCACATTTGCTCCTGTGCAGAAAAGGTCATCTAAATCCCTAGGATTGCCTATGCAGAAGATGAAGGCTTCTTCCAATATTGCTGTAAAAAATGTGACAGTAAACGGCAAGTTCCCAAGTTGGCAGAAATAAAAGAGCAAAGAAAGTGCCAGCAAAACTACTAGACTAGTGCTTTTTTGCTGTTGTCTAGATCCCTAGAATTCATGTTTGTTGTTGATTGTAAGCTATATTCAATAATGTTTCCCTTTCCCATTTAGTACTTTGTCAGACTATATTCAACTAAATTGGGTTCAGACTATGTGCAGACTACTTTCAACTAAATTTGGTTCTGACTATGTTCAACTAAATTCAGTACAATGCTCTGAAATGTCCAAACCATGTTCAGATATATTCAGATTTTGTTCAGTTATATTCAGTTATGGAATGTAATTTTCTCTTGTTCAGATGAAAAAGTGGATCAAGAGAATGCAGGAGTGAGAGAGAGCCGGCCGGTGCCCTTAGTCACGTAGACGTGGCGGTCAAACCAGGCCACATGGACGGTTTCAGTCAAAACCGGGTCCACGTCACTATAAAACCACCTTAAGCGTTTTGAGGGACGAAAAGTATCCAGTTTAAAGAGTTGAGGGACTGACTTTTGGTGGTTTTAGAGTTGAGGGACGATTTCTATACTTTGGCGAGAGTTCGAGGACGAAAAATATACTTATCCCATTCCAAAAAGAACCAGCTCTGGTATCTTTAAGTGTATGTGCTATATTTGATTGGTTTTGCAGAGGATTGTGTAAAGTGCATTACAAATGTGTAAAGTTGCAGTACACAAATAGTCCAAAATGTACATTACATATAGGCGTAAAATGTTGTGGACATTAGTACAAAATTAAATAAACATAAGTGTAAAATGCAATGGAGAATATTGTCGAATATTCATAGAGATATATCCAACAGAGTTCTGCTTTTAAAATATTCAAAACTGGGTATGACAAGGCTGCAAGATATCCGAGGCACTCAAAAACTTGGGGAAAAAAGATTGCAATAGAGTTTGAAGGAGAGATTGCAAAAGTTCAAAATTGATGAATAATAAATAAATGAAGGAAAGCTATCCTAGCATAGCATCCGGGTGGATGGCCAGAGAGAAAAGGAGAACAAGGGTGTGGGGTCCATAGAAAATGTACTACTTCCTCCGTCTCAGTTTACAAGTCCTACGCGTATACCTAAGTTGCCAATTTGACCATCCAAATATAAACTATATAACACAAAAATCATATCTTTTGAAAATAGAACATCTGAAGTTTATATTGATATATTTTTTGTAATATATGACCTGTATTAGGTTGGTCAAATAGACGACCTAGGGGTACGCACACGCCCTGTAAACTGAGAGAGAGGTAGTACCTCAAGCAATGAATGGGGTTGGAAGCCGCCCTCGTGCAACGCCATTGTTGCTCCTCCCACGGCACATTTATCTTTGATGGAAGGGAATTTGGAAGCACCAAAGGGAATATTTTACAGCAAGATTAAAAAGTTTCAGCACCCCACTGAACTTTGTGGTTCTACACATACCACCACCATGTGAATGTGATATTGTAAGTCACCATGATATTTTTTGTGCAATGTCCTGCATATTTGCCAATGCACCAGTGCTATCGACTTGTCATTTAAAAAAAATTGCGGGGACTTATCATTTTTATCAACATGAATAATGCCTAATGGTGGTAATGTGTGTCATTTGTGGTGCCCATTATGGGTTTGCATCTGAATTTAGACAAATGTGTCTTCTACCTTCAAGGGATGGATACACGGAGCCAAACCCAACACAGATCCGACAGATCCAACCCCACCACTCTAGTACTGCACCACGACAACATTTAGCTGATTTTGACGGTCATCGTTATTTGCCGTAGCCCGCTATTTTAATTATGGTATTTTCGTAAGATCGCCGCTTATTGCCATCCTTGGCCACTTTTCACCTCCTTTGGTGGAAACCGTGGAGTTCTTTCGGGCTGTTATTCAGAAAATGATCGTTGAAGAAATATCAGTGAAGCTAATTCTTAACTGAAATGGTGAAATGTACACCAAACACATGCTGTAACTAAGAAATTACCGCTTCTTTCTGATCGGATCTACACTTAAGTCCAGCAATTAATTAATCACCACGACGTAACTTACTAGTGCAACAGGCTAATTACCAAGCTACTGATCGATGAGGATAAAAAAACAGGAGGCGGCCGGCGGCACCGGCGAAGCAGCGCGATCAGGTGGGGGGCAGCGCGTGGCGGCCGCTGCCGCGGGGGCCGCCCAGGAGGACGGCGAGGAGGACGGCGTCCATGGCGGCCACGGAGAAGACCGTCGCGGCGAGGACCCCGACGCGCAGCTTCCTCCAGAAGGCCGCGCGGCGGGTGCGGAGAACGTCGAGCTCGTCCAACGCGGCCTCGGCGAGCGCGGCCAGGAGGCGCTTCGAGCGCGCGCTCAGGCCGCTGGCCCCGCGCAGCTCGGCCAGGACCACCTCCAGCTCCGTGAGGACGGGCCACTCGACGTCCGCCGGCGGTGCGACCTGCATGACAATTGACAGAGAAAACCAAGCGCCGATGTTTTTCGTCAGTGCTAGCTAGAACAAGGATGGGGAATTGGAATCCGAGGCACAAGTTAGTTGGACTCAAATTCAATTTAATTGGACTTGAGGATCAACGAGCCCGAGAGCGCTCGAATTCCGACGAATCGGAGCCCAAAATCGCGGCGCGGACTGAATTTCAGCCGACAGTAAACCGGAATCGGCCGGGGAGCGGGCGAGGCGCACGCACCTGGATGACGGCGGAGCGGTCGGGGGCGGGGAACGCGTCGCGGGGATGGGCGGGGACGATGGCTGAGGAGGAGGAGGAGGCGGCGTCGTCGGGGTCGGGGAGGTCGAGCGGCGGGGCGAGGTCGGCGACGGCGAGGCCCTCGGGCAGCGCGAGGTCCGGTAGCGTCGCGGCGGAGGCGTGGGAGACGGCGTCGTCGTCGTCGTAGGTGAGGAGCTTGCCGGCCTCCTGGTGAGCAGCGGGGAGAGGCCCAAGGAGGCCATCGATCAGGCGCGCGGCGCGGGTGGGGAGGGAGGGAGGGAGGCGGTGCAGGAGGTTAGGTTACCTTGGCGAGGGGGGCGAGGTCGCGGGTGGGGGGCGCGGACGAGGAGGAGCCCACGGAGCTGCGGTTGGCGGGGGTGGTGGCGGCGGCCTTGGCGCCGGAGGAGGAGCGGGGGCGCGGGGTGGTGACGGCGCCGGCGTGAGGCTTGGCCATGGTGATGGTGGGCTCGGAATGGGGTGGTGGGTTCCAGAACCTGGGCTCGACTCGGGTCGGGTGCGGGTATTTATCGGCCCCACGTGTCAGTCAGACTTGCTTGCTTTGAGCCAAGGAATACATAGCCTCTTTGATTGAAAGGAGTTTCATAAGAAGTTTGCATGATTATAATTTATACTTTTTTTATCTTCTATGGTTGTTGTTTGATTCGTAGGATTGAATCATATAGGGATTTTTTTGTAAGATTCATTGCACTACATTTGTTACTAAAATTCGAATAAACAAAACACTATGTAATTCGGGTAGAGGTGCCATCGTAATTATATGTTTTGCTATTTCTGTATTATTATTATTATTATTTGCAATCCTATAAATCAAAGGGCGCCATGCCCTCGCTTTCAGCGTGTTTTGTGGAATAGTTAAAATATGTAGAATACACTCCCTTCGCTCGGTTTCTTAAGGTTTTGAGATTCAAGTTTCAGTTACATTTCATAAAACAAATTATCACCAAATTTTTACACAAGACATTTTCATTAGCAAAAAATTTAAGTTCAATAGTACCAAGAAAAAACTTAAATTTGTATACAGACGACTTTTTCAATACTATAAACTAGGAAGTTCAATAGTATAAACTTTGAAAGTTAGACGACTTACATATTACCAAGAATTAAGCTTTGAAGTTGTGTTGTTAACCAACAAAATATGGATAGTGTACAATGAAAGTTATATCATTAACTCATATATTATTTGTATCGAACCAACCTGTGGTTGATGGTCAGATGAACAGTGGTATCTCCAACCCACCAGGGTCAAGTCCTGGTGCTTGCATTATTCCTGAATTTATTTCATGATTTCGGACGATGCGCTTTCAGTGGTAAGAGACGTTTCCGTCGACAACGAGACGCCTATGATGACTTTGTAATTCTCAAGATGATATGCCGACTCAATCTCTCAAAGGTGCTCATAGGGATACTCAATCTCTCAAAGGTGCTCATAGGGATAGTTGTCAGGCCTGATCCTGGGAGGTGTCATCAAGCTTCAGTTATCCAACGGCTGAGAGGCCTCCTCGCCTTACCGCTTCGTCGGGAGCCGTGGATTCCAAATGTACCGTTATACAGTAACTACTGTTCCGTTTCACTTGTCGGTAACTAGCTACCTATAAAACCAGCCGGGTTGTGGCTGGCAGCACTCTCTCTATTCTTTAGACTCTCCAAGATGGCTTGCGATATACTCCAACTCTAAAGCAATAGCAAATATCTCAGATCCGCAACTTCCCTATACAAAATTCTCTTGATTTCATCTACTTACATACGCATAGGTATAGATCGGTCCTGACAAATGGTATTATGAGCCAAAGTTCCTCGGCAGAAACACGCACCGAGGGAAAAATTTCTTCAGATCCATGATTCCCACCCTTGTTTCCCACCCTTCTTCGCGAGCAGCGACGGTGGCAGGATTGTGGCGGCGTTGGTGGCGGAGATCGGTTGGTTGGCGCTGGTGGCGGCGATCATTCGGGCACAGATCGGCCGAGCGGGAGCGGTTGGTTGAGCACATCGCTCGATCGATAAAATCCCGCGTCTCAGCCCCGATCCGTGTGTCAAGGAGGCGAGATCGAGGTGGCGGCAGGATCTGAGGTGAGTTTCGGGTTGCTGGTTCCTCCAGTGGTAAAATTCCTCTTCTCGCTTCAGATCAGGAGATGGGGCGCGCGAAGGCAATCGATGAGGCGGATCTTCAGGAGGTGCTTTCGTTGCGTGAGGATTTCGGAGTTCTGCAGCACGATAACATTCAGATGCAGAATCAGGTGTCCAAACTGCAAGAGGAAGTACAAGTTATTGGAGCCAAGCAGGGCCAAATCTCTGAAACAGTGGGCACAGTGGAGCAAGTGGTGCGTGATTTGAGCAAGCAATTGGCGACGATCAGCACTGTTCTGACAACTTTGGTGAAAACAACTCAACCTGCAGCTCAGCAAGATATACCATCCACTTCAACACAAGTGGTCAAATCTCCTACTCTGCATAGAGAGCAAACACGGGAACAGGAAAGTAGAATTGAACAGCTGAGACAGCAGTTAGCAACAGAAAAAGAGAAAACCAAACAGTTGGAAGATATTCAGTTACAAAACTTGCCTCCTATCAGAACAATAGAGTTACAATAGCTCCTGGTTATGCTCCACCAGGGAGGCATGATACTGCAAGTGTTATAGGAACACCAGTGACTGGCAGACAACAGACACACACACCTGCATTCAATCAGTGTGATCGGCAAAACAGAGACAGACAACTCTGGCAGGGCTACTATAAAACTTATGAGCAGGATATGCAGGCCCAATTCATGAAATCAGTCACCAAAGGAACTAGGCTGGATTTTCCTAGATTCTCTGGAACAGATCCAGTAGGATGGATAAGACAGTGCAACAAATATTTCTAAATGTCTGGAGCACCAGAGGAATACAAAGTCTCATTGGCTCAGATGTATGTAGTTGAGGAAGCTGATGTGTGGCTCAGGAGATCTGGTCTATTAAAGAAGCAACTCACTTGGAAGCAATTTGGAGCTGAGGTGGTTAAGAGATTCTCTGAACAGGGTACTTATGACCTAACAGAGAAGTTTACTAGCCTGAAACAGTCCAGCAACACAATATCAGTGTATACTAAAGAATTTGAGGATTTAATGGCAGAAGTCCAAGAAGAAAATCCAGAACTAGGAGAAATGTTGTTTGTCGGGTGTTTTGTAAATGGCCTAAGAGAGGGAATTAAGTTCCAAATTAGACCATTACGACCACAGTCACTTACAGATGCTTACTGTTGAGCACAAGAAATAGAGCCTAATTATCCACCTATAGCTACAGCTGGGAAAAAGCAGAGCATGGTCTACACAAACTATTATCAGAAAAGTAGTGGTGGAAATAACAACAGAGCAAGCAATGTTAATGCTCCTATACAGCACATGCCAGTAAATAACAACACTGAAAGTTCTGCAGCCAATGTTCAAAAGTTGAGAAAGATAGGAGAATGTTGGAGATGTGGAGACAAGTGGGTGCATGGGCACAAATGCAAACTTATACCTAATGTTCATCTCCTACAACAAGAAGCTCCAGAGGAAATGCAGTTGCAACCTGAGGAAAATATAGCCCAAGAACAAGAAGAAACAATAGAAACACAAGAACAAGTTATGTTCATATCTGCCTCTGCTTTGGGACAGCCACTGGCAGTTAAAACTCCAACTGTTCTCATTCACATAAATGGCAAGAGAGTTGTGGCACTGTTAGATTCTGGAAGTTCTTGTTCTTTCATCAACCAAGAATTTGCAGTTAAGGCCAATCGTCAATTATTGCCAGTGAAGCCCAGAGCTATTGTTGTAGCAGGAGGAAGCAAGTTGTTGTCAACAGCAGTAGTGCCTGACTGTGAGTTTATACTGGCCAAACAAAAATTCAAACATAACTTCAGGACACTGACACTACCTAGTCATGATGTAATTCTAGGGTATGACTGGTTTACAGCAATGAGTCCCATTGCTTTTGACATACCTAGAAACACTGTCAGTTTCACACATGGAAACAAACAAACAGTTACTGCAACTATATTTAATGATGTGGAGAAAATAAAAGAAATTCCTGCTAAGAAAATGCACAAGTTACTGGACAAGGGTGTGGAGGGATTTCTCTTGCAAGTTGAAACTATACTGAAGGAAGTTCCTGAAAAAGTTCCAACTCCTCCTCAAATACAGAAGCTGTTGTTGGAATATGCAGATTTATTTGAGGAACCAAAGACATTACCCCTCACAGGGAGTTGGACCACACTATTCCACTAGTACCAGGAGCAGCACCACCTCAAGTGAGACCATACAGAGTGCCTCAGCATCAAAAGAAAGAAATGGAGGAACAGATCAAGAAGTTACTGGCTACCCATTTAATCAGACACAGTCAAAGCCCTTATGCAGCACCTGTGATCTTAGTAAAGAAGAAAGATTCTTCTATGAGATTATGCACTGATTTCAGAAAACTGAATTCCCTCACAGTCAAAAATAAATTTCCTATCCCTGTGAATGAAGATCTGCTAGATGAGTTGCATGGAGCAAAATTCTTTTCCAAATTGGATTTGAGATCTGGGTATCATCAAATTCGAATGAACCCTGAAGACATCCATAAAACTGCCTTCAGGACTTATCTTGGACATTTTGAATATCTGGTAATGCCTTTTGGACTTTCCAATGCACCAGGCACCTTCCAGGCACTAATGAACAAGATATTTAGTCCATATTTGAGAGTGTTTGTGTTGGTTTTCTTTGATGATATCTTGATATATAGCAAGACACTGCAAGAGCATGAAGAACATATCAAGATTGTACTTCAAGTACTCAGAGAAAATCAGTTATTTGCTAAGCTCTCTAAATGTGTTTTTGCTGAGAAACAAGTTGAATATTTAGGGCACATTATTTCTACTGAAGGAGTGGCTACAGATTCCAAGAATATCTCTGCCATTGCTGATTGGCCAGAACCAGATAACACCACTAAGCTCAGAAGTTTTTTGGGCCTAGCTGGCTACTATAGAAGATTTATTAAGAACTATGGATTGATCTGCAGGCCACTACATGATTTACTGAAAAAGGGCAATTTCATATGGACATCAGCTCACACAACTGCTTTCTCTCAGCTCAAACAAGCCTTAATATCAGCTCCACTCTTGGCCTTGCCAAATTTTTCTCAGCCCTTTGTGCTAGAAACAGATGCATCTGGGAAAGGAATTGGAGCTGTACTTATGCAACAAGGAAGGCCTCTAGCCTACTACAGCTCAGCTCTTTGCCCTAGAAATGCAGCCATGTCCACGTATGAGAAAGAGGCCCTGGCTATATTAGAAGCATTAAAGAAATGGAGGCACTATCTATTGGGAAATGAAGTTATAATCAAAACTGATCAACAATCCTTGAAGTTCATCACAGATCAAAAACTCACTGAGGGAGTGCAAGACAAGTTAATGATGAAGCTGTTGGAATTCAACTTCACAATCTAGTGTAAAAAGGGGGCTGAAAACAGAGTAGCAGATGCATTATCTAGATTACTGCCCAAATGCATGGCAATATCTGCTCCTGTCCCAGCTTGGACTGAAGAGCTGGTACAGAGCTATATGGCAGACCCTACAAGCAAAGCACTGCAGGAGAAATTACTATTGCATAAAGATCATACTATAGATGATTATACAATGACATCAGGTGTTATCAGGTTTAAAGGGAAACTGTTTGTGGGCAAGGTTCAGGAATTAAGACACAAGTTGCTTACAGCCCTCCACTGCTCTCCTATAGGGGGACACTCTGGAGTGAGGGCTACTTATCACAGAGTTAAAGGGATATTTTATTGGCCTGGGTTAAAAACTGATGTGGAAAGTTTTATTGCTTCATGTCCTACTTGTCAAAGAGCCAAAAGTGAACACTGTCAGCAGCCTGGTTTGCTGGAGCCTTTGCCTGTTGCTGATATGGCTTGGGAACACATATCAATGGATTTCATAGAAGGACTGCCTAACTCTGGAGGAAAGGAAGTGATACTGGTAGTGGTTGATAGATTCACCAAATATGCCCACTTCATTCCTCTATCTCACCCATATTCAGTACTCACAGTAGCTCAAGCAGTGGTTGATAATATAATCAAGTTACATGGCCCACCTAAACTGATCATATCTGATAGAGATAGAATTTTCACCAGCAAGTTATGGAAGGATATCTTTGCAGCATTACATGTGGAGTTAAGATATAGTTCAGCTTATCATCCCCAACCTGATGGACAAACAGAGAGGGTTAATCAATGCTTAGAAACTTATCTTCGTTGCATGACAACTCAAGCCCCAAAGAAATGGAATTCTTGGTTGCCTTTAGCTGAGTTTTGGTACAATTCAACCTACCATACTGCTATCAAAATGTCTCCTTTTCAGGCACTATATGGGTTTCCTCCTCCAATGATTGCTGAGCTAGCAATACCTGGCCCAGAAGATGAAGAGGCTCGGGATTTCCTTACTGCTAAACAGAGTATGTTGGACCAACTCAAGGTGAATCTGTCACAGGCACAGAACCGTATGAAGAAATTTGCAGACATGAAAAGAGTGGAAAGAAACTTTGAACCTGGGGATTTGGTTTATCTCAAAATGGCTCCATACAGACTGGCAGCCTTTGGATTCAGGGGAGCAATCAAGTTACACAACAAATTCTATGGTCCTTTCCTGGTAACTCAAAAAGTTGGTAGGGCTGCCTACAAACTACAGTTTCCTTCTCATGTGAAAATCCACCCAATTTTTCACGTGAGCCAGCTCAAGAAACATATCGGCGGTAAATCAATCCCTAGCCCCAATCTGCCTATGGTAAATGAAGATGGAACGGTAAAAACAGGGCCTGTTGCAGTGTTACAGGTTCGACAAGTGCCGTGCAACAATCTGCCTGTGGTACAGTGGTACATCCAGTGGGAAAACTTAACTCCAGATGAAGCAACTTGGGAAGATGCAGATTTCATCAAATATGCATTTCCGGAATTTTTCAAAGCAACATCGCAGGCGTGGAGAGACGCAAGTCAAACGCCATGAGGGCATGTCGTGCCTTAGAAGGGGGCAATGTCAGGCCTGATCCTGGGAGGTGTCATCAAGCTTCAGTTATCCAACGGCTGAGAGGCCTCCTCGCCTTACCGCTTCGTCGGGAGCCGTGGATTCCAAATGTACCGTTATACAGTAACTACTGTTCCGTTTCACTTGTCGGTAACTAGCTACCTATAAAACCAGCCGGGTTGTGGCTGGCAGCACTCTCTCTATTTTTCTAGACTCACCAAGATGGCTTGCGATATACTCCAACTCTAAAGCAATAGCAAATATCTCAGATCTGCGACTTCCCTATACAAAATTCTCTTGATTTCATCTACTTACATACGCATAGGTATAGATCGGTCCGGACAATAGTGCGTGTGTTTGTTCATACGGGTGAGTGTATCCACATATGTAAAAACACTTGCGTCTATACTATATTAAAAAAACTCATATATTATTTGTCTACTTCATGATTGAAGTTATATCCCAAATTTTGTAGACACCTTATTCACTGGAATGGTCACAAACCATCGAATCTTTCATCCTTAAATATCCCGCGAGATGCTTCAAAAGAGCATAAAAATTATTCTAAGAATAAGGAAAGATTATAAAACAACTGGAAAATGTTTGACATGCCGTGGATAATTCAGTGGAAGAAAATATATTTTTCATATGTATAATTTCCCGCCATTTGCAGATACTAGCACTAAAGCTAGGTTGAATAAGATGAAACGAGCCTTCCAATTTACCAAAACAAGCAGAGCAGAGCAGATCAGATCATCCTAGCAACAACCTCTGCGTCCCCAAAACAGGCAGCGTTTGTTTTTGTGTTATGGAGACTCTCAAATCTGTTGACATAAAGTATGATGATGATTCTATTGCGGGCTGGCGGGAAAAAACACGGCTAATTTCGACTAGTTACTAGCACAACCGGACCGGACGGGATAAATAACAGCAACCATCTTCAAATTTTTCTCAAGCTCACTAAAGCTAGGGAGACAAAACAAATTCTCTCATTCCACCTAACACTCGCTCCATCTTCCCAGGAGATTGGATTCGTCATCACCTCTCCTGACTGGCTGTCACCCTCTGCATGATCATCGCCTCGGCCGCCTGGATGGCCTCTGATGTTCCCGTTATCGTCACTTTCCTGCACCAGCGAGTGGAAATTATAAGCTTCAGTGGCAGAGAGAGAGGTAATCACAGAGCGAAGCATGGCAGCTTAATGTTACAGGCGCAGAATAACAAGAAATTACCTGTCGGATGTGCCAGCTATGAAATCGCCCCTATCTGATATCTTAATCCTGGCACCACTAGCCTGCAGTCGCAACAAAATTACATGAGTTTGGTTTCCCCGAAACATGGTGCGCTCACACCATACAAGGCAGCAGCAGGTTTATGCAGATTTGCCATAAATCACAGAAGTATGAAACATGAGTTTTCTGAACTAAAATGTGCAGTAAAACAACACTAATGAGGTTCAGTTTCACACGGTGTAAGAAGATACCTGAATGATCTCTGTTATGTTCCTTCCTGCACGCCCTACAACTGCACCGATGTGTTCGTCAGCAACACCTATGGTGTGCGATTCTTGGGCATCATTATTAGCAGGTGATCTAACAGGTGTACCAGGCTGAAAAGTTTCAACAGAAAACAATGGTTAGAACAAATTGAAAACATATACGCGGTTAACACTACTACCCAAAAAACAAAGCAAAAAAGAAGGTGCCGCCTCAGCAAAAAATGTTTTACAAAATAATAAAATATATGCATAGAGAATATAGCCTGAAAGCATTAGAATGCAAGAAAACTGGGCACATTAAATCTAACATCAAGGAGTTAGCACACACAACATCAATCAGAAGTTCCAACATACACATCTCTCTCTCCAAAAACAAATGCCAAGTGTAATACACATTTACGCATATCTCTTTCTCCAAAAACAAATGCCTAGTGTAATACACATTTTAATTCCAGTGCACTGAGTAAGAAAATAGCGTTCACAAAAAAACTGTCAGGTGTCTGGAAGTGTGATATACCGTTTTATTTTTTATGGACTACCTAATATTAGTAGCGCCAACAAAAACTATCAGGGACATAAGCATAATAAATTCATGAGATCAAATTTTGCCTTCTTGCAGTTCAAAGACTTGGATAGGAAAAATGTTCTACGCACTTCCTAATGAGGTTCTGCTAGAAAGCATCTCATACATATCAGTGATATCACGCGACTCCAACATCTCTCCTCAGGTGCACAACAAAAAGAGAACACATGGTAGATCATTATCAACACAGATGGACTAGGTGTTTACAAAAAAGGTGTACACCATGCAGGACAGCAAACACGAACCTTGTTGTTTTGGTACCTTCCACCACCACCACCACCAGGATACCCATTAGGTCCATAGTTCACAGCATTATTATATGGCACCTGGGGAATCATATAGCCAACAGGAACAGCGGCAGGGTAACTAGGGAAACCAAGGCCTGGATATTTTGAAGTGAAGGAAATGAGTAAGAGAAAATGGTTATGCCGTATCTGAAAGGTGAATCCATCTATAAATATCATGAATGCAAAGAGAATGTCTAGCTGCACATGCAAATATATCCCAGCATTCTCAGCTGTGACTTTTTTTTAAATGGTGTTATGACTTATTTTTAGAGAAGCATGATAAATGCAAAACATGTATTCTTCAAGCAAGAAAGGTATTATGAGAAGGCATCCATTCAAGCAAAGCATGAAGCAGAGTGGTAACATTAGAACTAGAAAGTGGTGAAAATTCTAGGATTTACCTGCATATGGAAATGGGGAACTCAAATTAGGTGGGTAGTGAACATCCTCAGACAACTTGCTCAATATCAAATGTATGGCTCGCATCTGACTGTTTAAGGGTCCTGTGATAGTAACAAGCCTATCATGCAAACCAACAAAGTTGTTGTCCTGTGGTGAAATCTTGATTCCAGCATGTGAATCTTCAATGAATGACCTGAAGAGAGAGGGAACACCAACTCTCAACATTCCAGGCAACAGAAACTAAACTAAAGTAAATACAAGAACAACGACGAAGCATGTGATTGAAGTACAATCAGACCAGGCACATGAGTATTATCAAGAGAAGGACCATACAGTTCCTATTATTGTGCATCGGTTCACATATACTTCAACAGTTTTCTCAGTAACAATAAGATTACACCAACATTGGAAATTACGAAAGTATCATAGTGAGGGCGAAACTTAATGACAGTATCAGAGATTAGAACAGGTTTATTGATTAGGCATACTTGATTGTTGCTCCTCCTTTACCAATAATTCCACCACATGAGCTGTTAGGAACTACAAGTCTAAATTTAGGCCTAGCTTCAGCTTCATTAGATTCTTCCCCCTGGAAAGTAACAGGAGAATATCAGCTATCAAGCAATGGCAGCATGGTCCTACAGACATGACCGTTTGCAAAACAAATAGATTTACCTCTGACAAGAGTTTCTCAAGAACCAACTCCATGGCCTTAACTACTTCGTCAAACAGTCCAGAGACCATGATGATTCTGTCATTTGTACCAGGGAAAAACTCATGGCTGCGCGATAATTGAATACGAGCCCCAGACTGAGATTGGAAGTCATTAATAGTTGAACCACCCTTGCCAATAATACATCCTGCTGCTGTATTAGACACCAGAAACCTCAAATGTGTTGGCTTCTCCTTGTCATCTGAGGAGAAAAATCAACTTGAGATTCAGAATTACATGCAGGAAAGGTGAATTAGCAATGGCGATAACCATGATATTACAAGTTTAATCATACAGAAGCAACCGACAGATAACATAGCAATTGTATTATAGGTTATAATGACGTGATTGCACCTAACATCCAAAGAAGCCCGCAAGCAAATTTAGAAGATTTTCAGCACAAAAGGATATGTTCCACGTCATTCCTAGGACAGCTGAGTAGTTCACCGTGCCAAGAATTATAACAAATTTCAGTAAGAAGCGAAAACATAGCAAGCAACTCCAGCCACACACCTACTTTGCCTTCTGATACAGTTTACATTAAATTAAGAATTGTTACGCTAGAAAGGTGAATGGCAGTAAGTATCCCGCTATGAGTTCCAAGTCGAGAATTACGTTAATAGTCATCTACTCAAAAATGCTTTGAAGTCAAGCGGAAAAAGCAACTAACGATGCATTGTAATAAGCATAGCATTTTTTTAGGCAATGTAATAAACATAGCAATACCACCATGGTAAGGCCCAGCATAACTTACTAGGTTTTGATTACTACACGAGTTTTCCTGCGTGCACTTCCTAAAACACTAACACTTTCACCGTGCCAACAGCTGGGCCTGGAACAAACTGAAGTACGAAGTGACGAGCAAAATCATCCGCCCACGAATGTCATGTTTAGAAATAAACTATAATCGCGCATCTGAAACAAACTAAATAAATGCAGCTGTGCAGAATCAGGCGCGCTGTAGTAGTGCGTAACCATGCCGAAGTGTACTAAACTCTACTTGAGAGTAGGCAACACCACCGAATCAGCCAACGAACGAACCGGAGCACATTAACCAAACCGCCCACTGAATCACTAAACCATCACCCCCGGGCAGTGCACTGCAGCGAGGTCAACCAACCGGGCGCAGCAGCACGTGAGGTGCAAAACGAAGGGGCTAAGCATGAATGATCCTTGACCAGCCGTGAGCGCCTCTCGTTCCCACTACGACCGGACTGACATGGAACCGGCGGCCACCACAGCGGCCGCCCGCGCGCGCGCAGATCTCGGGCCCGCGGCGGGGCGCCAGGGCCCGGATCTCGCGGATCCGCGCGCGCGGCCGCGGCGGGCACGCTCGTGCGCAACAGAACCTAGAGCTCAGCTCGCGGAGAGGATACCTTCGGGGTCGGCGGCGTCGTGGTCGGCGTCGTGGCGGTCCTGCGGGGGCGGCGGCGGCGGGGAGGAGCGGGGCGCGCGCTTGGGCGCGGACTCGGGCGAGGAGGCGTAGGGGGAGCCCGGGGCCTCCATCTTGTGCCGGCGGCGGGGGGGAGGGGCGGCGGAGGCGGGGGTGGGGTGGGGTGGGGGGCGGAGGTGTGGGGGGAGACGGGGGTGGAGCGATGGTAGATCGCTGTGGGCCTACGCCATCAAAGGAGGGACTCAGACGAGGGTTTGGCTGCGCCGCGCCTTGGGCCGTTTTATCCATCCGATCCAATCCAATCCAGCAAAGGATCAAACGCTTTCTATTTCTTGTGGGCCGTCGTTTTCGTGCCGTGTACCACCACGACGACGGCAACCGCCGGATTTTGTTTGTTTATTTTGTCCGCTCTACAACAGAAGTGCCAACAGTCGTGCTGGGAAAATACAAATTCCCCGGACACAACTTTTATCAGCATAGGTACACGCTAACCACGCTTCATGGCGCAAGGAACAAGGAATGCCAACACCGCGGGCTCTATCTTAACTAATCTTATCCGCTGACATGATCTCTATCCAAGGTTTGTTCATGGCGCTTGGCTCACCTGAGTTGGTCACCGACACGAGGCGGGCCCTATAGTTTTTTTTTTACGAGAGAAACTTCTAGGCAGGCTCTAGAATTGTACAATAAGGACACTCACTAGCGGCTCTTCTTTATTTATCTTTTTTACGCCTGGAAATTAGAGCCTCCTGTTAGTGGGACTCGGTTCATGTGTTAAAGGGTTGATATAGTTACAATGCAGCCAACAAATACATAGAGTAGAGCCAGTTATGGTGAGGTATGAAAGTTACTATTGCTCTTTGGGGTCAAATTGCACATTACTATGCAAAATTGCATACCAGATCAAGGGAAAACATATGATGCATAAAACTCATATGTACCCGGGGCTTCCATCTTATGCCGGCAGCGGGGGAAGGAGGGGGGAGGGAGGGAGCAGGGGGAGACGGGGTGGAGTGATGGTGGATCGTTGTGGGCCTGCGCCATCAAATGAGGGATTGAGACGAGGGTTTGGCTGCGCCGCACCCGTGCCTTGAGCCTTTTTATCCATCCGTGACCAAACACTTTCTATTTCTTCTGGGCCGTCATTTCCGTACCGTTCTCGGATCCACCATGACTGCAACCGCCGGGTTTTTGTTTTGTTTTGTCTACTCTACTGCAGAAGTACCAATAGTCGGGGCGGGAAAATAAAATTCCCCGGGTACAGGATAGGCCGACAGTGCATTTATCTTTCTTTCTTTCTCTTTGATTCGAAGAAAAGCATAGTTATCTGACGTCGACAATTTTTATCAGTATACACCCTAATCACGGTTCATGGCGCAAGGAACAAGGAAGGCCAACACAACGGGCTCTATCTTAATCTTATCCGCTAACATGATCTCTATCCATGGTTTGTTGTACAATAAGGACGCTCGACTAGCGGGTCTTCGTCATTTTCCCTTTTTTACACTTGGAAACTAGAGCCTCATGTTAGTGGGACTCAGTTTATGTGTTAAAGGGTTGAGATAGTTACAATGGAGCCAACAAATACATAGAGCAGGGCCAGTTATGGTGAGGTGTGACCGTCACTATTGTTTTTTGGGATTAAACTGTGCATTATTATGCAAATCAAGGAAAACGTATGATGCATAAAACTCACTCCATGCATACACACTATTAATGATAGTGCATTATCTAGTTCAAAGCGAGAAGTGTTGTGTGAACTACCAACGTGTTTGGTTGGGGGTAATTAGAGCTAGGGAATGGGAATTGAAGGGGTACATGACTTTAAGTCTATTGTTTGGTTGGAGGGTTTGGGAATTCATAAGGGAGTAGTCATGGGACTTGAGACTCCAACTCCCACTGTTTTATTAACAGGGGAGGGGGTGGGAGTTTGGAGGGAATTGTTTTAGTGAGTCAATCTTAACCGTTCATCATAACTTATTTTAACTTCCTTTGTCTAGTCCCTCGTCAATTCCCACGAACCAAACAAGGGAATACAATTTGTCCTTAATTCTCACACATAATTCCTATCGTGCGCCAAACAGAGGATTGGGAATAAAATGGCTCATCCCATTTCTAATCTCAACACAACTCCCTATTCTAAACTCCCATTCCCCTTCCCAAATATTGCAAAACACGCTGTACATACCATACCAAGAGAAACCCACATTTTTTATGCGAGTTTAGTTGAACGATTCTCACGGAAGACCAAATGCATTATATGTATGTGGTACATCTTAAATAATGAACCCATAACCATTGAAGGCATCCTTGGTGATAAATAACTGGTAAACAGCCAACGCAACAACCTGTAGAACAAAACACTAAAAATTTCTTTATAGAACTTTTTTAGGTCTCCCCGCAAAAAAGGTATATAGGTAATTATCTAATTTACTTATTTGCACACAAAATAGACAAGCATGATTCTAGAAACATCAATAAACTTCTATAGATGCCTACCATAAATATCTAAGTAAACTAAAATAGACACAAAGAACAATATACATTTGTAATTCATTTAAGTCATACAAATTAGTCATTCAAGACTCGTCTATCTATCTATCCATCCATCCGCCATCAAACACTTTCTTTCTTCTAGGTCATTGTTTTCGTGTCGTGCTTGGATACCGCCACGACTGCAATAGCCGGATTTCGTATCATTTGGTATGCGACAAATATACCAACCAATCGTGTCGGGAAAGTACACTTTCCTGGATACAAAATACAAATATGGGTGCCAAAAGTGTATTTATCATTTTTTAAGAAAGATGTATTTATCTTGGGCCGACAACTTTTATTTGTGTACACTCTAATCATGTTTCGCAATGAAAGGAACAAGGGAGGCCAGCACCTCGAGCTCTGTCGAAATCTTATCTGTTAATTTGATCTCTATCCAAAATAGTGTATTTATATTTATTTCCTTCGAAGAAAGGCGTATTTATCTTTCGCCGACCACTTTTATTAGTGTTCACTCCAATCATGTTTCACGGCGCAAGGAACAAGGGAGGCCAGCACCGCGAGCTATGTCGAAATCTTATCTATTAACATGATCTCTATCCAAAGCATATTCTTGACACTTGGGTATAGATGACACAAGGCGGGCTCTAGAGTTGTACAATAAGGACACTCTCAACTGAAGCCTTTTTTTGCGCCTGTCAACTACATCCTCTTGTTAGCGGACCCAGTTTATCTATGTCTAAGGTTTCAGATAGTCATAATAGAACCAATAAATACATAAAGTTTGTGTATTTATGATATGCCCAAACGTATCTACTTTTTCAAACACTTTTGCTCTTGTTTTGAACTATAATTTGCATGATTTGAATGAAATTAGCCCCTGTTTTTGCTTATTTCCGTGCGATTTTCGATCTCATTGCTCGGTGCTTCATTTCTGAAACTGTTTTGAGGAATCACTCCTTCATATGTGACTCTTCTGATGGTCCAAATAGTTGTTGTTCTAGTGCTTTATATTTTGCAAACTTTGCTACTGTTGGTGACCATGTATATGAGCTTGCACGTTGAATTTATACGGTTCAAAGTAGTTTTGATGCATGATACAACCTCTAGATTCAGAAATTTTTCAGAGAAAAGAAAATGATTAGGAGGATGTTGAGGGGTTCTTCAAGCCGGAGTTCCGAGAAAACTCCGAAGGAGGTGCGGCCGTGCGAATGACCATGCAAGGAAATTCTTGGTTCGAACAACCGTCATGTTCAAAAAAATATTTTCCTGCATGTAAACAAATGTAAATAGCGATGTGCCAAAAAATTATATTTATCTGGTGCCGACATGTGGCTGTTTAATCCTATATAACTAAATATCTAAATAAATGATTCACACTAAAACTATTTTTTTTCAACATGCAACATGTCACCTCAACATGCAAACGTACATGGTTCTATTCTGTTGCGCTATTTTTTTTAGAATTTATACTGCTTATATACTTTTTTAATTGGCACTGCTTTTGTTCTATATTTTAGAACTATATATAATCAAGTGCAATAAATGATATATACTTTAAATCTTAGTTCTCATACTATTAATTTTGGACGCCCATAACTGTCAGACGTGTGGCACAATAGACACCTGGCCACACAACTTGTCCGGTCGTACCCAGGAGCCAACCCACAAGACACTATGTGGGCGAACACTAAAACCGCCCACATGTTGGCGCAGCTACGACGGCCCACACGACTTTGTGTGGCAACTGCTCAGCCCCACCCAGTGAGCGTGAACATGTGTAATTAACATTAGTTGTCATGTGTAATTAATTATAGTTGCCATGTGTAATTAACTTTAGTTCTCATGTATCATTAAATATAGTTATCATGTGTAACTAATTGGAGTTGCCACGTGTGGTCAAATCATAGTTGCCATGTATGATCAACCATAGTTGCCATCAGTGATTAACTAGTTGTCACATATGCACAACTATAGTTGTCATCTATTACCGTGCGAGCGTCGTGTGGGCGAAGAGCAGTTTCAACCACACGTTCGGGCGAGCGTCGTGCGGGCTAAGAGCAGTTTCACCCACACGTTCGGGTGAGCGTCGTGTGTCCGTTCAAAAGAGGAGTGCCCACGCGTGGCACTAAATGATAACGCCCGCACGACCCTAGGTGCTTACATGACTCTCGACCCAGATGGCAGCTGCTGCAATATTCGTGCAAATGAATCGAACGGCATCGACTGCGTTTGGATCATGTTGGTAAGTGCCACACGTGTGGGCATTATCATTTTAGGTTAATTTAAATATTCATGTTAAAATATGCTGCTACTGATGCTCAGAATAATACGTGAGGCAACATTTAGTTTTTTTTAGATTAATCATCTACTAGTTTATTTTAAAGAGACGGCCTACCAGCTTCTAAAGCATGGTATGGAAGATATTTGCTCCTTCTATTTCCTTACAAATAATAAGAACGGGCTGAGAAACTTGAGCATCCTCCATTGCTCTTGCTCTATCCTATGAGCTCACAGGAGAACACGAGGTTTTACCCTCGTGTTCTGTTTGGACTAAAACGCATTCTCGGTCACTGAATTCGTCGACCTCGCTCACATTGTTCCCTGTATTTAGGCAAAGTATGAGTAGCGCTCACCGAATACGCCACGGAAGCTTATCTATGCGTTTTTCCTGCCTGAAACTGAAAGCCACACGATACTCAAGAATCAAAGTAAAAATAGAGCAGCACATTTTTTATGAAAGGCTAACAGAAAATTTACAAGAGAACCTGTCAGCGTTGCAAACAAAACAATGCAACAGGTACTTAGCATAACAGATTACCCTCTCACAAAGCTATATTACGGTTTACGGAACAACCTTAGCACTGCACTGCTTCCATTGATAGCGAGCCTCAACAAGCTGCGTTAGCTAACACCACAAGTCACAACCCCAGGAACGGGGAAGGTCTAACACTACGAGTTTCCTGGCACATACTGTAGCTAACATCACCATGGCACGTGGCCCCACATGTCACTGATACAGCAAAGATGCAAGAGTTGGAGAATATCAAAGTACCTACCACACCCTCCTTTAATAAAAGATTAAATAGACCCCTTCTACAGCTCTAACCAGCAATAATATCGATAATCCAGCACACCGCAACGCAAAAGAAGATTTCAGCAGAAAAATGGTTTATAGCCTCAGCAGCAGCAACATCTCTAAGCTGCCAACTAGGTACTGTATGTAGGAGTGTCTGATAACACGATGCATTCTCAAAAGATGACGAGGTTCAACTACCCAACCAACTACAGCAGACGCGGTCAGCTCGTGCTGGCGCTGGCGCCGGCTGCGGCGGGGGCCTTCTGCTGCCTGGCCTTCTCGACGAGCGGCGTCAGCTGCTTCTTCTCCGCCAGCGCCTTGAGGAGGTTGAACAGGAACGGGATGTAGTTGTGCTTCCTCCGGACGTTCTCCGTCTTCCACTTCCTGAACTTGTCCTCCTCCATCGCGATCTTCTCCCCCACGGCCTCCACCGCCAACGCCACCTCCGCCAGCGCGCCGTTCAGGGGCTCCTTTTCTGCGGCGGCTGTGGCCTCATTGCTCAGCTCCTGCAGGATCTGCTCCCTCTTCTTCTCCAGCTCCTTCAGCTCGGCGGTGTACACGTCCTTCCTGTTCTTGATGATGGCCATGAGGTTGAACCTGATCTCGCTCTGCGAGTAGCGCTCGATCCTCTCCTGGATCACCGGCTGCACCATCTGCAGCCACCCGAGGTCCTCTGGCCCGCCCGGGTACTGTCCCAGGCTGATCGGCCCTTCCTTCAGCCCGTCCAGCTCATACAGGACGCCCTCGAATGGTATGTAGCTTATGAAGTGGTAGACCTCGTCGTCCTTGGTGGCGGCTTTCTGCTCATCAGAGACGAATGGCTCTGGCCTTGCGAAGCTGTTGTGGGCAGCCCGGATGGAGTCGCTGTTGTTGATAGCCAGGCCCTTCATGTCAGGCGCGAAAGCCCCTGTGAACTCCTTCAGGTTTGATAGCTCTGGACCTATGTCGATTTCTGGGCGGTTCATGAGGATTGAGAGGATAGCTTGAGTGGCACATGCATTCGTGATGACCTGAACATTGATGAATTAGACCAAGTACTGAATGCTAAGTACTAAACACAGGCAGCTTCAGAACAAAACGAAATTAACCTGGCGAGCAAAGAACAGGTTTGGGTTTGGGTCGCTGACAACAGGCCGTTCATCATTTCCACCGGGCATCCACTTGAAGAGAAAAATCAAACCATATACTGGCCTATGAGAAGTAGAAGTAAAAAATATGTTAAGGACATCCAGAGAGAAGAGATTAATGACACTAACAACAAAGATCCTCACTGTAGTTGACTAAGAGAGTCCACATCGAGAGAGTAAAGCTCCTCCACCTGTTTAATAATAGCATCACAACGTAAGAGACGGCTAACAGCTACATCCCCAAAATGGCACAGCTTCAAATATAACTGGAAACCTCAGATACAATGCTATCCAAAAAAATTATAAAATCCCCTAATGCTACATGCATGATCAAACTAAATATAGAACCATAGCCTCATATGAACATTATCATAACATGAATGTACGGAAAAAGATTAGCAGGTGTAGAAAAAAGCTTCAGCGAAGACGCCTTAAGTTTGCATTGGTTTAACAGTGGCATACAGGCATATATAAAACCCAACCACTGTCATGTCATCACATTATATCCAAAGCCATTTGACTGGCCCACAACATTTTCTTGAAAAGGTTCTCTTATCCTAGAAAGTTACTGTTATTTAAACTCAAGTGCATCTATTCATAAAGGATTTGTTCTTTAAATTCAGGTCCATGTCATCACAAGTTCAGAGCTGTGCCATTTATTCATAAAGGAGTACGAGTTCATCTATTCATAAAGGAGTACGAGTTCATCTATTCATAAACTCAAGTGCATCTATTCATAAAGTGCATCTATTCATAAAGGAGTACGAGTTCACCATAAGCCTTGACTAGTGTATACTCTGCTCATTATACAGACATAGTACAGAGCTGTAGAGGTAGTTCCTCGTTGCAGATTCAATCAGGTTTTCATAAATTCTTTAAAACAGAGAGACAAACCCACTAAGAAGACTCTTAAACTTAAACTGCACAGTTCAACAAGTAATTCCAACCAAGTATTTTACACCATTGCATGACTACATATCAAAACTAACTGATAACAGGTTTCACAGCTAAATGACGTTCAGACAATGAAAACAATAACCCCTGGAAGCTAACCTGTACACCTTTTACTTGCATCTCCTGAATCAACTCGGTGAAAACACCTACAAGGCATATGCTCTGGTCAAAGATATGCATATGTGATGTACAAAACAGTGATAAGAAGATCGCATTAAGAAGTACATGAAGAATTCATCCAACTGTTAGTCTGAACAAAGAACGAAGAGAGCATACTGACAAGATACAGAGCTCCCAATGATATGATCCATACAGGATGACGGCTTAAGCACTGGTATGACTGAAATGGTGGATGTTTTATTTACACTTGAGCACTTGATTACTCCCCGCAAGAAATACAATTTGCTGTTGCTGAGCAGCACAACTGACTAGGGGCTTTCTTCACAGCTAGTTATGTACAGTGGGAGGTAAGGAATCAAGGATCCCTAGCCGAATCGAACTCAGGTGAAGTTATGAAGTTATGATGAAAATAAAAGAGGAGCAGGCCTTTGCACCAATGCGAAGCGAACAAATAGCATCAGGCAGCAATAGGTCAAATCCGAATTTACTAGTCCAGTCCACTATCCTGGTCCTCACAAGCACAGCATACACTGAAAGCGCACTGCCTGCACGGCTCGATTGATCGAATCCCAACAGCAGGCCATCCAAACCAAATAAGTAAACACAGCACTGATGGGATAACCCAGAGCTAGAAAGCATGCAATCCAAGTTGCCAATCTACATAAGAAAACCGAGGTAAAGGTGAGACATCACGCTTACCGGGATCGGACTCGATGGTGCACCACGACATCCTCGCGGAATCCTCCGACGGCGCGGCAGCGAGCGAGAGAGGCGAACCTGCCTAGCAACACAAGCAGCACTGTCAGTACCCGCTACTCAGACGACACGGTACGGCGCGTCGGACGCCACGGACGAAGCGCCCCCCGAAACCTCGGGGAGGGCGAGCTACATACAATCCGCTGCTAGAGCAACCGAATCGAGCCCTCGGCGAGAGGAGACGGGGGCTCAGATTCGACTGCTCCGCCGGTCCGAGCGGGCTAGGTCAGGGCTGCCGTACCTGGGGGAGACGGGCCTCCGCGCGCGCCGGGGGCTGTGGAGAGGGCGAGGGAGGAGTTCCGTCAGTCTCCGGCGGCGGCGACGGGAGGGGGCGGCGGCGCGGGCGTGCTGACGAGACGAGACCTAGGTAGCAGAGGGGGAGGGGCGGGGGAGGCTTGAAGAAGGGGGGTGATGCGTTGGTCGATCGAGCTGATCCGGTCGAGCCAGGCCGACCGACCGACCGGGAGGAAAACCTGACATGTGGGACCAAGGCACAAAATATGATAGAAAAATAATTCAGATAGGGTGTTTTTATATAAAAAAACACAAAAAAAATGATAAAATGATGCGTGCCATTTCATCCTTGATGAACAAGGGTTCTTTTTAGGGCATCACCAAAGTATATTGCCGCGAACTGAGAGCTTAGATGGTTAGGTTTCTTGTGGTGAAACCAATACACCATGGTTTAAGTCCTAGACTTGGCGGTGATGATTGCATTTTATTGTGTTTATTTTATGCCTTTCGGCGATGTGCGTTCAGTGGGAAGAGACATTTCCGTCGAATGGTATTTAAACAAATTATTTGAACAAACCGGACAATCTCATGCAAAACAGACATTTTTCATCCAAACTGGATCGAATTCATGACGACGCTGACCCCTCCATGGTGAAGTGCGTCTGTGCCCGCATACCAGATTCATGACCGTCCTCCATCGTGACAATGTTGAAGTGCGTTTGCGTCTGCTCCATGGTGAAGTCCGATATGATCCGACACGGGAGCTGGCTTATCGTCGCACGCCTCCTTCATCGCCAGGACATCGTCGCTCACATCTGGCGAGCTCGCCGGCAAGCCGACCTCTGTCTGTCACGCACGACAACCCTGTCAATTGGCCTCAAGGCCGGCTAACTTGTGTTTCTGCTCTATCGAGGGACTTCCCCCACAACGCGCTAGAGCTCGTGCATCATGATGGAGGTGGTGCACACAGAAGGAATGGAAGCAGACGTGGCGCAATGTGGATCGTACTTGGCGCGATCACGTATAAATAGCGGGCACCGCCCAGACTAAGCGTCTGGCTATTTCAATGCAGGGTGGGTTTCTCGACTGCCCCGCCTGTTTTAATGCCGACAAGTGGATGGATGGGCAGCCGGCTTGAATGTCGTAGATAGTCATCCCGTCGCGCCGAATCATGCCTCTCCGTCATTGAACAAGCACAACATGCACATATACTGGATCATGGCGCGGGCGTCGCTCTCGGCAGAAAATGAATGTGTCCGCTCTAGGCAGACATGAATGCGGCACAGAGCGGAGGTGCAGACGCCGGGGAAAGGGTGCGAGAGATATTTTGGGTGGGATCAGGGTGTCGAACGTGTACATGGCAGCGCCCCGAACGCCCGAAAACCTCCCCATTTGCGTCTGGTTTGCTGGAATTCAGACACATGGCAAACTATTTTGGCACGTGTCTCGGCGTTTACATACGTGGCAAGAGTCCGCATTGAACATGCCCTAAGATTACATTTGCTATAAAGCAAGCCCCAATTGCTGCCCTTCAGAATTGTTCTTAAGGTTAACCTCCACAATGTATATGTCTAGTCATATGAGCACCTTTTTGCTTTTTTTTTGAGACATTCTCGCCAGGCTTTATTCAAACTGTCAAGACATTTACAGGGATAAAATTCAAATCTCCGGGTTGTCCTAATCGCGGCCGAACCCAAATGAATCAGGGCTAACACTGTGGCTACCCTTTTTTCTTCTTCTTTTTTCCCTTTCCTTCGATCCTTTCATTGGATTGTGTAGGCTAGGCGGGGAGATGAACCGGAACGACCCAGCCCGACCCTTTTTGCTTACAATTCTCCTTCTGGCTAACATTGTGGCTACCCCTACGGCCTCTTTGATTTGCGGGGTTTGAACATGGCTATGTTTTCATGAATACGTAAAACTGCGTATCTTTTTATAGATATGTAGGAGAGAACAAAAACAACAATATATAGAATAGATAGAAAGAGGCCAACCCACTAAATATGGGTAGGGACAGAGCAACACAATGCTAAACTCGCAACTCCAGCCGGAAAGGCAAGGAGGCGAAACTCAGGGCAACAAAACCGCATCATGACCAACGCGAGGTGGACGTGGCTATACCTGCGATCGAGCACTCGCCTCAAATGACGGGGAGGAACGCTGGATTTTCCTTTCTTCTTTTGTTTTTCTTTTATTTACATTTTTGAAATAGAAAAATGATTATATTTATAAATTTTAGAAAAGTTCAACGCACATTCAAAGGAATGTTCACGCAGCTTTAAAGAAAAGTTGATAGCATTTGAAAAAAAAAGTCATGACATTCAAAAAATGTTCCCACAAATCAAAAAAATGTTTCGTACTATTCAGAAAATGTACGTGCAATTTCAATAGAAATGCTCACATGTTTCAGTGAAAATCTTCATGACATTTAAAAAAATATTTATACAATATAAGATGATGTTTGCGTAGTATAAAAAAAGTTTTGTACTATTCAATATATGTACGTGACATTTCAAATAGAATGTTCACGTGTTTCAAAAAATGTTCATGACACTTTAAAAGAAATTTATACAATGTAAAAGGATGTTCACATACTCCCTCCTTCCCATATTAAAAGAATGATTTTAAGGCTTAACGTTTTTCAAGCTTGTTAGCTTGAAAAATGTTCTTATATTATGGGACGGAGGGAGTAATATAAAAAATATATTTTGTACCATTCGAAAACTGTACATGAGATTTCAAAAAAAAAATTCATGTGTTTCAATGTTCATGACATTTAAAAAAATGTTTATACAATGTATAAAGATATTGTTCAATGTATACAATGTTTAAAAAATGTACATGACATTTTAAATAAATATTCACGCATTGCAAAACCATGTTTGTGATTTTTTAAAAATGTGAATACAATGTAAAAAAGTATTCGTGCAGTTTAAGAAAAGTTTTAATGACATTAAAAATGTTCAATGTATATTTGAATGTTTTTAACATGTATTCACGAAATGTCCAAAATATGTATTTTAAAAGAATAAGTGCATCATGTATTCGAAAAAATATTCAACGTGTATACAGAAAAAATCACGTGCACACAATGTGTATTAATAAATAGAAATGTGTTGAAAAAAAACCCAAAGAAAACGGTTGAAAACACTGAAAATGAAAAATCGTGTCTAATTGTTGTAAATATGTAAATACGCTTTTCAGACTTTTCTTGGGTTTCTTTTTTCCGTACGGCCTCAAACTGGCTCGTCACTGACCCGGTTTCGCCTCGGGGATCGATAGGAGCGGCCACTCCGACCTCCTTTCCCTGCGGTTCGGCTGCGGCTAGGTGCCTCGGCTTCGCCAGGTTCCGCCTCCCTCTCCCCCCCCTCACAGGGCACCTCTGCCCAGCTCAGTACGATTTGGGCTCTGCAATTACAGTTTTGGTTTCTGGGTAATGCTTATTAGCTCTCCTGTAAATGTATTGCACAGACCTTGATGGTGTATTTTCACTAGTTGGAAGGATTGAAGCTTAAATCTTTGAAAAACTAGAGGTACATTGAGCTGCAGCGTACCTTCCATTCAGTTGGTTTTAACAGAACCAATTCCCAATCGATTTCTCAGATTTTCAGCTATTTTAACTTCAATTGTATAGAAATTTAAAAGCGAAATGTTATGTAGTACCACTTCCGAGCTTCAGATGTGGAGTGTGGTGTTGGATGCAAGCACACAGAATGGCTGAAATATATTTCAGATATAGCCCCAAGTGTAGAAATGCGAGAGGGCACATAATCCATGTAAGACAAGCATACCATCTTTGTGAAAAGAAAAATCTATTGAAAGAAAAGCATACTCAGTGACCACCTATCTCACCTTGGGGCAGATAAGTTTAATGCTGGACGGATGCCGGTGTTGAATTTACGGATGGATTATCTAGAATAGTCACTAACAAATGTAGTTTTTCTCCCTACCACAATAGGCACTATCTCCAGTTTATTAGTACTTCATCTGCCCCAAATTTGGGACAGAGGTAGGATTGTTCTTCCTTCGAGCCACCACCTAGTATCTTTTCTGGCACACGTCACATGGCACTACCGTTTTTTCAGCTCTAAAGGTCTGAGTCAACAGTGAGATACTTCACTGGACAATCAAACATATATATTGGCTGGAAGTTACAATTTAAGATATCAATACATAATTCCAGAGTATATACAATACAAATATGCAAAAGCAAAAGCAAAAACATAGAAATTAATTTCATTGTCCACCCGTTTCACCTTGGGGCTGATAATATGGATGCTTGAGATGGACCTGAATATGTGGATGGATTATCTTGAACAAACATGATTGAGTTTGCATCAAAAGTTTCTACGCTCATTGCACCTTCCAATACCTTGATCACTGTTGACATTGAAGGCCTTCGACTGCTGTCATTTTGCAGGCACCATATTGCAAGCTTCATCATTTGAATCACTTCCTCATGGCGTGACACCATATCGTCACTATGTTTGTCGATCAGATCAATCAATTGATTGTTTTGTTCCTTTTCTCGTAATATATTTATGAGCTGAACTTCCTCCTCAAACTGAGAATGGTCTATATTTTTTCTTCCACTTACTATTTCCATCACAACAACTCCAAAGCTGTAGACATCCACTTTTTCAGTGATCCGTGACGTCAACCATTCAGGTGCCAGATATCCAGGTGTTCCTCTCATCACGGTTACTACCTTGCTTTGGTCCCTGTTTATTAACTTACATAGTCCAAAATCAGCTACTTTGGCATTGAAATTATCATCCAAGAGAATATTTTGTGGTTTGATGTCTAAATGAGCAATTTTTCGCCTGCACTCCTCATGAAGGTAACACAGACCCTTGGCAATATCCAATATGATCCTACAACGAATACACCAATCAAGGGGATCATTGTTTTGACGGTAATAGATCCACCTATCAAGCGACCCTCTTGGCATATATTCATATACCAGAAGCCTCTCGGACTTCTCTGCACAAAACCCAATCAGGTTGACAAGATTGATGTGTTCAATGCTGCCAATAGTCTCAACCTCTGCCAAGAACTCTTTCTTTCCCTGTCTAGCACCTTCCAAACGTTTTACCGCAATTCTATCTTCACCTAATTTCCCTTCAAAAACTGAACCAAACCCACCTTCTCCAAGTTTCTTGCCGAATCCTTCAGTGCATTCTGTCAACTTCTCAAGAGAAAACCTAGCTGGCATTCCAGGAAATTGATCTAAATCAAATTCCTCGTCTTTGTCTTCGTACTTCATTCGCCTTCGCAGATAAAGAGTGACAACAATGACAAGCAATACAAGAGTGGCAATAGCTCCAAATGTAGCACCTAACATTACTTTTGTTTTGTTTGAAGTAGATGCAGTAATGGAGGGGCTAAGTTGCACCTTGAGGTAAACATAGGAACTTAAGTTGGCCACAGGTTGTATTGCTTGCAAGGAAAAGACCTTTACCATCCAGGTACATCTGCTAGGACCCGATCGGTTATAGCTGAACATAACGGCCTTACATGAGCAGTTCTTCAAGCAGGCCTGCTTACAGTCATCTTCGTCTAAATTCATAACCTCATGGCTGTTATCAAAGTAAGAAACATCATTAAGTGTCAAGAGCTGATGGTGTTGTATTTCTTGACAAGATATTTGAGTTGTTGGCGTGCAACCAAGATTTGGTTTCCGCTCATCCACCGGCTTGAAGTAGCTTAAAGTAGAATAGTTCTGAAGTGGACAAGCGCATTGCCCCTGGGTGCATATGCCGTACTCCCCGCAGATTGTTGGGTAAGCGCAATCATATATTTGCATTAAATCATAATCCACTCTCCACTTTCCAGCAGACCATTCATACACTCTCATATGTCCATCTGAATCTAATGTCATGTACTGGGTGGATGTAGTGGGTGGCAATAAGATTTTATCATAATAATCTGACTGCGCATCAGAGATGGTGAGGCGTCCATTCATGAATGTAACATTTTTTTATTTTTTATTTTTTTTTTGAAAAGGGGGGTTCCCCGGCCTCTGCATCTAGCGATGCATACGGCCCTCTTTATTAACTAAATAGGTGTCCACAAGGTTCGAAACATCTCAAATCTGAAAATTAAAGGCAGCTCACACAGAGCGCAAAAAGGCTAGAAACCTAGACTAGCCAAGAACAACATGCCACAACCGGCTGACTAAAATAAGACAGGTAAAACTAATTTCCTATCCTATTACATGACCGCCATCCAAACCGGTTGAAGATATCCCGAGCTACCGTCTCCCATCGGATACACGCAGTAACCAAAAACTCCCTGGCCTCCATCGTAGTGAGTGGCGACCACGAACGGATCAGTGCCGTAGCTCGGAAAAAAACCCGTAGTGACCTCAACGTCACGGAGCTTAGCATTTGTTGGATCATTTCCTTTCTTGACGCCGGGCACCAATGATGAACAGTAGTAAGGTTGTGGTGGTGTGGATTCAACATAAGCACATAACCCAAACGGGGCTACAGTGATATACAATTGATTCTCAGTCGTATTTGTTGCAGAGGTACTTGCTTTCAGCTTCATACCTTTCAGAAGTGACTGCCCAAGGAGCAATGTGTCGGTAGGATGATCAAATGACTGCCACACTGTTGCATTCCTCTGATCGAACAACACAAGATTGCCAATGTCGGTCATCGCCATGCTGGCTACAGACCGGCCTGATGTGCCGCTGGACCAGACAAGGCTACCATCGTCATTGCGGAGGACCAGGTTCCCATCAGAGGTAAGCTCAAGGGTTGCATTCTCCCTGACAGGGCGAGCCCGGTTGGCAGACCAGACCACCTGCGCATCTCGTCTATGTTTGGCATTAATTGGAATGATGCTCACACTTAACTTCTCGTAAATGAATAATGCAAAGAGGAAACCGTTGCATGGTGACTGGGAGGAGACGCATATGAACCCTGCGGCAACGTTCAGTTTGGAGTCAGGGCTAGCTTGAGTTCGTAGAGAACGGGTGACGTGGCGCGGTGGCCGCTGATGCTGTCGCGGAGAAAAATGTTGTTGATCCAAACCGTCGAGGGTTTGGCCATGGAATAATTCAAGGCCTGCGCAGCCAAGTGCAAGGGTGCTGCAGCCGCAAGCACGAGGAAGAAGAGCAGGGCAGCACCCATGGTGCTTCAGACCGACTCTGTAACCAGTAAACCAGTCAGTTATTGGCCCTATGCATGGTAAGCAAGCTCGAGATGAGCTTTGCGGAGTAGTGCAAGCAAAGATCACAAGGTCTAACCTGTACTGCGCCGCTGTGTAGAAGATGGTCTAGTCAGTTCTCTTCTCCAGAACTCTCTTTCTGCTCATCCGTTCTCTTCTCCAGTTCTTTGGAGTTGGAAAGATGGATTGCTCTTTTTTTACGTTTTGATTAGGGCAAAAGCTTCGCTGTCTGACTAGTTCAGAAGCTTCACTGTCGCTGTGCCGGCCTTGTTGCCGGCCCAAGCTATTTCATTTGTTTACATGCTACTCTAGTTGCTGGACCGCTTGTGCCGGCCCAAGCTATTTCATTTGTTTACATGCTAGTTGCTGAACTGTGGGACTGTGCGTCAAGTGTCAGCTTGAACGTGACCAAGAAAGCCCCCTCGGCAAAGTTCAAGTGTACCCATGTAGAATCAACTACTCCTTCCGTCCGAAATTACTTGTCAGTTCTAGATACATCCATTTTTATTTATTTCCGCGACAAGTAATTGCAGACAAAGGAAGTATGTATCTATTTGTGTTCAAGAGAGAAATAATACGATCCACAAAGAATTGTGTATCTAGATGAATTCTTTCGCCGGAGTATAAGATATACGTGTAAGATATAAATGTGGTGTTCGTGATCTCGAGCTACTAGAAGAAGGCCTAGCCTGGTTGAATTCTACATGATTAGATGTCTAGTATGAAATTTCCAATGCTTGCACCCTAGGAAAAACTAAAGGATTACTTACAAAAGGTTTGAGCGGATCTAAACTTTTCTTTGTAACGTAGTGCGAAGGAATCCTTAGAAAATTTTCCTATAGGATTCCATACTACAAATCAAACAACCCAGGATTCCAATTCTTCAGAGTTAATATGAAAATCCTTTGAATCAAAGATGCCATAACAACATGCTCGATTGATGGAGTTTAGCGCAGTTGAACCCATGCTATTTTATCTTTTCGAGACTATGTACCGCACTAGGTACTTGTTGAAGATTTCATTTAATAATATGGTTGCATGCATCATTGCAATGCAGAGGCTGTGGGCATTCGTCCTTTTGAAAAAAAAATGTATGACAATGTGTCTTATGCTCAGAAGAATTCAAACACAAATTCTTGCCTATGCCACTCTAGCCATGTTTTTTCCTTCATGACCAGTATTGCACATTTCTATTTTATTTTTATTAGGACATTAAGTTTCTGCATCCGAGCTCATATGCACCCGCATGAACAGTAAAACTAGAAAAATATGATTTTTTTAAACAAACATTGACGAATTCTGAACATGCATGCTAAAATTCATGAAGAAACAACATTCCAAAATGCTTCCATAAAAAACAAAATTGATGCTCCAAAAAATTGACTTTTTGGAACGTCAATTTTGTTTTTTTATGGAAGCATTTTTGGAATGTTGGTTTTTTAATGAAATTTTGTACGCATGTTCAGAATTCATCAATGTTTGTTAAAAAAATCAGTTTTTTTAATATTTTTTCACTATTTCTTACGATTTTACTATTCATGAGGGTGAATATTAGCTCGGATGTAGGAGGGTACTTTCGGCAGGTGCTCTGCTTTTCCATTAAAGATTACGAATTTATAGAGTTTGAAGAGCCCCAAGGTATTACAAAGTACAAGAGACAATCTCTTTGTTTACAGTAGCTGCGCCCTAGCAAAGGCATTGTCAAGTTGCTTGATGTATTGGTGTAGAGTCCATGGGAATAATGGAAGGATGCTGCCTCTGCATCTGGGCGATGCATCCAACCATTTTATTGATTACTCCCTCCTTTTCGGTTTATAGGGCTTATCTCAAAATTTTAGTTTTTTCATTTTATAAGGCTCAATTTGGTTGTTTCCCATCACATGTTCAGATTCCAAGGTGCATTAAATCATTGCATGCAAGTATTAAGAGAAAAATTGACCAATGCATGTAATTTATGCGTGCATGCATTGCAATTAATGCATTGGTAAACATAATTTTTTGAGGAAAACAAGAGCATTAATTGGGTGCTTTTGCAAACTCCAAAAGATATTCCACCACTCACCATCTACCTTGGTTGGTGAGATTTTTGAATTGAGCCTTATAAACCTGAAAGGAGGGAGTATTCACAAAGACCTTACAAAGTAGTTCATCATGTAGTATGAAGTCACCATCTTAGCAACATCTGTCGCTACTCCTATCCACATGATGAAAGGGTGACGATAGTCTGAGCCTAATACCAAATAGACATCACCACAAATGCCTAACATCTAAAGTCAGCCACGTGGCTAACAGTTGATGTTGTCTGTTCTAGGCGCCCCCCTCCCCACATATATATAGGTGGGGCGCCCCAAGTGGCGCCCCCTGCCTTATTTTACGGAGAAGAAAGAGAAGAAGGAAGAGAGAAAGGAAGGGGTGGGGGGGGGGTCGAACCCCCCTTTTTCCTTCTCCAATTCCTTTACATGCCTGGGGGGGGGGGCATCCCTTGTGGGCTGGTGTGCTCCCCTCTTATGGCCCATATGGCCCATATCTTCTACCCGGGGTTCCGGTAACCCCTCCGATACTGCTGGTGGAGTCATTGTACCTTGCGATACTTCCTCCTATAGTTCCTAAGAGGGTGCAGGCTTTCCGACAAACGTGCGTTCGCCATGAGTTTCCGCAAGTTCTGGGCGACGACCTCCAAACCTTTGAGCAGCTCAACCTCGGTGCGTCGGGGTCCTGGTCGTGAAGGCTTCGAGTGTGGAAATGGGGTAGGGGCGTGATGGGACGCCGCTCTTGCCCGCCTGTTGGCGGCCTTGGCGCGAAGGCGTTGAGCCGCCTGCATGTCTCCTTTCATATCTGCCCTTGTCGACTCCTTCAACAGGGCACGTGCCTCGAGCATTAGCTCGCGACGCTCCTTCTTCGCCTTGGCGGCCTCCCGCCTTTGCGCCTTCTTCGACTACACGGTTTGGAACTGCGCAGGATCTTGAGCTTCATGCACGTAGACCTTGTCACCGAGCTCGATGACGATCATTGCTGGCATCGATCCAAACTGAAGCACCGATGGCTCCGGGTTGCTTCCATGTGAGAGTCCACCTGCAGAAAAAGGGGTCTCGATCAACGGAAGTCCTCGCCGATGCCTTGTCATGCAGCATGCTGTGTGGATTGGGAGACGGTCGAAGACGATTCAGACGACCATAGCGAAGCAGAGATGGGAGGATAACCAGGTCCCACCGGGCGTGCCAATTTGTTTGACACGAGAAAAAATCTCTGGACTCCGTGAGAAGGGAAGGGGAGTGTATTTCTCTCATATGCCGGGGAAAGAAGAAAAGAAAAATGCGGGCATGCCGGTGTACCGTAGTACACAAAGAAAAGGATACGAAAAACGAGTATTTCATTAATCTCATTGGAGAAACAAAATTACAAGATCCCGTAAACAAAAAGTGCGCTTCGTGGCCTACTAGCGCGGCCAGCCTGACTGTGGCGATTGCGGTCTCCTAGTTCCCGGGGCCTCGGAAAGCTCCCGGTTAATTACTCCCGCAGGTTGCTCCGTGGGATACCTCCGATTAAGCCGTGTGGTTGTCTTCGTCGTCTTCGCTTCGCGTCCTCCATGCATGGTGATGGTGATGTGTGTGTGGGCAGCGGCAGAGCCCGTGTCCTCGTCGGTACATAGGGCTGGACTAACGAGCAGCTCAGCTCGTTAAGCTCATACTCGTTAAGCTCGTGCTCGTTAAGGCTCGGCTTGTTAAGCTCGTTAAGATTAACGAGCAGAAAATCCTGCTCGGCCCGGCTCGTTTGAAGCTCGTTAAGCTCGCGAGCGCTCGTTAACAGATTATAATGTGTTACGATATACATGATGAATGTGTAGGTATAGTTTTCAAGATGAAATATGGTGACTACAAGAAGAAATCAAGTAGTTTGTTGCCTCATATGTCAATTAGATTAAATAGATGGGTCGAGGTGCTACAAAAAATTTGTCATGTAATATGAAAATATGTGTTGTGTTGTTACTAACGAGCTTAACGAGCTACTCGTGAAACTCGTTAGCTCGCTCGTTAAGCTTAACGAGCTAAAATTAATGATTGGCTCTGTTCATTAAGAAGCGAGCTACGAGCTTAATGAGCCGAACTATCGAGCGCTCGTTAAGCTCGCGAGCTACGAGCTTTTGGTCCAGCCCTATCGGTACACGCGCCACAAGTGGCGTGGCCTTAGCGGTGGCCGTGCCCGCCCTCGCCGTCGTGCCTCATCGGTCTTGTCGGCGTTGCAGTAGTTGGTGTTGGGGTAGCATGGGTCACGCTCGGCTTAGACTTCTTTACGACCTGTTGCTTCATCAGGGTGTTCAAGGGGCTACGCCCTGCGGGAGTAATAGTTTGGAGAGACCGGCGTCAGTATAAAAACTGACACGCGCTCTAATTGGCGTGGCCGGGGTGGTTGGCACCTCGTCTCGGCTAGACGCAGAGTATTCGGCGGTCCGCCAAGACAAAGGAGGCCCCCTCACGAGGCCATGGAAAGGTGGCGTTGTAGAGGCCGCGTCGCCTTGGGCTGGTGCTACGCCGAAGGGTGACCTGTACGCCGGCGATGCCGTGGACATGTTCGCCATGATGGGTGAACCTCTCGAAGGAGGGATCGGTCTTGTACTGCATCGCTGCAAACTCTGGCTCGGTGAAGGATCTGTACGCCATTAACCTGTTCGTCGGGGACGCGTGCCTCGTGAAGAAGGAACCGATCTTAGATACGTCGTTGCGGATATTGGTTCCCCACCAAGGACCTGTACGCCGTGATGGGAAAAGCGAGTCTCGAGCTGCGCCGTCAGCGAGCTCCGGCTCCGCCGCACCGTCCCCACCAAGAGTGTGAAACCTGTACACCGGTGTCTCCTTTGCCATAAACCTATCCACGTAGCCTTGTCCGTCGCAATCTGTACGCCCTGAAGGGAAAGGCGAGTCTTGGGCTGCGTCGTCAGCGAGCTCCGGTTCCGCCATGCTGTCTCCTCCAAGAGCGTGATGCAAAACATGTACTCATGTGTATCCTTTGCCATGAACTTGTTCACCGTGGCCCTGTTCGTCGCAATCTGTGCGTCGCGACCTGTACACCATGGGATATTCGCCGAGCGTCATGGTAGAGCGTTGGGGCTAGCGGTTGGGCTGCGTCGTTGAAGAGCTCCGGCAGCTCCCGAGTAATCTCCAGCCAAGAACATGACACCTGAAAATGAGGGGCTTGGCATAGACAAACTCCAGCGGTGTCGGTGTAGTTTTCTGGTTCGGTGAGGTCGTCAACTGCGGCGGCGTCGCGATCACACGAGCATCGTCTCGGGTGACCGGCACGTAATCTCGGTGTAGTGGTGTAGTGCATGCATGCTGGACGGGAGGAAGAGAGGCAGGAGAAAAAGTTATTAGACGATCATCTCACCATCAGGAAACATGAGCTTGGTGTTCATGGTCGTCGAAGTCCTTGCCACCCTTGCACGGATGGCCGCCGATCTCCGTTGCGGCTGCGGTTCCTGCAAGATGCGTTTAGCCTTTGGTGTTTTGTGAAGGAATTTGCCGTGTGTTGGATGGATGGATGTGGTGGCTGGCGAAGTGCGTTGGATGGATGTGTGCTTGGTGGCTGGTGTGGCACTGGCGAGACTTCTCTCTGGACGTGCGTCACGAATGGATGGATGTGCGCGTTGTGAAGGGCGGCGGCCTTGTGACGTCTACGCGTGCGTGCCTCTCCCCTTCTGGCCGTCGCTGGGTTTGTGTATTTATAGGGCAGACGAGATAGGTCGCTGGAACGCGTAGCCACGCCGCAGCCGTTCGGCCGTTCTAGATTTTCACGGAAGAGATATAGATGCCGCGGTGTTTATCTTTCTTGGCATGCTATGATTGCTATCTCATCTGCTGCTCTTCTTGGTGCACACGCCTGTAAAGAAAACTATACGTACCTGCTGTAGTTTGGACCGGCTGGACCAAGGAGTCAAAAACTACACGTATAAGTGCATGCCGGCCGGTACATGGGTCTTCGGATACGCGTACGATCCGACCGAAATCTGTACTGGGACTTGAACTGCACCAAGTCTTAGACATCTGCATGGTTATCTTATGGCCACACCTGATCAACACGTGAGTAGCCTTGCCCATAATACGCATCCGATTAGCAAAACAAATGTACGTGCGTGCGTGCATGCAAAATCAAACTACGGATGCAGCAAAAATGCCGTCGCCGCCTTCACGAGGTCGCAGCTCCGCCTTACATCGATGTAGCAAAAAAAACCAACGTAGTAGCAAAATCCTGCTACGGTTGCAGTAAAATATCGTTGTCGTCGTCGCGAGGTCCGAGCTCCGCCTGATGGATGTAGCAAAAAGCTTCACCGGTAGTAGCAAAATTCAACTACGGTTACAGTTTCCCCTTGTTGTGCAGTGCCATTGAAGCTTTCCATGTCTATGGTTGAAGCTTTTTTGAATGTCCGTTGAAGCTTTTTTAGGTGACGGTTGCAACACTTCTATACGCGGGTGGATCCGGGTATGGCGGGCAGGCAGCTATGGCAGGCGGTGAGGGAGCGCCTAGCCGCCGGCGATGGAGCTTGTGGTGGCCCAGTCGCTACCCGGGAGGAGGAGGAGGGGAGGGGATGCGAGCGCTTGAAGGCTGTAGGTAGTGGATGGATCTGGCCATGGCAGCAGGCAGCCATGGCGGCCGGCGAGGGAGCGCCTGGCCGCCGGCGAGGGAGCGCCTGGCCGCCGGCGATGGAGTTCGTGGAGGCCCAGTCGCAGCTCGGGGGAGGGAAAGGTGCGCGCACGTAGGCTGAAGGTAGGGGATGGAGGCGCATAGGGAAGGAGGCGGGGATGCACGGGGCCACTGCACGGGCGCGTTTGCCAGCATGGCGTGCGAACCGGCCGAAAGTTCGGCCGGCGCACCGCGCCCAAACGTTTCCTTCTTTTTTCATGTGGTTTTCAGATATTTAGTTGAAAACTACGCATGATGGTCACTACTGGAATCGTGGGCCAGTACGTACGGCTGGCCTGCGTACGCATAAGCCTTCGGTTCGGCTCCTCTCTCGTTCGGGTTCCAGGTCTGGGCTCTCCCTCGCAGACTTGATCGATCCAGACCAACAACAGGCTACAGATATGACGCAACCCTAATAATCCATGGCAACTTGTCGAGCACGCCACGACGTAGATGACTGTACGATACGAAGGAAGAGCGCCCGTCCCCCAACCCCAAGAGGCATCCCGGCGAGCGGCGGCGGCTCGCCCCCCAAAAGATAGACCAAACCTAACCGAGAGAACATGAGCATCTTCATCAGGAAACTGCGCCCCTCCCTGTCCGGGCTACTCCGGTCCAAGCCGGCCGTCCCAACGCCTGTTGCACCGCCACCAACCGCCCGGCGCTACTACCATGCGCCATGCACGCGGCGATCTCACGATGCCCTGCAATCATCTGGCCGAGGCGTACTCTTCCGCCCCAACCCTGTCCTCGGCCGTCGACCACCGCCATCACAGCTAGCGATCCCGCGGTACTACTCCTACAGGAGAAAAAGAAGTTCCGCCGACGAGGCCGCCAGAACAGTCATGGCAGTAGTCATGCTCATCGGAGGGGTGGTCATCACGATCCGCGACGGCACCATCGAGACCGTGCCCTACACCAACCGCCACCACTTGCTCATCATCTCGTCCGAGGAAGAGCGCAACCTCGGCGAGTCGCAGTTTGCCAGCCTCAAGAAGGAGCTGGGCAAGAAAGTCCTCCCCACGTCCCACCCGGATACCGTCCGCGTCACCGGCATCTCCACCAAGATAATCGATGCTGCCCGCCGCGGCCTCGCCAGCGATGACAATGATAAGCTACTTGACGAAGCAATTTGGAGCTCCAATGCAGCGCAGAAGAAGAAGAAGAAGAAGCCAAGGAAGGTTTGGGGAGGGCAGTCGATGACGAAGCATCTCGACGAGCTCAAGTGGGAGGTGATCGTCGTCGACGATAAGCTGGTGAATGCAATGTGCTTGCCCGGTGGCAAGATCATAGTGTACACCGGGTTGCTCCACCACTTCAACACTGATGCTGAGATCGCCACGGTGCTAGGGCACGAGGTAGGCAGTCAGGAATAATGTTCGGTTGCCCTATTAGGCTCGGATGATCGATCTCCCAACTGACGTGGCTGTTGCATTTTTTCTTTTGTAGATTGCACACGTTATTGCAAGGCACATTGCCGAGACGTTCACCAAGAACATGTGGACTGCCATTTTGCAGGCGTTAATGACTATCGACAATGATGACTCAAAGATGGTCAATGATCTGACCGAATACCTCCTCACTTTGCCCTTCTCACGAAAGTATATATTTTCACATCGTTCACGTTGATTTAGAATTATTTCCTTGTTAAAGTTGTTCTTCATGGTCGATATATAAATGTTGCCTATGTAGGATGGAGATAGAGGCGGATCACATCGGAATCCTGCTGCTCGCAGCTGCTGGTTTCGATCCACGCGTAGCGCCTGGCTTCTACGAGAAGCTAGGAAAGATCAGTGGGAACACATCGGTATTGGAACAGTACAAAAATACTCATCCGTTGCTTTTAGCGGAGCCCAAGGTCATGGAGAAGGCGATGGCATTGTACAGAGAAGCAAGAACAAGAAATGGAGAAAGTGAATGATTCGTCATTTTTTTTGTCAATACTCAACGGTTGATTTCTTTTACCTTTTTCTTCTGAAAAGAAGAGGATGTCGATTTCAGTTGATAGTTTCTTATTTCGGGTTGATGTCCATGATTTCGTCGTTGGGTGCAGGCAATAAAACATGTGCGATTTGATGGTACTGTTTAAGGGGGGGGGGGGGGGGGGGGGGTGTTACTAAATTTTCGGACTCATAAATTCTCTCGTGTTGTCCTCACCATTTCGATGCAGTGGCCAACTGGCAACCATATCAATAATATGCATTCTTTTCTGAAAATCCACTCAATCAGTAAGTGATTGATAAATTGGAGGCCAAGAAATACACATATAATTTTTTTCTGAAAAAGAATTTTGCTCATGCTATTTTTGTAGTAGTCCTTTGGCGATGAACAATGAGATGCGAGAAGAATAGAGATAGACACCGACGAGTATGGGTTGAAATAATCATTCCTATGGCTCTCACCGCTGATGTTAGGGTTTGAAGTGGGCGTCTGTTGAGGTGCCGGCTGATTTTCCTCGGTGTGTTGCGCTGGGGATGGTCCAGGGTTTGGAGTGGCCGTTTGTTGATCTTCCTCGGGGCGTTTGGAGCCAGAGTCTTCAACCCAGCGCTCTGGTTGGTCGTCGGGGTGGCGGCGGCCAGGCGGCGGCATTTCATTTGTTGGCGATATCATTTGTTGGCATTTGTTGGCATTTTATAAGTAGCTTATAAGGTGCATTTCATTTGAGAGAAAGGTGGATATGTCGGAGATATCCACATTCACATGGTTGGCGATATCTATTTTTCTTTTGGTCGATTGTTTTAGAAGTGGTCGGCGTCTATGAAAGGATCGATATAGTTGACTGGGGGGGGGGGGGTGAATAGGCAACTAACAACTTTTAGCTTTTCTTTACCAAATTAAACTTTGCATCAAAATAGGTTGTCTAGATATGCAACTAGGTCAGCAACCTATATGATGCAGCAACAACAACCACAAAAGCAAGCAAAGGATACAACTAAATATAAGCTTGCACAAGTAAATGTAAGAGATAACCAAAAGTGGAGCCGGTGGAGACGAGGGTGTGTTACCAAAGTTCCTTCCCTTTGAGAGGAAGTACGTCTCTGTTGGAGCGGTGTGGAGGCACAATGCTCCCCAAGAAGCCACTAGGCCACCGTATTCTCCTCATGCCCTCATACAATGCAAGATGTCGTGATTCCAATATTAGTGCCCTTGGAGGCGGCGACCGAACCTTTACAAACAAGGTTGGGGCAATCTCCACAACTTAATTGGAGGCTCCCAACGATACCACGGAGCTTCACCACAATGGAATGTGGCTCCGCGGTGACCTCAACCGTCTAGGATGCTCAAACACCCAAAAGTAACAAGATCCGCAAGGGATTAGTGGGGGGAATCAAATTTCTCTTGATGGAAGTGTGGATCTGGGCCTTCTCAACCAATCCCTAAAGAATCAACAAGTTTGATTGGCTAGGAAGAGAGATCGGGCGAAAATGAGCTTTGGAGCAACAATGGAGCTTGAGGAAAAAGAGGTAGGTCGGCTTGGAGAAGAAGGCCTCCTTTTATAGCGGGGGAATCAATCCAATCGTTACCCCCCTCTTCAGCCCGCACAGAGCGGTACTACTGCTCAGTGGGGTGGTTCTACCGCTGGTAGCAGCGGTACTACCCGACCCCCAGCGACACTACCGCGGTGACTGAGAGTAGAGCCAACAGAGGAGGAACGAAAGAGAGAAGGGGTGTTTGGGCGGCACTAGTAGCGGTGGTAGCCGCGGTACTACCGCTCAAGGGCGGTACTACCGCTGCTACTGCTGCTACTAGTGCCGCTCAACCCGACATGAGGAGTGCACCCTTGAATCGAGGCGGTAGCAGTGCCAACCTAGGACAGTACTGCCGCCGATGCACCACCGTTGTACTACCGCTGCAGAACAGCGGTACTGCCGCTTGAGGTCCATGGGGGTACTACCGCTCTGGCGGCGGTACTACCACGAGCAACTCACAACCTCCACTTTCGATGAAACGACAAACTCCAAGGAGGGGAAAGGAGCTGGGGGTGCAAAGAACAAGTGTACGTGTTTATTCCACCCTAGCCTTTCCAATGCGGACGCCCTCTTAGTAGTACGGTGTCTCCTACGACTCAAGTCCACCAAAACCGAAATGAAAGAGACTACACCGTCTTCTCATAAAGCTCTGAGGGAAAAGAATCGTCTCATGCCAATGAATGAATCTTTGAAATACTCAACACACACAATTAGTCCGCAAAAGCATTGTCATCAATCACGAAAACTACTTAGAGAGAGATATGCCCTAACAATCTTCCCCTTTTTGGTGGATTAATGACAACACGGGGTTTGCACAAAGTAATGACATGAGAGAAGGCGAATCCCACAACTACAAAATATAGACAGGCTCCCCCTAGATGTGTGCACTTAATTAGATGTGACTTTGGATTGCAAAGTACACACATTAGGATCAACACTCCCCCTATATTTTATAGTCTGACAACATTTGCATCAAAGATAAGACATATAATAGCTAGGATGCAATAGAGTGGCAAGTGAGCAAAGTAGACATATGAGATAAGCATGAGCTCACAAACTACTAAAGTACTTGACATACAAAGATAATATTAGGGTAGCATATGTCTCACACCATATGATAGGGTACCAGGTCTCACGAGCACAAACCAAACCAAAGCAAAAGACGAAAAGAGAGAGTTTGCGAGAGAGAGAAAGACAAGGCAAATAAGACACTCGCAACTCGACAAATCCCTAAACTCTCTCCCCCTTTGGCATCGAGACACCAAAAAGGGCAAAGAGTGCTGCTACGGCCACAGGTGATAGCAAACTGAAGATCTCCACCATCACATCCCCGCGTGATCGTCCGCTCCTCCGTCATCGACATGATTACTTTCTACACACTTTTCCCTACCCAATAGTATTTTTCTGCAGTGGAGGCATCTAACTTGTTTTGTTTAAAACCGATCCTGTAGATCGCTGCGAGGCAATTGAGGAGGCCGTATTGGAGGTACTGCCATCAACCACACACAGATGGTGTGGCAGGTCCTTCGCAAGGCAAAAGAGTACCTCGGTCCTCACTACACCAAAACAAGTAGCTTCCGAGTGGAGCTCCACAGATTTCTGAATGACATGCTGACGACTGATGAGTTTGAGAGATCATGGGGGATGCTGCTAGAAAAGCATGGATTGGAGAACCACCCATTTCTGATGGAGATCTATGAAGTGCGGCACAAGTGGGTTAAGGCATACCTAAGTGACACATTCTGTGCTACACCGACTAGCACACAAAAGAGCGAGAGCGCAAAACACTTTCTGAAACAACATGTTCCACGGGATTGCTCAATGGAGCTTTTCGTCCAACAGTACATGGAATTGCGGTCCGTTCAAGAACCAGACTGGGGGTTCCAGGAGAAGAGGACTACTACAGTAAGCTTAACTTCATGAGATCAAAGTATTTTCTTCATGATGTGGTGGGACTAAGCTAGGATGAATTGTTGTTTTCATGCAGGATGAGATTGTCCTGAGAACAAATCTGCCGATCGAAAAGCATGCCAGCGAGGTGTACACAAGACCGGTGTACGAACTGTTTGTGCAGACCATACACAAATCTGAACCTTACGTGGTGGAGGCAGTCATCCCCAACCTGAGGTACCGTACATAGCACGGCATCCTGGCAATGAAACAAGGGAGAAATGGTCTAGGGTGGAATATGAGGTCAATGTTAGAGAAGACGGCGAAGTGTTCACGTGCGTATGCAAGCAGTTTGAGCATACGGGGGTGCTCTGCTGCCATGCCGTCAAGGTAACAGTTATCTACCAATACTATCTTCCATCCATTGGTACTGCAGTATTCTCTTGCTCCTATCTTTATCTGCCACATGCTGCATACACCCTTCAACACCTTCATGCTTCGAATTTTGTCAGGTGATGATCCACCTGGGCATGTGTGAGATACCAAGGCTACACGTCATGCCACGCTGGACAACCAAGCCGCTGCAGTGCCAGATGCACTGCCGCGGTGAACCACAACAGGAAACGTGCCAGCAATGCAGGCACTCCGTGCTGCATGATAAGCTCTTCGGCCTAGCGCGCCGCGCCTGTGAGGATGAACGGTACTATGAGGTTCTCATGAGCGGCCTTGACAGAATGGGTCGAGGCATGGCCGAGGTGGAGGCAGTACCCTGCCGCCGCGCCAGGCCGGCATCACGGAAGTCACGGAGGAGGAAGCGTTGATTGCTTACTCCTGGATATCGTCCGAGGCCTCTGAGATGCTTGGCAGGGTGTGGAAGGAGGCCAAACCAGGGTGCTCGCACAGCTTGTTCAGACATGGCAACTAGACTTGTTCCTTTTGCTTTTTATCTCGTGTGTGTGCGCGCGCGTGTGTGGGTGTGGGGGTGGGTGCATTCGTGCGTGGGCGCGTGCGCGTGCACCTCTGAATGACTGAACCTGACTGCGCTTGAATGAAGTAGGGCAAACCAGTTTTTTGCATGTTCTCCAATGGCCTGGCACCATGGTTGGTTTCCAAGGGGACCTCGCCCTTTGTGTCCGTCGTGACACCTCCTGAAACCGCCAAACAAAACAGATTGCATAGAAACATTCAGTTTCGTACTGTAATATCTACTACAGCACATCCTTTTGAAGGAATATGCTCAGGTTCAGAGTTTCTAATGGAACACAGAGCAGGTGCTGACTTACAGCTTCCTTCTCTGAACCTTCTTCAGTTAACTGAACCCCTTCTTCAGGAACATATGCTTCATCGTCAGACACTTGTTCTGGAAGCACCATGACGGACGGTAACATTATCGTAGAAGGGAGACATGAAGAATCATAGATAGTTAGCTACCTTCGCATCCAGGACCTTAACCGTATCGATCAAGTCGCGGATGGATTGATAATGTGAGCTGCGTGCTTTTGCTGCTGCTACTGTTATTTTCTTGTCTATTTACGATGGAGCCTCTTTTTATCACGGTTCTCTATTTGAGATACGCTATATTCATTCAGTTAAGGAGCATCATAATGTGCGTTAGCGTGTATGCATGTGAATGGATTCTGTGGTAACAGAGGTTTAACAAATGGTTTTGAGTATTTCTCGCTTCAACGCCATGTCATTCGTCGAGCTTCCCCTCTCCGACCGCTTGTTCACTTGGACGAACCGGCGTACGCCGCCGACCCTCGCCCGCCTCGACCGGGCGTTCTTCAACGCTGGCTGGGACGCCACCCTCCCGAACTCCACTCTTGCCTCCCGCCCTCGTTGTAAAAGTGTTTTGGAAAGCGTAGAACCCTTTGTCTCGGGCCGCATGTATATATTGGACAAAGCCTTGGCATACAAGTTTACAGGAGGAGATCGACCAGATGAGATCGACCAGATCGGTCGTTACAGGGAGATCGAGAAGCAGAAGAAAGGATAGAACAGAATATAGAATTTAAACAAACTCTATCCCTATACAACTTCTACTATACGTATATTCCAACACTCCCCCTCAATCTAAACCTCAAGGAGCTTTGCCAAAGTTAAGATTGTACTTGAAATCATTCAACCTTCTTTCAGTAAGAGGTTTTGTTAAACCATCTGTGAGTTGATCTCCTGTGGGAATAAACCGAATCTCCAGAAGCTTTCGAACTACTCTTTCTCTGACAAAATGGAAATCAACTTCAATGTGTTTTGTTCGTGCATGAAAAACAGGATTTGCTGAGAGATACGTTGCACCAATATTATCACACCATAATCTCGCAGCCTGTGGAGCCTTAACTCCAAGCTCATAAAGTGCCAAGTCTTATTTTTCATAAGTGCATTATATTCACTATCCATAGCTTCCTTCCAATTCTTATTAGCAAGAGCATCATCCAAATTTAGTGGTTCACCGGTGGTGGTAAGAAATGCACGTTTGATTTTGTCATACCTTATTGTACCATCGTTGTACTGTTTTTCCTTGACAATACCTGACCGAGACCGTGTTTGCCGAGGAGAAGATGTAGGCAGCACAGGAGTAGTTGCTGCCACAGAAGATCCAACCGTCACGTGATCCGAGGGGGATCCATGCAACAGACCAGCCGGCTCAGGCTCCTGATCCGAGGCGAATCTGCACAGCGCATGCAACGAATCTGCACAGCGCATGCAACGAATCAGCGCGCGTTGAGTCCGCCGCCGCGGGCCCACGCCCGGATGGCATGGGTTCCGACCCGCACCCACGGTCGGTCGCTGTGGGAACCCGTGCAGGAGCCGCGTCATCCGATTCGCTCCCCCCTGCACATGGGTTGTCAGCGTGGTGGGACACGGCAGGTGACGGCACGGTGGGATTGGTGCGAGGCGACGCCGTGGGACATGTGGGCGCCACCCAGTCAGCGCGGTCGGCCACCAGCCCAGATGAGGCCAGGCGCATGGGAGAATCCGCCTGGGATCGTGCGCCGCCAGGTGCGGCAGGCTGGGCGGGCGAATCAGCCTCGGATCGCCCGCTGTCAGCCGGATCTGCCGCGGCTTCCGTGCGCATCCTGTCTTTTTCTTCATACATAAAATGACAGGGTAAATTTGCAAAAATAGCATCAACAGAATCAGAATTGTCATGGTATTTTTGCATACGATCGCGTTCATTTAATTCCCCCCCACTATCAGGTAATGTTGTGGGATCAGAGAGAAGGGCAATCTCTGCACGAAGCAAGGCGCCCGCATTTGGATGCAATTTGGAAAACGGAAAGAGTGTCTCATCAAAAATAACATCACGAGAAATATAGATGCATCCGGTAGAGATCTCAAGGCACTTATAACCTTTATGAAGATTACTATAGCCAAGAAAAACACACTGTGTGGATCTAAACTCAAGTTTATGACGATTGTAGGGACGCAAATTTGGGTAACAAGCACACCCAAATATCTTGAGATAGTTGTAATCAGGTTTTTGATGATAGAGACGCTCTAAAGGAGTAGTGTTTCCAATAACTTTGCTAGGGAGCCTATTGATAAGATAGGTGGCAGTGATGAAAGTTTCATCCCAATACTTGAGGGGCATAGAAGCATGAGCTAACATAGAAAGACCAACTTCAACAATGTGTCGATGTTTACGCTCAGCAGAGCCATTCTGTTGATGAGCATGAGGGCAAGATACATGATGGGCAATCCCAATGCTACGGAAAAAAGAGTGGAGTTTCTCATACTCCCCTCCCCAGTCACTTTGGACAGCGAGGATTTTTCTATCAAATTGGCGCTAAACAAGTGTATGAAATTCTTGGAAAATAGAGAAAACCTAAGATTTGTATCGAAGCAAATAAATCCAAGTGAACTTGCTATAATCATCGATAAAACTGACATAATATTTTTTTCGACCAAAAGAATCTCGGGCATAGCCCCATACATCACTGAAAATAAGTTCTAACGGAGCATGAGACACACTAGTTGACTTGGGATAAGGAAGCTGATGGCTTTTGGCACATTGACAAGCTTCACAGACAGACTCACAAACTGGACTAGGAGACAAAGAAAGTTTGTCTTTATTGACTATTTGTTTGACAATGAGCGAAGATGGATGCCCTAATCGTTGATGCCACCGTGCCAAAGAGGGCTTGATGACGGAGTAGACGTGACGACGCTTGCGACCTAGTGCTCCGGATGGAATGGGGTAGATCCCTCCAACGCATCTACCGTGATGAAGTAGTTCCCTCGTTGCCCGATCCTTGATGAAAAAATAACGAGGGTGAGTTTCAAAGAAAACATTATTGTCGGTGGCTAGTCGAGACATGGATGCAAGATTTTTGTCAGCTTGAGGGACATGAAGCACATCTCTAAGAACAAGATTGCGTTTAAGTGTAGGGGAATTAGTAGAACTTTGACCGATATGAAAAATATCCATACCTCCACCACTAGCGGTGTGAATCTGATCGGCGCCATGGTAGCGCTCGCGGAGAGCAAGTTGCTCGAGCTCGTTTGTCACATGGTCCGTAGCGTCGGAGTTGATGTACCAGACGCCGTCTCCACCCTGCTCACGCATGGCAGTAGCAACGTGGCGATCCGAGGGCACAAAGTCCTCGTCGTAGCGATGCCAGCAGTCAATCACCTCGTGGCCAGACTTTTTGCAGAGTTGGCATCGAGGGCGCGGGCGGGAAGGAGGGCCGCGGCCATTGTTGTTGTTGAAGCCGCCGTTGTTGCCGCTGTTGTTGTAGCCGCCCCCGCCATGGGGGCCAGAGCCCCCACCAGAGCGTGCGCCATCGCCAGGAGAGGTGCCGCATCCGCGCCCACCGCCGCGCTGCCCCTGGTGACCGCGGCCACGGCCGCGGCCACGAGAGGCGGAGTTGACGGAGGATTGCCGAAGATCGCTGCCATGGAGGAGGGTGAGGCGGGCATCAAAACTGAGCAGCTGGCTGTAGAGTTCTTGGACGGTGATGGGTTCCACCCTGGCGGCAAGTGCAGAAACCACCGAGTTGTACTCCATGTCCAAGCCGGCAAGGATTTTGGAGACAATCTCCGGATCAGAGAGGGCCGCAGCCGTGCTTGCGACCTCATCAGTGAGACTTTTGATCTTACCAAGATAATCAGCCATGGACATGTTACCTTTCTTGAGGTTGGTGAGCTCGATGCGAGTGTTTATCGCTTGGGCTTGACTTTGTGCAGCAAACATGGCGTGGATGGTGCGCCACACCTCGGCCGACATCTGGAGCGTGGCGACCTGAGCAAGAATCTCCCGGGAAAGTGAAACCATTAAGTATCCTTGGAGTTGTTGCTGCTGTGCATACCAGAGGGATCTCGCAAAGTTGACGACTTGTTCTTCTTTGCCTTCCGTGGTGATGGTGAGGGTGGTCGGTGGTGGCGGGTTCATCGCGTCGAGGTGGTGCTCCATCTGGGCGCCTCTGATCTGCGGGAGCACAATGGCCTTCCAGAGCAAGAAGTTGCTCCGCGTAAGCTTCTCCTGTGGTGGCGATCCGAGAGAGGTGGTGTTGTGGGTGGAGGAGGAAGATGATGCAAAGGTGGAGGATGAGGTGGTGGTGAGCGCACCCATGGTGCTTGGAGTCATGACTGCGGTGGTGGTGGACATAGTCTCAGTCGCGAAGGTAGCTAGATGCAATCTCTCTCAATTGGATGAGGAAGAGGCTCTGTTACCATGTAAAAGTGTTTTGGGAAGCGTAGAACCCTTTATCTCGGGCCGCATGCATATATTGGGCAAAGCCTTGGCATACAAGTTTACAGGAGGAGATCGACCAGATGAGATCGACCAGATAGTTCGTTATAGGGAGATCGAGAAGCAGAAGAAAAGATAGAACAGAATACATAATTTAAACAAACTCTATCCCTATACAACTTCTACTATACATATATTCCAACACTCGTGTCACGTCTGACCACTTCCCGTTGGACCACAATTACCAACCAATACGGCAATAAAATGGACAATAGGGTAGTTTAGCTGATGGAAGCGCATCCACGTAGCATGGGCGGTAAGGGAATCCGGCGTGGACGCCATAAGTAAAATGGCCATCTGCGAGCTGCGGTCCTAGATATTGCATCCTCGAGGTCTTGAAATGGTATGCCACAACTTGGCGGTCGTCATACACATGGTGCAGGAGCACGACGTCCTTATGGGGATGTAATCCCAAGATCCTGTAGTCCCCATGTTCCCGGCCCTCGGCACTTTCATCTGGGTCAAAGAAATTGTCCTCGTCCGAGTCCCAGGAGTACTCAAAGTCTTCTTCGCTCATGGATTCATCTTCTTCATCGAGGTCGATGGGAAATTCCTCCAACGAGTGCCCATGGCCCTCTTTGCTTTTGAATTCATCATCTTCATCTTCATGTGCATCTCCTCTATCACCATGACAACCATCATTATCAGCAGCATCGGTTGTGCCATTTTTTTCTTCATCTTCATCATCATGGATGCCTTTTTCTTCATCGTGGCCGTCATGGATGCTTTCTTCATTGCCCTCATCGTCGCCATCATTTTGGCCACCCCCCTCAGGTTCGAACAAGCTTAATGCATGCATGTTTCCAAATGCCTTCCACCGTACTGTAGGATCCCAATGGTGCCATATTTTAAGATACGAACCAAGGTCGGCCTCATGTGCTAGCATCCACCCCACCTGGCAATCAGCTGATTCTGTTAGTGTCCATACTTGTAGTTGGAATCTGTTGAGCGCCACATAGTGAACTCCTCTCTCGTAGCTCGCTAAGACGGACGTGTGGGGCATCTTAGAACCTATATATTGCTTTTCAACGTAAGCTTTCCCCGGCAGCTGAGCCATGTCGTACACCCCATCTGAGTTGTGCAAGATCATAATGATGTTGTTCCAGCAATGGACATGGAGCGACCCCTGCCAGTACTCAGCCGACTTCCATACCCGCTCATGCATAAGGTGTGGCGCAGTCACCATGTCATACAGATGCCCAGGAGCGCAACGCCTCGGTACAAACTCCCGGCTCGCCCATTGACCGGTGGATGAAGAGAACACCAACACAGGAATCACCTTATCCTTTGGCGCGTTGGCCCCTCTCACATTAAAGCCTGTATATTCTTGAATCTTTTCAGGGAGGTTGAATACCTCATGGTGCGGCGACACAGCCGGGTCGAAGGCGAGAAACATGCCCTTTCTGAACAGCCACGACCCCTTGTTCGACGGCTGTGGTGGCAGGGGAGCCAATCGTGCCGTCGCCGGGTTGCAGACGAAATAAGAGCCGCCCTTCTTGAATAGGAGGAGGCCGTTGCAGTGATGGACCACTGAGGCCCAGCCGTGCCGAACCAGAGGAAGTCGGAAAACAGGACAGCCACGAGCTTCACGACGGCGTTCCGAACGCGCCGGCAACGATGGGGCGAAAAAGGATGATTTATAGTGGCAATTGAAGTTTCTTGTGAAGATCCCCGGGAAGGAGCCCCGAGGGAAGAAGTGAGGGAAGAGGAGGTTGTGGCCGTCGACGATAGCACGCCATGCGCGGCAGACACGCCGAGACCGGACGAGCGGGCGGCAGGGGAGTCGGCGGAGGATTTGGACGAGCACGTCATAGGGGAAGTAGATGCCGTTGCCGTCGCCGTCGCCGTCGCCGTCGGCTCCGTCCATTGGGGCTGGCGGCGATCGACTCGGGGGAAGGCGCGGATGGAGTGGAGGGGTCGATGGGGAGCGAGGAAAACAGAGGCTTAGGTGGCGGCGATCGATAAGTTGTGGTGGCTATCTAGATGGAATCCGTACGTAGTCGATCGAGTCTAGGTCCAATCGTCCATTGATCGATCTGGAGTCTGAGCCGGAGCCGCGTAACGTGTTCAACTCAACATCCGGTGAGAACTTCTACTCTCGTCTCGTTTGCACTCCGTAGGTGCGTTCTTTTATTTCATGATGATGAATATAAATGCAATCACAACTAACCAAAACGTCCCTTCAATATACTTATTTTGGAAAAACTGACAAAGTGTTTATTCTGTTACACAGTCAACAACCAATTAACTGACGGAAGTGGCATATGTATGCATGGTGCAAAATTTCAGTGACATATTTGGGAGATAGGGAAATTCCGAAAGGCATATGAGGATACAGGAAAAAAAAATTCAATGACATATATGGAATTCATCCCAATATTAAGCAGGGAATAATGAGACTAGCACATCGTACCTTGCTAGCCAGACAGGCAGACTCTGCGTTACACAGTCAACAACCAATCAACTAATCTGAATGTTTCTGTGTAGTTTGTTTTGTTTTACATGGTAATGTTCAACATCAATGCACATAGTATCATCTAGTTTCATGAGTAGTTACGACTGTCACAGTTTATTGCTGAAGTATTATGATTTTTGGCAAGGTGACCATGCTATCATGCTATGCCAACCATGATATGATGCATGCAAACCGGAGGGTAGTTTAGTTGTCGGAAGTGCATGAATGTAGCATGGGCGGTAAGGAAACGCGGCGTCGATGCCATGAGCTTGTTGGCAAGGTGATCTAGCGAGCATCCATCCTAGATACTGCGTTCTCGAGGTGCCAAGATGATATGCCACAACGCCTTCATTGTTTCGGAGAAGCACCACTTCCTTGTGCGGATGTAGTCCTATAATCCTGTAGCTCCCATACTCCCCGTCCCCAAAGTGTGCGGCACTTTCATTCAGGTCAACGAAGTTGTCCTCATCAGAGTCCCAAGAGTATTTGAAACCCTCGTTGCTTTTGAGTTTGCCTTCTTCATCTTCACCTTCGGGTGTATCTTCACCAGGATCATCACCGTCACCATCATTGGTTGTGCCATGAAACTCATCCACCTCATGGATGCATTCTTCATCATCCTTAGTGCTGCTACCACTATCATCAATAGTGTCAGTTTGTTCATGCTCCTCCTCATCTATTAATTCCTTATAGTTACAAGGTTCGAACAAGCTAAGTGAGGATTTGTTCCTTTCGACCGCCTCCCATGGCACGCTAGGCTCCTTCACCCATTGCACTTCATGATTATAAGGACTAAGGTCGGCCTTGTGTTCTAGCATCCACCCAATTTGGCCGGCAGTTGATTCTGTAAGTGTCCATACATGTAGTTGGAATTTGTCAAGCGCCACATAGCGAACTCCTCCATCGTGGCTCGCTAAGATGGACCTGTCAGATAGCTCATAAAGACCAAGATATTTGTCATCATCGTAGGCTTTCCCCGGCAGTTGTGCCATGTCGTACACCCCATTCGAGTTGCAGAGGATCATAATGATGTTGTTCCAACAATGTACATAGAGCGACCCTTGCCAGTACTCAGCTGACTTCCATATCCGCACACACCTAGGGTGTGGCGGAGTCACCGTGTCATAGAGGGGCCCAGGGGCACAACGCCCTGGCACAAACTCACGGCTCGCCCATTGATTGGTTTGTGACGAGAATACCAATATAGAAATCACCTTATCTTGCTCATCGGCCCCTGGCACATAATACGATGAGTCCGAGCCGCAGCCGCGTAACTCAACATCCAATCAAACTTTTTTTTTTCTGAATACTATCATAATACGATGCTTCCAACATGTACGCTACCACAACTAATCAAAGTTGTTGGCCAATAAGCCACGGGACCGCGTCGGGTCCGTGGCAAGGGTGTGTGTGTGCGCGTGCGTGTAGTAGCCTGGAGTGTGCGTATGTGTGTGTGCACCCAGCGGGCGTGCATAGGTTTGGGTCAGGTGGTTGTGGGATCACGAGCTGGCCGATCGGGGCGCCGGCTGGGGAGGGAGCGCGTGGGTTGTGCCCAGCGTAGGCCCGGCTCTATATTGCCTCAGAGCCGATCGTTGTAACCTATCGTGTGGAGTTCAGTACGCGCTCGGGAAAAAGATCGCCGTTGTTGCGGCGGGGCGTACGTGCGCCGGACAATCCACCGTGTCCTCTGCGTTCTTCTTCTTCTTCTGACGTGCGAGCACAGCGAGAGAGAGAGAGAGAAAGAGAGAGAGAGAGAAGCGAGAGAAGCGAGAGAGAGCTAGGGCAAGGGATTCAACGCTGACATTTGGTATTAGAGCTACCGTTCGGAGCTGATGGCCGGCGGCCAAGGCCCTCGTTCCGCACGGCAGCGGTGGTGGCGCGTTATCACTGTCGGTCCCGCCGTTGACGCCGACCAACTACACCTCCTGGGCAATCAAGGTGGAGGCGATCCTTGATGGCCAGGGGCTATGGGCGTGGTTGCGTCGGCGGATGGTGCGGCGATCGACGCCGGTAAGAGCAAGACGGCGCGGGCATTGTTGCCCAGCGCGCTGTCGGAGGAATTGTTAATGCAAGTGGCGACGAAGCCCACGGCGAAGGAGGTGTGGGACTCCCTCAAGGTGCGTTTAGTCGGCGTCCGATCGGGTGCGGACGGCGCGGCTCGCAACTCTCCACGGCGAGTTCGACCGCCTGCGGATGGAGGACGGCTACGAGCTCGACGCGTATGCCGGCAAGGTAAACGGCATGGCAGCGAGGTACGCGGTTCTCGGGGCAACACTCGACGACGCTGCCATGGTGAAGAAGCTGCTTGACACCGCGCCGGACCAGCTGTACACCTCGGTGGCCGGCATCGAACTGTTCTGCAACGTCGAGGAAATGCTCTTCGAGGAGGCACTCGGCTGTCTGAAGTCCTTCGAGGAGCGGACGCGTCGGCGCACGCACTCTGGCGAGCGGGCAGGCGAGCAGCTCATGCTCACCGCGGCTCAGTGGGCGGCGCGACGGCGACAGTAGGGCAGGGCGGCTTCGACGACCACGACGATGATGACGGCCAACACGACACTGGGCGGCGGAGGGAAACGACGCGGCCGCTGAGCAGCACAGCCATTTCAAGCGGGGCTGCATGAAGCCGAGGAAGGGCGGGCGGCTGAACAGGCACTCCTCGCCAACGTCGACATCGAAGCGCCAGCACTACTCTAGGCCGTGGCTTAGGGGGTGAGTGTTGGCCAATAAGCCAGGGTGACCTTGTTGGGTGCGTGTGCGCACGCCCAGCGCGCCGGGTGCGGACCCGACCGGACCGCGTCGGGTCCGTGACAAGGAGGTACGTGTGTGTAGTAGCCTGGAGTGTGCGTATGTGTGTGTGCACCCAGCGGGCGTGCGTAGGTTTAGGTCAGGTGGTTGTGGGATCGCGAGGTGGGCGTGATCGCTGCGGGCTCGCCGCGAGCCGTGCGCGTGATGTCCGCGAGAGGAGCGGGCCGATCGGGACGCCGGCTGTGGAGGGAGCGTGTGGGTCGTGCCCAACGCAGGCCCGGTTATATATTGCCTCGAGCCGATCGATGTAACCTGTGGTGTGGAGTCGAGTACGAGCTTGGGAAAAAGATCTCCTTTGTTGCGGCGGGACGTACGTGCGCCGGAAAATCCACCTTGTCCTCTAGGTTCTTCTTCTTCTTCTTCTTCTGTCCTGCGAGCTCAGCAAAAGAGAGAGAGCCAAGCGAGAGAGAAAGAGCTAGGGCAAGGGGTTCGGCGCCGACAAAAGTGTTCGTAATATTAACCAGGGAAATGATGCAAGCGCATCATACTTTGCTAGCCAGACTGACAGAGAGACTGCGTTGTGCTCCTCGATCGGCCCCCGGTGGCACGGCAAGACCAACGTGAACGCGGCTGATTCTGGCCTGGTTGAGCTCGGCAGCCGGCAACCTCATTCGGCTGGGTTCACCAGCGACTTGAACCCACAAGTAACCCGGTACTCCCTGACCAATGGCCTCCATGGTAGTGGGTTCATGACTTCAGGCTCCATCGGAATTGAGTAAAGAATAACTTCGAAGATGCCGCAACACTGGCGGCAGATGAGATCTCAGATTCTCAGTACAGTCTCCAGGCGGATGATGCTTTGTAACTAGATAAGTTGTTTCCAGACATGATGTTTGGTTGCGGGTTAATCTATAATTGTTTGCAAGCTCTAGAGCTAGTGCAAGCCAAATGAAAAACAAGAGGGAAAAGGTAATCAGGAGAAGAGCAAAAAACAAATGGCAGGGCAGGCTCCTAATGTACAGAATGACACTACCAATGCTCCATCTTAGGAGCGGGAGGGCAGGTGAAAGTTGAAGGAAAATAATCAGAGTATTGGGAGGATGCATGTCTCAACGTTTGAAGCTTCTTGCTATTGGAGCCAATTCACAGATGGGGGAAGAGAGTATATATTAGGACAATGATCATGAAGTATAGTGGGAGAAAAAAAAATAGCAGATCAAAATGAGAGCCTTAATTTGGAACATTTGTAGTTTTTGATGACATCCGGTCCACCATTGCCCTGTCAATGAGTCAATCTATGCCCTGATGCATGGGATCGATACAGAATAATTTGATTGATCTGCACACTCTGTCAAATGTCAACCAACTCCATTTACGCTCCATACTACTGTTGAATATACGCATGGCAAATAAATTGGAACATACTGATTATGTGGTTGTATGCAAAGGGGATAAATTCCGCTGTAAAAGAGAGGATATAAATCCATGGAAAATTTAGTCATAACTATATATTATCTAAATCCTTGTATCCTCTCACAAGCATGCATACATCTATTTGTTTTCATATGCATCCAGCTGATAAACAAGCAAACTAGTAAAAAAGTAAAACTATTTCCCTCTGACTGACTCGATCGGTCTAGCTCCTGATCAACCACAGCACAGTTGCGACGTATGATGTGTTCAATCTTATCTTTATCGCACTCGTTCTTCCTTCCAAAGAGTTACACACCACAGATCACCAGCCATGATAGGGCAGTTTAGATGTTGGCTGGAAGCGCATCGACATAGCATGGGCGGTATGGGAACGTGGCATCGGCGCCATGGGAGTGTGAGTAAGGGTATTTCACAAGGTGTCATCCTAAACATTGCATCAGCGCCATGGGAGTGCGAGTGAGGGTATTAAGAACATCTGCTCTATCTTCATCCACTCGTTCTTCCTTCCACTCGAGAGTTACATGTAATGGATCCCTAACCATGATAACGTGCATGCAAACTGGAGAGTAGTTTATTCGCGGGAAGTGCATCAAATTAGCATGGACGGTAAGGGAACGCAGCGTCGATGCCATAACCATTTTGGTGAGGGGATCTATTGAGCCGCCATCCCAGATATTGCATCCTCGAGGTCCTAAGATGGTATGCCACAGCGCCGCCGTAGGTTTTGAAGAACACCACATCCTTGTGCGGATGTAATCCTATGATCTTGTATGTACCATACTCCTTGTCCCCGAGGTGTTCATCACTTTCACGAGGGTCAATGAAGTTGTCCTCATCAGAGTCCCAAGAGTATTCGAAATCCTCTTCGCTTCTGATTTCGCCTTCTTCATCTTCATCTACGTGTGCATCTTCATCATGACTATCACCATCACAATCATCGATTGTGCCATCGAGCTCATCCACCTCATGGATGCCTTCTTCATCATCCTCAGCGCCACTATAACTCTCATCAATAGTATCACTCTGGTAATCCTCCTCGTCATGTATGAATGTCTTGATAAAGTTACAATGTTCGAACAAGCTAAGTAAGCCTTTGTTGCTTTCGACCACCTCCCACGGTACTCTAGGCTCCATCAACTGTTGTAGTTCATGATTATAAGGAACAAGGTCTGTATCGTGTGCTAGCATCCATCCAATTTGACCATCGGCTGATTCCGTCAGTGTCCATACATGTAGTTGGAATTTGTCGAGCGCCACATAGCGGACTCCTTTGTCGTAGTTCACTAAGATGGACCTATCGAGCAGTTCATAAAGACCAAGGCATTTGTCATCATCGTAGGCTTTTCCCGGCAGTTGTGCCATGTCGTACACCCCATTCGAGTTGCGAAGGATCATAATGATGTTGTTGCAGCAATGTACATAGAGCGACCCTCGCCAGTACTCAGCTGACTTCCATATCCTCACACGTCTATGGTGTGGTGCAGTCACCATGTCATAGAGGGCCCCAGGGGCACAACGCCCTGGCACAAACTCCCGACTCGACCATTGATTGGTTTGTGACGAGAAGACCAATATAGAAATCACCTTATCTTGCTCAGCGGCCCTTGGCAGGGCATGCATCTCTTGTTGCTCGGCCAATGTATCAAACTCATCTTGGTCTTCTTCGGATAGTTGCTCTTCTTCCAACAATTTGGATGGGTTTGACATCCAAGTCTGTGGTTTGACATCTTTCACTTCCTTGTGTGGTTGGTTATTTTCTTGGGCGCCTTGGGGAAGGAGGAATACCTTATAGTGAGGCGACACGGCCGGGTCAAAGGCGAGGAACATAAATTTGCGGTACCACCACCGATCCTCCTCCGACGGTACTAGCAACTCAGCGCCCCGTACCGTCGCCGGATTACAGACGTAATAATGGAAGTCGTGCTCAAGGAGAAGGAGGCCGTTGCAATAGTGGAGCACCGAGAACTTGTCATGCTGAAAGAGAGGGCGCCAAAAGACGGGCCCGTCATGAGTTCCTTGTGGCGGCCCTGAGCATGGCTCCGATGGCGCGAAGAAGCAGGATCTGGCGTCGCATCCATAGCTGTTGGTGAAGATGCCGGGGAAGGATCCCCTAGGGAAGAAGTGGGGGAAGAGGAGCTTGTGGTCATCAACGGCAGCACGCCACGCACGGCAGACACGCCTGGACTCGAGAAGGGCGCGGCAGGGTAGCTGGCGGAGAATTTGGAGGAGCACGTCATAGGGGAAGCACAGGCCGTCGCCATCGCCGTCCACGTCCATCTCGTCGGCCGGCGAAGGCGGCGATCGATCGAAGGATAGATGCCGAGCAACGAAGGCGAGTACATGATCGAGTTGTACTGCTAGCTAGGTGCTATGGTCCTTGTACGTGGGCTGTGTGTGAGTGGGCCAGTATGGGCCGGTGTGTGCGTGTGTACTGTGGGGTTGCACAGTTAAGTAGCTGCTAGGTAGCTGTGTGAGGCATTGTTGGTTGACTGAACAAACCTTATCTTCTCCTTCCTCTGAATCAAGTCTTCCTCCTCGGCTCTTTCTTCCTCTCCACGTCTCTGTGTTGTGAGTTCAACGATTCCATACCCCGGCCATGGCATTTGTTGGCATTTTATAAGTAGCTTATAAGGTGCATTTCATTTGAGAGAAAGGTGGATATGTCGGAGATATCCACATTCACATGGTTGGCGATATCTATTTTTCTTTTGGTCGATTGTTTTAGAAGTGGTCGGCGTCTATGAAAGGATCGATATAGTTGACTGGGGGGGGGGGGGTGAATAGGCAACTAACAACTTTTAGCTTTTCTTTACCAAATTAAACTTTGCATCAAAATAGGTTGTCTAGATATGCAACTAGGTCAGCAACCTATATGATGCAGCAACAACAACCACAAAAGCAAGCAAGGGATACAACTAAATATAAGCTTGCACAAGTAAATGTAAGAGATAACCAAAAGTGGAGCCGGTGGAGACGAGGGTGTGTTACCAAAGTTCCTTCCCTTTGAGAGGAAGTACGTCTCTGTTGGAGCGGTGTGGAGGCACAATGCTCCCCAAGAAGCCACTAGGCCACCGTATTCTCCTCATGCCCTCATACAATGCAAGATGTCGTGATTCCAATATTAGTGCCCTTGGAGGCGGCGACCGAACCTTTACAAACAAGGTTGGGGCAATCTCCACAACTTAATTGGAGGCTCCCAACGATACCACGGAGCTTCACCACAATGGAATGTGGCTCCGCGGTGACCTCAACCGTCTAGGATGCTCAAACACCCAAAAGTAACAAGATCCGCAAGGGATTAGTGGGGGGAATCAAATTTCTCTTGATGGAAGTGTGGATCTGGGCCTTCTCAACCAATCCCTAAAGAATCAACAAGTTTGATTGGCTAGGAAGAGAGATCGGGCGAAAATGAGCTTTGGAGCAACAATGGAGCTTGAGGAAAAAGAGGTAGGTCGGCTTGGAGAAGAAGGCCTCCTTTTATAGCGGGGGAATCAATCCAATCGTTACCCCCCTCTTCAGCCCGCACAGAGCGGTACTACTGCTCAGTGGGGTGGTTCTACCGCTGGTAGCAGCGGTACTACCCGACCCCCAGCGACACTACCGCGGTGACTGAGAGTAGAGCCAACAGAGGAGGAACGAAAGAGAGAAGGGGTGTTTGGGCGGCACTAGTAGCGGTGGTAGCCGCGGTACTACCGCTCAAGGGCGGTACTACCGCTGCTACTGCTGCTACTAGTGCCGCTCAACCCGACATGAGGAGTGCACCCTTGAATCGAGGCGGTAGCAGTGCCAACCTAGGACAGTACTGCCGCCGATGCACCACCGTTGTACTACCGCTGCAGAACAGCGGTACTGCCGCTTGAGGTCCATGGGGGTACTACCGCTCTGGCGGCGGTACTACCACGAGCAACTCACAACCTCCACTTTCGATGAAACGACAAACTCCAAGGAGGGGAAAGGAGCTGGGGGTGCAAAGAACAAGTGTACGTGTTTATTCCACCCTAGCCTTTCCAATGCGGACGCCCTCTTAGTAGTACGGTGTCTCCTACGACTCAAGTCCACCAAAACCGAAATGAAAGAGACTACACCGTCTTCTCATAAAGCTCTGAGGGAAAAGAATCGTCTCATGCCAATGAATGAATCTTTGAAATACTCAACACACACAATTAGTCCGCAAAAGCATTGTCATCAATCACGAAAACTACTTAGAGAGAGATATGCCCTAACAATCTTCCCCTTTTTGGTGGATTAATGACAACACGGGGTTTGCACAAAGTAATGACATGAGAGAAGGCGAATCCCACAACTACAAAATATAGACAGGCTCCCCCTAGATGTGTGCACTTAATTAGATGTGACTTTGGATTGCAAAGTACACACATTAGGATCAACACTCCCCCTATATTTTATAGTCTGACAACATTTGCATCAAAGATAAGACATATAATAGCTAGGATGCAATAGAGTGGCAAGTGAGCAAAGTAGACATATGAGATAAGCATGAGCTCACAAACTACTAAAGTACTTGACATACAAAGATAATATTAGGGTAGCATATGTCTCACACCATATGATAGGGTACCAGGTCTCACGAGCACAAACCAAACCAAAGCAAAAGACGAAAAGAGAGAGTTTGCGAGAGAGAGAAAGACAAGGCAAATAAGACACTCGCAACTCGACAAATCCCTAAACTCTCTCCCCCTTTGGCATCGAGACACCAAAAAGGGCAAAGAGTGCTGCTACGGCCACAGGTGATAGCAAACTGAAGATCTCCACCATCACATCCCCGCGTGATCGTCCGCTCCTCCGTCATCGACATGATTACTTTCTACACACTTTTCCCTACCCAATAGTATTTTTCTGCAGTGGAGGCATCTAACTTGTTTTGTTTAAAACCGATCCTGTAGATCGCTGCGAGGCAATTGAGGAGGCCGTATTGGAGGTACTGCCATCAACCACACACAGATGGTGTGGCAGGTCCTTCGCAAGGCAAAAGAGTACCTCGGTCCTCACTACACCAAAACAAGTAGCTTCCGAGTGGAGCTCCACAGATTTCTGAATGACATGCTGACGACTGATGAGTTTGAGAGATCATGGGGGATGCTGCTAGAAAAGCATGGATTGGAGAACCACCCATTTCTGATGGAGATCTATGAAGTGCGGCACAAGTGGGTTAAGGCATACCTAAGTGACACATTCTGTGCTACACCGACTAGCACACAAAAGAGCGAGAGCGCAAAACACTTTCTGAAACAACATGTTCCACGGGATTGCTCAATGGAGCTTTTCGTCCAACAGTACATGGAATTGCGGTCCGTTCAAGAACCAGACTGGGGGTTCCAGGAGAAGAGGACTACTACAGTAAGCTTAACTTCATGAGATCAAAGTATTTTCTTCATGATGTGGTGGGACTAAGCTAGGATGAATTGTTGTTTTCATGCAGGATGAGATTGTCCTGAGAACAAATCTGCCGATCGAAAAGCATGCCAGCGAGGTGTACACAAGACCGGTGTACGAACTGTTTGTGCAGACCATACACAAATCTGAACCTTACGTGGTGGAGGCAGTCATCCCCAACCTGAGGTACCGTACATAGCACGGCATCCTGGCAATGAAACAAGGGAGAAATGGTCTAGGGTGGAATATGAGGTCAATGTTAGAGAAGACGGCGAAGTGTTCACGTGCGTATGCAAGCAGTTTGAGCATACGGGGGTGCTCTGCTGCCATGCCGTCAAGGTAACAGTTATCTACCAATACTATCTTCCATCCATTGGTACTGCAGTATTCTCTTGCTCCTATCTTTATCTGCCACATGCTGCATACACCCTTCAACACCTTCATGCTTCGAATTTTGTCAGGTGATGATCCACCTGGGCATGTGTGAGATACCAAGGCTACACGTCATGCCACGCTGGACAACCAAGCCGCTGCAGTGCCAGATGCACTGCCGCGGTGAACCACAACAGGAAACGTGCCAGCAATGCAGGCACTCCGTGCTGCATGATAAGCTCTTCGGCCTAGCGCGCCGCGCCTGTGAGGATGAACGGTACTATGAGGTTCTCATGAGCGGCCTTGACAGAATGGGTCGAGGCATGGCCGAGGTGGAGGCAGTACCCTGCCGCCGCGCCAGGCCGGCATCACGGAAGTCACGGAGGAGGAAGCGTTGATTGCTTACTCCTGGATATCGTCCGAGGCCTCTGAGATGCTTGGCAGGGTGTGGAAGGAGGCCAAACCAGGGTGCTCGCACAGCTTGTTCAGACATGGCAACTAGACTTGTTCCTTTTGCTTTTTATCTCGTGTGTGTGCGCGCGCGTGTGTGGGTGTGGGGGTGGGTGCATTCGTGCGTGGGCGCGTGCGCGTGCACCTCTGAATGACTGAACCTGACTGCGCTTGAATGAAGTAGGGCAAACCAGTTTTTTGCATGTTCTCCAATGGCCTGGCACCATGGTTGGTTTCCAAGGGGACCTCGCCCTTTGTGTCCGTCGTGACACCTCCTGAAACCGCCAAACAAAACAGATTGCATAGAAACATTCAGTTTCGTACTGTAATATCTACTACAGCACATCCTTTTGAAGGAATATGCTCAGGTTCAGAGTTTCTAATGGAACACAGAGCAGGTGCTGACTTACAGCTTCCTTCTCTGAACCTTCTTCAGTTAACTGAACCCCTTCTTCAGGAACATATGCTTCATCGTCAGACACTTGTTCTGGAAGCACCATGACGGACGGTAACATTATCGTAGAAGGGAGACATGAAGAATCATAGATAGTTAGCTACCTTCGCATCCAGGACCTTAACCGTATCGATCAAGTCGCGGATGGATTGATAATGTGAGCTGCGTGCTTTTGCTGCTGCTACTGTTATTTTCTTGTCTATTTACGATGGAGCCTCTTTTTATCACGGTTCTCTATTTGAGATACGCTATATTCATTCAGTTAAGGAGCATCATAATGTGCGTTAGCGTGTATGCATGTGAATGGATTCTGTGGTAACAGAGGTTTAACAAATGGTTTTGAGTATTTCTCGCTTCAACGCCATGTCATTCGTCGAGCTTCCCCTCTCCGACCGCTTGTTCACTTGGACGAACCGGCGTACGCCGCCGACCCTCGCCCGCCTCGACCGGGCGTTCTTCAACGCTGGCTGGGACGCCACCCTCCCGAACTCCACTCTTGCCTCCCGCCCTCGTTGTAAAAGTGTTTTGGAAAGCGTAGAACCCTTTGTCTCGGGCCGCATGTATATATTGGACAAAGCCTTGGCATGCAAGTTTACAGGAGGAGATCGACCAGATGAGATCGACCAGATCGGTCGTTACAGGGAGATCGAGAAGCAGAAGAAAGGATAGAACAGAATATAGAATTTAAACAAACTCTATCCCTATACAACTTCTACTATACGTATATTCCAACACTCCCCCTCAATCTAAACCTCAAGGAGCTTTGCCAAAGTTAAGATTGTACTTGAAATCATTCAACCTTCTTTCAGTAAGAGGTTTTGTTAAACCATCTGTGAGTTGATCTCCTGTGGGAATAAACCGAATCTCCAGAAGCTTTCGAACTACTCTTTCTCTGACAAAATGGAAATCAACTTCAATGTGTTTTGTTCGTGCATGAAAAACAGGATTTGCTGAGAGATACGTTGCACCAATATTATCACACCATAATCTCGCAGCCTGTGGAGCCTTAACTCCAAGCTCATAAAGTGCCAAGTCTTATTTTTCATAAGTGCATTATATTCACTATCCATAGCTTCCTTCCAATTCTTATTAGCAAGAGCATCATCCAAATTTAGTGGTTCACCGGTGGTGGTAAGAAATGCACGTTTGATTTTGTCATACCTTATTGTACCATCGTTGTACTGTTTTTCCTTGACAATACCTGACCGAGACCGTGTTTGCCGAGGAGAAGATGTAGGCAGCACAGGAGTAGTTGCTGCCACAGAAGATCCAACCGTCACGTGATCCGAGGGGGATCCATGCAACAGACCAGCCGGCTCAGGCTCCTGATCCGAGGCGAATCTGCACAGCGCATGCAACGAATCTGCACAGCGCATGCAACGAATCAGCGCGCGTTGAGTCCGCCGCCGCGGGCCCACGCCCGGATGGCATGGGTTCCGACCCGCACCCACGGTCGGTCGCTGTGGGAACCCGTGCAGGAGCCGCGTCATCCGATTCGCTCCCCCCTGCACATGGGTTGTCAGCGTGGTGGGACACGGCAGGTGACGGCACGGTGGGATTGGTGCGAGGCGACGCCGTGGGACATGTGGGCGCCACCCAGTCAGCGCGGTCGGCCACCAGCCCAGATGAGGCCAGGCGCATGGGAGAATCCGCCTGGGATCGTGCGCCGCCAGGTGCGGCAGGCTGGGCGGGCGAATCAGCCTCGGATCGCCCGCTGTCAGCCGGATCTGCCGCGGCTTCCGTGCGCATCCTGTCTTTTTCTTCATACATAAAATGACAGGGTAAATTTGCAAAAATAGCATCAACAGAATCAGAATTGTCATGGTATTTTTGCATACGATCGCGTTCATTTAATTCCCCCCCACTATCAGGTAATGTTGTGGGATCAGAGAGAAGGGCAATCTCTGCACGAAGCAAGGCGCCCGCATTTGGATGCAATTTGGAAAACGGAAAGAGTGTCTCATCAAAAATAACATCACGAGAAATATAGATGCATCCGGTAGAGATCTCAAGGCACTTATAACCTTTATGAAGATTACTATAGCCAAGAAAAACACACTGTGTGGATCTAAACTCAAGTTTATGACGATTGTAGGGACGCAAATTTGGGTAACAAGCACACCCAAATATCTTGAGATAGTTGTAATCAGGTTTTTGATGATAGAGACGCTCTAAAGGAGTAGTGTTTCCAATAACTTTGCTAGGGAGCCTATTGATAAGATAGGTGGCAGTGATGAAAGTTTCATCCCAATACTTGAGGGGCATAGAAGCATGAGCTAACATAGAAAGACCAACTTCAACAATGTGTCGATGTTTACGCTCAGCAGAGCCATTCTGTTGATGAGCATGAGGGCAAGATACATGATGGGCAATCCCAATGCTACGGAAAAAAGAGTGGAGTTTCTCATACTCCCCTCCCCAGTCACTTTGGACAGCGAGGATTTTTCTATCAAATTGGCGCTAAACAAGTGTATGAAATTCTTGGAAAATAGAGAAAACCTAAGATTTGTATCGAAGCAAATAAATCCAAGTGAACTTGCTATAATCATCGATAAAACTGACATAATATTTTTTTCGACCAAAAGAATCTCGGGCATAGCCCCATACATCACTGAAAATAAGTTCTAACGGAGCATGAGACACACTAGTTGACTTGGGATAAGGAAGCTGATGGCTTTTGGCACATTGACAAGCTTCACAGACAGACTCACAAACTGGACTAGGAGACAAAGAAAGTTTGTCTTTATTGACTATTTGTTTGACAATGAGCGAAGATGGATGCCCTAATCGTTGATGCCACCGTGCCAAAGAGGGCTTGATGACGGAGTAGACGTGACGACGCTTGCGACCTAGTGCTCCGGATGGAATGGGGTAGATCCCTCCAACGCATCTACCGTGATGAAGTAGTTCCCTCGTTGCCCGATCCTTGATGAAAAAATAACGAGGGTGAGTTTCAAAGAAAACATTATTGTCGGTGGCTAGTCGAGACATGGATGCAAGATTTTTGTCAGCTTGAGGGACATGAAGCACATCTCTAAGAACAAGATTGCGTTTAAGTGTAGGGGAATTAGTAGAACTTTGACCGATATGAAAAATATCCATACCTCCACCACTAGCGGTGTGAATCTGATCGGCGCCATGGTAGCGCTCGCGGAGAGCAAGTTGCTCGAGCTCGTTTGTCACATGGTCCGTAGCGTCGGAGTTGATGTACCAGACGCCGTCTCCACCCTGCTCACGCATGGCAGTAGCAACGTGGCGATCCGAGGGCACAAAGTCCTCGTCGTAGCGATGCCAGCAGTCAATCACCTCGTGGCCAGACTTTTTGCAGAGTTGGCATCGAGGGCGCGGGCGGGAAGGAGGGCCGCGGCCATTGTTGTTGTTGAAGCCGCCGTTGTTGCCGCTGTTGTTGTAGCCGCCCCCGCCATGGGGGCCAGAGCCCCCACCAGAGCGTGCGCCATCGCCAGGAGAGGTGCCGCATCCGCGCCCACCGCCGCGCTGCCCCTGGTGACCGCGGCCACGGCCGCGGCCACGAGAGGCGGAGTTGACGGAGGATTGCCGAAGATCGCTGCCATGGAGGAGGGTGAGGCGGGCATCAAAACTGAGCAGCTGGCTGTAGAGTTCTTGGACGGTGATGGGTTCCACCCTGGCGGCAAGTGCAGAAACCACCGAGTTGTACTCCATGTCCAAGCCGGCAAGGATTTTGGAGACAATCTCCGGATCAGAGAGGGCCGCAGCCGTGCTTGCGACCTCATCAGTGAGACTTTTGATCTTACCAAGATAATCAGCCATGGACATGTTACCTTTCTTGAGGTTGGTGAGCTCGATGCGAGTGTTTATCGCTTGGGCTTGACTTTGTGCAGCAAACATGGCGTGGATGGTGCGCCACACCTCGGCCGACATCTGGAGCGTGGCGACCTGAGCAAGAATCTCCCGGGAAAGTGAAACCATTAAGTATCCTTGGAGTTGTTGCTGCTGTGCATACCAGAGGGATCTCGCAAAGTTGACGACTTGTTCTTCTTTGCCTTCCGTGGTGATGGTGAGGGTGGTCGGTGGTGGCGGGTTCATCGCGTCGAGGTGGTGCTCCATCTGGGCGCCTCTGATCTGCGGGAGCACAATGGCCTTCCAGAGCAAGAAGTTGCTCCGCGTAAGCTTCTCCTGTGGTGGCGATCCGAGAGAGGTGGTGTTGTGGGTGGAGGAGGAAGATGATGCAAAGGTGGAGGATGAGGTGGTGGTGAGCGCACCCATGGTGCTTGGAGTCATGACTGCGGTGGTGGTGGACATAGTCTCAGTCGCGAAGGTAGCTAGATGCAATCTCTCTCAATTGGATGAGGAAGAGGCTCTGTTACCATGTAAAAGTGTTTTGGGAAGCGTAGAACCCTTTATCTCGGGCCGCATGCATATATTGGGCAAAGCCTTGGCATACAAGTTTACAGGAGGAGATCGACCAGATGAGATCGACCAGATAGTTCGTTATAGGGAGATCGAGAAGCAGAAGAAAAGATAGAACAGAATACATAATTTAAACAAACTCTATCCCTATACAACTTCTACTATACATATATTCCAACACTCGTGTCACGTCTGACCACTTCCCGTTGGACCACAATTACCAACCAATACGGCAATAAAATGGACAATAGGGTAGTTTAGCTGATGGAAGCGCATCCACGTAGCATGGGCGGTAAGGGAATCCGGCGTGGACGCCATAAGTAAAATGGCCATCTGCGAGCTGCGGTCCTAGATATTGCATCCTCGAGGTCTTGAAATGGTATGCCACAACTTGGCGGTCGTCATACACATGGTGCAGGAGCACGACGTCCTTATGGGGATGTAATCCCAAGATCCTGTAGTCCCCATGTTCCCAGCCCTCGGCACTTTCATCTGGGTCAAAGAAATTGTCCTCGTCCGAGTCCCAGGAGTACTCAAAGTCTTCTTCGCTCATGGATTCATCTTCTTCATCGAGGTCGATGGGAAATTCCTCCAACGAGTGCCCATGGCCCTCTTTGCTTTTGAATTCATCATCTTCATCTTCATGTGCATCTCCTCTATCACCATGACAACCATCATTATCAGCAGCATCGGTTGTGCCATTTTTTTCTTCATCTTCATCATCATGGATGCCTTTTTCTTCATCGTGGCCGTCATGGATGCTTTCTTCATTGCCCTCATCGTCGCCATCATTTTGGCCACCCCCCTCAGGTTCGAACAAGCTTAATGCATGCATGTTTCCAAATGCCTTCCACCGTACTGTAGGATCCCAATGGTGCCATATTTTAAGATACGAACCAAGGTCGGCCTCATGTGCTAGCATCCACCCCACCTGGCAATCAGCTGATTCTGTTAGTGTCCATACTTGTAGTTGGAATCTGTTGAGCGCCACATAGTGAACTCCTCTCTCGTAGCTCGCTAAGACGGACGTGTGGGGCATCTTAGAACCTATATATTGCTTTTCAACGTAAGCTTTCCCCGGCAGCTGAGCCATGTCGTACACCCCATCTGAGTTGTGCAAGATCATAATGATGTTGTTCCAGCAATGGACATGGAGCGACCCCTGCCAGTACTCAGCCGACTTCCATACCCGCTCATGCATAAGGTGTGGCGCAGTCACCATGTCATACAGATGCCCAGGAGCGCAACGCCTCGGTACAAACTCCCGGCTCGCCCATTGACCGGTGGATGAAGAGAACACCAACACAGGAATCACCTTATCCTTTGGCGCGTTGGCCCCTCTCACATTAAAGCCTGTATATTCTTGAATCTTTTCAGGGAGGTTGAATACCTCATGGTGCGGCGACACAGCCGGGTCGAAGGCGAGAAACATGCCCTTTCTGAACAGCCACGACCCCTTGTTCGACGGCTGTGGTGGCAGGGGAGCCAATCGTGCCGTCGCCGGGTTGCAGACGAAATAAGAGCCGCCCTTCTTGAATAGGAGGAGGCCGTTGCAGTGATGGACCACTGAGGCCCAGCCGTGCCGAACCAGAGGAAGTCGGAAAACAGGACAGCCACGAGCTTCACGACGGCGTTCCGAACGCGCCGGCAACGATGGGGCGAAAAAGGATGATTTATAGTGGCAATTGAAGTTTCTTGTGAAGATCCCCGGGAAGGAGCCCCGAGGGAAGAAGTGAGGGAAGAGGAGGTTGTGGCCGTCGACGATAGCACGCCATGCGCGGCAGACACGCCGAGACCGGACGAGCGGGCGGCAGGGGAGTCGGCGGAGGATTTGGACGAGCACGTCATAGGGGAAGTAGATGCCGTTGCCGTTGCCGTCGCCGTCGCCGTCGGCTCCGTCCATTGGGGCTGGCGGCGATCGACTCGGGGGAAGGCGCGGATGGAGTGGAGGGGTCGATGGGGAGCGAGGAAAACAGAGGCTTAGGTGGCGGCGATCGATAAGTTGTGGTGGCTATCTAGATGGAATCCGTACGTAGTCGATCGAGTCTAGGTCCAATCGTCCATTGATCGATCTGGAGTCTGAGCCGGAGCCGCGTAACGTGTTCAACTCAACATCCGGTGAGAACTTCTACTCTCGTCTCGTTTGCACTCCGTAGGTGCGTTCTTTTATTTCATGATGATGAATATAAATGCAATCACAACTAACCAAAACGTCCCTTCAATATACTTATTTTGGAAAAACTGACAAAGTGTTTATTCTGTTACACAGTCAACAACCAATTAACTGACGGAAGTGGCATATGTATGCATGGTGCAAAATTTCAGTGACATATTTGGGAGATAGGGAAATTCCGAAAGGCATATGAGGATACAGGAAAAAAAAATTCAATGACATATATGGAATTCATCCCAATATTAAGCAGGGAATAATGAGACTAGCACATCGTACCTTGCTAGCCAGACAGGCAGACTCTGCGTTACACAGTCAACAACCAATCAACTAATCTGAATGTTTCTGTGTAGTTTGTTTTGTTTTACATGGTAATGTTCAACATCAATGCACATAGTATCATCTAGTTTCATGAGTAGTTACGACTGTCACAGTTTATTGCTGAAGTATTATGATTTTTGGCAAGGTGACCATGCTATCATGCTATGCCAACCATGATATGATGCATGCAAACCGGAGGGTAGTTTAGTTGTCGGAAGTGCATGAATGTAGCATGGGCGGTAAGGAAACGCGGCGTCGATGCCATGAGCTTGTTGGCAAGGTGATCTAGCGAGCATCCATCCTAGATACTGCGTTCTCGAGGTGCCAAGATGATATGCCACAACGCCTTCATTGTTTCGGAGAAGCACCACTTCCTTGTGCGGATGTAGTCCTATAATCCTGTAGCTCCCATACTCCCCGTCCCCAAAGTGTGCGGCACTTTCATTCAGGTCAACGAAGTTGTCCTCATCAGAGTCCCAAGAGTATTTGAAACCCTCGTTGCTTTTGAGTTTGCCTTCTTCATCTTCACCTTCGGGTGTATCTTCACCAGGATCATCACCGTCACCATCATTGGTTGTGCCATGAAACTCATCCACCTCATGGATGCATTCTTCATCATCCTTAGTGCTGCTACCACTATCATCAATAGTGTCAGTTTGTTCATGCTCCTCCTCATCTATTAATTCCTTATAGTTACAAGGTTCGAACAAGCTAAGTGAGGATTTGTTCCTTTCGACCGCCTCCCATGGCACGCTAGGCTCCTTCACCCATTGCACTTCATGATTATAAGGACTAAGGTCGGCCTTGTGTTCTAGCATCCACCCAATTTGGCCGGCAGTTGATTCTGTAAGTGTCCATACATGTAGTTGGAATTTGTCAAGCGCCACATAGCGAACTCCTCCATCGTGGCTCGCTAAGATGGACCTGTCAGATAGCTCATAAAGACCAAGATATTTGTCATCATCGTAGGCTTTCCCCGGCAGTTGTGCCATGTCGTACACCCCATTCGAGTTGCAGAGGATCATAATGATGTTGTTCCAACAATGTACATAGAGCGACCCTTGCCAGTACTCAGCTGACTTCCATATCCGCACACACCTAGGGTGTGGCGGAGTCACCGTGTCATAGAGGGGCCCAGGGGCACAACGCCCTGGCACAAACTCACGGCTCGCCCATTGATTGGTTTGTGACGAGAATACCAATATAGAAATCACCTTATCTTGCTCATCGGCCCCTGGCACATAATACGATGAGTCCGAGCCGCAGCCGCGTAACTCAACATCCAATCAAACTTTTTTTTTTCTGAATACTATCATAATACGATGCTTCCAACATGTACGCTACCACAACTAATCAAAGTTGTTGGCCAATAAGCCACGGGACCGCGTCGGGTCCGTGGCAAGGGTGTGTGTGTGCGCGTGCGTGTAGTAGCCTGGAGTGTGCGTATGTGTGTGTGCACCCAGCGGGCGTGCATAGGTTTGGGTCAGGTGGTTGTGGGATCACGAGCTGGCCGATCGGGGCGCCGGCTGGGGAGGGAGCGCGTGGGTTGTGCCCAGCGTAGGCCCGGCTCTATATTGCCTCAGAGCCGATCGTTGTAACCTATCGTGTGGAGTTCAGTACGCGCTCGGGAAAAAGATCGCCGTTGTTGCGGCGGGGCGTACGTGCGCCGGACAATCCACCGTGTCCTCTGCGTTCTTCTTCTTCTTCTGACGTGCGAGCACAGCGAGAGAGAGAGAGAGAAAGAGAGAGAGAGAGAAGCGAGAGAAGCGAGAGAGAGCTAGGGCAAGGGATTCAACGCTGACATTTGGTATTAGAGCTACCGTTCGGAGCTGATGGCCGGCGGCCAAGGCCCTCGTTCCGCACGGCAGCGGTGGTGGCGCGTTATCACTGTCGGTCCCGCCGTTGACGCCGACCAACTACACCTCCTGGGCAATCAAGGTGGAGGCGATCCTTGATGGCCAGGGGCTATGGGCGTGGTTGCGTCGGCGGATGGTGCGGCGATCGACGCCGGTAAGAGCAAGACGGCGCGGGCATTGTTGCCCAGCGCGCTGTCGGAGGAATTGTTAATGCAAGTGGCGACGAAGCCCACGGCGAAGGAGGTGTGGGACTCCCTCAAGGTGCGTTTAGTCGGCGTCCGATCGGGTGCGGACGGCGCGGCTCGCAACTCTCCACGGCGAGTTCGACCGCCTGCGGATGGAGGACGGCTACGAGCTCGACGCGTATGCCGGCAAGGTAAACGGCATGGCAGCGAGGTACGCGGTTCTCGGGGCAACACTCGACGACGCTGCCATGGTGAAGAAGCTGCTTGACACCGCGCCGGACCAGCTGTACACCTCGGTGGCCGGCATCGAACTGTTCTGCAACGTCGAGGAAATGCTCTTCGAGGAGGCACTCGGCTGTCTGAAGTCCTTCGAGGAGCGGACGCGTCGGCGCACGCACTCTGGCGAGCGGGCAGGCGAGCAGCTCATGCTCACCGCGGCTCAGTGGGCGGCGCGACGGCGACAGTAGGGCAGGGCGGCTTCGACGACCACGACGATGATGACGGCCAACACGACACTGGGCGGCGGAGGGAAACGACGCGGCCGCTGAGCAGCACAGCCATTTCAAGCGGGGCTGCATGAAGCCGAGGAAGGGCGGGCGGCTGAACAGGCACTCCTCGCCAACGTCGACATCGAAGCGCCAGCACTACTCTAGGCCGTGGCTTAGGGGGTGAGTGTTGGCCAATAAGCCAGGGTGACCTTGTTGGGTGCGTGTGCGCACGCCCAGCGCGCCGGGTGCGGACCCGACCGGACCGCGTCGGGTCCGTGACAAGGAGGTACGTGTGTGTAGTAGCCTGGAGTGTGCGTATGTGTGTGTGCACCCAGCGGGCGTGCGTAGGTTTAGGTCAGGTGGTTGTGGGATCGCGAGGTGGGCGTGATCGCTGCGGGCTCGCCGCGAGCCGTGCGCGTGATGTCCGCGAGAGGAGCGGGCCGATCGGGACGCCGGCTGTGGAGGGAGCGTGTGGGTCGTGCCCAACGCAGGCCCGGTTATATATTGCCTCGAGCCGATCGATGTAACCTGTGGTGTGGAGTCGAGTACGAGCTTGGGAAAAAGATCTCCTTTGTTGCGGCGGGACGTACGTGCGCCGGAAAATCCACCTTGTCCTCTAGGTTCTTCTTCTTCTTCTTCTTCTGTCCTGCGAGCTCAGCAAAAGAGAGAGAGCCAAGCGAGAGAGAAAGAGCTAGGGCAAGGGGTTCGGCGCCGACAAAAGTGTTCGTAATATTAACCAGGGAAATGATGCAAGCGCATCATACTTTGCTAGCCAGACTGACAGAGAGACTGCGTTGTGCTCCTCGATCGGCCCCCGGTGGCACGGCAAGACCAACGTGAACGCGGCTGATTCTGGCCTGGTTGAGCTCGGCAGCCGGCAACCTCATTCGGCTGGGTTCACCAGCGACTTGAACCCACAAGTAACCCGGTACTCCCTGACCAATGGCCTCCATGGTAGTGGGTTCATGACTTCAGGCTCCATCGGAATTGAGTAAAGAATAACTTCGAAGATGCCGCAACACTGGCGGCAGATGAGATCTCAGATTCTCAGTACAGTCTCCAGGCGGATGATGCTTTGTAACTAGATAAGTTGTTTCCAGACATGATGTTTGGTTGCGGGTTAATCTATAATTGTTTGCAAGCTCTAGAGCTAGTGCAAGCCAAATGAAAAACAAGAGGGAAAAGGTAATCAGGAGAAGAGCAAAAAACAAATGGCAGGGCAGGCTCCTAATGTACAGAATGACACTACCAATGCTCCATCTTAGGAGCGGGAGGGCAGGTGAAAGTTGAAGGAAAATAATCAGAGTATTGGGAGGATGCATGTCTCAACGTTTGAAGCTTCTTGCTATTGGAGCCAATTCACAGATGGGGGAAGAGAGTATATATTAGGACAATGATCATGAAGTATAGTGGGAGAAAAAAAAATAGCAGATCAAAATGAGAGCCTTAATTTGGAACATTTGTAGTTTTTGATGACATCCGGTCCACCATTGCCCTGTCAATGAGTCAATCTATGCCCTGATGCATGGGATCGATACAGAATAATTTGATTGATCTGCACACTCTGTCAAATGTCAACCAACTCCATTTACGCTCCATACTACTGTTGAATATACGCATGGCAAATAAATTGGAACATACTGATTATGTGGTTGTATGCAAAGGGGATAAATTCCGCTGTAAAAGAGAGGATATAAATCCATGGAAAATTTAGTCATAACTATATATTATCTAAATCCTTGTATCCTCTCACAAGCATGCATACATCTATTTGTTTTCATATGCATCCAGCTGATAAACAAGCAAACTAGTAAAAAAGTAAAACTATTTCCCTCTGACTGACTCGATCGGTCTAGCTCCTGATCAACCACAGCACAGTTGCGACGTATGATGTGTTCAATCTTATCTTTATCGCACTCGTTCTTCCTTCCAAAGAGTTACACACCACAGATCACCAGCCATGATAGGGCAGTTTAGATGTTGGCTGGAAGCGCATCGACATAGCATGGGCGGTATGGGAACGTGGCATCGGCGCCATGGGAGTGTGAGTAAGGGTATTTCACAAGGTGTCATCCTAAACATTGCATCAGCGCCATGGGAGTGCGAGTGAGGGTATTAAGAACATCTGCTCTATCTTCATCCACTCGTTCTTCCTTCCACTCGAGAGTTACATGTAATGGATCCCTAACCATGATAACGTGCATGCAAACTGGAGAGTAGTTTATTCGCGGGAAGTGCATCAAATTAGCATGGACGGTAAGGGAACGCAGCGTCGATGCCATAACCATTTTGGTGAGGGGATCTATTGAGCCGCCATCCCAGATATTGCATCCTCGAGGTCCTAAGATGGTATGCCACAGCGCCGCCGTAGGTTTTGAAGAACACCACATCCTTGTGCGGATGTAATCCTATGATCTTGTATGTACCATACTCCTTGTCCCCGAGGTGTTCATCACTTTCACGAGGGTCAATGAAGTTGTCCTCATCAGAGTCCCAAGAGTATTCGAAATCCTCTTCGCTTCTGATTTCGCCTTCTTCATCTTCATCTACGTGTGCATCTTCATCATGACTATCACCATCACAATCATCGATTGTGCCATCGAGCTCATCCACCTCATGGATGCCTTCTTCATCATCCTCAGCGCCACTATAACTCTCATCAATAGTATCACTCTGGTAATCCTCCTCGTCATGTATGAATGTCTTGATAAAGTTACAATGTTCGAACAAGCTAAGTAAGCCTTTGTTGCTTTCGACCACCTCCCACGGTACTCTAGGCTCCATCAACTGTTGTAGTTCATGATTATAAGGAACAAGGTCTGTATCGTGTGCTAGCATCCATCCAATTTGACCATCGGCTGATTCCGTCAGTGTCCATACATGTAGTTGGAATTTGTCGAGCGCCACATAGCGGACTCCTTTGTCGTAGTTCACTAAGATGGACCTATCGAGCAGTTCATAAAGACCAAGGCATTTGTCATCATCGTAGGCTTTTCCCGGCAGTTGTGCCATGTCGTACACCCCATTCGAGTTGCGAAGGATCATAATGATGTTGTTGCAGCAATGTACATAGAGCGACCCTCGCCAGTACTCAGCTGACTTCCATATCCTCACACGTCTATGGTGTGGTGCAGTCACCATGTCATAGAGGGCCCCAGGGGCACAACGCCCTGGCACAAACTCCCGACTCGACCATTGATTGGTTTGTGACGAGAAGACCAATATAGAAATCACCTTATCTTGCTCAGCGGCCCTTGGCAGGGCATGCATCTCTTGTTGCTCGGCCAATGTATCAAACTCATCTTGGTCTTCTTCGGATAGTTGCTCTTCTTCCAACAATTTGGATGGGTTTGACATCCAAGTCTGTGGTTTGACATCTTTCACTTCCTTGTGTGGTTGGTTATTTTCTTGGGCGCCTTGGGGAAGGAGGAATACCTTATAGTGAGGCGACACGGCCGGGTCAAAGGCGAGGAACATAAATTTGCGGTACCACCACCGATCCTCCTCCGACGGTACTAGCAACTCAGCGCCCCGTACCGTCGCCGGATTACAGACGTAATAATGGAAGTCGTGCTCAAGGAGAAGGAGGCCGTTGCAATAGTGGAGCACCGAGAACTTGTCATGCTGAAAGAGAGGGCGCCAAAAGACGGGCCCGTCATGAGTTCCTTGTGGCGGCCCTGAGCATGGCTCCGATGGCGCGAAGAAGCAGGATCTGGCGTCGCATCCATAGCTGTTGGTGAAGATGCCGGGGAAGGATCCCCTAGGGAAGAAGTGGGGGAAGAGGAGCTTGTGGTCATCAACGGCAGCACGCCACGCACGGCAGACACGCCTGGACTCGAGAAGGGCGCGGCAGGGTAGCTGGCGGAGAATTTGGAGGAGCACGTCATAGGGGAAGCACAGGCCGTCGCCATCGCCGTCCACGTCCATCTCGTCGGCCGGCGAAGGCGGCGATCGATCGAAGGATAGATGCCGAGCAACGAAGGCGAGTACATGATCGAGTTGTACTGCTAGCTAGGTGCTATGGTCCTTGTACGTGGGCTGTGTGTGAGTGGGCCAGTATGGGCCGGTGTGTGCGTGTGTACTGTGGGGTTGCACAGTTAAGTAGCTGCTAGGTAGCTGTGTGAGGCATTGTTGGTTGACTGAACAAACCTTATCTTCTCCTTCCTCTGAATCAAGTCTTCCTCCTCGGCTCTTTCTTCCTCTCCACGTCTCTGTGTTGTGAGTTCAACGATTCCATACCCCGGCCATGGCATTTGTTGGCATTTTATAAGTAGCTTATAAGGTGCATTTCATTTGAGAGAAAGGTGGATATGTCGGAGATATCCACATTCACATGGTTGGCGATATCTATTTTTCTTTTGGTCGATTGTTTTAGAAGTGGTCGGCGTCTATGAAAGGATCGATATAGTTGACTGGGGGGGGGGGTGAATAGGCAACTAACAACTTTTAGCTTTTCTTTACCAAATTAAACTTTGCATCAAAATAGGTTGTCTAGATATGCAACTAGGTCAGCAACCTATATGATGCAGCAACAACAACCACAAAAGCAAGCAAGGGATACAACTAAATATAAGCTTGCACAAGTAAATGTAAGAGATAACCAAAAGTGGAGCCGGTGGAGACGAGGGTGTGTTACCAAAGTTCCTTCCCTTTGAGAGGAAGTACGTCTCTGTTGGAGCGGTGTGGAGGCACAATGCTCCCCAAGAAGCCACTAGGCCACCGTATTCTCCTCATGCCCTCATACAATGCAAGATGTCGTGATTCCAATATTAGTGCCCTTGGAGGCGGCGACCGAACCTTTACAAACAAGGTTGGGGCAATCTCCACAACTTAATTGGAGGCTCCCAACGATACCACGGAGCTTCACCACAATGGAATGTGGCTCCGCGGTGACCTCAACCGTCTAGGATGCTCAAACACCCAAAAGTAACAAGATCCGCAAGGGATTAGTGGGGGGAATCAAATTTCTCTTGATGGAAGTGTGGATCTGGGCCTTCTCAACCAATCCCTAAAGAATCAACAAGTTTGATTGGCTAGGAAGAGAGATCGGGCGAAAATGAGCTTTGGAGCAACAATGGAGCTTGAGGAAAAAGAGGTAGGTCGGCTTGGAGAAGAAGGCCTCCTTTTATAGCGGGGGAATCAATCCAATCGTTACCCCCCTCTTCAGCCCGCACAGAGCGGTACTACTGCTCAGTGGGGTGGTTCTACCGCTGGTAGCAGCGGTACTACCCGACCCCCAGCGACACTACCGCGGTGACTGAGAGTAGAGCCAACAGAGGAGGAACGAAAGAGAGAAGGGGTGTTTGGGCGGCACTAGTAGCGGTGGTAGCCGCGGTACTACCGCTCAAGGGCGGTACTACCGCTGCTACTGCTGCTACTAGTGCCGCTCAACCCGACATGAGGAGTGCACCCTTGAATCGAGGCGGTAGCAGTGCCAACCTAGGACAGTACTGCCGCCGATGCACCACCGTTGTACTACCGCTGCAGAACAGCGGTACTGCCGCTTGAGGTCCATGGGGGTACTACCGCTCTGGCGGCGGTACTACCACGAGCAACTCACAACCTCCACTTTCGATGAAACGACAAACTCCAAGGAGGGGAAAGGAGCTGGGGGTGCAAAGAACAAGTGTACGTGTTTATTCCACCCTAGCCTTTCCAATGCGGACGCCCTCTTAGTAGTACGGTGTCTCCTACGACTCAAGTCCACCAAAACCGAAATGAAAGAGACTACACCGTCTTCTCATAAAGCTCTGAGGGAAAAGAATCGTCTCATGCCAATGAATGAATCTTTGAAATACTCAACACACACAATTAGTCCGCAAAAGCATTGTCATCAATCACGAAAACTACTTAGAGAGAGATATGCCCTAACAATCTTCCCCTTTTTGGTGGATTAATGACAACACGGGGTTTGCACAAAGTAATGACATGAGAGAAGGCGAATCCCACAACTACAAAATATAGACAGGCTCCCCCTAGATGTGTGCACTTAATTAGATGTGACTTTGGATTGCAAAGTACACACATTAGGATCAACACTCCCCCTATATTTTATAGTCTGACAACATTTGCATCAAAGATAAGACATATAATAGCTAGGATGCAATAGAGTGGCAAGTGAGCAAAGTAGACATATGAGATAAGCATGAGCTCACAAACTACTAAAGTACTTGACATACAAAGATAATATTAGGGTAGCATATGTCTCACACCATATGATAGGGTACCAGGTCTCACGAGCACAAACCAAACCAAAGCAAAAGACGAAAAGAGAGAGTTTGCGAGAGAGAGAAAGACAAGGCAAATAAGACACTCGCAACTCGACAAATCCCTAAACTCTCTCCCCCTTTGGCATCGAGACACCAAAAAGGGCAAAGAGTGCTGCTACGGCCACAGGTGATAGCAAACTGAAGATCTCCACCATCACATCCCCGCGTGATCGTCCGCTCCTCCGTCATCGACATGATTACTTTCTACACACTTTTCCCTACCCAATAGTATTTTTCTGCAGTGGAGGCATCTAACTTGTTTTGTTTAAAACCGATCCTGTAGATCGCTGCGAGGCAATTGAGGAGGCCGTATTGGAGGTACTGCCATCAACCACACACAGATGGTGTGGCAGGTCCTTCGCAAGGCAAAAGAGTACCTCGGTCCTCACTACACCAAAACAAGTAGCTTCCGAGTGGAGCTCCACAGATTTCTGAATGACATGCTGACGACTGATGAGTTTGAGAGATCATGGGGGATGCTGCTAGAAAAGCATGGATTGGAGAACCACCCATTTCTGATGGAGATCTATGAAGTGCGGCACAAGTGGGTTAAGGCATACCTAAGTGACACATTCTGTGCTACACCGACTAGCACACAAAAGAGCGAGAGCGCAAAACACTTTCTGAAACAACATGTTCCACGGGATTGCTCAATGGAGCTTTTCGTCCAACAGTACATGGAATTGCGGTCCGTTCAAGAACCAGACTGGGGGTTCCAGGAGAAGAGGACTACTACAGTAAGCTTAACTTCATGAGATCAAAGTATTTTCTTCATGATGTGGTGGGACTAAGCTAGGATGAATTGTTGTTTTCATGCAGGATGAGATTGTCCTGAGAACAAATCTGCCGATCGAAAAGCATGCCAGCGAGGTGTACACAAGACCGGTGTACGAACTGTTTGTGCAGACCATACACAAATCTGAACCTTACGTGGTGGAGGCAGTCATCCCCAACCTGAGGTACCGTACATAGCACGGCATCCTGGCAATGAAACAAGGGAGAAATGGTCTAGGGTGGAATATGAGGTCAATGTTAGAGAAGACGGCGAAGTGTTCACGTGCGTATGCAAGCAGTTTGAGCATACGGGGGTGCTCTGCTGCCATGCCGTCAAGGTAACAGTTATCTACCAATACTATCTTCCATCCATTGGTACTGCAGTATTCTCTTGCTCCTATCTTTATCTGCCACATGCTGCATACACCCTTCAACACCTTCATGCTTCGAATTTTGTCAGGTGATGATCCACCTGGGCATGTGTGAGATACCAAGGCTACACGTCATGCCACGCTGGACAACCAAGCCGCTGCAGTGCCAGATGCACTGCCGCGGTGAACCACAACAGGAAACGTGCCAGCAATGCAGGCACTCCGTGCTGCATGATAAGCTCTTCGGCCTAGCGCGCCGCGCCTGTGAGGATGAACGGTACTATGAGGTTCTCATGAGCGGCCTTGACAGAATGGGTCGAGGCATGGCCGAGGTGGAGGCAGTACCCTGCCGCCGCGCCAGGCCGGCATCACGGAAGTCACGGAGGAGGAAGCGTTGATTGCTTACTCCTGGATATCGTCCGAGGCCTCTGAGATGCTTGGCAGGGTGTGGAAGGAGGCCAAACCAGGGTGCTCGCACAGCTTGTTCAGACATGGCAACTAGACTTGTTCCTTTTGCTTTTTATCTCGTGTGTGTGCGCGCGCGTGTGTGGGTGTGGGGGTGGGTGCATTCGTGCGTGGGCGCGTGCGCGTGCACCTCTGAATGACTGAACCTGACTGCGCTTGAATGAAGTAGGGCAAACCAGTTTTTTGCATGTTCTCCAATGGCCTGGCACCATGGTTGGTTTCCAAGGGGACCTCGCCCTTTGTGTCCGTCGTGACACCTCCTGAAACCGCCAAACAAAACAGATTGCATAGAAACATTCAGTTTCGTACTGTAATATCTACTACAGCACATCCTTTTGAAGGAATATGCTCAGGTTCAGAGTTTCTAATGGAACACAGAGCAGGTGCTGACTTACAGCTTCCTTCTCTGAACCTTCTTCAGTTAACTGAACCCCTTCTTCAGGAACATATGCTTCATCGTCAGACACTTGTTCTGGAAGCACCATGACGGACGGTAACATTATCGTAGAAGGGAGACATGAAGAATCATAGATAGTTAGCTACCTTCGCATCCAGGACCTTAACCGTATCGATCAAGTCGCGGATGGATTGATAATGTGAGCTGCGTGCTTTTGCTGCTGCTACTGTTATTTTCTTGTCTATTTACGATGGAGCCTCTTTTTATCACGGTTCTCTATTTGAGATACGCTATATTCATTCAGTTAAGGAGCATCATAATGTGCGTTAGCGTGTATGCATGTGAATGGATTCTGTGGTAACAGAGGTTTAACAAATGGTTTTGAGTATTTCTCGCTTCAACGCCATGTCATTCGTCGAGCTTCCCCTCTCCGACCGCTTGTTCACTTGGACGAACCGGCGTACGCCGCCGACCCTCGCCCGCCTCGACCGGGCGTTCTTCAACGCTGGCTGGGACGCCACCCTCCCGAACTCCACTCTTGCCTCCCGCCCTCGTTGTAAAAGTGTTTTGGAAAGCGTAGAACCCTTTGTCTCGGGCCGCATGTATATATTGGACAAAGCCTTGGCATGCAAGTTTACAGGAGGAGATCGACCAGATGAGATCGACCAGATCGGTCGTTACAGGGAGATCGAGAAGCAGAAGAAAGGATAGAACAGAATATAGAATTTAAACAAACTCTATCCCTATACAACTTCTACTATACGTATATTCCAACACTCCCCCTCAATCTAAACCTCAAGGAGCTTTGCCAAAGTTAAGATTGTACTTGAAATCATTCAACCTTCTTTCAGTAAGAGGTTTTGTTAAACCATCTGTGAGTTGATCTCCTGTGGGAATAAACCGAATCTCCAGAAGCTTTCGAACTACTCTTTCTCTGACAAAATGGAAATCAACTTCAATGTGTTTTGTTCGTGCATGAAAAACAGGATTTGCTGAGAGATACGTTGCACCAATATTATCACACCATAATCTCGCAGCCTGTGGAGCCTTAACTCCAAGCTCATAAAGTGCCAAGTCTTATTTTTCATAAGTGCATTATATTCACTATCCATAGCTTCCTTCCAATTCTTATTAGCAAGAGCATCATCCAAATTTAGTGGTTCACCGGTGGTGGTAAGAAATGCACGTTTGATTTTGTCATACCTTATTGTACCATCGTTGTACTGTTTTTCCTTGACAATACCTGACCGAGACCGTGTTTGCCGAGGAGAAGATGTAGGCAGCACAGGAGTAGTTGCTGCCACAGAAGATCCAACCGTCACGTGATCCGAGGGGGATCCATGCAACAGACCAGCCGGCTCAGGCTCCTGATCCGAGGCGAATCTGCACAGCGCATGCAACGAATCTGCACAGCGCATGCAACGAATCAGCGCGCGTTGAGTCCGCCGCCGCGGGCCCACGCCCGGATGGCATGGGTTCCGACCCGCACCCACGGTCGGTCGCTGTGGGAACCCGTGCAGGAGCCGCGTCATCCGATTCGCTCCCCCCTGCACATGGGTTGTCAGCGTGGTGGGACACGGCAGGTGACGGCACGGTGGGATTGGTGCGAGGCGACGCCGTGGGACATGTGGGCGCCACCCAGTCAGCGCGGTCGGCCACCAGCCCAGATGAGGCCAGGCGCATGGGAGAATCCGCCTGGGATCGTGCGCCGCCAGGTGCGGCAGGCTGGGCGGGCGAATCAGCCTCGGATCGCCCGCTGTCAGCCGGATCTGCCGCGGCTTCCGTGCGCATCCTGTCTTTTTCTTCATACATAAAATGACAGGGTAAATTTGCAAAAATAGCATCAACAGAATCAGAATTGTCATGGTATTTTTGCATACGATCGCGTTCATTTAATTCCCCCCCACTATCAGGTAATGTTGTGGGATCAGAGAGAAGGGCAATCTCTGCACGAAGCAAGGCGCCCGCATTTGGATGCAATTTGGAAAACGGAAAGAGTGTCTCATCAAAAATAACATCACGAGAAATATAGATGCATCCGGTAGAGATCTCAAGGCACTTATAACCTTTATGAAGATTACTATAGCCAAGAAAAACACACTGTGTGGATCTAAACTCAAGTTTATGACGATTGTAGGGACGCAAATTTGGGTAACAAGCACACCCAAATATCTTGAGATAGTTGTAATCAGGTTTTTGATGATAGAGACGCTCTAAAGGAGTAGTGTTTCCAATAACTTTGCTAGGGAGCCTATTGATAAGATAGGTGGCAGTGATGAAAGTTTCATCCCAATACTTGAGGGGCATAGAAGCATGAGCTAACATAGAAAGACCAACTTCAACAATGTGTCGATGTTTACGCTCAGCAGAGCCATTCTGTTGATGAGCATGAGGGCAAGATACATGATGGGCAATCCCAATGCTACGGAAAAAAGAGTGGAGTTTCTCATACTCCCCTCCCCAGTCACTTTGGACAGCGAGGATTTTTCTATCAAATTGGCGCTAAACAAGTGTATGAAATTCTTGGAAAATAGAGAAAACCTAAGATTTGTATCGAAGCAAATAAATCCAAGTGAACTTGCTATAATCATCGATAAAACTGACATAATATTTTTTTCGACCAAAAGAATCTCGGGCATAGCCCCATACATCACTGAAAATAAGTTCTAACGGAGCATGAGACACACTAGTTGACTTGGGATAAGGAAGCTGATGGCTTTTGGCACATTGACAAGCTTCACAGACAGACTCACAAACTGGACTAGGAGACAAAGAAAGTTTGTCTTTATTGACTATTTGTTTGACAATGAGCGAAGATGGATGCCCTAATCGTTGATGCCACCGTGCCAAAGAGGGCTTGATGACGGAGTAGACGTGACGACGCTTGCGACCTAGTGCTCCGGATGGAATGGGGTAGATCCCTCCAACGCATCTACCGTGATGAAGTAGTTCCCTCGTTGCCCGATCCTTGATGAAAAAATAACGAGGGTGAGTTTCAAAGAAAACATTATTGTCGGTGGCTAGTCGAGACATGGATGCAAGATTTTTGTCAGCTTGAGGGACATGAAGCACATCTCTAAGAACAAGATTGCGTTTAAGTGTAGGGGAATTAGTAGAACTTTGACCGATATGAAAAATATCCATACCTCCACCACTAGCGGTGTGAATCTGATCGGCGCCATGGTAGCGCTCGCGGAGAGCAAGTTGCTCGAGCTCGTTTGTCACATGGTCCGTAGCGTCGGAGTTGATGTACCAGACGCCGTCTCCACCCTGCTCACGCATGGCAGTAGCAACGTGGCGATCCGAGGGCACAAAGTCCTCGTCGTAGCGATGCCAGCAGTCAATCACCTCGTGGCCAGACTTTTTGCAGAGTTGGCATCGAGGGCGCGGGCGGGAAGGAGGGCCGCGGCCATTGTTGTTGTTGAAGCCGCCGTTGTTGCCGCTGTTGTTGTAGCCGCCCCCGCCATGGGGGCCAGAGCCCCCACCAGAGCGTGCGCCATCGCCAGGAGAGGTGCCGCATCCGCGCCCACCGCCGCGCTGCCCCTGGTGACCGCGGCCACGGCCGCGGCCACGAGAGGCGGAGTTGACGGAGGATTGCCGAAGATCGCTGCCATGGAGGAGGGTGAGGCGGGCATCAAAACTGAGCAGCTGGCTGTAGAGTTCTTGGACGGTGATGGGTTCCACCCTGGCGGCAAGTGCAGAAACCACCGAGTTGTACTCCATGTCCAAGCCGGCAAGGATTTTGGAGACAATCTCCGGATCAGAGAGGGCCGCAGCCGTGCTTGCGACCTCATCAGTGAGACTTTTGATCTTACCAAGATAATCAGCCATGGACATGTTACCTTTCTTGAGGTTGGTGAGCTCGATGCGAGTGTTTATCGCTTGGGCTTGACTTTGTGCAGCAAACATGGCGTGGATGGTGCGCCACACCTCGGCCGACATCTGGAGCGTGGCGACCTGAGCAAGAATCTCCCGGGAAAGTGAAACCATTAAGTATCCTTGGAGTTGTTGCTGCTGTGCATACCAGAGGGATCTCGCAAAGTTGACGACTTGTTCTTCTTTGCCTTCCGTGGTGATGGTGAGGGTGGTCGGTGGTGGCGGGTTCATCGCGTCGAGGTGGTGCTCCATCTGGGCGCCTCTGATCTGCGGGAGCACAATGGCCTTCCAGAGCAAGAAGTTGCTCCGCGTAAGCTTCTCCTGTGGTGGCGATCCGAGAGAGGTGGTGTTGTGGGTGGAGGAGGAAGATGATGCAAAGGTGGAGGATGAGGTGGTGGTGAGCGCACCCATGGTGCTTGGAGTCATGACTGCGGTGGTGGTGGACATAGTCTCAGTCGCGAAGGTAGCTAGATGCAATCTCTCTCAATTGGATGAGGAAGAGGCTCTGTTACCATGTAAAAGTGTTTTGGGAAGCGTAGAACCCTTTATCTCGGGCCGCATGCATATATTGGGCAAAGCCTTGGCATACAAGTTTACAGGAGGAGATCGACCAGATGAGATCGACCAGATAGTTCGTTATAGGGAGATCGAGAAGCAGAAGAAAAGATAGAACAGAATACATAATTTAAACAAACTCTATCCCTATACAACTTCTACTATACATATATTCCAACACTCGTGTCACGTCTGACCACTTCCCGTTGGACCACAATTACCAACCAATACGGCAATAAAATGGACAATAGGGTAGTTTAGCTGATGGAAGCGCATCCACGTAGCATGGGCGGTAAGGGAATCCGGCGTGGACGCCATAAGTAAAATGGCCATCTGCGAGCTGCGGTCCTAGATATTGCATCCTCGAGGTCTTGAAATGGTATGCCACAACTTGGCGGTCGTCATACACATGGTGCAGGAGCACGACGTCCTTATGGGGATGTAATCCCAAGATCCTGTAGTCCCCATGTTCCCAGCCCTCGGCACTTTCATCTGGGTCAAAGAAATTGTCCTCGTCCGAGTCCCAGGAGTACTCAAAGTCTTCTTCGCTCATGGATTCATCTTCTTCATCGAGGTCGATGGGAAATTCCTCCAACGAGTGCCCATGGCCCTCTTTGCTTTTGAATTCATCATCTTCATCTTCATGTGCATCTCCTCTATCACCATGACAACCATCATTATCAGCAGCATCGGTTGTGCCATTTTTTTCTTCATCTTCATCATCATGGATGCCTTTTTCTTCATCGTGGCCGTCATGGATGCTTTCTTCATTGCCCTCATCGTCGCCATCATTTTGGCCACCCCCCTCAGGTTCGAACAAGCTTAATGCATGCATGTTTCCAAATGCCTTCCACCGTACTGTAGGATCCCAATGGTGCCATATTTTAAGATACGAACCAAGGTCGGCCTCATGTGCTAGCATCCACCCCACCTGGCAATCAGCTGATTCTGTTAGTGTCCATACTTGTAGTTGGAATCTGTTGAGCGCCACATAGTGAACTCCTCTCTCGTAGCTCGCTAAGACGGACGTGTGGGGCATCTTAGAACCTATATATTGCTTTTCAACGTAAGCTTTCCCCGGCAGCTGAGCCATGTCGTACACCCCATCTGAGTTGTGCAAGATCATAATGATGTTGTTCCAGCAATGGACATGGAGCGACCCCTGCCAGTACTCAGCCGACTTCCATACCCGCTCATGCATAAGGTGTGGCGCAGTCACCATGTCATACAGATGCCCAGGAGCGCAACGCCTCGGTACAAACTCCCGGCTCGCCCATTGACCGGTGGATGAAGAGAACACCAACACAGGAATCACCTTATCCTTTGGCGCGTTGGCCCCTCTCACATTAAAGCCTGTATATTCTTGAATCTTTTCAGGGAGGTTGAATACCTCATGGTGCGGCGACACAGCCGGGTCGAAGGCGAGAAACATGCCCTTTCTGAACAGCCACGACCCCTTGTTCGACGGCTGTGGTGGCAGGGGAGCCAATCGTGCCGTCGCCGGGTTGCAGACGAAATAAGAGCCGCCCTTCTTGAATAGGAGGAGGCCGTTGCAGTGATGGACCACTGAGGCCCAGCCGTGCCGAACCAGAGGAAGTCGGAAAACAGGACAGCCACGAGCTTCACGACGGCGTTCCGAACGCGCCGGCAACGATGGGGCGAAAAAGGATGATTTATAGTGGCAATTGAAGTTTCTTGTGAAGATCCCCGGGAAGGAGCCCCGAGGGAAGAAGTGAGGGAAGAGGAGGTTGTGGCCGTCGACGATAGCACGCCATGCGCGGCAGACACGCCGAGACCGGACGAGCGGGCGGCAGGGGAGTCGGCGGAGGATTTGGACGAGCACGTCATAGGGGAAGTAGATGCCGTTGCCGTCGCCGTCGCCGTCGCCGTCGGCTCCGTCCATTGGGGCTGGCGGCGATCGACTCGGGGGAAGGCGCGGATGGAGTGGAGGGGTCGATGGGGAGCGAGGAAAACAGAGGCTTAGGTGGCGGCGATCGATAAGTTGTGGTGGCTATCTAGATGGAATCCGTACGTAGTCGATCGAGTCTAGGTCCAATCGTCCATTGATCGATCTGGAGTCTGAGCCGGAGCCGCGTAACGTGTTCAACTCAACATCCGGTGAGAACTTCTACTCTCGTCTCGTTTGCACTCCGTAGGTGCGTTCTTTTATTTCATGATGATGAATATAAATGCAATCACAACTAACCAAAACGTCCCTTCAATATACTTATTTTGGAAAAACTGACAAAGTGTTTATTCTGTTACACAGTCAACAACCAATTAACTGACGGAAGTGGCATATGTATGCATGGTGCAAAATTTCAGTGACATATTTGGGAGATAGGGAAATTCCGAAAGGCATATGAGGATACAGGAAAAAAAAATTCAATGACATATATGGAATTCATCCCAATATTAAGCAGGGAATAATGAGACTAGCACATCGTACCTTGCTAGCCAGACAGGCAGACTCTGCGTTACACAGTCAACAACCAATCAACTAATCTGAATGTTTCTGTGTAGTTTGTTTTGTTTTACATGGTAATGTTCAACATCAATGCACATAGTATCATCTAGTTTCATGAGTAGTTACGACTGTCACAGTTTATTGCTGAAGTATTATGATTTTTGGCAAGGTGACCATGCTATCATGCTATGCCAACCATGATATGATGCATGCAAACCGGAGGGTAGTTTAGTTGTCGGAAGTGCATGAATGTAGCATGGGCGGTAAGGAAACGCGGCGTCGATGCCATGAGCTTGTTGGCAAGGTGATCTAGCGAGCATCCATCCTAGATACTGCGTTCTCGAGGTGCCAAGATGATATGCCACAACGCCTTCATTGTTTCGGAGAAGCACCACTTCCTTGTGCGGATGTAGTCCTATAATCCTGTAGCTCCCATACTCCCCGTCCCCAAAGTGTGCGGCACTTTCATTCAGGTCAACGAAGTTGTCCTCATCAGAGTCCCAAGAGTATTTGAAACCCTCGTTGCTTTTGAGTTTGCCTTCTTCATCTTCACCTTCGGGTGTATCTTCACCAGGATCATCACCGTCACCATCATTGGTTGTGCCATGAAACTCATCCACCTCATGGATGCATTCTTCATCATCCTTAGTGCTGCTACCACTATCATCAATAGTGTCAGTTTGTTCATGCTCCTCCTCATCTATTAATTCCTTATAGTTACAAGGTTCGAACAAGCTAAGTGAGGATTTGTTCCTTTCGACCGCCTCCCATGGCACGCTAGGCTCCTTCACCCATTGCACTTCATGATTATAAGGACTAAGGTCGGCCTTGTGTTCTAGCATCCACCCAATTTGGCCGGCAGTTGATTCTGTAAGTGTCCATACATGTAGTTGGAATTTGTCAAGCGCCACATAGCGAACTCCTCCATCGTGGCTCGCTAAGATGGACCTGTCAGATAGCTCATAAAGACCAAGATATTTGTCATCATCGTAGGCTTTCCCCGGCAGTTGTGCCATGTCGTACACCCCATTCGAGTTGCAGAGGATCATAATGATGTTGTTCCAACAATGTACATAGAGCGACCCTTGCCAGTACTCAGCTGACTTCCATATCCGCACACACCTAGGGTGTGGCGGAGTCACCGTGTCATAGAGGGGCCCAGGGGCACAACGCCCTGGCACAAACTCACGGCTCGCCCATTGATTGGTTTGTGACGAGAATACCAATATAGAAATCACCTTATCTTGCTCATCGGCCCCTGGCACATAATACGATGAGTCCGAGCCGCAGCCGCGTAACTCAACATCCAATCAAACTTTTTTTTTTCTGAATACTATCATAATACGATGCTTCCAACATGTACGCTACCACAACTAATCAAAGTTGTTGGCCAATAAGCCACGGGACCGCGTCGGGTCCGTGGCAAGGGTGTGTGTGTGCGCGTGCGTGTAGTAGCCTGGAGTGTGCGTATGTGTGTGTGCACCCAGCGGGCGTGCATAGGTTTGGGTCAGGTGGTTGTGGGATCACGAGCTGGCCGATCGGGGCGCCGGCTGGGGAGGGAGCGCGTGGGTTGTGCCCAGCGTAGGCCCGGCTCTATATTGCCTCAGAGCCGATCGTTGTAACCTATCGTGTGGAGTTCAGTACGCGCTCGGGAAAAAGATCGCCGTTGTTGCGGCGGGGCGTACGTGCGCCGGACAATCCACCGTGTCCTCTGCGTTCTTCTTCTTCTTCTGACGTGCGAGCACAGCGAGAGAGAGAGAGAGAAAGAGAGAGAGAGAGAAGCGAGAGAAGCGAGAGAGAGCTAGGGCAAGGGATTCAACGCTGACATTTGGTATTAGAGCTACCGTTCGGAGCTGATGGCCGGCGGCCAAGGCCCTCGTTCCGCACGGCAGCGGTGGTGGCGCGTTATCACTGTCGGTCCCGCCGTTGACGCCGACCAACTACACCTCCTGGGCAATCAAGGTGGAGGCGATCCTTGATGGCCAGGGGCTATGGGCGTGGTTGCGTCGGCGGATGGTGCGGCGATCGACGCCGGTAAGAGCAAGACGGCGCGGGCATTGTTGCCCAGCGCGCTGTCGGAGGAATTGTTAATGCAAGTGGCGACGAAGCCCACGGCGAAGGAGGTGTGGGACTCCCTCAAGGTGCGTTTAGTCGGCGTCCGATCGGGTGCGGACGGCGCGGCTCGCAACTCTCCACGGCGAGTTCGACCGCCTGCGGATGGAGGACGGCTACGAGCTCGACGCGTATGCCGGCAAGGTAAACGGCATGGCAGCGAGGTACGCGGTTCTCGGGGCAACACTCGACGACGCTGCCATGGTGAAGAAGCTGCTTGACACCGCGCCGGACCAGCTGTACACCTCGGTGGCCGGCATCGAACTGTTCTGCAACGTCGAGGAAATGCTCTTCGAGGAGGCACTCGGCTGTCTGAAGTCCTTCGAGGAGCGGACGCGTCGGCGCACGCACTCTGGCGAGCGGGCAGGCGAGCAGCTCATGCTCACCGCGGCTCAGTGGGCGGCGCGACGGCGACAGTAGGGCAGGGCGGCTTCGACGACCACGACGATGATGACGGCCAACACGACACTGGGCGGCGGAGGGAAACGACGCGGCCGCTGAGCAGCACAGCCATTTCAAGCGGGGCTGCATGAAGCCGAGGAAGGGCGGGCGGCTGAACAGGCACTCCTCGCCAACGTCGACATCGAAGCGCCAGCACTACTCTAGGCCGTGGCTTAGGGGGTGAGTGTTGGCCAATAAGCCAGGGTGACCTTGTTGGGTGCGTGTGCGCACGCCCAGCGCGCCGGGTGCGGACCCGACCGGACCGCGTCGGGTCCGTGACAAGGAGGTACGTGTGTGTAGTAGCCTGGAGTGTGCGTATGTGTGTGTGCACCCAGCGGGCGTGCGTAGGTTTAGGTCAGGTGGTTGTGGGATCGCGAGGTGGGCGTGATCGCTGCGGGCTCGCCGCGAGCCGTGCGCGTGATGTCCGCGAGAGGAGCGGGCCGATCGGGACGCCGGCTGTGGAGGGAGCGTGTGGGTCGTGCCCAACGCAGGCCCGGTTATATATTGCCTCGAGCCGATCGATGTAACCTGTGGTGTGGAGTCGAGTACGAGCTTGGGAAAAAGATCTCCTTTGTTGCGGCGGGACGTACGTGCGCCGGAAAATCCACCTTGTCCTCTAGGTTCTTCTTCTTCTTCTTCTTCTGTCCTGCGAGCTCAGCAAAAGAGAGAGAGCCAAGCGAGAGAGAAAGAGCTAGGGCAAGGGGTTCGGCGCCGACAAAAGTGTTCGTAATATTAACCAGGGAAATGATGCAAGCGCATCATACTTTGCTAGCCAGACTGACAGAGAGACTGCGTTGTGCTCCTCGATCGGCCCCCGGTGGCACGGCAAGACCAACGTGAACGCGGCTGATTCTGGCCTGGTTGAGCTCGGCAGCCGGCAACCTCATTCGGCTGGGTTCACCAGCGACTTGAACCCACAAGTAACCCGGTACTCCCTGACCAATGGCCTCCATGGTAGTGGGTTCATGACTTCAGGCTCCATCGGAATTGAGTAAAGAATAACTTCGAAGATGCCGCAACACTGGCGGCAGATGAGATCTCAGATTCTCAGTACAGTCTCCAGGCGGATGATGCTTTGTAACTAGATAAGTTGTTTCCAGACATGATGTTTGGTTGCGGGTTAATCTATAATTGTTTGCAAGCTCTAGAGCTAGTGCAAGCCAAATGAAAAACAAGAGGGAAAAGGTAATCAGGAGAAGAGCAAAAAACAAATGGCAGGGCAGGCTCCTAATGTACAGAATGACACTACCAATGCTCCATCTTAGGAGCGGGAGGGCAGGTGAAAGTTGAAGGAAAATAATCAGAGTATTGGGAGGATGCATGTCTCAACGTTTGAAGCTTCTTGCTATTGGAGCCAATTCACAGATGGGGGAAGAGAGTATATATTAGGACAATGATCATGAAGTATAGTGGGAGAAAAAAAAATAGCAGATCAAAATGAGAGCCTTAATTTGGAACATTTGTAGTTTTTGATGACATCCGGTCCACCATTGCCCTGTCAATGAGTCAATCTATGCCCTGATGCATGGGATCGATACAGAATAATTTGATTGATCTGCACACTCTGTCAAATGTCAACCAACTCCATTTACGCTCCATACTACTGTTGAATATACGCATGGCAAATAAATTGGAACATACTGATTATGTGGTTGTATGCAAAGGGGATAAATTCCGCTGTAAAAGAGAGGATATAAATCCATGGAAAATTTAGTCATAACTATATATTATCTAAATCCTTGTATCCTCTCACAAGCATGCATACATCTATTTGTTTTCATATGCATCCAGCTGATAAACAAGCAAACTAGTAAAAAAGTAAAACTATTTCCCTCTGACTGACTCGATCGGTCTAGCTCCTGATCAACCACAGCACAGTTGCGACGTATGATGTGTTCAATCTTATCTTTATCGCACTCGTTCTTCCTTCCAAAGAGTTACACACCACAGATCACCAGCCATGATAGGGCAGTTTAGATGTTGGCTGGAAGCGCATCGACATAGCATGGGCGGTATGGGAACGTGGCATCGGCGCCATGGGAGTGTGAGTAAGGGTATTTCACAAGGTGTCATCCTAAACATTGCATCAGCGCCATGGGAGTGCGAGTGAGGGTATTAAGAACATCTGCTCTATCTTCATCCACTCGTTCTTCCTTCCACTCGAGAGTTACATGTAATGGATCCCTAACCATGATAACGTGCATGCAAACTGGAGAGTAGTTTATTCGCGGGAAGTGCATCAAATTAGCATGGACGGTAAGGGAACGCAGCGTCGATGCCATAACCATTTTGGTGAGGGGATCTATTGAGCCGCCATCCCAGATATTGCATCCTCGAGGTCCTAAGATGGTATGCCACAGCGCCGCCGTAGGTTTTGAAGAACACCACATCCTTGTGCGGATGTAATCCTATGATCTTGTATGTACCATACTCCTTGTCCCCGAGGTGTTCATCACTTTCACGAGGGTCAATGAAGTTGTCCTCATCAGAGTCCCAAGAGTATTCGAAATCCTCTTCGCTTCTGATTTCGCCTTCTTCATCTTCATCTACGTGTGCATCTTCATCATGACTATCACCATCACAATCATCGATTGTGCCATCGAGCTCATCCACCTCATGGATGCCTTCTTCATCATCCTCAGCGCCACTATAACTCTCATCAATAGTATCACTCTGGTAATCCTCCTCGTCATGTATGAATGTCTTGATAAAGTTACAATGTTCGAACAAGCTAAGTAAGCCTTTGTTGCTTTCGACCACCTCCCACGGTACTCTAGGCTCCATCAACTGTTGTAGTTCATGATTATAAGGAACAAGGTCTGTATCGTGTGCTAGCATCCATCCAATTTGACCATCGGCTGATTCCGTCAGTGTCCATACATGTAGTTGGAATTTGTCGAGCGCCACATAGCGGACTCCTTTGTCGTAGTTCACTAAGATGGACCTATCGAGCAGTTCATAAAGACCAAGGCATTTGTCATCATCGTAGGCTTTTCCCGGCAGTTGTGCCATGTCGTACACCCCATTCGAGTTGCGAAGGATCATAATGATGTTGTTGCAGCAATGTACATAGAGCGACCCTCGCCAGTACTCAGCTGACTTCCATATCCTCACACGTCTATGGTGTGGTGCAGTCACCATGTCATAGAGGGCCCCAGGGGCACAACGCCCTGGCACAAACTCCCGACTCGACCATTGATTGGTTTGTGACGAGAAGACCAATATAGAAATCACCTTATCTTGCTCAGCGGCCCTTGGCAGGGCATGCATCTCTTGTTGCTCGGCCAATGTATCAAACTCATCTTGGTCTTCTTCGGATAGTTGCTCTTCTTCCAACAATTTGGATGGGTTTGACATCCAAGTCTGTGGTTTGACATCTTTCACTTCCTTGTGTGGTTGGTTATTTTCTTGGGCGCCTTGGGGAAGGAGGAATACCTTATAGTGAGGCGACACGGCCGGGTCAAAGGCGAGGAACATAAATTTGCGGTACCACCACCGATCCTCCTCCGACGGTACTAGCAACTCAGCGCCCCGTACCGTCGCCGGATTACAGACGTAATAATGGAAGTCGTGCTCAAGGAGAAGGAGGCCGTTGCAATAGTGGAGCACCGAGAACTTGTCATGCTGAAAGAGAGGGCGCCAAAAGACGGGCCCGTCATGAGTTCCTTGTGGCGGCCCTGAGCATGGCTCCGATGGCGCGAAGAAGCAGGATCTGGCGTCGCATCCATAGCTGTTGGTGAAGATGCCGGGGAAGGATCCCCTAGGGAAGAAGTGGGGGAAGAGGAGCTTGTGGTCATCAACGGCAGCACGCCACGCACGGCAGACACGCCTGGACTCGAGAAGGGCGCGGCAGGGTAGCTGGCGGAGAATTTGGAGGAGCACGTCATAGGGGAAGCACAGGCCGTCGCCATCGCCGTCCACGTCCATCTCGTCGGCCGGCGAAGGCGGCGATCGATCGAAGGATAGATGCCGAGCAACGAAGGCGAGTACATGATCGAGTTGTACTGCTAGCTAGGTGCTATGGTCCTTGTACGTGGGCTGTGTGTGAGTGGGCCAGTATGGGCCGGTGTGTGCGTGTGTACTGTGGGGTTGCACAGTTAAGTAGCTGCTAGGTAGCTGTGTGAGGCATTGTTGGTTGACTGAACAAACCTTATCTTCTCCTTCCTCTGAATCAAGTCTTCCTCCTCGGCTCTTTCTTCCTCTCCACGTCTCTGTGTTGTGAGTTCAACGATTCCATACCCCGGCCATGGCATTTGTTGGCATTTTATAAGTAGCTTATAAGGTGCATTTCATTTGAGAGAAAGGTGGATATGTCGGAGATATCCACATTCACATGGTTGGCGATATCTATTTTTCTTTTGGTCGATTGTTTTAGAAGTGGTCGGCGTCTATGAAAGGATCGATATAGTTGACTGGGGGGGGGGGGGTGAATAGGCAACTAACAACTTTTAGCTTTTCTTTACCAAATTAAACTTTGCATCAAAATAGGTTGTCTAGATATGCAACTAGGTCAGCAACCTATATGATGCAGCAACAACAACCACAAAAGCAAGCAAGGGATACAACTAAATATAAGCTTGCACAAGTAAATGTAAGAGATAACCAAAAGTGGAGCCGGTGGAGACGAGGGTGTGTTACCAAAGTTCCTTCCCTTTGAGAGGAAGTACGTCTCTGTTGGAGCGGTGTGGAGGCACAATGCTCCCCAAGAAGCCACTAGGCCACCGTATTCTCCTCATGCCCTCATACAATGCAAGATGTCGTGATTCCAATATTAGTGCCCTTGGAGGCGGCGACCGAACCTTTACAAACAAGGTTGGGGCAATCTCCACAACTTAATTGGAGGCTCCCAACGATACCACGGAGCTTCACCACAATGGAATGTGGCTCCGCGGTGACCTCAACCGTCTAGGATGCTCAAACACCCAAAAGTAACAAGATCCGCAAGGGATTAGTGGGGGGAATCAAATTTCTCTTGATGGAAGTGTGGATCTGGGCCTTCTCAACCAATCCCTAAAGAATCAACAAGTTTGATTGGCTAGGAAGAGAGATCGGGCGAAAATGAGCTTTGGAGCAACAATGGAGCTTGAGGAAAAAGAGGTAGGTCGGCTTGGAGAAGAAGGCCTCCTTTTATAGCGGGGGAATCAATCCAATCGTTACCCCCCTCTTCAGCCCGCACAGAGCGGTACTACTGCTCAGTGGGGTGGTTCTACCGCTGGTAGCAGCGGTACTACCCGACCCCCAGCGACACTACCGCGGTGACTGAGAGTAGAGCCAACAGAGGAGGAACGAAAGAGAGAAGGGGTGTTTGGGCGGCACTAGTAGCGGTGGTAGCCGCGGTACTACCGCTCAAGGGCGGTACTACCGCTGCTACTGCTGCTACTAGTGCCGCTCAACCCGACATGAGGAGTGCACCCTTGAATCGAGGCGGTAGCAGTGCCAACCTAGGACAGTACTGCCGCCGATGCACCACCGTTGTACTACCGCTGCAGAACAGCGGTACTGCCGCTTGAGGTCCATGGGGGTACTACCGCTCTGGCGGCGGTACTACCACGAGCAACTCACAACCTCCACTTTCGATGAAACGACAAACTCCAAGGAGGGGAAAGGAGCTGGGGGTGCAAAGAACAAGTGTACGTGTTTATTCCACCCTAGCCTTTCCAATGCGGACGCCCTCTTAGTAGTACGGTGTCTCCTACGACTCAAGTCCACCAAAACCGAAATGAAAGAGACTACACCGTCTTCTCATAAAGCTCTGAGGGAAAAGAATCGTCTCATGCCAATGAATGAATCTTTGAAATACTCAACACACACAATTAGTCCGCAAAAGCATTGTCATCAATCACGAAAACTACTTAGAGAGAGATATGCCCTAACAATCTTCCCCTTTTTGGTGGATTAATGACAACACGGGGTTTGCACAAAGTAATGACATGAGAGAAGGCGAATCCCACAACTACAAAATATAGACAGGCTCCCCCTAGATGTGTGCACTTAATTAGATGTGACTTTGGATTGCAAAGTACACACATTAGGATCAACACTCCCCCTATATTTTATAGTCTGACAACATTTGCATCAAAGATAAGACATATAATAGCTAGGATGCAATAGAGTGGCAAGTGAGCAAAGTAGACATATGAGATAAGCATGAGCTCACAAACTACTAAAGTACTTGACATACAAAGATAATATTAGGGTAGCATATGTCTCACACCATATGATAGGGTACCAGGTCTCACGAGCACAAACCAAACCAAAGCAAAAGACGAAAAGAGAGAGTTTGCGAGAGAGAGAAAGACAAGGCAAATAAGACACTCGCAACTCGACAAATCCCTAAACTCTCTCCCCCTTTGGCATCGAGACACCAAAAAGGGCAAAGAGTGCTGCTACGGCCACAGGTGATAGCAAACTGAAGATCTCCACCATCACATCCCCGCGTGATCGTCCGCTCCTCCGTCATCGACATGATTACTTTCTACACACTTTTCCCTACCCAATAGTATTTTTCTGCAGTGGAGGCATCTAACTTGTTTTGTTTAAAACCGATCCTGTAGATCGCTGCGAGGCAATTGAGGAGGCCGTATTGGAGGTACTGCCATCAACCACACACAGATGGTGTGGCAGGTCCTTCGCAAGGCAAAAGAGTACCTCGGTCCTCACTACACCAAAACAAGTAGCTTCCGAGTGGAGCTCCACAGATTTCTGAATGACATGCTGACGACTGATGAGTTTGAGAGATCATGGGGGATGCTGCTAGAAAAGCATGGATTGGAGAACCACCCATTTCTGATGGAGATCTATGAAGTGCGGCACAAGTGGGTTAAGGCATACCTAAGTGACACATTCTGTGCTACACCGACTAGCACACAAAAGAGCGAGAGCGCAAAACACTTTCTGAAACAACATGTTCCACGGGATTGCTCAATGGAGCTTTTCGTCCAACAGTACATGGAATTGCGGTCCGTTCAAGAACCAGACTGGGGGTTCCAGGAGAAGAGGACTACTACAGTAAGCTTAACTTCATGAGATCAAAGTATTTTCTTCATGATGTGGTGGGACTAAGCTAGGATGAATTGTTGTTTTCATGCAGGATGAGATTGTCCTGAGAACAAATCTGCCGATCGAAAAGCATGCCAGCGAGGTGTACACAAGACCGGTGTACGAACTGTTTGTGCAGACCATACACAAATCTGAACCTTACGTGGTGGAGGCAGTCATCCCCAACCTGAGGTACCGTACATAGCACGGCATCCTGGCAATGAAACAAGGGAGAAATGGTCTAGGGTGGAATATGAGGTCAATGTTAGAGAAGACGGCGAAGTGTTCACGTGCGTATGCAAGCAGTTTGAGCATACGGGGGTGCTCTGCTGCCATGCCGTCAAGGTAACAGTTATCTACCAATACTATCTTCCATCCATTGGTACTGCAGTATTCTCTTGCTCCTATCTTTATCTGCCACATGCTGCATACACCCTTCAACACCTTCATGCTTCGAATTTTGTCAGGTGATGATCCACCTGGGCATGTGTGAGATACCAAGGCTACACGTCATGCCACGCTGGACAACCAAGCCGCTGCAGTGCCAGATGCACTGCCGCGGTGAACCACAACAGGAAACGTGCCAGCAATGCAGGCACTCCGTGCTGCATGATAAGCTCTTCGGCCTAGCGCGCCGCGCCTGTGAGGATGAACGGTACTATGAGGTTCTCATGAGCGGCCTTGACAGAATGGGTCGAGGCATGGCCGAGGTGGAGGCAGTACCCTGCCGCCGCGCCAGGCCGGCATCACGGAAGTCACGGAGGAGGAAGCGTTGATTGCTTACTCCTGGATATCGTCCGAGGCCTCTGAGATGCTTGGCAGGGTGTGGAAGGAGGCCAAACCAGGGTGCTCGCACAGCTTGTTCAGACATGGCAACTAGACTTGTTCCTTTTGCTTTTTATCTCGTGTGTGTGCGCGCGCGTGTGTGGGTGTGGGGGTGGGTGCATTCGTGCGTGGGCGCGTGCGCGTGCACCTCTGAATGACTGAACCTGACTGCGCTTGAATGAAGTAGGGCAAACCAGTTTTTTGCATGTTCTCCAATGGCCTGGCACCATGGTTGGTTTCCAAGGGGACCTCGCCCTTTGTGTCCGTCGTGACACCTCCTGAAACCGCCAAACAAAACAGATTGCATAGAAACATTCAGTTTCGTACTGTAATATCTACTACAGCACATCCTTTTGAAGGAATATGCTCAGGTTCAGAGTTTCTAATGGAACACAGAGCAGGTGCTGACTTACAGCTTCCTTCTCTGAACGTTCTTCAGTTAACTGAACCCCTTCTTCAGGAACATATGCTTCATCGTCAGACACTTGTTCTGAAAGCACCATGACGGACGGTAACATTATCGTAGAAGGGAGACATGAAGAATCATAGATAGTTAGCTACCTTCGCATCCAGGACCTTAACCGTATCGATCAAGTCGCGGATGGATTGATAATGTGAGCTGCGTGCTTTTGCTGCTGCTACTGTTATTTTCTTGTCTATTTACGATGGAGCCTCTTTTTATCACGGTTCTCTATTTGAGATACGCTATATTCATTCAGTTAAGGAGCATCATAATGTGCGTTAGCGTGTATGCATGTGAATGGATTCTGTGGTAACAGAGGTTTAACAAATGGTTTTGAGTATTTCTCGCTTCAACGCCATGTCATTCGTCGAGCTTCCCCTCTCCGACCGCTTGTTCACTTGGACGAACCGGCGTACGCCGCCGACCCTCGCCCGCCTCGACCGGGCGTTCTTCAACGCTGGCTGGGACGCCACCCTCCCGAACTCCACTCTTGCCTCCCGCCCTCGTTGTAAAAGTGTTTTGGAAAGCGTAGAACCCTTTGTCTCGGGCCGCATGTATATATTGGACAAAGCCTTGGCATGCAAGTTTACAGGAGGAGATCGACCAGATGAGATCGACCAGATCGGTCGTTACAGGGAGATCGAGAAGCAGAAGAAAGGATAGAACAGAATATAGAATTTAAACAAACTCTATCCCTATACAACTTCTACTATACGTATATTCCAACACTCCCCCTCAATCTAAACCTCAAGGAGCTTTGCCAAAGTTAAGATTGTACTTGAAATCATTCAACCTTCTTTCAGTAAGAGGTTTTGTTAAACCATCTGTGAGTTGATCTCCTGTGGGAATAAACCGAATCTCCAGAAGCTTTCGAACTACTCTTTCTCTGACAAAATGGAAATCAACTTCAATGTGTTTTGTTCGTGCATGAAAAACAGGATTTGCTGAGAGATACGTTGCACCAATATTATCACACCATAATCTCGCAGCCTGTGGAGCCTTAACTCCAAGCTCATAAAGTGCCAAGTCTTATTTTTCATAAGTGCATTATATTCACTATCCATAGCTTCCTTCCAATTCTTATTAGCAAGAGCATCATCCAAATTTAGTGGTTCACCGGTGGTGGTAAGAAATGCACGTTTGATTTTGTCATACCTTATTGTACCATCGTTGTACTGTTTTTCCTTGACAATACCTGACCGAGACCGTGTTTGCCGAGGAGAAGATGTAGGCAGCACAGGAGTAGTTGCTGCCACAGAAGATCCAACCGTCACGTGATCCGAGGGGGATCCATGCAACAGACCAGCCGGCTCAGGCTCCTGATCCGAGGCGAATCTGCACAGCGCATGCAACGAATCTGCACAGCGCATGCAACGAATCAGCGCGCGTTGAGTCCGCCGCCGCGGGCCCACGCCCGGATGGCATGGGTTCCGACCCGCACCCACGGTCGGTCGCTGTGGGAACCCGTGCAGGAGCCGCGTCATCCGATTCGCTCCCCCCTGCACATGGGTTGTCAGCGTGGTGGGACACGGCAGGTGACGGCACGGTGGGATTGGTGCGAGGCGACGCCGTGGGACATGTGGGCGCCACCCAGTCAGCGCGGTCGGCCACCAGCCCAGATGAGGCCAGGCGCATGGGAGAATCCGCCTGGGATCGTGCGCCGCCAGGTGCGGCAGGCTGGGCGGGCGAATCAGCCTCGGATCGCCCGCTGTCAGCCGGATCTGCCGCGGCTTCCGTGCGCATCCTGTCTTTTTCTTCATACATAAAATGACAGGGTAAATTTGCAAAAATAGCATCAACAGAATCAGAATTGTCATGGTATTTTTGCATACGATCGCGTTCATTTAATTCCCCCCCACTATCAGGTAATGTTGTGGGATCAGAGAGAAGGGCAATCTCTGCACGAAGCAAGGCGCCCGCATTTGGATGCAATTTGGAAAACGGAAAGAGTGTCTCATCAAAAATAACATCACGAGAAATATAGATGCATCCGGTAGAGATCTCAAGGCACTTATAACCTTTATGAAGATTACTATAGCCAAGAAAAACACACTGTGTGGATCTAAACTCAAGTTTATGACGATTGTAGGGACGCAAATTTGGGTAACAAGCACACCCAAATATCTTGAGATAGTTGTAATCAGGTTTTTGATGATAGAGACGCTCTAAAGGAGTAGTGTTTCCAATAACTTTGCTAGGGAGCCTATTGATAAGATAGGTGGCAGTGATGAAAGTTTCATCCCAATACTTGAGGGGCATAGAAGCATGAGCTAACATAGAAAGACCAACTTCAACAATGTGTCGATGTTTACGCTCAGCAGAGCCATTCTGTTGATGAGCATGAGGGCAAGATACATGATGGGCAATCCCAATGCTACGGAAAAAAGAGTGGAGTTTCTCATACTCCCCTCCCCAGTCACTTTGGACAGCGAGGATTTTTCTATCAAATTGGCGCTAAACAAGTGTATGAAATTCTTGGAAAATAGAGAAAACCTAAGATTTGTATCGAAGCAAATAAATCCAAGTGAACTTGCTATAATCATCGATAAAACTGACATAATATTTTTTTCGACCAAAAGAATCTCGGGCATAGCCCCATACATCACTGAAAATAAGTTCTAACGGAGCATGAGACACACTAGTTGACTTGGGATAAGGAAGCTGATGGCTTTTGGCACATTGACAAGCTTCACAGACAGACTCACAAACTGGACTAGGAGACAAAGAAAGTTTGTCTTTATTGACTATTTGTTTGACAATGAGCGAAGATGGATGCCCTAATCATTGATACCACCGTGCCAAAGAGGGCTTGATGACGGAGTAGACGTGACGACGCTTGCGACCTAGTGCTCCGGATGGAATGGGGTAGATCCCTCCAACGCATCTACCGTGATGAAGTAGTTCCCTCGTTGCCCGATCCTTGATGAAAAAATAACGAGGGTGAGTTTCAAAGAAAACATTATTGTCGGTGGCTAGTCGAGACATGGATGCAAGATTTTTGTCAGCTTGAGGGACATGAAGCACATCTCTAAGAACAAGATTGCGTTTAAGTGTAGGGGAATTGGTAGAACTTTGACCGATATGAAAAATATCCATACCTCCACCACTAGCGGTGTGAATCTGATCGGCGCCATGGTAGCGCTCGCGGAGAGCAAGTTGCTCGAGCTCGTTTGTCACATGGTCCGTAGCGTCGGAGTTGATGTACCAGACGCCGTCTCCACCCTGCTCACGCATGGCAGTAGCAACGTGGCGATCCGAGGGCACAAAGTCCTCGTCGTAGCGATGCCAGCAGTCAATCACCTCGTGGCCAGACTTTTTGCAGAGTTGGCATCGAGGGCGCGGGCGGGAAGGAGGGCCGCGGCCATTGTTGTTGTTGAAGCCGCCGTTGTTGCCGCTGTTGTTGTAGCCGCCCCCGCCATGGGGGCCAGAGCCCCCACCAGAGCGTGCGCCATCGCCAGGAGAGGTGCCGCATCCGCGCCCACCGCCGCGCTGCCCCTGGTGACCGCGGCCACGGCCGCGGCCACGAGAGGCGGAGTTGACGGAGGATTGCCGAAGATCGCTGCCATGGAGGAGGGTGAGGCGGGCATCAAAACTGAGCAGCTGGCTGTAGAGTTCTTGGACGGTGATGGGTTCCACCCTGGCGGCAAGTGCAGAAACCACCGAGTTGTACTCCATGTCCAAGCCGGCAAGGATTTTGGAGACAATCTCCGGATCAGAGAGGGCCGCAGCCGTGCTTGCGACCTCATCAGTGAGACTTTTGATCTTACCAAGATAATCAGCCATGGACATGTTACCTTTCTTGAGGTTGGTGAGCTCGATGCGAGTGTTTATCGCTTGGGCTTGACTTTGTGCAGCAAACATGGCGTGGATGGTGCGCCACACCTCGGCCGACATCTGGAGCGTGGCGACCTGAGCAAGAATCTCCCGGGAAAGTGAAACCATTAAGTATCCTTGGAGTTGTTGCTGCTGTGCATACCAGAGGGATCTCGCAAAGTTGACGACTTGTTCTTCTTTGCCTTCCGTGGTGATGGTGAGGGTGGTCGGTGGTGGCGGGTTCATCGCGTCGAGGTGGTGCTCCATCTGGGCGCCTCTGATCTGCGGGAGCACAATGGCCTTCCAGAGCAAGAAGTTGCTCCGCGTAAGCTTCTCCTGTGGTGGCGATCCGAGAGAGGTGGTGTTGTGGGTGGAGGAGGAAGATGATGCAAAGGTGGAGGATGAGGTGGTGGTGAGCGCACCCATGGTGCTTGGAGTCATGACTGCGGTGGTGGTGGACATAGTCTCAGTCGCGAAGGTAGCTAGATGCAATCTCTCTCAATTGGATGAGGAAGAGGCTCTGTTACCATGTAAAAGTGTTTTGGGAAGCGTAGAACCCTTTATCTCGGGCCGCATGCATATATTGGGCAAAGCCTTGGCATACAAGTTTACAGGAGGAGATCGACCAGATGAGATCGACCAGATAGTTCGTTATAGGGAGATCGAGAAGCAGAAGAAAAGATAGAACAGAATACATAATTTAAACAAACTCTATCCCTATACAACTTCTACTATACATATATTCCAACACTCGTGTCACGTCTGACCACTTCCCGTTGGACCACAATTACCAACCAATACGGCAATAAAATGGACAATAGGGTAGTTTAGCTGATGGAAGCGCATCCACGTAGCATGGGCGGTAAGGGAATCCGGCGTGGACGCCATAAGTAAAATGGCCATCTGCGAGCTGCGGTCCTAGATATTGCATCCTCGAGGTCTTGAAATGGTATGCCACAACTTGGCGGTCGTCATACACATGGTGCAGGAGCACGACGTCCTTATGGGGATGTAATCCCAAGATCCTGTAGTCCCCATGTTCCCAGCCCTCGGCACTTTCATCTGGGTCAAAGAAATTGTCCTCGTCCGAGTCCCAGGAGTACTCAAAGTCTTCTTCGCTCATGGATTCATCTTCTTCATCGAGGTCGATGGGAAATTCCTCCAACGAGTGCCCATGGCCCTCTTTGCTTTTGAATTCATCATCTTCATCTTCATGTGCATCTCCTCTATCACCATGACAACCATCATTATCAGCAGCATCGGTTGTGCCATTTTTTTCTTCATCTTCATCATCATGGATGCCTTTTTCTTCATCGTGGCCGTCATGGATGCTTTCTTCATTGCCCTCATCGTCGCCATCATTTTGGCCACCCCCCTCAGGTTCGAACAAGCTTAATGCATGCATGTTTCCAAATGCCTTCCACCGTACTGTAGGATCCCAATGGTGCCATATTTTAAGATACGAACCAAGGTCGGCCTCATGTGCTAGCATCCACCCCACCTGGCAATCAGCTGATTCTGTTAGTGTCCATACTTGTAGTTGGAATCTGTTGAGCGCCACATAGTGAACTCCTCTCTCGTAGCTCGCTAAGACGGACGTGTGGGGCATCTTAGAACCTATATATTGCTTTTCAACGTAAGCTTTCCCCGGCAGCTGAGCCATGTCGTACACCCCATCTGAGTTGTGCAAGATCATAATGATGTTGTTCCAGCAATGGACATGGAGCGACCCCTGCCAGTACTCAGCCGACTTCCATACCCGCTCATGCATAAGGTGTGGCGCAGTCACCATGTCATACAGATGCCCAGGAGCGCAACGCCTCGGTACAAACTCCCGGCTCGCCCATTGACCGGTGGATGAAGAGAACACCAACACAGGAATCACCTTATCCTTTGGCGCGTTGGCCCCTCTCACATTAAAGCCTGTATATTCTTGAATCTTTTCAGGGAGGTTGAATACCTCATGGTGCGGCGACACAGCCGGGTCGAAGGCGAGAAACATGCCCTTTCTGAACAGCCACGACCCCTTGTTCGACGGCTGTGGTGGCAGGGGAGCCAATCGTGCCGTCGCCGGGTTGCAGACGAAATAAGAGCCGCCCTTCTTGAATAGGAGGAGGCCGTTGCAGTGATGGACCACTGAGGCCCAGCCGTGCCGAACCAGAGGAAGTCGGAAAACAGGACAGCCACGAGCTTCACGACGGCGTTCCGAACGCGCCGGCAACGATGGGGCGAAAAAGGATGATTTATAGTGGCAATTGAAGTTTCTTGTGAAGATCCCCGGGAAGGAGCCCCGAGGGAAGAAGTGAGGGAAGAGGAGGTTGTGGCCGTCGACGATAGCACGCCATGCGCGGCAGACACGCCGAGACCGGACGAGCGGGCGGCAGGGGAGTCGGCGGAGGATTTGGACGAGCACGTCATAGGGGAAGTAGATGCCGTTGCCGTCGCCGTCGCCGTCGCCGTCGGCTCCGTCCATTGGGGCTGGCGGCGATCGACTCGGGGGAAGGCGCGGATGGAGTGGAGGGGTCGATGGGGAGCGAGGAAAACAGAGGCTTAGGTGGCGGCGATCGATAAGTTGTGGTGGCTATCTAGATGGAATCCGTACGTAGTCGATCGAGTCTAGGTCCAATCGTCCATTGATCGATCTGGAGTCTGAGCCGGAGCCGCGTAACGTGTTCAACTCAACATCCGGTGAGAACTTCTACTCTCGTCTCGTTTGCACTCCGTAGGTGCGTTCTTTTATTTCATGATGATGAATATAAATGCAATCACAACTAACCAAAACGTCCCTTCAATATACTTATTTTGGAAAAACTGACAAAGTGTTTATTCTGTTACACAGTCAACAACCAATTAACTGACGGAAGTGGCATATGTATGCATGGTGCAAAATTTCAGTGACATATTTGGGAGATAGGGAAATTCCGAAAGGCATATGAGGATACAGGAAAAAAAAATTCAATGACATATATGGAATTCATCCCAATATTAAGCAGGGAATAATGAGACTAGCACATCGTACCTTGCTAGCCAGACAGGCAGACTCTGCGTTACACAGTCAACAACCAATCAACTAATCTGAATGTTTCTGTGTAGTTTGTTTTGTTTTACATGGTAATGTTCAACATCAATGCACATAGTATCATCTAGTTTCATGAGTAGTTACGACTGTCACAGTTTATTGCTGAAGTATTATGATTTTTGGCAAGGTGACCATGCTATCATGCTATGCCAACCATGATATGATGCATGCAAACCGGAGGGTAGTTTAGTTGTCGGAAGTGCATGAATGTAGCATGGGCGGTAAGGAAACGCGGCGTCGATGCCATGAGCTTGTTGGCAAGGTGATCTAGCGAGCATCCATCCTAGATACTGCGTTCTCGAGGTGCCAAGATGATATGCCACAACGCCTTCATTGTTTCGGAGAAGCACCACTTCCTTGTGCGGATGTAGTCCTATAATCCTGTAGCTCCCATACTCCCCGTCCCCAAAGTGTGCGGCACTTTCATTCAGGTCAACGAAGTTGTCCTCATCAGAGTCCCAAGAGTATTTGAAACCCTCGTTGCTTTTGAGTTTGCCTTCTTCATCTTCACCTTCGGGTGTATCTTCACCAGGATCATCACCGTCACCATCATTGGTTGTGCCATGAAACTCATCCACCTCATGGATGCATTCTTCATCATCCTTAGTGCTGCTACCACTATCATCAATAGTGTCAGTTTGTTCATGCTCCTCCTCATCTATTAATTCCTTATAGTTACAAGGTTCGAACAAGCTAAGTGAGGATTTGTTCCTTTCGACCGCCTCCCATGGCACGCTAGGCTCCTTCACCCATTGCACTTCATGATTATAAGGACTAAGGTCGGCCTTGTGTTCTAGCATCCACCCAATTTGGCCGGCAGTTGATTCTGTAAGTGTCCATACATGTAGTTGGAATTTGTCAAGCGCCACATAGCGAACTCCTCCATCGTGGCTCGCTAAGATGGACCTGTCAGATAGCTCATAAAGACCAAGATATTTGTCATCATCGTAGGCTTTCCCCGGCAGTTGTGCCATGTCGTACACCCCATTCGAGTTGCAGAGGATCATAATGATGTTGTTCCAACAATGTACATAGAGCGACCCTTGCCAGTACTCAGCTGACTTCCATATCCGCACACACCTAGGGTGTGGCGGAGTCACCGTGTCATAGAGGGGCCCAGGGGCACAACGCCCTGGCACAAACTCACGGCTCGCCCATTGATTGGTTTGTGACGAGAATACCAATATAGAAATCACCTTATCTTGCTCATCGGCCCCTGGCACATAATACGATGAGTCCGAGCCGCAGCCGCGTAACTCAACATCCAATCAAACTTTTTTTTTTCTGAATACTATCATAATACGATGCTTCCAACATGTACGCTACCACAACTAATCAAAGTTGTTGGCCAATAAGCCACGGGACCGCGTCGGGTCCGTGGCAAGGGTGTGTGTGTGCGCGTGCGTGTAGTAGCCTGGAGTGTGCGTATGTGTGTGTGCACCCAGCGGGCGTGCATAGGTTTGGGTCAGGTGGTTGTGGGATCACGAGCTGGCCGATCGGGGCGCCGGCTGGGGAGGGAGCGCGTGGGTTGTGCCCAGCGTAGGCCCGGCTCTATATTGCCTCAGAGCCGATCGTTGTAACCTATCGTGTGGAGTTCAGTACGCGCTCGGGAAAAAGATCGCCGTTGTTGCGGCGGGGCGTACGTGCGCCGGACAATCCACCGTGTCCTCTGCGTTCTTCTTCTTCTTCTGACGTGCGAGCACAGCGAGAGAGAGAGAGAGAAAGAGAGAGAGAGAGAAGCGAGAGAAGCGAGAGAGAGCTAGGGCAAGGGATTCAACGCTGACATTTGGTATTAGAGCTACCGTTCGGAGCTGATGGCCGGCGGCCAAGGCCCTCGTTCCGCACGGCAGCGGTGGTGGCGCGTTATCACTGTCGGTCCCGCCGTTGACGCCGACCAACTACACCTCCTGGGCAATCAAGGTGGAGGCGATCCTTGATGGCCAGGGGCTATGGGCGTGGTTGCGTCGGCGGATGGTGCGGCGATCGACGCCGGTAAGAGCAAGACGGCGCGGGCATTGTTGCCCAGCGCGCTGTCGGAGGAATTGTTAATGCAAGTGGCGACGAAGCCCACGGCGAAGGAGGTGTGGGACTCCCTCAAGGTGCGTTTAGTCGGCGTCCGATCGGGTGCGGACGGCGCGGCTCGCAACTCTCCACGGCGAGTTCGACCGCCTGCGGATGGAGGACGGCTACGAGCTCGACGCGTATGCCGGCAAGGTAAACGGCATGGCAGCGAGGTACGCGGTTCTCGGGGCAACACTCGACGACGCTGCCATGGTGAAGAAGCTGCTTGACACCGCGCCGGACCAGCTGTACACCTCGGTGGCCGGCATCGAACTGTTCTGCAACGTCGAGGAAATGCTCTTCGAGGAGGCACTCGGCTGTCTGAAGTCCTTCGAGGAGCGGACGCGTCGGCGCACGCACTCTGGCGAGCGGGCAGGCGAGCAGCTCATGCTCACCGCGGCTCAGTGGGCGGCGCGACGGCGACAGTAGGGCAGGGCGGCTTCGACGACCACGACGATGATGACGGCCAACACGACACTGGGCGGCGGAGGGAAACGACGCGGCCGCTGAGCAGCACAGCCATTTCAAGCGGGGCTGCATGAAGCCGAGGAAGGGCGGGCGGCTGAACAGGCACTCCTCGCCAACGTCGACATCGAAGCGCCAGCACTACTCTAGGCCGTGGCTTAGGGGGTGAGTGTTGGCCAATAAGCCAGGGTGACCTTGTTGGGTGCGTGTGCGCACGCCCAGCGCGCCGGGTGCGGACCCGACCGGACCGCGTCGGGTCCGTGACAAGGAGGTACGTGTGTGTAGTAGCCTGGAGTGTGCGTATGTGTGTGTGCACCCAGCGGGCGTGCGTAGGTTTAGGTCAGGTGGTTGTGGGATCGCGAGGTGGGCGTGATCGCTGCGGGCTCGCCGCGAGCCGTGCGCGTGATGTCCGCGAGAGGAGCGGGCCGATCGGGACGCCGGCTGTGGAGGGAGCGTGTGGGTCGTGCCCAACGCAGGCCCGGTTATATATTGCCTCGAGCCGATCGATGTAACCTGTGGTGTGGAGTCGAGTACGAGCTTGGGAAAAAGATCTCCTTTGTTGCGGCGGGACGTACGTGCGCCGGAAAATCCACCTTGTCCTCTAGGTTCTTCTTCTTCTTCTTCTTCTGTCCTGCGAGCTCAGCAAAAGAGAGAGAGCCAAGCGAGAGAGAAAGAGCTAGGGCAAGGGGTTCGGCGCCGACAAAAGTGTTCGTAATATTAACCAGGGAAATGATGCAAGCGCATCATACTTTGCTAGCCAGACTGACAGAGAGACTGCGTTGTGCTCCTCGATCGGCCCCCGGTGGCACGGCAAGACCAACGTGAACGCGGCTGATTCTGGCCTGGTTGAGCTCGGCAGCCGGCAACCTCATTCGGCTGGGTTCACCAGCGACTTGAACCCACAAGTAACCCGGTACTCCCTGACCAATGGCCTCCATGGTAGTGGGTTCATGACTTCAGGCTCCATCGGAATTGAGTAAAGAATAACTTCGAAGATGCCGCAACACTGGCGGCAGATGAGATCTCAGATTCTCAGTACAGTCTCCAGGCGGATGATGCTTTGTAACTAGATAAGTTGTTTCCAGACATGATGTTTGGTTGCGGGTTAATCTATAATTGTTTGCAAGCTCTAGAGCTAGTGCAAGCCAAATGAAAAACAAGAGGGAAAAGGTAATCAGGAGAAGAGCAAAAAACAAATGGCAGGGCAGGCTCCTAATGTACAGAATGACACTACCAATGCTCCATCTTAGGAGCGGGAGGGCAGGTGAAAGTTGAAGGAAAATAATCAGAGTATTGGGAGGATGCATGTCTCAACGTTTGAAGCTTCTTGCTATTGGAGCCAATTCACAGATGGGGGAAGAGAGTATATATTAGGACAATGATCATGAAGTATAGTGGGAGAAAAAAAAATAGCAGATCAAAATGAGAGCCTTAATTTGGAACATTTGTAGTTTTTGATGACATCCGGTCCACCATTGCCCTGTCAATGAGTCAATCTATGCCCTGATGCATGGGATCGATACAGAATAATTTGATTGATCTGCACACTCTGTCAAATGTCAACCAACTCCATTTACGCTCCATACTACTGTTGAATATACGCATGGCAAATAAATTGGAACATACTGATTATGTGGTTGTATGCAAAGGGGATAAATTCCGCTGTAAAAGAGAGGATATAAATCCATGGAAAATTTAGTCATAACTATATATTATCTAAATCCTTGTATCCTCTCACAAGCATGCATACATCTATTTGTTTTCATATGCATCCAGCTGATAAACAAGCAAACTAGTAAAAAAGTAAAACTATTTCCCTCTGACTGACTCGATCGGTCTAGCTCCTGATCAACCACAGCACAGTTGCGACGTATGATGTGTTCAATCTTATCTTTATCGCACTCGTTCTTCCTTCCAAAGAGTTACACACCACAGATCACCAGCCATGATAGGGCAGTTTAGATGTTGGCTGGAAGCGCATCGACATAGCATGGGCGGTATGGGAACGTGGCATCGGCGCCATGGGAGTGTGAGTAAGGGTATTTCACAAGGTGTCATCCTAAACATTGCATCAGCGCCATGGGAGTGCGAGTGAGGGTATTAAGAACATCTGCTCTATCTTCATCCACTCGTTCTTCCTTCCACTCGAGAGTTACATGTAATGGATCCCTAACCATGATAACGTGCATGCAAACTGGAGAGTAGTTTATTCGCGGGAAGTGCATCAAATTAGCATGGACGGTAAGGGAACGCAGCGTCGATGCCATAACCATTTTGGTGAGGGGATCTATTGAGCCGCCATCCCAGATATTGCATCCTCGAGGTCCTAAGATGGTATGCCACAGCGCCGCCGTAGGTTTTGAAGAACACCACATCCTTGTGCGGATGTAATCCTATGATCTTGTATGTACCATACTCCTTGTCCCCGAGGTGTTCATCACTTTCACGAGGGTCAATGAAGTTGTCCTCATCAGAGTCCCAAGAGTATTCGAAATCCTCTTCGCTTCTGATTTCGCCTTCTTCATCTTCATCTACGTGTGCATCTTCATCATGACTATCACCATCACAATCATCGATTGTGCCATCGAGCTCATCCACCTCATGGATGCCTTCTTCATCATCCTCAGCGCCACTATAACTCTCATCAATAGTATCACTCTGGTAATCCTCCTCGTCATGTATGAATGTCTTGATAAAGTTACAATGTTCGAACAAGCTAAGTAAGCCTTTGTTGCTTTCGACCACCTCCCACGGTACTCTAGGCTCCATCAACTGTTGTAGTTCATGATTATAAGGAACAAGGTCTGTATCGTGTGCTAGCATCCATCCAATTTGACCATCGGCTGATTCCGTCAGTGTCCATACATGTAGTTGGAATTTGTCGAGCGCCACATAGCGGACTCCTTTGTCGTAGTTCACTAAGATGGACCTATCGAGCAGTTCATAAAGACCAAGGCATTTGTCATCATCGTAGGCTTTTCCCGGCAGTTGTGCCATGTCGTACACCCCATTCGAGTTGCGAAGGATCATAATGATGTTGTTGCAGCAATGTACATAGAGCGACCCTCGCCAGTACTCAGCTGACTTCCATATCCTCACACGTCTATGGTGTGGTGCAGTCACCATGTCATAGAGGGCCCCAGGGGCACAACGCCCTGGCACAAACTCCCGACTCGACCATTGATTGGTTTGTGACGAGAAGACCAATATAGAAATCACCTTATCTTGCTCAGCGGCCCTTGGCAGGGCATGCATCTCTTGTTGCTCGGCCAATGTATCAAACTCATCTTGGTCTTCTTCGGATAGTTGCTCTTCTTCCAACAATTTGGATGGGTTTGACATCCAAGTCTGTGGTTTGACATCTTTCACTTCCTTGTGTGGTTGGTTATTTTCTTGGGCGCCTTGGGGAAGGAGGAATACCTTATAGTGAGGCGACACGGCCGGGTCAAAGGCGAGGAACATAAATTTGCGGTACCACCACCGATCCTCCTCCGACGGTACTAGCAACTCAGCGCCCCGTACCGTCGCCGGATTACAGACGTAATAATGGAAGTCGTGCTCAAGGAGAAGGAGGCCGTTGCAATAGTGGAGCACCGAGAACTTGTCATGCTGAAAGAGAGGGCGCCAAAAGACGGGCCCGTCATGAGTTCCTTGTGGCGGCCCTGAGCATGGCTCCGATGGCGCGAAGAAGCAGGATCTGGCGTCGCATCCATAGCTGTTGGTGAAGATGCCGGGGAAGGATCCCCTAGGGAAGAAGTGGGGGAAGAGGAGCTTGTGGTCATCAACGGCAGCACGCCACGCACGGCAGACACGCCTGGACTCGAGAAGGGCGCGGCAGGGTAGCTGGCGGAGAATTTGGAGGAGCACGTCATAGGGGAAGCACAGGCCGTCGCCATCGCCGTCCACGTCCATCTCGTCGGCCGGCGAAGGCGGCGATCGATCGAAGGATAGATGCCGAGCAACGAAGGCGAGTACATGATCGAGTTGTACTGCTAGCTAGGTGCTATGGTCCTTGTACGTGGGCTGTGTGTGAGTGGGCCAGTATGGGCCGGTGTGTGCGTGTGTACTGTGGGGTTGCACAGTTAAGTAGCTGCTAGGTAGCTGTGTGAGGCATTGTTGGTTGACTGAACAAACCTTATCTTCTCCTTCCTCTGAATCAAGTCTTCCTCCTCGGCTCTTTCTTCCTCTCCACGTCTCTGTGTTGTGAGTTCAACGATTCCATACCCCGGCCATGGCGAGGGAGTGCTGCCAGTCGGTAGCACTTGGTATGTAGAGCCTTGTATCAGATCCTCCTCGGATTTTGCCCAATTTTTTTTCTTGATTTGGTGTTGGCTTCAATTCGATCCCTAAATTCCTGGCAAAAGGTGTGGATCCTTCGGGAATTCACGCAAAACGCATTTGCGTACCTGCGTCAGGGCGGATCTAATCGGAGTCGCGTCCACGGCGAAATCCGGCAAGCCTACGCTCTCGGCTCGTATGGCGGCGGCGGAGTTGTCGTTGGCGGAGCTACATCAGCTCGTCAAGGATTCCATCGTCCAGAGCGCGGCGGTCTTGGAGGCGGGCCAACAGACGGCGCGGACGGTACAGGAGCTGTGTGAGGCCGTCGACACGTACGCGACATCGTCGGCCAAGGCGTTTGATGCGCTTGCGCAGTCTACAACGGCGGCGCTCAACCGCACGGAAGCGACTATGGGGCGGGTTCTCCTCGCCAACACAACGCTGGATGAGGCAGTGGCCTCCATGAAGCAGTCGCTCGGGGCGGTGCTGCACCGCATGGAGGTGTTGGAGCGTGCACCACTGGCTCCCACCGATCTGCCACCACGCCACCAGCGCGTAGATCCACTCCGCCCTGATGGACCGCGTGGAGATCAGCACCAGCCAGGGATCGACCTGCGGGGGAATCGGGCTCCCAGGTTCAACCTGAACATTGGTGAGCATTCGAAAGCACAACCCCCGCCGTTTACTGAATTGTCTGATGATGAGGAACAGTGCATGTCACCTAAGTCAGTTCAGTTCTCATCGACCACTCGTACTCATACGCGACTTCCTCGCTCGGATTTCCCTAAATTTGATGGCGAGAACCCGAAATGGTGGAAGAAACAGTGTGAGAAATATTTTCGCATGTATACAGTGCAGCCAGCCTTGTGGGTCGATTTTGCGACTATGCATTTCCAGGGGAATGCAGCCTTATGGTTACAAACATATGAAGCTATGCATACGGTTGACAACTGGCCAGCCCTGTGTGTTGCAGTATTTGCTAAGTTTAACAAGAACAAGTATTCCAGGACAATTGATTTGTTCTTTGCATTGCGTCAGGAAGGAACAGTGGAGGAGTATGGTCATGTCTTTGAGGAGCTCATGCATAAAATCCTAGTCTATAATCCTTCGTACGATGAGATATTTTTTTGTCAATCGGTTCATTGAAGGACTGAAATCGGCTATTCGAGCTCCAGTGAAACTGCAGCATCCGGGAACTGTTGATTCTGCTTTTCAATTAGCACAGATTCAGGAAGCACTGCTAGCAGAAGACAGTCTCAAGCAGCACAAGGGGTATAAATTCAAACCGTATGTGCATCAGGGGATACTTGGTGCCACTCCGGATAAGCAGCCTGTCGATAAACTTCCGTTTACTGCCAGGGTTGACAACTTAAGAGCTCAACGCAGAGCAAGGGGGGAGTGTTTCAAATGTGGTGAGAAATTTAGGCCTAGCCATAAGTGTCCTACTTCGGTGCAGTTACACGTGATGGAAGAACTATTGTCAGCATTGCAAATTCCAGATCAGAATGATATTGTATCAGTTATCGCAGAGTCTGAGCCTGATGCTGAACCCGATGAGGCTGTCATGAAATTATCCATCCATGCTGTTAGTGGCACATCTTGCAAAGAAAGTGTTAAGTTGCAGGGTCTGATTGGAAAAACACATCTACTGATTCTAGTGGATTCTGGTAGTTCCAATAGCTTTGTTAGTGAGAAATTGGTGCAACAACTCCAATGTTCCATGGAAAACTTGCCTGCAGCTACTGTTAAAGTTGCTGGTGGTGGTACTCTCACTTGTACACAACAGGTTAAAGATTTGCAGTGGTGGTGCCAGGGCACCTGTTTCAGTACTTCTCTGAAAGTCCTACCCCTGGAGAGTTATGATATAATCCTGGGTATGAATTGGCTTGAAATTATGAGCCCTATGTGGGTCGACTGGAAAAAGAAAATCATGAAGTTTGAGCACCAGGGCACTGAGATAACCTTGCAAGGCATATCTGACAGAATTCAGAGCTGCACACCCTTGTCTGGTAAGCAGTTGCATGGACTCCTCCAATCTGAAGCTGTAGAGCATGTCATCCATCTGAATTATGTCACTACAGTACCTAGGCCACAGACAGAATGTCCACTGTCTGTGCAGAAGCTCATTGAAGCTCATAAAACACTGTTCCAAGAAACTACAGGGGTACCACCACACAGGGCCTTTGATCACCAAATTCCTTTACTGCCAGGGGCCACCCCGGTTAATGTTAAACCTTACAGGTATAACCCTATGCAAAAAACTGAAATAGAACGACAGATCACAGATATGTTGCAGCAAGGACTTATTCAGTTAAGCACTAGTTCTTTTGCATCTCCGGTGTTGCTGGTCAAGAAAAAGGATGGTACTTGGCGCTTTTGTGTTGATTACAGGCATCTCAATGCTATCACACTTAAACACAAATACCCTATGCCAATTGTGGAGGAACTGTTGGATGAATTAGCAGGAGCTAAGTGGTTTACCAAGTTGGACCTTAAATCTAGCTATCATCAAATCAGATTGGTGCTTGGTGAAGAGCACAAATCTGCTTTTAAAGCTCATCATGGATTGTATGAATTCAGAGTGATGCTATTTGGTCTGACTAATGCACCAGCTACTTTTCAAGCAGCTATAAATGCACTCTTCGTTGTTCTGTTAAGGAAGTGTGTGTTAATTTTTGTTGATGATATTCTTGTCTACAGTGACACTCTAGAAGAGCATTTGGAACATTTGGCACAAGTGTTTGCCATTCTTAAGGAAAACAACCTTCATGTCAACTTCTCCAAGTGCACCTTTGCTCAGCAAGAGCTAGAATACCTGGGCCATATCATCAGTGCTGAAGGTGTGAGGACTGATCCTGCTAAGATTCAGGCTGTTCAGGATTGGCCAATTCTCGTGAATGTCAAACAGGTCAGGGGATTTTTGGGACTCACTGGGTATTACAGAAAATTCATCCAGCATTACAGTCTCATTAGCAAAAGTCTCACAGAATTGCTCAAAAAGGATGCAATCTTTGCTTGGACCCCTGTTGTGGATGCTGCATTCAACCAATTAAAGCAGGCCGTGCTGCAGGCACTGGTCCTAGCCTTGCCAGACTTCTCTAAAGCTTTTACAATTGAAACGGATGCAAGCAATGTGGGCATAGGAGCAGTGCTCATGCAATTAGGGCACCCGGTTGCCTACCTCAGTAAAGCCTTGGGCCCACAGGCTCAGGCCTTGTCCACTTATGAAAAAGAGTGACTGGCTGTCATTTTGGCAGTGGATAAGTGGCAGTCTTATTTGCATCATGCTCCTTTCATTATCAGCACTGATCATAAGAGTTTGCTTCATTTAACAGAATAGAAAGTGAGCAATTCCATGTAGCAAAAGGCACTTCTCAAACTCATGGGATTTAACTACACTGTGGTGTACAAGAAGGGGAAAGAAAATACTGCAGCAGATTCCTTGTCCAGAGTGCCTGAACCGGCCACACTTCATTCGATGACTTTTGGCACCCCTCAATGGTTGGACACTGTAGCCGAAGGGTACTTGCAAGATCACCAGGCCAAGGACTTACTGTCGGAACTTAGCCTAACAGGATCTAATGACAAAGGATTTAAATTAGTGCATGGTATCATCAGGCATCATGATAGAGTGTGGTTGGGCAACAACAAGGAAGCCCAACAGGCTATCTTGCTCTCTTTACATGTCAGTGGAGTGGGTGGGCACTCAGGTTTCCAAGCCACTTACCACAGAATCAAGGCTCTGTTTTCATGGCCTGCAATGAAGCAACATATTCAGGAATATGTCAAAAGATGTACTATGTGTCAGCAGGCCAAGTCAGAACACATTAAGAAACCTGGGCTTCTTAGTCCATTACCTGTGCCCAAGGAAGCTTGGAATATGGTGAGCATGGATTTCATCTCTGGACTTCCCAAAAGCAAATCTTATGATACTATATTGGTGGTCATTGACAAGTTCAGTAAGTATGGTCATTTCATTCATCTGGCTCATCCTTTCACTACCCTGACAGTTGTTCATCTGTATCTGGACCATGTGTATAAACTCCATGGATTACCTCAGGTATTGATCACTGATCGAGACCCTCTTTTTACCAGCACAGTGTGGCAAGAATTGTGTAGGTTGTCGGACACTAAAATGAACATGAGCACTGCCAACCATCCAGAGACTGACGGCCAGACAGAGAAACTCAATCAGTGTTTGGAAACATTTTTGCGGTGTATGGTTCAGTCTGCTCCCAGGAAGTGGGCGCAATGGCTACCTCAGGCGGAGTACTGGTATAACACCAATTACCATTCTGCATTGGGTGCTACTCCCTTTCAGGTACTGTACGGGTATCTTCCTCGCCACTTGGGTATTTCCAACTTGCAAAGTTCTGCTTCCAGTGATCTCTCGAGTTGGCTAGCGGAGCGCAATGCCATGACAGCAATGATTCGGGAACATTTGCTGCGTGCTCAGTCCAGGATGAAGATGCAGGAGGATAAACATCGATCGGACAGAGTGTTTCAACCTGGTGATTGGGTATTTCTGAAACTTCAGCCTTATATGCAGCAATCGGTTTCTCGGCGCTCCAATCATAAGCTTGGGTTTAAGTTCTTTGGGCCCTATCAGGTGCTTGACAAGGTGGGTGAAGTGTCCTACCGCCTGGCACTGCCGCCATCCAGCAAGATTCACCCCGTTGTGCATGTGTCCTTGCTCAAACCAGCGGATCCACCAGTTGAGGGCACAGACAGTGATGACAGTTTGCAATATGCTGTAGTGGCGACTCAAACATCCAGACCGGTGCAAGTGCTCCAGTCACGGCTCGTCAGATTTGGTGGGAGAACAAGGCGGCAGTACAAGATTGCCTGGAGTGGTCTTCCACTGTCCATGGCTACTTGGGAGTGGTCCAGTGCTCTTCGAGAGCTGGCATCAGCGTGAGGGCACGCTGTTTTCAAGAGGAGGGGCATGCTATGGTCCTTGTACGTGGGCTGTGTGTGAGTGGGTCAGTATGGGCCGGTGCGTGCGTGTGTACTGTGGGGTTGCGCAGTTAAGTAGGTGCTAGGTAGCTGTGTGAGGCATTCTTGGTTGACTGAACAAACCTTATCTTCTCCTTCCTCTGAATCAAGTCTTCCTCCTCGGCTCTTTCTTCCTCTCCACGTCTCTGTGTTGTGAGTTCAACGATTCCATACCCCGGCCATGGCAAGGGAGTGCTGCCAGTCGGTAGCACTTGGTAGATGGAGTCCGTCTGTAGTCGAGTCTTTTTTTGCGGGGTCCGTAGTCGAGTTTATAGGTGGAAAATATCGTGCATCGATTCGGTGAAGGCTAGCTGAGTAGGAGCGGGACCCGTAACCGTGTAATTCACGTGTCCAACCCAACATCCAATCGGACTCTTTCAACATGTACGCTACTGCTCCCCTCAAAAAAACATGTATGCTACTGCATTTTTTTTTTTTGCGAGGTAACATGTACGCTGGTGCTACCACAACTAATCGAACTGTTTGTAATTTTTTTTAAGGCGGTCCCGATTCACTAAAAAAGGGTAGAATAAAGTTGCCTGGTTAATAATTATTGAAAATTCGGACAAAAAACGTTACAAGAAATCCACCAGAAAGGGCACCCGGCCGACCTGGCACCAACAAGACCACACACACCATCGAGAAGAAGACACCGTAGGCTGCTTGCATTGTCATCGTTATCACCTCTCCCCAAGCAGGTGAGTCCGACTTCATTGTAGATTCTGCATCACACCTTGCTAGCCAGACCCTGCGTGGCTGCGTCGGCACGGCGGAGACCAAAGTGAGGTCTCCAGGCCTGTTGTTGGCCTGTTTGAGGAGCTTTTACTAGACTTACGTAAAATAACTATGAGAATTATGTACGTAGTGATGTGGGGTTGTTTTATTGGTTAGCACAGGGTCCCACTAATTTTGTGGGGGGTGGGGGGTGGGGGGGGGGGTAAGTGGGGATTAGGGAAGAATGACTTTTCGTACTCCCTCCGTCTCAGTTTACAAGTCCTACGCGTATACTTAGGTTGCCAATTTATTCACCCTAATATAAACTATATAACACAAAATTATACATTTTGAAAATAGAACATCTGAAGTTTATATTGGTATATTTTTTATAATATATGACTTGTATTAGGTTGGTCAAATTGACGACCTAGGGGTACGCGCACGCCATGTAAACTGAGAGAGAGGGAGTAAGAGATTTACATAAAGGTTCGTAGGTGTAGCATTTTTGTCTGCTTGAGCATGATGCGGCCGGCAACCTGAACCGACTACTCCTCCATGAGGGGATCCACCAAAGTCATTTGTCCACTCATCTATTTATCTCAAGTTTTATTGCTGAACTCGACCAAATGAATACTACATCGTCACATGTGGCTGCAGCACCCAGGGAACCAATCAGGAGGTGGCTACCACCTCGCGGGGTATCGGTCAAATTTAATGTGGATGCCGGGGTCTCTCTGGATCATAATACAGGAGCAGCAGCAGCTATTTGTCACGACAGTGATGGCACATACCTCGGATCAACCATCTTGGAGATTTTTTGTTTCTTTCCTTTGTAACGTGTGTTTGTATTGAAGGAGATAAAATTGTACTAGTTTTGTTTCCTTTGTAACGTGGTGTGTTTTTATGGGAGTTGCACGGTTTGTGGCATTTAAATTGTGTCGAGTTGTTCTCAAAATTCAAATGATATGGGTCGTTGATAGGAGGCAATTAAATACGTGAGATTAAATGTATCGCAACATGTTTGCTCTTTTTATAAGTAGTGTAGATATAAGATTTGCCATCGGCGATGCTTCACTGCAGCGCCGGTGCTCCATCCATTGCACCACACATGATAATCTACGTAGAGTTAGGATTTTTTGAGTGCAAGGGGATGGGTTGGTTATGTATGCATCGTCAGTACTTGCAGCACACTTGTAGCAGTTCAGCAGTTGATGTCCGTGACCGCGTTGGCATTCACTTGAATGAATTAGGCTGCGAGAGTAGCACTAATTACTCCCTCCATCACAGTTTATAAGACGCACATCAGAAATCTCTGGGACCAAGATGATCCATGATTGGCTCCACTTTCCTTTCCTCTCGACTGAAAAATAGCTGCGTAAATTAAACCGCCGCGCCTAATTAGCTGAGAAATCAATGCACAGTAAACCACCCGGCCAGTAAACGAGCCGTCCGCATGCATGCAGTGGTGGAGACTCGTGTACACCCAGCCGTTCTCACTGTGCATGCAACCAAGTACGGGGACAATAGCTCCTGTGCGACGTTTTTGAGGTGAATTGGCAAGTGTGCGACGTTGTTCGAGCGAATGGCTGTGGTGCGACACATTTGAGCAGGTAAATAGCCCACGCACGACATGACTGTTAAATGTGGTTAAATTGGTCGTCAACCAAGCCCGCCCGTTTATGTTAGGACATGTGGGTCCAACTTAATTGTTCCTCAAAACAGCTGACCGTGCCCTGCCGCCCGACCGTGCCGGGCCCGTCACTCTGCCCCCCTTCTTCTCCGGTGGCGGCGGATCTTGTGTTCTCAGCGGCGGTGGCGGAGCCCTCGTTCTCAACGGCGGCGGAGCCTTCGTCCTCAGAAAATGGTTAGTGAATTCAAACCCTAGTCGCCTTCCCGTTCCTCTCTCGGGCCCGCAGATCTCAGCTCGTTTCCTCTGTTTTCGCTTGCGGAATCGATACGTTGTGAGGGGAGCCCGTGGGCATACTGAGACGGAGCCGCCAGATTCAACTTCGAATAGGTAATGCGCCTCTCTCCGATCCAATTTTGCATGCAATTAGGGGGTGGCCTGGTCTGCTCTTTCTCACGGGTTCACACTGTCCGCCACTGACAGAGGGGATGCTGCCGCTCGGACCTTCGAATTGACAGTCAATTTCTTTTCATCAAAGGCAAAAATTGTTGATGGTAGCATACAGAACATTGAGAGAGACACAATTGTTAAATGGGAGGTTGAGTTTACAGAGATTGATCCACAAGTTCTACAGAACATGGGAGAGACGGCAGTGAAGAAATGGGTGGAAAAAATTGGGGAGAATATAGTTTGGGGTCCAGAGCAACAAATATCACTGTTGCGGTTTGATGATTGGAAAGGAGAGTATGTTAGAATAGAAGATGGTGAACAGATTGTTGAAGAAATCGATCGGCAAAACGGCTGGACAAGCAAACGGGCTAATTTTTTTGCTGAGCTCGTTGATCTGAACATTTTTTCGAAGGTTGGATATGTGCCATCACAATTGGCTGCGCAGATGGTAGACGATGATTGGGCTACACAGAGGCCATTGATTCCCATGTGTACTGAACTTGCAGTAATAACCGAAGAGGGACATGTGACTGGAACTGTAACTGAAACTGCAGCAATTGTTGATTGGAATGTAGTTGAATTAGATGAGCCTACTGATTTGGTCATTGCACCAATGCCTGACATTGAGATGGCCAAACTTTTTGGCATTCCAGTTGATGACAGAGATAAGCAGGAGAAGGGTGAATCTAGTTTGCCTGCTAATGCTGATGAAGAAGTAGATGGACAGTTGATGGAACAAACTGCAGATGATGTAGATGATGCACATGATGATGAGCTGGTGCATGTGTATGACAAAGAAAACCCTGTCATTGAAGTAGGCAAGTTGTTCCCAAGCATGAAGGAGTTTAGGATGTGTTTCAAGACTTATGCAGTGAAACATGAGTTTGATGCCAAGACTGTTTGGACTGATAGAAAGAAGTTTTATGCGAGGTGCAGAGGATTTGATGGTAGTGTGAAGCCTTGCAAGTGGTACATATCTGCTAGACTGCAACCTGATGGAAGTACTGTCAGGGTTAACCAAATCCCCAATCAACATACTTGTATTACAAGTTCACAGACAGTATCAACCATGACATCACAGCTTCGGGTTGCAGAAAAGATCACCCCAATTTTAGCCAAAACACCAAACAGTACTGCCAAGAAACTCAAAGTAGACTTAGAAAAGATGTACCCCATTAAATTGAAATATACCACAGTGTGGAAGGCAAAACAAAGGGCAATGAAAAATTTATATGGTGATTGGGCAAATACATTTAGGATGCTTTACAACTTCAAAGCAGAGGTGGAAAAGAGGTCACCTGGCAGTATTGTGGAGATAGATACAGAGGTATCACCCTCAGGTGAAGTCAAGTTCTCCAAGTTTTTTATGGCTTTGAAGCCTTGCATCGATGGGTTCAAAGCAGGGTGCCGTCCATATTTGAGCATAGACTCATCATTTTTGACAGGCAAGTGGAATGGTCAGTTGGAAGCATGCAATGCTCTAGATGGACACACTGGATGTTTCCTATTGCTGTTGGCTTGTTTCAGTCAGAAACAGAGGCTTCATGGACATGGTTCATGATCCAGTTGGAAAGATGCCTAGGGCCGGTGTCACCTTTGGCTATACACACAGATGCATGTAAGGGGCTTGAAAATTCAGTGAAAAATGTTTTCCCACATGCTGAGCAGAGGGAGTGCTTCGGTCCTTTGTGGATAAATTTGATCAAAAAATTTAGAGGAGAAGAATTTGGGCGCATGTGGCCAGCAGCAAGATCTTACACTAGACGGACACACAAATATCATCTTGATAAGATAATGGCAGCATGTGATTAGTTTGGTCCATGGCTAAACACCTACCATTCTTTGTTATGGTACAGGTCAGCATTCAACACTGCCATCAAGTGTGACCACATCAACAACAATTTGGCAGAGAGTTTCAACAACAAGGTGAAGGAGTTAAAAGATTTGCCTGTGCATGACATGGTTGACCAAATCAGGATCATGCTCATGCGGTTGTGGGAATTGAGAAGAAGGATAGGTGATTGTCTGCAAGGTGATAAGCTTCCAGCAGTGGTACAACAGGTGGTCAATAGGAGCAGAAATCTTTCACATTTTTTTGTTGAAAAATCTTCACCTTGGGGTGCTGAAGTTAGAGATAACAAAACTGGAAGGAAACATGTTGTTAACACTGAATTGCATGATTGCACTTGCCTCGAGTGGCAACACACTGGTAAACCATGTGAGCATGCCATTCTCTTCTTAGCATCCCAACCGAAGATAAACATGCACCCATATTTGCATAAATATTATTCGGTAGCAAGATTCAAAGCTGCATATGTTACTCCAATTCCAGCACTTACAGATCAGTCTCAGTGGCCTGAAGTGGACATTGAATTTTCCATGTGTCCTCCCTTGACAAAAAGAAAGGCTGGCAGGCCTAAACAGAGTAGATTCAAGGCATGGTTTGAGAAAGGTGGGAGTAGTAAGAAGGGAAAGAAAGATGGAAAGCCAAAAAGGGCCCAAAAAGGTAACAAAAACAGATGCAAGTTGTGCCAGGAACTTGGGCACAGAGTGGGATCTGTCAAATGCCGTTACACTCCTGATAAGCCAAAGTATGTTCTTGTTTATTTGTCTGTGTTTTGATTTGGTGCTTTTTTCTAATTACTATATGTATAACATTTTCCCAATGGCCAGGAGGAAGCGATCAAGTCAACCCCTTGTTGTTGAATAGTGTTGGCCAACAAAAAAGCAAGAGTCAATGGCGGTAGAAAGAAGAGAAGTGTGCCTGAGCCTGAGCAGACTGAAGAAAATCCTGCTGCAGTCAACATTCAGACTGAAGAAACTGCTCTTGAGGTTGAAACTGAACCTAAGCATGTCGAGGTTCAGACTGAAGAAACCCATGTTGAGGTACACACCGAAGAAACTGCTCTCGAGGTTGAAACTGAACCTGAGCGTGTCGAGGTTCAGACTGAAGAAACTCATGTTGAGGTACACACCGAAGAAACTGAAACTGCTATCAACATTGAGACTGAAGACACTGATCATGAGGGTGTTGGCGAGGTGTTGAAAAGACCAGTGAAGAAAACCAAGATGATCAGTGAACTTGTGTGTGTAGTAGAACCAAAAACAAGAAGTGCTAAGGCGAAGAAGGGCACGCGACGTGGTAGGAAGAGGTAGAACAGAGAACAGTTTGAAAATTTGGGGCATGTAATAATATTTGTAACTTGATGCATATTGGTAGTCACTATGTATCCCCGTATTTCTATTCGAACTTGTTTGTTGGTACCTACCAGCCAAATAAAATTCAAATTCAAATTCAAATTTGGGCTCAAATTTAAATTAGGGATGGGGTATTGATGTTTTAATGCTATCTAAAGTACCTCAACTGAAATTATGTTTGCTTGCTGATCATTCTGAGCCCTTTTGGTAAGCTGAACTCATAGTCATGAAAAGTGTGTCTCAAATGACCTCCAAAGGTAGGGTAAACGGCCTCATATTAAAGCAAGTTTTTTTGGCACCTTGTCTAAACCAGCTAAATAATTTTTCTACACATCTATTCTACCTATATAGTGTAAATCTAAAGTCTCACTATTTATTGAATTAATTTTCTATTATTTTCTTTTTTTTGGAGAAAACAAGGTTTAATAGAAAATTATATATAAAACAAGTTTAAAACATGAAAATGAGAAAAGTAAGTTAAGATCTTTCTTAGTCAATCCAAAATGAAGTTTTGGTGAGGTTTACTTTTCATTTTCAAAACTCCACCTACTCTCTCGGGTGCCCACTACTCTCTCCCTTGAACTCCATACTACATTGTTCGAGGAATGACAATTTTGTGAAGGAATTTTCATAAAAATGTATGTAAACCATATTTATATTTTTTTTCTCGTTACTACACGACATAATAAGACTATGTGCGCAAGTTTTATATTTTTTTGATTTTTTTGAATTAGCTATGCTCAACCCTAATCAGCCAAAACCCCTCAAAACCCCTCTCAAAACCCCTCAAAACCCCGCACACTACCGGGCCGTCGATCGTTGTGCGTGGACGGTTGAGATCAGGCGCTAGGGTTAGCTACAGTGTGCACCGATCCGCATGAAATGCGCTGATTGGTTGAATCAGTGTGCATCGATCCGCATGAGACGCGCTGATTGGTTGAATCGGCGGGGTTTGGATCAGCCTCTCTCGTTGGGGCATCAGAACCGTTCATTTGAATCCAACGGCAAGAGTTGACGCGGTGCATGGACCAAGCCTACGCAGTGCCCTTTCCATCATTGCATGCGTGCCTGAGCCTACCCGCAGCATGCATGCCCACCCGCAGAACTGCGCCCGTGCGTTGCATGCATGCCCTCGACGTAGCCCTGCTCCGCCACCCCTATCGACGCAGTAAGCTGTCGCATGCCTACCATTAGAACTAATGCATCGTCGCATCAAAGCATGCACCCGGCCACAATGCAGCAGCCCGATGAAGACAACCAAAAAGCCAACGCTGCATGGCGTGCTCCTCTTTGAGGACGCAATACTGGCATGGGGTATCGATGTGGGTATCGATGCAGTTCAAACGGCGTGCTGCCTGTTACAAGATGGGCAAATGAACGCATCCATTATTGTCACGTCTCCCATCGACGGGCCCCCCATCGACCGAACGTTACCCTCTAGCCAGGCACTAGCAAGAATGGGCTAGGGCATGAATGCACGGGCGGCACACGCAGAGAACCCAGGGCAGGCGTGTCCCCTTGACCCACGACGGCACAAACGCGTGCGTGAGCCCGTCCCCCTTGACCCGCGACCGGTGGCACAGAAGGATCGCAGCCCGTTTCCCACGCTCCCACCAAACGCCGCCACCCCCTCGTGTACACACTTTCATGGGGCGCCACGCCCCCACCAAACGCCGCCCGCCCATTTATTCTACGGGGTGAAACCACGTCACACTTGGGCTATTTAAGCCGGGCACTATCGTCTTCCTCTCCTTCCTCATCCACACCCCATCCGCCTCCTCTGCCCTCCTTCTTCCTTCTTCTCCAGCAAACCCGATCGAGCCCTCGAGCCACCCCGCCACCATGCAGTACACCGGCCCCACCTACCGCTTCCCCCCAACCGTGCCGGAAAGGCTCTATCCTGACGGAGTGTATGTAGAGAGAACCCTTAGGGGTTTGGGCGATCTCGAGGTGGAGGGGCGCAAGGGAGTTAACGGAGTTCTTCCTTGGGGCCGGCTTCCGCCACCTCCCCCGCGGCTCTCCTCGGATGTACCATCTTGAGGAGGTCAACCACAACGGCATTGTGGTTGGGCTCCTCGCCACGTTCACTAACCCTTTCGATGCTTTCCATCTCCTCGGGCGAGCGTATTGGGTTGGTTGTGAGTTCATAGCTTTCACAACCTACAATATCTACACCGACTTCAATGGCATCTTCCCCAACAACAGCATTATGCACACGCTCCCGTACCCCATCAACAACCGGGGGGGGGGGGGGGGGAGGAGTGAAGGGCGGCGCCCGGAGGAGCGAGGTGGCCCCGGAGGAGGAGGAGAAGAAGAACCCGAAGAACCCGCGTTTGGTGCCCCCTATCTATCTAGCGAGATCTATCGTATTAGTTTTTTTACGTTGTAATCGTTATGCTACTATTATTAAGTTTTATTAGTACTTTAAGTTGTAAGGCTATCGTGGAACTATGGGTTGGAATCTTTATAAAAAAGGGCAACCTGGTGCATGTAGCTCCCGCTTGCGCAGGGTCCAGGGAAGGGTCCGACCACTTTGGGTCTATAGTACGCAGCCTTTCCCTACATTTCTGTAAGAGGTTGTTTCCAAGACTTGAACCCATGACCTCATGGTCAGAAGGCAGCAGCTTTACCACTGCGCCAAGGCTCCCCTTCTATGGGTTGGAATCTTTATGCTTCTATATAATCATTATGCTACTATATATATTGTGTGTTTCGTGCTATTATTTGTGGATTGCTATGGGTTGTTTTTGCTTATTATTCGTGTATTGCTATGGGTTGCCACGGGCCCGGGTTTCTACACCCCAATCACCACATGGGCGCCCTCACCACACACACCATCTTCAAAATATTGGCCAAACCATGGACATGCAACTAGGAGCACCATGCAAACCCACCATGGACATGGGTGCAACTAGGAAATGCAAACTAATTTACTTCGGGCACTTCATGCAAGCATGCAACTCATTTAGTTCATGGAACCGTAGACATGCATTAGTTTTAGTGCATCAAAAAATGATCCATCACAAAATTTAGTGCAAGAAAAAGGCCAAAGTAAAAACAAGTAACATTTTATTTGCCGAAGTTAGAGGTGGGCTGGTGCCCTTACGCGGGTGGGCTGGTCTCTATTTGGGAATGGTTATTTTCTCAGGGCCCATTTTCTCACGGCCCAACATCTATTCGGCAGCCCAGTTTTTTTTACTAGAACCTGAATTTTGGTGTGTACACTGTTAACTGAAGAACAAAAACAGAGGAAACAGAGCATGAACACTGAATAGGGCCCCTGAGAATATCATTACAATAATTCAAGCAAGTTTTGCTTCACACAAATTCAAATTCATCTAACAAATGATCCCTGGCTACTGGGCACCCCCGAAACTAGCTGACTAACTAACTGAAACTCTAACAAATTCTAGCGATTGATGAACATCAAGTAAAATAAACTCATTGCAATGACACAACCATAAAATGCTCCAGCCATCATATTTGCTTGCTGCTTCAAATCGATCAGATGCTTTAGTTGCTTGCCGATTTTCTTCAATTCACACTTCAATTCTGCACTGTGCATCATCGGATCGGCTCTATCCGCCAAATTGGGGGCTTGTTCCACGGCAAGCCGCCCCCCAAAATTGAGCTCTTGGGTTGGGGTTGATCCCTCCAATTTCAACCTTTCAACATAGCCATCGAGCCACTCAAAATGGCCACATTTCTTCAAAACCTGAAAAACAGGGGGCCGGCGGCGCATGAATCCTAGATCCACCACCCAGATCCACCGCCCTAATTCGAGGAAAAAAGAAAGAAATCGGGAGAAATTAGACCATAGGATTGGTCAAGAATACAGATCAAACCTGCCCCGGCTGTGGCTTGCTCAAACATTTCACAAACTCGCGCCCACGGTTGCCATTTTCTTTCCTCACACAAGTCAAACGCTTCAGAGGCTCCATGCGCGGGCAATCAGGGCATCTTGTCAACGGCAGTGGACCGTACTGCGTCCATGATTGGCGGGTGGCCGAAGTCGAGCTAGACATCACTCGCCGGCAGCGCGCTTCGTTGCCGGAGCAGAGGAAGAAGAAGGTGGGAAAGGAAAGGGGCAGGGCAAGCAATGGAGGGGGGCGGGCTGACTCGGGCTCGTGGGTGGCTCTGGTCGGGGTACGCTGATGAGCACGGGCATGCTTGTGTGGATAAGTTGTGGGTCCCACCCGCATGTGACTAACTGGTGGGTCCCGCGTGTCATAACTCAAATCGCTAACCCCTCGTGTTTTTCATTTCACGGTTAAAGAGAGCCATGTCGCATTGGAGCTATTGTTGGCTTCGAAGACGTCGCATCACAGCTATTCATTAGAACTACATCGCACTTCTTCCAATTCGCATGAAAAACGTCGTACAGGAGTTATTGGCCCCCAAGTACGCCTGCCTAGTAGTACTAGTAGTCTAATTAACTACTCTAAGCAGTAAATGCCAACGCGCCTTAAACCTTACATATTCTGGAAATGCATGTAAACGAAAGTGTGCCTTATAAACTGTGATGGAGGGAGTATGTCATATGCATCCAGCTAATAAGCAGGCAGAACGAATCAGAATTAACCATTGCCCTCTTATCCATCGACTAAACTCAAAACCATAGCAAAGCTGCAACGCATCCAAAGATACTTACGTACACTCTATCTTGATCACGCTTCATCTTCCTTTCCAAAAGTGCTACACGCTACTGGCCGGATCACACCCCACTATAACAACACCATCCACTGCAGGGTATTTTAGTTGACGGAAGCGCATCCACGTAGCACGGGTGATAAGGGAATGCAGCGTGGACGCCGTCATCACGACCACGTACAAGCCACCATCCTAAATATTGCATCCTCGAGGTCTTGAAATGGTATGCTACGATCTGATTAAACACTCCATTGAGCAGAAGCACAACATCCTTGTGCGGATGTAGTCCCAGAATCCTGTAATCATTTCCGGGCTCCTCCTCCTCGAGGTGGACGGCACTTTCATTAGGGTCGATGAAGTTGTCCTCGTCTGAGTCCCAGGAGTACTCAAAGCCCACTTCGCTTTTGAGTTTGTCGTCTTGATCGAGATCGATGGATAAGTCCTTTGAGGAAACTTTAGAGCCATCTTCTCTTGTGAATTCACCATCTTCATCTTCATGTGCATCTCCTCTTTCATCGTCAGACTTGTCGTCAACATCACTGGTTCTGCCATCGAAGTCGTCAACCTCATGGATGTCTTCTTCTTCATTGTCATCACTGTCTCTATCCACGTCATCTTTCATGTCGCTTTGGACATCCTCCTCATCCTCCTCGTCATATATAGTTTCCTTCATTTTACAGGGTTCATACAAGCTAACTAATGTTCTCCTGTTTTCGACCGTCTTCCACGGCACTCTGGGGTCCCGTATTTTAAGATCATAAAGACCAAGGTTGGCCTCATGTGCTATCATCCACCTCAACTGACCATCGGCTGATTCCGCCAGTATCCATACTTGTATTTGAAAATTGTTAAGTGTCACATAATGAATCCCTCTCTCGTAGCTCGCTACAACGGACCTATCAAGCAGATTAGAATACTCTAGATCTTGGTTTTCATCATCGTAAGCTTTCCCCGGTAGTTGAGCCATGTCGTACAACCCATCCGAGTTGCGCATGATCATGATGATGTTGTTCCAACAGTGTACATAGAGAGACCCCCGCCAGTACTCAGCTGACTTCCATGTTCGCACACTCTTAGGGTGTGGTGCGGTCACCATGTCATAGAGATGCCCAGGGGCGCAACGCCCCGGCACAAACTCCCGTCTCGCCCATTGGTTGGTCTGCGAAGAAAACACCAGCACATGAATCACCTTGTCCTCTGGGTGTTGCGCCCCTCCCATAGCAATCTTGGTATATCCTAGGGTACTTCCTGATGGGAGGCTGAAAACCTCGTGGTGCGGCGACACGGCCGGATCAAAGGCGAGGAACATGATGGTCCTATCGAACAGCCAAAACCCCTTATTCTTCGGTATTGGCAGGCTAGCACATTGTATCGTCGTTGGGTTGCAGATATAATATGAACCACTAACAAGGAGAATGAGGCCATTGCAGTGATGGATAACGGAGGCCCAACCGTACTGGAAAAGAGGAAGCCGGAAGACAGGGCCGTCGTGAGATCCACATCCACGTAGCTGTGGCAAACGCGCCGGCAACGATGGTGCAAAAAAGGAAGACTTATCATAGTCATCGTCACAATCAAAGTGCTTGATGAAGATGCCAGGGAAAGGTCCCTGAGGAAAAAAGTGTGGAAAGAGGAGCTTGTGGCTGTCGATGATTGCACACCACGCGCGACAGACGAGTCGAGACTGAGCGAGCGGTCGGCAGGGGAGCTGGCGGAGGATGTCGAGGAGCAAGTCGTAGGGGAGGCAGATGCCGTTGCTGTCGCCGTCGGTCCCACGGACGGCAGGCAGGCGAGGGTGCAGATCGACCAAGTCGATCGGGGAAGGTGCTGACGGAGGGATCGACGCAGAGCAACAAAGACGCGTAGCACAAGTCTACAGGATATATAGGCTGCACCACGCCCTACACCGCCTTTTGAAGATCGGTACGGTGGAGCACTCCGACGCCGATGTATGTACAATAATAATACGAGAAATCTAACCACCAGTCGGCAGATGGTTTGCAACAGGCGCGTACGAGGTGCCGGACCCCCAGCCTCCCTTCCCACCCCCGCAGAAATTCATAACCATAGGTATAAAATAATTTTCTCCGGAAAACCCGGAGCCTCCATCAGAGGCGATTAGGGTTTCTGGGAGCGACGGCGGCGCACGTCCGATCTTCATCGACGGGGCGCAGGGGAGCTGAGCAAGATGACTGCATCGGGCTCTGGCAAGACGAAGGCTGACGCCCCTCCTTCGCGGGGGGCTTCAGATCGTGGGGAAGAGGCACGGGCAACCCCGGGTTCGCCAGGCGCGGCTAGGGTTCATCTTGAGGAAGCCCTGGGGAAACTCGGCATCACAGACAAGGAAGCAACTCCGCTGATCCTAGATGATCGGGAGGATGAGACTCCGCCGAAGTGGCTACTTGCGGGGAAGGTGCTGCATCGAAACCTACTCCATATTCAGACAATAGGTAACGCACTTCGCCCGGCTTGGGGGAACCTCCGAGGTCTACAATTTCGATCTATGGGGGACAATATGTTCATGGTGGAGCTGGAATCCAAGCGCGACAGAGATAGGATTTGGGCAGGATCGCCGTGGCATGTCAGCAACCATGCGGTGATCCTTGCTGATTTTGAGGAGTGCATGCGCCCGGATGAGGTGAACTTTGACCGGCTTCATCTCTGGGCTCGTGTTATTAATCTGCCATACAACCTTAGGGACGAGGCATGGGGCACCGAGATTGCTAAGCAGATAGACAAAGATGCTACGTCCGTACAGTTTGATCATATGGGCGGCTATCTGCGTGCGCGAGTCTCTGTTGATGTGAGCAAGCCACTAAGGAGATGGATCCTGATTGATTCGGCGAGAAGGAAGCGGCAAGATCTCTATGATATCCAGTATGAAAACGTGCCGCATTTTTGCTTTTCCTGTGGCCGCTTAGGACACTCTGATCTCTATTGTGCCACCCCGGGGAAAAGAGACAGCAATGGCGATCTTCCTTTCGGGCCTAGTTTGCGGGCTTCGGACGAACGAAAGAAAACTGCGTCCAATGAAAGTTCAAGTAAACAAGGTACTGCTGCCAATTAGAGCAAAAGGGAGTCAAAAAACTCAAGCAATGTTGGTGCTAGCAAAGCTGCTTCTGAGGTAAACTCTCCAGTCAAGAATCGACCTGTCAAGAGGAAAGAGGTGCCTCGGCAGGTATACAGGAAGGTTGATAGCTCACTTCTACTGATGGATGTGGGTACAGAACAGGTGGATCTGGAATCGGCCTCAATGCACGACGATGATCTAGCAGATGGACGGCACGATGAGGATAGACGAAAGAAGAAGAAACCCACTCCAGAAAACTCGGCAGAGGCTGCTGGTCAGCCCTGCCCGTCCAAATGAATTGCATAAGTTGGAACTGCCGGGGGCTTGGGAACCCCGCGGCAGTTTGAGAGCTTCGCAACATAGTGAAGCAAGAAGGTCCTGCCCTTGCGTTTGTCATGGAAACCAAAATCAGGGCGAAAAAGGTAGAGAATCTGCGAAATACTTTGGGATTTGCAGGATGTTTTGCAGTCGACAGCAACGGTCTCAGCGGGGGGGTTGGATTGTTCTGGTCGAATGAGGTTTCAGTTGAACTGAAAAATTATAGTGTGAACCACATTGATGTGGTTGTCAAGAAGGTGGGAATGGATTCTCCGGGATGGAGATTTACTGGTTTCTATGGAGCTCCAAGAGTGGAAAATCGGCAACACAGTTGGCGCTTCATGAGGACTTTATTCGGCATCCAACACCAAGCATGGATGTGCGTCGGAGATTTCAATGAAACATTGTACAGGACGGAACACTTTAGCCGTACTACACGGCCGGAGTGGCAAATGCGAGCCTTTCGCGAAGTAGTTGATGAGTGTGCCCTCCAGGATCTGGGATGGGCGGGAGTGGAGTACACATGGGATAACCAACAACAAGGGGTTGCCAACGTCAAGGCGCGCTTGGATCGGGCTCTAGTCAACTCGACAATGTTGAACTTGTTTGAGGGGTCCAGGGTTAGACATGTTAGATCTATTGAGCCGGATCACTGTTTTCTTGTAATTGAATTGCGTGAGCTTAACAATCACACCCATAATAAAGGAGTGAAGCAGTTTCGTTATGAGTACGTGTGGCAATCACATGCCGACTATGATGATCTTGTTAGTGAATCATGGCAACGGCTACATCAAGGTCAAGGCCTTGCAGGAATCGCATGTACTCTCTCCAAGATGCAGGGCGAACTTGGTGCATGGGGCGCAAAAGAATTCGGCAACCTCTCCAAAAGGGTCAAGACACTTCAAAAAAAGATCGAGAGGCTGCGCCGACATGCAGTTGGCCGAGGGCCTTCGGAGGAGGAGGTGGCAACAGCTCAGAAACTCCGAGAAGCTCTCAGGCAAGAAGAAGTATGGCTGCGGCAGCGGTCGAGAGTTCGCTGGCTACGCGCGGGAGATCGCAATACAGCCTATTTCCAAGCTCAGGCGAAGCAGCGGAAGCTTATGAATCGCATAGTTGGCCTGCAGCGCCTAGATGGGTCTGTATGTGCGAACCTTGATGAGGATAAGGTGGAAGTCCAAGAGTTCTATCAAAATCTTTACACATCACAGGGCTTTCACAATATGTATGGATTGTTACAGTTCGTCCCAGAACGAGTTACACCGGAGATGAATGTTGTTCTCCAACGACCCTTCGATGCTGCGGAGGTGCGCACGGCGCTGTTTCAAATGGCCCCGTCTAAAGCACCTGGCATTGATGGGTTCACAGCGGGTTTCTTCCAGCGACACTGGCACATTGTTGAGAAAGATTTAGTGCCGGCTGTGTTAGATTTTTTGAATGGTGGGGAGCTTCCGACGGGCCTCAATGACACTTCGATCACTCTGATCCCTAAGGTACGACACCCCCAATCCGTCACGCAATACCGTCCCATATCCCTCTGTCCAGTGCCCTACAAGATAGCTGCCAAGGCGATCACCAATCGCCTGAAACCATGGATGGACTCGATAGTGGGGGAGGAACAAAGTGCTTTTGTACCCGGAAGGTTGATAACAGATAATGTACTGGTGGCATTTGAGAGTATTCATTCTATGAGAAGGAAGAAAGGAAAAAATTTCTCATGTGCTATTAAACTGGACATGATGAAAGCATATGATCGTGTCGAGTGGCATTACTTGGAGGCTATACTTCTCAGATTGGGTTTTGGCCACTTTTTTGTTCGTCTGCTAATGAAGTGTGTCATGTCAGTCCAATTCACTGTCAGGATGAACGGTGAGTTGCTCCCTTTCTTCACACCCTCTCGGGGCTTGAGACAGGGATGCCCGGCGTCCCCTTTTCTGTTTCTGCTCTGCGCAGAAGGCCTCACCTCTCTGCTCAACCATTATGGGGGAAATTATGTGGACAGAGGGGTTCGGGTCTCATACAGATCACCATGGGTAAATCATCTTCTGTTTGCAGATGACAGCTTAATTTTTATCAGTGCAACAGAGGAAAGTGCAGATAGATTGAATCAAATTCTGCAAATATACGCAGATTGTTCAGGCCAAAATGTCAACAAAGGAAAGAGCTCGGTCTTCTTTACTTCAAACGCTCCCACCCTAGTCCGGAATATAATCAAACAGAGACTGGGGATTATGGTGGAAGCATTCAGTGAGAGATATCTTGGTCTACCCACGGCTGTGGGTAGGATCACTAGCGACACCTTTGATCATATTGGCGACAGAGCTCGCGGAAGTATGCAGGGGTGGTCGGAACGCAATTTTGCATGTGCAGGGAGAGAGATTTTACTTAAATATATTATCCAAGCCATCCCTACTTTTAGTATGTCATGCTTTCGACTCACGAAGAAGGTATGCAAGAAATACACTTCCAATATGGCCAAATATTGGTGGAGTAGCTCTCTGGATAGAAGATCCTTGCACTGGATTTCTTGGAAAGCGCTTGCATCTCCAAAAGTTCAGGGGGGAATGGGGTTTCATGATATGGAGCTGTTCAACCTTGCTCTTCTTGGGAAGCATGGATGGAGATTCATGGTCAGTCCGGATTCATTGTGCGTCCGAGTTTTGAAGGGTCGGTATTTTCCGGATTCAGATTTTATGCATGCCACAGTGCCGAAGTCAGCCTCCCCAATTTGGCGGGCGATTGTGGCTGGGCGTGAGGCCCTTCAAGCAGGTTTGATCATGCGCGTTGGTGATGGAAGTTCTATCTCCATATGGGAAGATAAGTGGATTCCAGGCACTGTAAGTATGGCCCCCATGTCTATTATCACTCCTACTACATTACATACAGTCAATGAGCTCATTGATGATGAAAACTGGACATGGAAGACAGATCTTGTTCGACAAAACTTTCTTGCTCCGGATGCAGAAGCTATATTAAACATACCATTACGCACCGGAGGCGGGCAGGATTTTTTTGCTTGGGCTTTTGAAAATTCAGGTGTCTACACCGTCAAATCGGCGTACCGTGCTCTCGTGAATCAGAACGAGCGCAATGCTCTAGAGGAAGGGACGGTTACCGGTACCTCAAAATCAGATCAACAGATGTGGACATCTCTATGGAAGCTCAATGTGGTGCCTAAGGTTAGAGTCTTCTGGTGGAGAGTTATTCGCGGGATCCTCCCTGATGAAGCTACTCTTAAGCACAAACATATTAAACCTCTTAGTCTATGCAATGTTTGCCTGGCCAAAGAGGAAGATCTTATGCACGCATTGGTGTCTTGCTCCCATGCATGCAGATTTTGGGATGAAGCGCAAACCTGGTTTGGCTTCCGACTCCCACGCTCGCACCCTGCCACCTGGGCGCGTGACATTCTATGTGACGATCGCTTCTCGGATCATGTGAGATCGCAGATTGTGTCGGTGATGTGGGCTATCTGGCAGTCGCGGAATTGGTGGACTCATGAGAAGGAACATGTCGAGCCAGTTTACTCCAATCACCGCATTCGAGAGGATCTGGCCTTGCTAGAGATTCCTATAAAGCAGGCCACCCTATTGCCAGGACATGGTTGGCGTCCTCCGGAAGAGGGATTTGTCAAGATTAATGTCGATGGTGCAATCAATTCAGAAGTGGGTCTAGCTGGAGCTGGCGGTGTGGCTCGTTCTGCTATGGCGTTGCTAGCTTCCTGGTCCAAACCGCATATCGGTGTTACGGACCCCCTCATTGCGGAGGCCTTGTCACTACAAGAGGGAGTTCTCTTTGCTCGTCTTCGAGGCTATGCACGTGTGATATTGGAATCCGACTGTCTGGAGATAGTGAATCTCTGGAACAATCGTCACGGCTCTCGTTCGGTTGTGACTCCGTTACTAGTAGAGATTGGAGAGCATACTTTGTCTTTTGATTCTTTTGTAATTCAGCATGTAAACAGGTCTACTAATCTCCCGGCCCATCTTTGTGCAAAGCATGCCAGCACGCTGATGGTGACCGAGACTTGGTTAGACTCTGCACCCCCGTTCCTGATCAGCAGCCTGATGGCTGATGATCCTAGGAGCGTTTTTGTTTGAATAAAGCTCTCACAATTCCCCGCAAAAAAAAACAGGCGCGTACGAAGCCATCATCGTCGGATCCTGATCGTGCGGTCGCCAATGTGCGCGAGAAAAAGAAAGAGGCAGGACGGGATTCGAACCCACGACCTCCTGCAATTGCCCCACCACGGTAACCAACTCACCCGGACTTTGTTGCTTTCAAAAGCGCCCAGAGTATGAATATATTGCGTAGTGGCTCTTTGTTCAAGATTTAAAATGTGAACGACTCGCTAACTTTGGTTGCGAATTTAGTGGGAATAATCTGAAGACTATGCCATTGACTGTCACGATTTTTCTCTGAATTGGATCTGTCATTTTTTTGAGGTGCTAGATCTATTGGCACGCCCTCTTTACATTTTTAGTCAAAAAAATCATGCTGAATATGGGATTTGAATTCATGCCTAGCAGCTAATGTGAAACACACACTAACTAGCTCAGCTGGACCATTTGTTGCGAAAAAATGCACGCCATACTATTTAACCATTCCATGTTGCTTTTTTTTCTTTTTTCTGTGAGGAGTTGATCAAATATACCCCGGTAACTGTTATGTGAATAACATGGTCACTCACACATCGCTAACCCGATAACTTGTATATCCTTGTCCTGGTAACTTTGGCGACCGAAGGGGGAGGGGGGAGTTGACGAACTTTTGTATGAATAGCATGGTAACTCACACATTGCAGACCTGATAATTTACGCACCCTATCCTGATAACTTTGGGAGGGGGAGGGGGGGGGGGGTTGATGAAATATCCTCTCGATAGCTTTTGTGTCAATAGCATGGTAACTCAAACATCGTAGTCCTGATAGCTGATGTACAAATAACGTAGTAGCTTTTTTGACCCAAAAAAATAGTGTAAACATACCTTCGATAACTTTTTGTATGAATAGCATGGTAACTCACACATCGCATATCTGATAACTAATGCACCCCATCCTGGTAACTTTGACAACGAGGGGGGGGGGAGTTGATGAAATATCCCCTCGGTAGCTTTTGTGTGAATAGCATGGTAACTCACACATCATAGACATGATAACTTATGTACCCAGGTCCTGATAACTTTGGCGATGAGGGGGGGGGGGGGGGGAGTTGATAAAACATCCCCTCGATAACTTTTGTGTGAATAGCATGGTAACTCACACATCGCAGACCTGATAACTTATGTACCTGACCCTGATAAAAAAGTCATAGAGGAGTCCCTCTACACATTCACACGTATAGTACATCATCATTTATGCAGTGATTTTTTTCAAGAAAATACCTTTCTTTTTGTCATCTGACAATGGTGAAAAAGAGTTTTAAAAGATTTTTATTTTCACGTATTGAACAACAGCCTGGGTTGGTGTAATGGCTGTTGGTCATGGTATTAGGCGTGCCCTAGCTACCTGATGCAGGTTCGAATCCCATGTGGCGCACTTTTTCTCAATTCGCCTTTTTTATTAGTGTTAATCGGGGGAGAACGGGAGAAGCGGGAGCCATCGAAGGAAGTTGTGCGGAACGGGAGAAGCGGGAGCCATCGAGGTGAGTCGTGCGGATCTGTCGCTAACGACCAGTCGACTGGTCGTTAGCACAGTCCATAATAATATGATCGTATGTGTGTGTGCCTTTGTTCATAAGGCTGGGTGCATATAGAAACACTATAAAGCCATGGTCTTGTACCTTGGACAGGAACATGATAAAGCCAAGCCACTCGTTCAAAAGTATGCCCAATCAAATATGAGCTCTTTCTAGGCAATAAACAAAGGGTATGTCTAAGTCTTAGTCGACTGAGACTTCAGCATACGTATATGACATCAGCATCTGTACAAACCAGGCCTGCTTTGTTTATTGAACTGTTTGCATGTTTTTGCTGCTATGAGCTGACTTTGTACTTCTATTGGGCTTTTATCTCATCTTTTCCCCTGTGATCTGTTGCTTTCTTGCCGGATTTTTTCCTCTTCTTGTACTTGGGCTGTGCGACTGCAAATATAATATGTGTTTTGCTATCCAACTACAACCTCAACGAGTGAGGTAACTTTTTTGTTCAAATCATAGCATTATTTTTTGCCGGAAAAATTCTTGTATATGCAATACGATGCATGCTTGTAGTGTTTTTTATGTGGGCGTGTAACTTATTGTCATTTTCATTCATGAAAAAAATACAAAGTATTTGAACACAAAGAAAGGATATTGAAGAAAAAATAATAGTTTTGTGCTTGCTATTGCTTGCTCGCGAGCTATGAAGTTGTTGCCTGCGGTTGTTGAAGTACAGAAGGACAAAGGTCGACGCATAGGTATATACAGTATATACATCATTTTTGTTACACGAACAATTTTAAAAAAAATTGTGTGAGCATTTTCTAAAAAATACATGAACATTTTTTAAGAACTGTTAACAGTTTTCAATTTTATGGACAGTTTAAAAGAAACATGGAATATGTTCAAATATGGACATTTTTTTAAATGCATGAACATTTGTTAAGAATTGGATGAACAATTGTAGAAAAAATTTCATCGCATATTGAAAAATGATCACCGCATATTCGAAAAGTGCTCACCAATTATTTTTATAAAAACTTGAACATGTATTTTTAAAATATTCATATAGACGCAAGGAAATGTATTTCTACTACTGGGAAATGAAAATCATATTAAAGGGGAAAAGGCAAAAATTAACCATAAACAAGAGAATAAATATTCAAGTAATAAAATAGAAAAAGGAAAATGGAAAACAAAGGATAAAAACGGAATAAGGGAAAGGAAAAGGAAAATGAAAAGAAAAATTGAAGTAAAAAAGTTAGAAAACAAATTCATAGTTGCAGTCTTGTTGTACCGCTCGCATTTGCGGGCCGATTGTGACACATGTAGTTGAAGGTTTAGTTGTATACATGCAACTGGCTGACATCCCTTCGTGCACGTTGCAGTTGATGGCAACACTTGCAGTTGCGTGCCTAGTGACAAACATGCAACTCCCTTCCCTACCCCCGATAAACACCACAGAGTTGCAGTCGGGCGACACTTGCAGTTGCACGCCTAGTGAAAGACTTGCATCTGCCGCCAACCAATGACAAAACACCAGAGACCATAGAGTTGCAGTCGTGTTGGAGACATGCAGTTGCACTGAGGGACGACACTTGCAGTTGCGTGCCAAGTGGCAGACATGCAACACTTGTAGTTGCATGCCTAGTGTTGGACATGTAACTACCTCACTCCGCTCACACACCCTCTCCCGCCACCCTCCGGCAAAACAAGGGTCGGGTGCAATTGAGGGCGACACTTGCAATTGCATGCCTAGCGTCAGACATGCCACTGCCCCCCCCCCTCTCCCGCCGCCCACCGACAAAACAAAGGTCAGTTGCAGTCAGGTGCGTTGACATGCACTTTCACTCGAGGGTGACACTTGCAGTTGCATGCCTAGTGTCAGACATGCAACTCCTCCCTCTCTCGCCACCCTCCAACGAAACAAAGGACAATTGAAGTCAGATGGGTAGACATACAATTGCAGTAGGGGGAGACACTTGCAGCTGCATGCCTAGTGTCAGACATAACCCCCCCCCCCCCCCCCTCTCGCCACCCTTCAATGAAACAAAGGACAATTGAAGTCGGATGGGTAGACATACAATTGCAGTCGGGGGCGACACTTGCAGTTGCGTTCCTACAGTCATACATGCATCTGCCCTCCCCCCCCCCCCCCCCACACACACACCCCGATGTCCTCTGACATAAGAAAAATATTAGTTGCAATCGGGTGGGTAGACATGCAGTTGCAGTCAAGGACGACACTTGCAGTTGCATGCCTAGTCCAAGGCATGCAACTACCCCCCTCCTGCTGCCCATCGATAGAACAAAAGTCAATTGAAGTCGCTTGTGTGGACATGCAGTTGTAGTTGAGGGCGACATTTGCAATTGCATGCTTACTGACAAACATGCAACCACTCCTCCCCTCTCCCATTGTTCTCCGACAAAACAAAGGTCAGTTGCAGTCGAGGGCGACACTTGCAGTTGCATGCCTAGTGTGAGGCATGCAACTTTATAGTGTACACCTATGAAAAAAACACATAGCATATGAACACAATAAAAACTTGTTTTGGGGTAATACACGAAGAAACAAAGTAAAAAAACAAAAAAAGCAAATAAAACAAAAGTCCATGTAGAAAAGGCCACCACATCTCAGAATAAAAAAATTAAGACAACATGTGAGAATAAAAATTGTTCATGCGGTGTCAAAATGTATGTTCCTAAAAAATATAAATGTTCCATATTTCCTAAACAAGAAAGATGAAAAAATCAAAAATGGAAATACAAGTACACGTGTATACTGTATACATAAACATAGAGTCAGCTGCTCCATTAACTTTCTTCTTCTGTACATACACGGTGCACACAACCCAGCAAAAAAGGAAAAGAAAAAACATTCAAAGATTTACATGGGACAACTATGAGAATATAAAAACAGACAAGCACAAAAGAAAGGGCCGCAAGCCACATCCCACAACCCACGTAGTGGAAGGCCTAGTGTGTATTGAAAAGCAAGAATACATCAGCGATTGAAACACAGGTCGATGAAAATTGGACGGCTAATCTCGTCGACTGAGACTTCGTAAAGTCTCAGTCGACTGAGTTTTAGTGTACCCCATAAACAAAGATATTTTAGATTTATGCAAATCATCGGCTATCCATCTGAATAGTGGAGCATCATAAACAACAATGCTACCAGTCACCTCTTGAATTCTCAGAATCTCTGCTGATTGTGGCGGAACTCTTCACTGTTTTTCTTGTGGTATTGTGGAAAAATACCACATATTAGCATGTGTACAGAAACAGCTAATTGAAGTTTTATACATTATTTTTGATGATCCGGCCAGCCATTATCCTCTCAATTTCTGCCCTGACGCAGAATAATTGATTAGTCTGCACGCTGTCCATGTTGCATTGCTGCTGATTAATACATGGATGGCAAACAAAGATAACAAGGTACTGATTAGCGTGTGTGCAACGAGAAGGATAAATCCCGAAATAAACCAAATGATACAAACACACCCAGCCATAATCTCCTCTTTTGTACTCTCAGGGGTACATACTCCCACTCATTATCCAAAAGCTAACTACTGGATAAAGAAAGACAAACCGATGCGTGCAATGGCCGGTGTGTGCATGCAGTTGCTTGATCCTATAATTAAGGGATTATAATTATTGGGCACGGCACTCGCATTGTAAACCTAGATAGGATTTTTTTTTCACGTCATACCACATACCTCATGCATACACAATGTCCACGTAGCATATGCTCCAAGGGAACTAGCTAGAGTACGTAAGTGTGGTAAATGTTTTTTTTGTTTGCATTTATTCATTTCAAGGAGGTCATATATATTACTCTTGTAATGTACTCCCTCCGTCTCATAATGTAGGATGTTTTTTAGCACTAGTTTAGTGTCAAAATACGTCTTACATTATGGGACAGAGGGAGTAGTATTTACTTTGTAATAGATTATACCCTTTTTCCAATGGAATATATACCAGTTATTATTTTTTTCAATGAAGTATATACTGCTTCCTTTTGGTAGACTATGCACCATATTTTTTGTGAATGGGATATGTACCACTTATTAATTTTTCAATGGAGTATATACTGCTTCCTTTTGGTAGACTATGCACCATAAAAAAAAATTGAACATCTATGCACCATATTTTTTGTGAATGGAATATATACCACTTATTAATTTTTCAATGGAGTATATACTGCTTCCTTGCTGTGGACTATGTACCATATTTTTTGTGATGATGAGTATATACCACAATTTATTATGTAGAATATACCACTTTTTGTGTTAAGTTATACCAACGTTTTGGATGGAGCATATACCACATTTCGTGATGCGGCATATAACACTCTAGAAACCAGTATAATTATTCAGAAAGAAGTATAAACCCGAAAGAGTTTTTCTTTTTGTGTGGGCTGTATAATTTGGGTTAAGTATATGTATTTGTCCACTCAAATAGTTAAATAACAACAATACTCAAACTATTTATACACATCACATCAGAAGCATCAGTGTCGTGTTTCTCTTGGTTTCTACATGTTCAGTGATAGATTGGTCATACTGAATCAATCGATCTGATCACAATGTTGCGCATCTCGTGTGGCAGAGTCTCTTGCATCGTGTACGTGTAGCCTCAAGAGAAAACTGAGTTACTCTGCCTTGGTACTCACTAGTAAAAAAGGAGGCAAAGGTCCAGGCCGGGTCAGCCCATTAGTCCCGGTTCAGTCCAGAACCGGGACCCATGGGGGCACTGGACCCGGTTCGTGAGCCCTGGGGGCCGGCTGGGCCACGTGGGCCATTGGTCCCGGTTCGTCTGGACCTTTTGGTCCCGGTTGGTGGGACGAACCAGGACCAATGGGCCTCGCTCCTGGCCCACCACCATTGGTCCCGGTTGGTGGCTTGAACCCGGACCAAAGGCTGCCCTTTAGTCCCGGTTCATGCCACCAACCGGAACGAATGAGGTGTTTATATATACCCCCTCGCGTAAGAGCAGAGCACACTGCTCTGTTTTTTCTGGCCGCCGAGGGGGAGAGGGCTTGGTGGTGCTCTAGCTCACCTCCTATGCACACAAGGTGTTCGATGGAATGCCTGAGCCATACTACTTAAGCTTTCTCCTCTCCAAGCTCCATTTTCCTCAATATTTGTCTAGGTTTAGCGGTCCGTTACGCCCCGTCCCCGTCTTCACCGCCGTCGATCACCCGCGCCGATCTCATCGCCGGCACCACCGTGGTGAGCCTCTTGTTCTTATCTTCTTTCTGAAAGGAAAAATATTCTTACTTGTATATTTAGATAGATACTTGTATTATTTTCTTACTTTTATTATTGCATCTTATATAGTGCGATGGTTTTGGTATCCGCCCCCGTCGGCCCTCGTCCTGTCTATGATTCGGATGTGGTATATATTATCTTTATAACTATTAGTTCATTTATTGTTTATGAAAATTATGCCGACCAACGTGACATAGATTTTATTTATCTAGGAGGTATGTGAACCGGAAATTCCAACCGACCCTATTGTCGAGAGGTTAAATTTAGTTGAAGAAGAAAATAATTTCTTGAAGGAAAAAAATTGAGGAGGAGAAGATGATATTGGAGTTGCATGTTGTGGATGTCGTCGATGATCACAAGATCAAGATGGATGCAATGCGCTTGAAGATTAGAAAGATTAGAAAATATGCCATTCATACCGAGGCTTGGTATCATTATGCCGTTGGATCCATTGTTACCTTGGTTGCGATTATGATCGCATTTGTTTTCGCATTGAAATGTTTTACATAGTTTCAATGTATGGTTTAATTAATTAGATGCTCTGGAGAGCTATATGTTGTTAGATGAGAACTATGTATGTACTTTGGTTTTAATGTGATGATGAACTTCTATTAATTTGGTCACTTATTTATCTATTCATGATGTTCTGTAATGGTTTTTGACACACTTAATTATATGTAATGCACGCAGATGAACCGGCAATGGATGTACGGTGACAGACACACCTCCGAGTATATTAAGGGCGTGCATGAGTTTCTCGAAGCGGCTGAGGCAAACAAGCAGAATGGTTTTATGTGTTGTCCATGCATTAAATGTGGGAATACGATGTCTTACTCTAACCGGAAAATCCTTCACACCCACCTGCTTTACAAGGGTTTCATGCCACACTATAATGTTTGGACGAGGCACGGAGAAATAGGGGTTATGATGGAAGACGGCGAAGAAGAAGAGTACGATGAAAACTATGTGCCCCCTGAATACGATGATGCTGCAACGGGGGGAGCTGGTGAAGATCAAGAGGAACCAGACGATGTGCCCAATGATGCTGCAACGGGTGAAGCTGCTGAAGATCAAGAGGAACCAGACGATGTGCCCGATGATGATGATCTCCGCCGGGTCATTGTCGATGCAAGGATGCAATGCGAAAGTTAAAAGGAGAAGCTGAAGTTCGATCGCATGTTAGAGGATCACAAAAAAGGGTTGTACCCCAATTGCGAAGATGGCAACACAAAGCTCGGTACCGTACTGGAATTGCTGCAGTGGAAGGCAGAGAATGCTGTGCCTGACAAAGGATTTGAGAAGCTACTGAAAATATTGAAGAAGAAGCTTCCAAAGGATAACGAATTACCCAACAGTACATACACAGCAAAGAAGGTCGTATGCCCTCTAGGATTGGAGGTGCAGAAGATACATGCATGCCCTAATGACTGCATCCTCTACCGCGGTGCATTCAAGGATCTGAATGCATGCCCGGTATGCGGTGCATTGCGGTATAAGATCAGACGAGATGATCCTGGTGATGTTGACGGCGAGCCCCCCAGGAAGAGGGTTCCTGCGAAGGTGATGTGGTATGCTCCTATAATACCATGGTTGAAACGTCTGTTCAGAAACGGAGAGCATGCCAAGTTGATGCGATGGCACAGTAAGGACCGTAAGAAAGACGGGAAGTTGAGAGCACCCGCTGACGGGTCGCAGTGGAGAAAAATCAAGAGACAGTACTAGGATGAGTTTGCAAAGGACCCAAGGAACGTATGGTTTACTTTAAGCGCGGATGGCATTAATCCTTTCGGGGAGCAGAGCAGCAATCACAGCACCTGGCCCGTGACTCTATGTATGTATAACCTTCCTCCTTGGATGTGCATGAAGCAGAAGTTCATTATGATGCCAGTTCTCATCCAAGGCCCTAAGCAACCCGGCAACGACATTGATGTGTACCTAAGGCCATTAGTTGAAGAACTTTTACAGCTGTGGAATGGAAACGGTGTACGTATGTGGGATGAGCACAGACATGAGGAATTTAACCTAAAGGCGTTGCTATTCGTGACCATCAACGATTGGCCCGCTCTCAGTAACCTTTCAGGACAGACAAACAAGGGATACCACGCATGCACGCACTATTTAGATGACACTGAAAGTATATACCTAGACAAATGCAGGAAGAATGTGTACCTGGGCAATCATCGATTTCTTCCGACCAACCATCAATGTCGAAAGAAAGGCAAGCATTTCAAAGGCGAGGAAGATAACCGGAAGAAAGCCCGCCATGCGTACCGGTGATCACGTACTTGCTATGGTCAATGATTTACACGTAATCTTTGGAAAGAGTCCCAGCGCACTAGCTATTCCGAATGACGTTGAGGGACACGCACCCATGTGGAAGAAGAAATCTATATTTTGGGACCAACCCTACTGGAAAGACCTAGAGGTCCGCTCTTCAATCGATGTGATGCACATGACAAAGAACCTTTGCGTGAACCTGCTAGGCTTCTTGGGCGTGTATGGAAAGACAAAAGATACACCTGAGGCACGGGAGGACTTGCAACGTTTGCATGAAAAATACAGCATGCCTCTGAAGCAGTATGAAGGTCCTGCCAGCTACGCTCTTACGAAAGAAGAGAAAGAAATCTTCTTTGAATGCCTGCTCAGTATGAAGGTCCCAACTGGCTTCTCGTCGAATATAAAGGGAATAATAAATATGCTAGAGAAAAAGTTCCATAACCTAAAGTCTCATGACTGCCACGTGATTATGACGCAACTGCTTCCGGTTGCATTGAGGGGGCTTCTACCGAAAAACGTCCGATTAGCCATTGTGAAGCTATGTGCATTCCTCAATGCAATCTCTCAGAAGGTGATCGATCCAGAAATCGTACCAAGGCTAAGGAGTGATGTGGCGCAATGTCTTGTCAGTTTCGAGCTGGTGTTCCCACCATCCTTCTTCAATATCATGACGCACGTCCTAGTTCATCTAGTCGACGAGATTGTCATTCTGGGGCCCGTATTTCTACACAATATGTTCCCCTTTGAGATGTTCATGGGAGTCCTAAAGAAATATGTCCGTAACCGCGCTAGGCCAGAAGGAAGCATCTCCATGATCCATCAAACAGAGGATGTCATCGGGCTTTGTGTTGACTTCATTCCTGGCCTTAAAAAGATAGGTCTTCCTAAATCGCGGTATGAGGGAAGACTGACTGGAAAAGGCACGCTTGGAAGGGACTCAATAATATGTAGGGATGGATATTCTTGGTCTCAAGCACACTGCACAGTTCTACAGAACTCTACCTTGGTGACCCCGTATGTTGATGAACACAAGAACAGTCTGCGCTCCAAACACCCGAAGCAGTGCGACGACTGGATTACATGTGAACACATCAGGACTTTCAGCAGTTGGTTGGAAACACGTCTCAGAGGTGACAACACTGTTTGTGATGAGCTGTACTTGTTGTCCAGGGGACCATCTTTGACTGTATTGATTTACAAAGGATACGAGATAAATGAGAATACATTTTACACGATTGACCAAGATCAAAAGAGCACCAACCAAAACAGCGGTGTCCGCTTTGATGCAACAACCGAGAGGGGAAAGGACACATATTATGGTTACATAGTGGACATATGGGAACTTGTCTACGGACATGATTTTAAGGTCCCTTTGTTTAAGTGCAAATGGGTCAATCTGTCAGGAGGCGGGGTACAGGTAGACCCACAGTACGGAATGACAACAGTGGATCTGAAAAATCTTGGGTACACTGACGAACCGTTCGTCCTAGCCAATGATGTGGCACAGGTTATCTATGTGAAGGACATGTCTACCAGACTGAGAAAAAGAAAAGATAAGGAAGCGAATACATCATACGATGAGCCAAAGCGCCACATAGTTCTTTCAGGAAAAAGGGACATCGTGGGAGTGGAGGGCAAGACAGACATGTCTGAAGATTATGAAAAGTTGCATGAAATTTCTCCCTTCAAAGTCAAGGCTGACCCAAGCATCCTGATAAATGGTGAATATTATACATGGTTACGACGCAATAAGCAAATGACACAAGCAAAGAAAAAGTGAAGACTTCCTCCCGCAACTATTATGATGATACCATGCCAACTTTGTAACAGACGAGTATGATACCATTATCCGTTTTGTACATGCACATGCTATGTGGGTGAAATTATGATACCATGCCAATTTTCAACTTTTTCAGAGTTCATTTGAAATGCTTTAATGTCTTATGGTTCGGCCCTCGTAATACCATTAATCCCGGTTCGCTCCTTCACTAGTGCAGAACCGGGCAATAGCACCGGTTCGTAAGGCCCTTTAGTGCCGGTTACATAACCGGCACTGAAGTGTGGTCACTAAAGCCCCCCCTTTAGTACCGGTTCAGCACGAACCGGTGCTAAAGGGCAACCACGTGGCACGAGCCAGCTCCGGGGGCCGGGAGCCCTTTAGTACCGGTTGGTAACACCAACCGGTACTAAAATGTTCGGGGTTTTTTTGGTTTTATGATTTCTTTTTCATTTAATTTTGTGTTTTCCATTTTAATTCTTTTTCGTTTCACCCGCAGATATATATATATAATAACTCATGCATGCTCACATCATACATCATCATATATAATAACAAGTCCTACTAGCTAATTAATCAAGCATCATCATACAACTTCTACTTGTTATCAATAATAAGTCATACGATCATCATCCTCATAGTCATCGAACCCAACCCTACATAATTGTTCTTAGCACATGATCATCAGTATCAGGTAGGATCAGACCTAAACACACTTAAGGTAAAATAGCATAAAACAATATAGACCCTGACTCTCCATTATGAAGAATGGAGATCATCCTGTCTCCAATTCTTGCGCCTCGCTTCCTTTTGCTTCCAAGAATCTCCTTACTACTGTCCATACATTTTTTCCATCCTTTGATTGTCATGTCTCCACTTGTTTTAGAAATCCGGTATGGACAGTTGAGATTCATAGGATGACCTGGATATATGTTCAAAACACGAAGGCTGCCGCCATTCTGATACATCAAATGAGGCACACAATCCTCTGGGATTCTCTGTTGAAAAACATAGTAATAACTTCGTAGTTAGCAATGATGTACTAGTTTTAGAAGTATGCAAAAAGATGCACGGATGTCGTAATAGTAATAAAACTTACCAGGGCATCTCCATGGTAGTTACCGTAGTTCAACACGTGCACTAGTGGCATGTATTGACCATAATGTTGAGGAGTTCGATTGTAGATATTGTAATTCTCAATATCATTACAAAATCCAACCAGATGAGTTTTCTCCTTGTAAGTTAACTCAGAGCCATCGGTGTAGTAAGTTCTATCTACCATCTTCTGCACATTCTTTGATACTTCAAAATAAGCTGTCAATGGAAATAAGCTGTCAACTATTTTGAAATGAACAATATAAGTTCTATTAATAATTAACTATGTTTGAGAAACTCACATAGCGGTAGAACTGGAGGAGTATCAACAAGGACCCAAATGTCCATATTGTCTTGCTCGATTTCAGGATCACCAAGATCCATGGTGACAAGCATACCCTCGTCAAAACCATACAATTTGCAAAATGCTTCCCAATTTTTGCAACCAAAATGGGTTACGCTCTCAGCATTATACAACTTTACTTCAAAATCCACATCATGATGGGTCCTTAGGTGAATTTTCTTCGTTTCAAAATTTTCATGGTCTTCAAAATCCATCCTCTCCAAGACATAGCGTCTTGCATGGCATGGGATTAACTATACTCGAATTGTAAAAGATGAAAATTACACGTTGAAATAGTTGAAGTCATGCTTAATTATGAAAAAAAACACTTGTCGTCGTTGCGTACCGTTTCAACTTCGAAGGTCTCCTTGAGCTTAATGCTGAAGCGCCGACCATCGTCCAGGTGAGGCCTGTCGCACTCACCTCGATCATCGTGGCACCAGTCGCACTCCCCCGGGAGACTTTCGTCCTCCGATGATGACATTTCCTATACGTTCATAATTCAAAGACTAAATTAGATCATTATTATTCAACTAATCATATGCCCTCCAACGCAACCATGTAGCGACGGACGTGCTCGTCCTCCTCGCTGACATGGTGACGTCCTCCTTGCTTTAACTAAAAAAATAAACTAGTTCTATTAATTTTTTTGCTAAAAATAAACTACTTCTATAGTAAAATGAACCAGTTTTATTAAATCAACTAGTTCAACTACTAAGCACTTACTATAAATAGAATAATGTAGTACTTACTAAAAATAAACAAGACTTACTATAAATAGAATAATGTAGTACTTACTAAAAATAAACAAGTTTCCCTAGTTCTAACTAAGTCCATTAGTCCATCTAACTATATATTCAATTGACATTACTATATATTTAACTTTTCTATCTAATTCATCTAACATTCGACATTAATCTAACATTTATATAAACTCAAAATATATAAAAAATTAAATAAACAAAAAAACTCATTAACCTAGTTATATTAATTATTGAACTAGTTCAAATCTCATATACCTAAATTTTCTTACTAAAAATAAACTAGTTATATTAATTATTGAACTAGTTCTAATCTCTAGTTCGACAATTTTTCTATCTAGATAGCTAATTCATCTAACATTCGACATTATGTGTGTGTGTGTGCGGCCCGGCCCGTACGCCGCCGCCCCGTACGTACGAGCGGGGGCGCCGGCGTACGGGGCGGGGGCGCCGGCGTTCGGGGCGGCGGAGGGGACGGACGGCGGCGCGCGGTGTTCGGGGCGGACGGCGGCGGCGGCTGGGTACGCGCGAGGAGAGAGAGCGAGATACGTACGGACGGCGGCGCGGGACGACGACGGACGGCGGCGCTGGGCGTTCGGGGCGGCGGCGGGGACGACGACGACGACGGGCGACGGGCGGCGATGACGGGAGCGGCGCGCGAGAGAGGTTGACGAAAGAAGTGGGGAGATGTAACTGAAATTTCGTAAGTGATGTATATATAGGGTGAGCCTTTAGTACCGGTTGGAGCCACCAACCGGTACTAAAGGCCAGGCAAAGAGGCAGGAAGAGCAGGCCTTTAGTACCGGTTTGTGGCTCCAACCGGTACTAAATGGTGGTCTTTAGTACCGGTTGGAGCCACCAACCGGTACTAAAGGCCTCGCGCTGCCACACCAAAGTTTAGTCCCACCTCGCCGGGCGAAGGGCAGCCGCACTGGTTTATAAACCCAGCAGCGGCTACCTCTTCGAACTCCTCTATATAGCAGGCTTGTGGGCCTAAATTTTGTGCGCTGCCCTATGAGTCTGCTGGGCCTTTAAGGCCTGTAATTGCACTCCTGTGGCCTAGCAGGCCCACAGGGCAGCGCCCCAATTTTTTTGTAGTTTTTTTCTTTTCTGCTATTTTTTCTTCTATTTCTTTCTGTGTAGTTTTTTGTATAGTTTTTTCATTTCTGTTATATTTATTTTCTTCTATTTATTTGTGAGTAGTTTTTCATCTAGTTTGCCAAAATTCAACATTTTCAGAGTTCATTTTGTAGTGATTTTAAATTTCACGGTCATTTTGTAAACGGTTGAAAAATAGCAAATATAATTTTTTTCCTTTTCTGCTTTATTTTTTCTTCTATTTATTTCTGAGCAGTTTTTTCTTTTCTGTTATATTTATTTTCTTCTATTTATTTGTGAGTAGTTTTTCATCTAGTTTGCCAAAATTCAACATTTTCAGAGTTCATTTTGTAGTGATTTTCAATTTCACAGTCATGTTGTAAACGATTGAAAAATAGCAAATATAATTTTTTTTCCTTTCTGCTTTATTTTTTCTTCTATTTATTTCTGAGCAGTTTTTTCTTTTCTGCTATATTTATTTTGTTCTATTTATTTCTGAGTAGTTTTTTTATATAGTTTTTTTCTTTTCAGCAATAGTTTTTTTCTTTTCTGCTATTTTTTCTTTTCTGCTATTTTTTCTTTTCTGCAAAACTTGATGGTCAAAGTCTGGAGTTATAACCAAAGTTAAAAAAAAAGAAATGCCGACGTGCAATTAGTTTTTGCCATAAAAGAAGAAGTCCGGAGTTGTAATAAGTTATTAAAAATAAAAAAGAGGTGCAATGCTCGTTAATTTGCTTCAAGCCTTTCGGAATAGTGTAAACTGCACTGTGCATAGCTCCGTGCAATCTACCATATTCCTGAAGGCTTGAAGCTAAGCAACGTGAGCATTGAGCCTCTTCTTCATCGTCTCTGCACTCAGGGCTTATAAACTGCTCCTAGTCCCTCTCTCTTGGCGAGGTGGGACTAAAAAACAGCTTCCTAAGCAACTGTAGTACTGGTCACCCTTTAGTACCGGTTGGAGCCACCAACCGGTACTAAAGGTGGTGCGCTTAAAATAGTTATGGCAAATGAAGGCAGAAATGGTTGAAAGTTGATGGCGTCGCTTTGAATGGTGCATACTGAATGCACAAAAAGTCTGGAGTTGTAATAAGTTTAAAAAAATGAAATGCCTTTGTAACAGATGAGTTTAATTTCGTCCGAAACCTGAATACTTCGAAAGAGATTGTCCAGTTTGTGAACGAAGTGCATCTAGTTTTTGCCGTAACCCTCTCTACTTTTTTGAACAATCTATGTGGGTGAAATGATGATACCATGCCAAGTTTCAACTTTTTCAGAGTTCATTTGTAGTGCTTTTCAATTTCCAGGTCATTTAGTTCTCAAAACAAATCATTGAATGCATGAAAAATAGCAAATGAAGGCAGAAATGGTTGAAAGTTGGTGGCGTCGCTTTGAATGGTGCATACTGAACGCAAAAAATATAAGAGCATTTACATCATGATCTTATATTTCTTTACAGTCTTAATTGTCAATATGATCATATAACATCAAAAAAAATACTTTGATCATCAATGATCTTTGTGTGTACAATCTGAATTGTCAATATGAGTCATCAACGATTTATAAACCGATGAAGACTCATATTGAGGCCACAAATTCTACACATAGAGTTCAATAAAGACCAAGTGCTTATGATAGTTTGAGAAATAACATATTTAAGGTGGTAAAAGGCTTGTTAGGGGAGCGAGGTGGGACTAACTAAAACATCCTGCCACAACGTCATTAGTACCGGTTTGTGGTACGAACCGGCACTAAATGGTGATGGTGGGGCCAGAGCCTGACCGCAGGCTGACACAGCCTCTTTAGTACCGGTTCGTGGCATGAACCGGTACTAAAGGTTCGCCATGAACCGGTGCTATTGATCGCCCCCACGAACCGGCACTAATGTATACATTAGTACCGGCTCAAATTCAAATCGGCACTAATGTGCTTCACGTATGACCCTTTTTCTACTAGTGCTTGTCAACTATGTTCTCACCAAGAACACTCTCAAGAGCGCAGCCACGTGGGCCATTGGTCCCGGTTCGTCTTGACCTTTTGGTCCCGGCTCCACGCACAAACCGGGACCAATGCGCCTCACCCCTGGCCCATGACCATTAGTCCCGGTTTGTGCCACAAACCGGGACTAAAGGGTTGGTCCTCGTTGCGCTCAGAGTTTAGTCCCACCTCGCCAACCGAAGGTCGCTCACACCGGTTTGTAAGCCCGTCCCTCTCTGCCTTGTTGAGATCCTCTCAAAGTGAAAATAGATGCCCCTATACAGAAAATTTGACCTAAATTCATAGTGAATTTCTCTGAAATTCATAGAAATTTATTATGAATTTAGGTTGAATTTTCTCTATAGGCGCATCTATGTTCATTTTTTTAGTAAAGTTAATCACAAACTTGTGATTCACACAAATTTCAAAGAATTCAAATTTTAACTATTCAAATTTGAAAATTAATGGCACTAACAGAAAGTTTATAATTTTTCTAAAACTAATGGCACTAACAGAAAGTTTATAATTTTGTTGACCTAGAAGCAAAAAGAATTAAAAAATAAAGCAAAAAACAAAAGAAAATAAATAATGCAGAAAACAAAACAAAAAACTGGAAAAAAAATAAAAATAGCAACAATAAGTATTTTGTTGTAAGTAGAAACAAAATAAAATAAATAAAGCGACAAAGAAAACAAAAAAACAAAAAAAGTGTTTTCAAATTTGAAAACTAATGGCACTAACAGAAAGTTTATAATTTTTCTAAAACTAAAAGCAAAAAAGAATTAAAAAAATAAAGCAAAAAACAAAAGAAAATAAATAATGCAGAAAACAAAACAAAAAAACTGGAAAAAAATAAAAATAGCAACAATAAGTATTTTGCTGTAAGTAGAAACAAAATAATATAAACAAAGCAAGAAAGAAAACAAAAAAACAAAAAAAATATTTTCAAATTTGAAAACTAATGGCACTAACAGAAAGTTTATAATTTTCTAAAACTAAAAGCAAAAAGAATTAAAAAATAAAGCAAAAAACACAAGAAAATAAATAATGCAGAAAACAAAACAAAAAACTGGAAAAAAAAATAAAAATAGCAACAATAAGTAAAGAAAACAAAAAAACAAAAAAATGCCTCCTACTGGGCCCCCACGGCCTGAATACGACTTGAAACCCTACCATGAGCCAGGATCCAGGCCCGCAGGAGGCCCAGTAGGCCCACAGGCAGATAAGTGACTTTAGGCCCGTAAGCCTGCATTTGAGAGGAGCTCGAAGTGGTCAGCGCAGCAGCGCTTATAAACCACTGTCGAGCCCTCTTGGCTAGCGAGGTGGGATTAAACATCCCACCGCACCGCGCCAGTTCCAGCACAAGGCCTTTGGTCCCGGTTGGTGCCACCAGCCGGGACTAAAGGGGTGCATTGGTACCGGTTCATGGCACAAACCGGGACCAATGCCCCCCTTTAGTCCCGGTTGGTGCCGCCAACCGGGACCAAAGGCCTCTTTTCAGCAGCCCAAAGCGGCGGCCTTTGGTCCCGGTTGGTGGCACCAAACGGGACTAAAGGGGGGCATTGGTCCCGGTTTGTGCCACGAACTGGGACCAAAGCCTTTCCTATATAACCAAACACTTGGGAAATTTCCCCCCACCCGCCATTCTTCTCTCCAACGTCGCCAGGCTGCTGCGCTGCTCTTCGACGCCGGCCCCTGCCCCGACGTCGCCGTCGCCTCCCCTGGCCGCCCGAGGTCGCCGTCGCCGCCCGCTCGCCGTCGCCCGTGCCCTCGCCCGACACCGTCGTAGCTCGCCGCCCTGCCCCGACGCGCGTCGCGTGCCCCGGCCCATCCCCGTCATCGCTGTCGCCCTGCCCCGCCCCCTTCCTCGCCGGCCGTCGCCCCTGCCCCGTCGCTGTCCTCTCCGCCGAACGCGTGCCCCCTGCCCCGTTGCCGTCGTCGCCGCCGAACCCGCGCCCCTGCCCCTCCGTTGGTCCGGCCGGCGCCCTCCCCTGTTTTTTTCTTATATTACATGCTTGTTTTTTTAGATTATATATATATATATATATATTTATATATGTATATGTATATATGTATATGTATATATGTGAGTATATGTATTGTGTATATTGCTTCTTTTCAGATTTTTTTCATATATATGATGATTTGTATTTTGCATTTTTATAAAAATGTATATATGTTTGTATGTTCTCTGTGTATATATGTTCATATATGCAAAAGTTAGATTTATATGTTTAGAAAAGGATTATCTATATATGTTCTCTGATTTAGTACATTTTAGGTTAGTTTCATTTTTAGAAAAGTTTTATATATTTAGGAGAGGAAAAAGGAAAATAAGAAGAGGAAAAGGAGAAGAAGAGGAGAGGAAGAAAAGGAATTTTTCTATTTTTTTTCTTCTTCTCCTCTTTTTTTTCTTCTTTTTTTTTTCTTCGATCTTCTCCTCTATTCCTTTCTTCTTCTCCTCTTTTTATTTCTTCTTCGTTTTCTTATGTTTTATCAGGTCTGTCGTCGTCCATATACCCCTCCCGATAACTTCAACACGAGGGGAGGGGGGTCGATATACCCCCTCCCCGATAATATTATTTTCCCATGTATGTATTCGTCATTGTCGATATAAACCCCTCTCGATAACTTCAACACGTGGGGGGGGGGGGGTCGATATACCCCCTCCCGATAACTTCAACATGTGGGGGGGGTGGTCGATATACCCCCTCCCCGATAACATTATTTTCCCGTGTATTTATCTCGTCGTTGTCGATATTACCCCCTTGAAGCGTTGTCGAGGCCACCCCAAACCCTAGAGAAGCAGTGTCGAGGCCACTAATTAATATGATTCCTTAATGTGATTAGCTAGCTAGTTCTATGTTTGCCACTAGCTAATATATCCATCTGTCATGTTTGAATAATAATTGCCATGTTGTAAATACTTGTAGAAACTATGGACACCCCCCAAGACGAAGCACAAGAAGCGCTGTTGGGGGACATAATCGCACAAGGAAGTGATGTCGTATGCTCGTTGTTTCTCAATGACACCGATGGTCTGGAAGGAGAGGGTGAAGAAGCAGCTGGCTATGATTATGATGGCTCCGGTGACCCAATGCCGGTGCAAGAAGGAGACTGTGAGGACGGCTCCGTTGACACAATGACGGTGCAAGAAGGAGACCGTGATGACGGCTCCGGTGACCGAACCGAGTCCGGCCAGGTATATATATTAGTTAAGCCTATGCTGACTAGCTAATTGATACATTCATTGTTTTAGTATGTACACATATTAATTAACTCTCATCTTTGTTCTTTTTTCTCGCCCTCCGGATCGAGCACAACTTCGGTAAAGAGACGAGGCCCGAAGAAAAAGTTGAGCTCGGATGAAAGGTTTGAGATCATAGCAATCGCGCGCAACGGCCAACCGATTGAACCCATCCGGACAAAGAACGCATTTGTTGCTCAGTGCGGGGTTCTGTTTAGGGACAAGATCCCGATCAGCATCCACCAATGGTATAATCCTAAGAACGAAGATCCGGAGGTGTCTTATGTCAATGATATGCAGAAGAATGATCTTTGGACTGAGCTGAAGTCAAATTTCACCCTACCACCAGAGGATGATCCGGAGAAGTCAGTTAAAGAGCAATTAATCAAGTCTTTTGCTCTTAAGAAGATGGCAGACCTATTTAGGAGGTGGAAAAAAGACCTGAATACATTTGTCGACAAAAAAGAGACACCAGAATTCAAGGGCAAATATGAGAAGATCAGAGATCACTGGCCCGCATTTGTGGCCCACAAGACATCGGAAAAGAGTAAGAAGATGTCGGCGACAAACAAGCAAAATGCTGCGAAGAAGAAGCTTCACCATCGCATGGGGTCAGGTGGCTACCTCAAAGTCCGGCCTAAGTGGGCCAAGGCTGAGAATGATCTGGTTGATAAAGGGATCGAACCAGAGACAATGAACTGGCCAGACCGTTGCCGGACTTGGTTCTTCAGGGTTGGCAGAACCTTGGACCCTGTATCAAGGAAGTGCATTTGGACGGACGAGCAATTGGAAATACCAGTCAAGAGGCTTCGACACTATATCGATGCAGCGCAGCAAGGGATGTTCGTTCCAGACAGAGAGAACGACGAGCTCACCCCTCGGGAATCCTGAGCACCCTGGACGGACACGAGGCACGCCAGGCTCCGTTCCGTGGAATGCTGGTTTTCCGGACACAGGCGGTTACAAATGCCAGGAGAGGAGGAAAAAAGTGCAGCAGACCCAACTGCAGGCGCTGCACGCAAGGGTACAAGCGATAGAGGAACGAGAAGCAAATCGTAGGAAACGAACTGCCGAAGCTTCCCCCGAAGCTACCCCGCCATCTCAGCGGAGAAGCAGCGTGGCTTCCACCGAGCTGCTTCAGCCGGAGCATGTCTTGACGGCTCCTGCCAGCTATCCCGTGGATGCCATCACAGAGTCTCAAAATTTCCACATTATGACGCAATGGATGAATTTGAAGGTCAAGGCGGCTATTGGCTCTGTTTATCCTACTGAATCCGGCGCAACTTTTCACTGCCGGCCGATTCCAGAAGGATATGCTAGGGTGATGGTGGATGAAATAACGGAGGGATTTGAGGACCTCCTGCTTGACCACCCTACCGGTGTAGGGGAGACTAGCCTGGGTTCTTATCTGAAGACTCCATGCCTATGGCGGAAGGAGCTCATCAACTTTCCGAACTTGACGCCTCTGCCTTCTCCTCCTCCTCCGGCGAGTCAGGGCACTCCGCCTCCTCCACCGCCTCCTCCTTCGACGAGTGACGATCAGGGCACTCGGCCTCCTTCTCCAGCGCGTGGCGGCACACCGCCTACTTCTCCGCCTGCGCCGGCGCGCCCGAGCAGCCAGCAGCCTCTTCCTTCTCTGACTCGCCAGCAAGGGCAGAAGAGACCCGCTGCCGCCCGGCTGCTCCAGCACGTCGTAGTCCTTCTCCTCCGCCTTGTAAGCAAGCACGAAAGAAGACAGCCGCAGCCGCTCCATCTGCTCCGGCGTCTAGCAGTACAGCCAGAGGCGAGAGGCAATACAGATACGGTCCACCTCTCAAGCCTCTAGAGAAGTTACCGTACGAGAGAACCGAGGAGGAAAACACGAAGATCGTGCGGACCGAAGTGAAGGACTTCTTTGAAGGGTTGAAAGCAAAGAGACATCCACCTCCGGAGGAGAAGGTAGATCCGGTGAAAGCAAAGCGCACTATCGATGCCCTGAGGAAACCACCAAAGTCTCTGCCGAAAACCAACTATGAGCGCATTACTCAAAAGGCATATCAAGAAGCGTCGCGGTCGGGAACTACTGTCAGTGATCAAAGGTTAAAAGAATGACGAGCAGCTGGGAAAAAATTGCCCAGCTCGGCCAAGCGAACCAATCGTGCCCCCCGCTCAATGTGTCTAGCGAGATCGTCGCTAATGCTCCGGGGACGGTACCCGGTTATAGCAATCTTGGAGATTACCTGCCTGACGATGTAAATTTTGATTTCATGGAGGTGGTCGAACACAGATACGAGTACGGGAAGCCTCTCGTCAAAGATGAAAAATCTCTAACAATGATGATGCGAAGATTCCATAATTGGTACATGAAAACCTGCAGAGAGTCTGGGGGGACGAATACTTTGTATCTGAGAATTAAAGAGGAGCGCAACCTCATTGGAACTGATCTGTTGCCTGTTCCATTTGAGGAGTTCTTCGAGTTCTTCAATCAAAAGGCCCTCGATAAATTTACGGTCTTTTGCTACTGTCTGTAAGTACTATTTTTGTCATTAAGTCTCTATATATAGCTCGGCTCTTTCATTGCATGTATTTATAATTAATTATCCTCACTATATTATGCAGATTGAAGATTGTCGAGTGCAGAAAACAAGAAATGTATGATATTGGGTTCATTAACACAAATATCATAGATGATATTCAGGTTAAAAAGCACGCCGAAGACGCCGAGGCCAACTTGCTACAATCGTTGATCAAAAAGAAAAACAAAGATACCATACTCTTTCCATACAACTTCAAGTGAGTGTTACTGTCGTGTGCATATTCGGTTTCCCTTATTACTCGAGCGAGGTTATAGTAATGTAATTGATGAGTTATGCATGCGTGCGCAGCTTCCACTATGTTCTTCTGGAGATTAAGCTTGAGCGGGGACTAGTAACCGTCTTAGACTCGAGACGAAAAGATCCTGAAACCTATGCGGACATGACTAAATTGCTCAACAAGTAAGTTCAATCGATCATTGTCGCACCATATCGGCAACTTTTTGTTCATTTCCTGATATCTCAAGTAATAATAATTATTTTCTTTGTCTTGCAGGGTTTGAAAATAGTTCACCATAGAAGCTCCGGGACTGCCGAAGGAGCTGCGATATACATACCCGAAAGTAAGTACTACTAGCTAGGTAGTTGCGCGCATCTCCCGTTGATTCCATAGCTATACTTTCATAAATACAATTTATAATGCTTCATTATCAGTTTGATTGACCTCTATTTCTCGTAAAGTGCTTGTGGCAGGAACAAGGGAATAATTACTGTGGATACTACATGTGCGAGTTCATCTACAATGCGGCTTTGAAAAATAAGTGGGGCTACTCTAAAAGACAATATGAAGTGCGTAAGCAATAATATTCACAATTTCATTTATTACACCAATAATATATATATATATATATATATATATATATATATATATGTATGTATGTATGTATGTATTAACCCCCTTATTCAAATTAGACATTAGACGTGGCAGATGCAGAATGAACTCCTACCACAAGATCGCATGAAAGCAATTCAAGAGGAATTGGCGGGATTCTTTCTTGACCACGTCATCAATAAAGCCGGAGAATACCATGTGGAACTTGATTTCAAATGCTATGTGACTGTAAGAGATCTTACATATTTTATATGTATGTAGCCAGTAGCGTCGGATAGATAATACGGAAACTTGTTGTTCGACCAATCTCTCGGAGAAGCAGAGGTCGTTCGATCACTTCTCTCGGTATGCATGACCAACTTCTGTACTTAATGATTTCCTTCATTTTCTTACTAGCTAGCGTGTCGAGGGCCTCTCTATGTATAGTACGTAGCGTCGACCAAGCACAGACATAAGAGAGGACACTTCTCTCTATTAATTAGCTAGCTAACACTATATATGGAACACCTAAATTAACCCCCCAAAACCCCCAACCCTCCCCCCCTTTAAAAAAAACAAAAACCACAGCCCCTGAAATGCTGACGCGTGGATGCCTATTGGTCCCGGTTGGTGCCACCAACTGGGACCAAAGGTCGTCCTGCGTGGGCTCGGTGCACTGGCCACGTGGAGGCCCATCTGTCCCGGTTCTGGACTGAGCCGGGACTAAAGGGCCAGGGCATTAGTAACGACCCTTCAGTCCCGGTTCAGGAACCGGGGCAAAAGGCCCTTACCAACCGGGACTAATGGTCGTTTATCTACTAGTGACTTGTGGGGACAATGCATGGCCTACCAATCCTGCTGAGCTGAAGCAAATCTTGTGTAGTCGAGCGTCATCTTGATCAAGCATGCATGGAGAAGACGTGCTGCCGGTCAGCGTAACCCGTCTCGCGGGGATTCTGATCCAGGTGAGCTGCATATCAAAGATGCATGCTAGTATGTAAATTAGGCTACTCATAGTGGGGAGTAACATAGACTAGTAACATGCATATGTTACTAGTCTATGTTACTACCTCCATAGTGGGTAGTGTCATAGATGTGGTAACATAGAGGGCTTCATTTATTACTTTGTAGACTCATTTTACATTGGGAACCGCTATGTGATGGTAACATATTATGTTACTCCATTTGCATCTCTCCTTATTAATTACTTGCCACATCATACTTTTTTCCTATGTGGCATGCATGTTACTACCTATGTTACTCCCACTATGAGAAGCCTTAACATGATGCCAATTATAGAGGGAATCAACTATGCACGTAACCCAATAGTACATGCATGCATACTGTTAGAATAAATCCGAGGCATACCGTCGATCATCCGAGGACCAAGCAACCACACGAGCACGACACCGAGATTTGTTAACGAGGTTCACCGATATGGCTACATCCCCGGAGCCTGACTATGGGCGCTCCTCCCTGTGACACCATCACAATACCGCACCCTGGCCACCCGGGCGCCAGCACACGCCGCCGGCTCCCCCTTGCGCGCCTGTGCTATTATGTTGGCATAGGTTACATCGTGTGTCTACCCTCGCTATATAAGAGAGGCCTATGATACACGTGTCCTATTAGGACACGACTCCATATCCTATCTAAACACAATTCAATTACAAGTCCAACTGTAACCTACCTTGTACACAATATTCGACACAACTCCAACAAACTCCACCTTGGCGAATATTCTCCACCACTTTGAATTCGTCAATGCGTCAAACTTCCATGTACATTGGACTTGAGCTTATCCCATGAGAACCGCTGCTACTCCAAAGACTCCATGTGACTCCACCTGCAACTTGTAGTCCCTTCTTTTCTTGACTAGAGTCAACACTCGAACGAAATTAAGTTCCACATTACTCTAGTTTGCGCTTCCAACTTCCAGAGTATCCGTCCAACTCCATCACACATTGATCACTGACCTGCGTGAAAGTGAACAACTCACATATTGGGTGTCACACATAAGAGTTACCTGAACTCAACATCACCGCTCCTTTCTTGACAGCCTATCTGAAACTTGAAAGAATTTCACCATTGCTTGTAGTCATCCCAAGTCAAATTTGCAGTTGTCTCACCACATGTATGACCATCAGAGCCCTGGCC